>JANUWF010001225.1:2497798-3737947 GCA_026120185.1 Voacanga thouarsii | reverse complement strand
GAATAAGTATAGTTAAGTGCAACTATTTTTACATATTCTGTCCCATTTCAAATATGACATTTGATTTCGTGAAACTTATTATGATAAATTATAAATTTATAATTTATATTTATCTAATAATTAGGAGTCATTAAAAGGACTTGACTAGATGCGATTAGATTAAATTTTAATAAATTATTTTGTCAACTTAAAATAATTTATTAATTACATCCTACTTCACTAAAAAAAATGTAACCGCACTCTTACACTAATTTAAATTATTAGAATCAATAATTATATCATACATTTTATCAATATTACATATTACCCCCTTTGATTAACAGTAATATTTTGAAAGAGACAAAATGACTAAAGTAACCCTAATTCAAATCCTCAATTTGATAATAATGTATGATCACATCATACATTTAGATTAAATTCAATAGTCACTTTTGAATTACTAAATTCAAGTTTTATATCTTTTATATTTATTTTACAAAATAGAATATGTCACTTTTAATAAGGAAGAGTTTTTAACTATTAAATGTGAATAAATATTTCATACTTATTTCATTTTAATTTTAAAAATATCGAAATATTGATTATTAAATTAATCTTACTCTTTGCTAAGTCAAAGAACTTCAACTTAGTAAACATATATCATTATTTGCTCACGATTAAGGTATCATGTACAAAAATCTTATAATGTTTAAATTGTATGGACCATTCCACAAATTAAATATTGACAGTTTAATCTAATAGATCAATATATATCATTAATTTTATCATAAAAGTTAAAGATATATTTCAATAAATCAAGAGGATCTTATCAAAACAAATTATTCAAATTTTATTTCAAACAGCGGTTAATTTACTTCGAATTAAATTATAAATAAGTCTTTCTATACTTAATAAATAAATATTTACTTTATAATATTTAAATAATTCGTGAATAAAATAGACTCATAAATATATATATATATATATATATATATATATATATATACTTTACTTAATTTCAAAATATAAATGTTATAAATACATTTTATTTACTCGACGAACAGAATTAACAATTTGAACCGTATTTTGGTAAATAATTCTAAGCATTAAGTGCATTTTTGGTAATTTAGAAAATCATGTCCAGCTCTATATACATTGTTAAAATAAAAAATTAAAATGCTACATGGACCATTACTTAACTAATGGAACTCACGAGAATGCTTTTACATTCTGGCAAATATCATAACTTGTCGGCGTATATCACAACGAGTAGTGCATTATAAAATAGTAATCACTCCATCATATTAAAATTTATTATGATTGATTTAATACGAATTTTATATAAATTTAATATAATATAATGATAATATATGGTGCGTGAATATTATATTTTAAATTTAACTATAAAAAGGTAATTTATAATCAGAATATTTGTCTTTTGATAGTTTATAATATATAAAAACTTTTTTAAGAAAAATATCAATTACTTTAGAACATTTTAAAATAATAAGTATAAAAATTTTAATGTAATAAAGAAAGTATAAGAGATTTTAAATTTTATGATGAGACAAGAAGTTGGATTTCCTATAAAATTATTATTAGTTTTTAATGATAAAGTTTGATTTTAAAAATCAGTAATATTTATATTAATACTTAAAAATATATAATTATCTCAATTAAATTCATCAAATATTATTTTATTCAATTTAATCTCGATAAATATATTATATCAATCAAATGTCTCAAACATTACTTTACTCAAGTTAATTCTTATAAATAGAAAATTATCTCAATAAAAAATAACAACAAATTAAGCTTTAATCTCAAGTAACTTAAGGTTAGTTACATGAACTAATACAAGATCACGTATAGTCATCCATATAAAAATTATCTCAATCAAATCTTTTAAATATTATTTATTTTATTCAAAATTTAACATAACATATTTTGCACAATGCATGAGGTTTTTGTAACTAATTTATTATTATTATTATTTATTATTATTATTTATTTATTTATTTTGCATTTCACACTACTACACCTTCTATATGTAGACAATGAGTTCCAACGGTTGGCAAAAGGAAGAAGCAATCATTGTTGGTAAAAAGATGAAGCAGTTGTTGCAGAGATAGTAAATCAAAGGAAAAAAAATTCTAGAGAAGACGATGTGTATGAATTTTGCCAATAATGACTGCTTCTTTTTTTTGCTAACAGTCAAAAACCATTGTATCCTTATAAAAAGTGCAGTAGTGTAAAATGCCAAAAAACATTAATGAATTAGTTATAGGACATTCCGCATGCCACGCAAAATTAACTCTATTAAATTTTGAATAAAATAATGTTTAAGAGATTTGATTGAGGCAGTTTTATATTTATAAAGATCTTTATTAAATTGAGTAAAGTAATATTTGTGAGATTTGATCAAAATATTTTTATATATATAAAAATTAAATTAAATAAAGTAATTTTTAAGTGATTTGATTGAAATAATTACATATTTATAAAAACGAATTTAAAAATTACCCTTAAAAGTTTTAGAAGCGTGATAGCCACACCCATCCTCTAATTCTGGCTTTGCAATTACAGGAGAGAAGTTTCTATGGCCCTTTCCTTTTTACCATACAGGTCTCCATATTCCTAGGAATTTTCACTCAACTCCTAACCAACCATTAAAAAATATAAATAAGTAAAAGAGGACTATAATTATAACTAAAATCAATTTTAAGAGGAAAAATTAAAATTTTCTAAAAAATAAGGGGCATAGTATAAAAAAACTTAACTTTTGAAGGGCAAAATTGGAAGTTAAATCCTAATATAACCCAATTCTTCCCCTCGAATTAACTCTTCAATCATCATTGTTTATTCTCCCTCTAAAGAAGCATGTGATTTCTTGATCGACTAGTTGGTATGGCATTGATTGCCTGCCGTAGAGATCAGAATCAAGGATTTAATGAGGGTACAAATTGACCAATCTGGTTACATCTTTGGGACCATAGCAGGTATTAACTAACGTTATATATATATATATATATATATATATATATATATATATATATATATATATATATATATGTATGTATATATATACATACATATATATATGTATATATATATATATTATTAATTCACTATTTAAGTATTTAAATTTATTTCTTCAAATTTTAATTTTATTGGGCCTTAAGGTCCATTGTACTTAAATATAGTTAATTATGTATATTTAATAATGAATATTATTCATTACTTAATGACTTTAATATGTTTCATAACATGTTTTTAATACTTAATTAATTATGACATATTAAAATTCGAGTACAAATAATAAGTAAAATAAAAGTTATTTAATTTTGAATTTTTATATACTAGATACTTATCTAATTATTATTCCTTCCGTCCCTATTTATCTGTCACAATCGAAAAGTTTTGATGTCCTTTTTTATCCGTCACATTGAAAAATTTAAGTGTCATTAATGTTAATTTTACTACTATACCCTTATATATTAAATAATTTTAAAAAATAAAAGTATAATAACTTTAGAGAGAGAGAGTTGAGCAAATAAAACAAGAAAATAGTTAAGGAGAATATTAAATTCAATAGTACTTTTGAAATGTATAAACAAAATTGTATGAATTTAAGATACTAACTAATTTTTCTTAAACTATGTGAAGTAGTCAAATGTGACAGATAAATAGGAACAGAGAGAATATTTTTTATTTAAATTATAATAAAATATAGTGTAGAATAAATTATAATTTGTTCAATCTTTAGATTTATTTTTAAAATTAAAAATTCAATCTTCGAATTTTATATTTCAAAATTTAAAATTTAAAAATTCAAAATTTGAATCTGTCAAACAAATCATTGGTATAGCCTGCATGAGAAAAATTAAGTATTCAAGTATACCGTCTTTTGTTGCTAATGACGTATATAGACACCACCAACATAGCGGTCAGGGGTGGTAAATCAACTCGGACCTCATCTTAAGTGTCTAGCTTTGAATTTTATGCATGGTGTAAAATTAATTTTGAGATTGAAATAGTATTTTTCTTTAAAATTATGACAAACATAATAGTAGAATTGTATTCGAATATGAACGAATCGAGTGTTAAATTTTTAAGCTTGAGTTCAAATTTATTCGAACACTCGTTCGAGTTCGTTCATTTATTAATCAAGTTCGGGTTCGTGTTCAAATTCGTTCGTTTATTCTTCAATAATGTTCGAGTTCGAATTCGAAAAACTCGATTAGTATTCGTGTTCAAATTGTTCATTCGTTTATTTTGCATTTTTCATTCCGAAATTAAAAAAAATAATTCCAAAATTCATTTAAAAAAAATCAAATTTAAACATTTACAATACATCGATAATTATATTTTTAAAATATAATAAAAGAAAAGAAAATTATTATTATAAAATATAAATAATTAAATATAATATAATTATTATATATATATATATGTTCGTGAATATTTTCAGTATTTGTTTAAGTTTGTTCATTTATTAAACAAACGAGCTCTTATTTGATCGCGAATGAACTTTTGTTTACGAACGTTTAGTTTGAATTTAGCTTTATATAACAGCAATGTAAATCCAAATATAATATATATATATATATACTACATCTCTTTTTAACTTTCGCGTGTGTGTGTGTATATATAGAGAGAGAGAGAGAAGAAAAATTATTGCCAAAGTTCAGATAGTCTAAATTGGTCTTACTTGTCATTCTTCTGCTAGTGCGGTTTCCAATTAGTAAAAGACCAAGCATATGATGAGTCTCTATCAATGCTATATCTGTTGCTTGATATTACTATCACAATTTAAAATTAACTATTAATATTTAATTTGAAACAAAAATTTAAGAAATTTTACCGTTTTAGTTTTTTAATTAAGGTAAGTGACACTCAAATTTAAAGCCGTGTTACGATTCAAAATAAACTACTATGTTGATCAAATCTTTAGTTTACATTAATTTTTACATAATTTTTGTATACAAATTATACAGCACCAAATATGTGTAACTTATACTCATTAAATTAAAGAGGTTAGAAATAAAAACTTGAATAGAAAATATTTATATTTTAAATCAGTAAATATTAACGTTTAGGATAATTTAAAATAAAAATATTGAAGTTCAATTTCAAAGAAGTAAGTCGATTGACATATATGATGTAATAATTGTCCTCATCTAAATGTGGCATTAAAATCTACCAAACAATATTTCTATGTTATACAACAAGAAACGGTACGTCAAATCAAACCTAACTGTTCAAATACAAGCCGACGACCAGGTAGTGTGCTTAGTTTGAACCATTTGTTTTTTTTAACCTATACAGGTTGCATTTAACAAGATATAAATTGACCATGCCAACCACCACAATCATATCGCATGGCTTTACCCTAAATTCTTTATTTGATTGGTCTTTGCAGAAACTCAAAATTTTATTCCTGAGATTGTGTAATAGATAAAAACACATAAATGCAATCCATTGGAGTGGAATGGAAGGACTTCGGGACAAGGGGTAGGTAGACATTATTTGATGCTATTGATATAGATTTGGGCCATAATGTTATTTTAGAAGGTGGTTGGTACTTGGTATCAAATATAGTAGAAGATGTATAAAGACAATACTGCCCCCAAAGGCATCGACGGGTTGCTAAGTGGTATGATGATTGAGGTGCAGACACTTTGACAACGCAATTTTGACTTTATGTGATGGCAGTTTTTCATTGAAATGTTACAGGATTATTGTTGGGATTGTTATGAATTATTGAAATCTCTATTAATTAGTGGATGCTCCACTAATTATGGATTTATGTGAATTATTAGAAGATTTTTATGGATGTCCACCATTTAGTGGAGACACCATTAATTGAGATTAGTTGAATATGATGTATGCCATGATATATTCTACTAATTAGAGCTCTATAAATAGAGCTATTCTCTAAGCTTGTAATACACTATTATTTTGTGAAAGAAAGATTAGTGAAAGAAAGATTAGAGAAAGAATTGTGAGAGAAAGAAAGAGAGAAGTTTGAAGAGAAATTCTTGTGCAAAGAATAGTTAAAATTTTCTTAGTGTGTAGTGTGTAGATTTTATTCTAACACTACCCTAATTTTATAACACGTTATCGACACGTAGTCTCTACCGTGTACAAAAGCCGTAAGACTAAGCACGAGTTTCTGCCGTTACCAAAGCCGTAAGACATGTACGCATTTATTGATCTCTATGGCTAACATTACTAAACTCGAATTTGTAGCTCTTGATATTTCTGGAAAAATTATATGTCATGGGTTCTCGATGCGTAAATGCATCTAAATGTCGAAGGCCTTAGTGAAACTATTCAAGCAAATAATAGTGCATCTCGCACAACACAATGCTAAAGCTTTGATTTTTATTCGTCGTCATCTCGATGAAAATTTGAAAATGGAATATCTTACCGAAAAAGATCCATATGGCCTCGTGGGTAAATTTAAAAGAAAGATTTGACCACCTGAAAATGGTCGTACTACCTACCGCACAAGTATGAATGGTTGCACTCGAGGTTGCAAGATTTTAAAACCGTGAATGAATATAGCTCCGCAATGTATAAAATTACATATCAATTAAAATTATGCGGAGAAAAAGTGATCGATGAAGATATATTGGAGAAGACATTCTCCACCTTTCATGCCTCGAATATTGTCCTCGCAAAGAACAATATCGAGAAAAGGGGTATACAAAATTTACAGATTTAATTATCGCCTCCTCATTGCAGAGAAAAATAATGAGTTATTATTGAGAAATCATGAAGCTGCATCAATCGCTCAACAAGACTCCCAAAAGTGAATGTCGTTGCTCTAGCAGAAGCCATCGTTATAGTCGTGGTCGTGGCCATGGCCGTGACCGTGGTCGTGGTTATGGTCGTAGACACGCTCGATATTTTTCTTATCACAATTATCATCAAACTGTGAGAAATACTGGCCACCTGAAGTGGAACAGAAAAGATCATAAGGGAAAAGAAAAAGAAATTGAAGAAAAGCATGAGGATATATGTTATAGATGTGGCATGAAATGTCATTGGTCACGAAACTGTCGTACGGCTAAGCATTTAGTTGAATTGTATCAAGCTTCATTGAAAAATAAAAATGTGGAAGCAAATTTTTCTCAACATCCAATAAATAATGCTGAGGATGATGATATTGATCCCGAAAATCTTAATATAAATATTACCCATATGGATGTATCGGATTTTTTGAACACCCGTATCGGTAGGATAGACCATTTAATTGGTGATGGCAAGTGTCCGTAAGAACTAAAGCCTCACCCTGATATTTTTTGTATTTTCATTTTCATTCTATTTTAATAATATTTACGTTTGCATATATATATTTGTGTTCAGATGGCTGTTGTTAATAATGATGTATACATTATTGATAGTGGAATTACACACACCATATTAAAAAATGAGAAATATTTTTCTGATCTCAAAATGGGAGAAATAAATATTTATACGATAAACGGTAGTGTAAATGTAATTGAGGGCTCCTGAAGAGCTAGTATAATATATATATATTCATGCAAAATAATATGATATGCATCCCGACCCCCTTACTCTAGGGTTGGCTTTAGGTGGGGTTTCACACTACCCCTGTCTATCCCCACTCTGAAAAGTATGCAGCCTCTTATACCAGTCAATATAAGAAAAGTCATCACCCATCTTGTGTTGCTGCAATTACAATGATAACTGATTAGAATATTAACTGAAAATATATTAAATGAAGTAAAATTACAAAACATGCGAACACTCAAAGAAAATTACCATACAATCCTCGTGGACAATGAATGAGACTGAGCCTCCAGTATGAGTCACAGTGGCACGACCCCTGTTCCTCCTAGCAATGGAGGAGACCTGCTCCCAAATCTAATCGTCAATCCAAGAAGGGGACTGACCAATTGGGGTCACCCTTCGAGCCTTGGACAAGTTATCCGAAAGACGAGTCCTACGCTTGTGCTCTCAATTGGCCCAGATCCGACCACTGTTATCATCGGCCCAACGAAATAGCTTCTGCAAAAAATTACATTATATTCGAAGTTGTTAATATATTATAAATATCAAAAGTCATAAATATTATGCATTTATATAATAAATAGTAACTTACTTTGAACTCATCGAACCAGAAGTTCTTTACGTGCATCAAGACATCCGCAAATGTGGTGTAGGGCCCGTCAAAATACCTCTGGAATATCGAGGTGATCTCCCGCACATAGCGATGGGAACCAGCAAATCTTGTTTGTAAAATTAATCATGGAGATTAAAAATTAAAGTGAGTGAAATATACTTAAGTAATTATAATCTATTTATAAAATACAGCATAATGTACAAAATAATACCCGTCAGCTCGTGGTGTAATCAATGGTCGTAGATCCTGGTCCTAAGATCCAGGTAAAAAAGATGCTGCAGATGATGGAACAACAGGAGACTCACTGCCTTGCACAGGTGGTGTATCTCTCGGATGCTGACCAGGCGCTGGGATCCATGGAGCATGCCTAGGTGATGGCGTACGGTCTCGAGTATGGTCTGCATCAGATGAAGGCTGCTGATCTCGAGTAGACATATCTAAGAGGAAAAAACACAATAAAAAAAATGTAAATTTAGGAAAAAAATGTCACATTTTCTCACTAATATATATACATAAAAGTAAATTATAACTCGTACTTCACGTATATGGAGATCAAGATGGACCTACGAAGAACTAATCAACTAATTAAAATACACTATTCGCTTGAGTCTTCCTCTAAAGTGTACTTCTCAAAATCAACTTCTGTCTGAGAATTTGTTTCCCAATCACCCTCATCATCAAATACATTGTAGTTCAAGTCTTGGATGGGTTCTAATGTTTCCTTCCTGAACATACAGTAACTCATTTATGCCTTCTGTATGTGTTAAAGGACCAAGATCAACTACCAAAGATATACTTATTGGATCATTATCATCAACTTCTTCTTGGTAAGCCATATCAATGATGGGTGCATCAACCACATGCCGCGCTTTTATTTTGCATACTGCCATCTAATCAAATTTTGGGCTTTTAGTTCCTGGATATGTCATAAAGCACACTTGATGTGCTTGTTGGACTAATACAAAAAAATCATATTTAGGGTAACGCCTCTTACTGTTGATGTCTACCAACTTATATTAAGGGTGCACTCTAATACCCCGATTTAGAGTAGGGTCAAACTAATCATACTTAAAAAGCACAACTGCCTGTATTGGATGACCAGGAAATTTAACCTCAATAACCACCTTTAACACCTCGTAATAATCAACACCATTATGATCATTCTAGCCACCGTTAACACAAACTCCATAGTTAACACTTTTTCTACCTTCTGCGTGCTCACTTGTGTGAAATCGATAACCATTAATTAAATACCCTTGAGATTATTTCACTTGTTTCGACGGTCCCCACAAGAGGTTTTGCAAACATTTGTTTGTCACTCCAGTGATAGGATCACGCATGTACAAGAAATGAATTGTAAGATATACCTAAATTTGTATTCAAGTTATTTAACATATTATTCATCAAATATTATATGGGTAATTTACGTGATTTTTGAACCATCCAGCAAATTCACTCTCTATCTTTCTATCCACTTCCAACTCCATGATACATAGGTGTTAGGATCATAAAGTAGCTAAGAAATACCTTATATAAGGTTGTACCTTTTCATAGTTTAGCAAGATATAATTTATGACAACTTTAAATTCCTCAGATGTCAGGAATCTACTTTGGATCTTCCCCAATGTCCTCCCCCGAACTTTGCAAATAGAAAGCAATGGGTCTTTCGAACTGTGCTCAGTTGCAATCTCTGCATTATGAGGCATTTGTGTATGCCTTGTCTGAACATGTTCTTCAAAGTAGTAGGAAAAGAATGTCGAGGCTTCTTCAACTAAGTAAGCATTACAAATTAATCATTCAACCCTTGCCTTATTTTTTACCTTAATTTTTAGGCGATGCAAGAACCTACAATGCGTCATTGCCATAATTAGAGCAATCTTCGTCAGAACATTCATGGAATTATCATGTGCAAATCAAATTATTAACATGTTTTTACTTTTCAAATGGATACATCCACCTATATTGAACTGAACCACAAACATGAGATTTATATGACAAATGAACCACTAAGTGCTCCATTACATCAAAGAAACCTAGGGGGAATATTTTCTCAAGCTTACATAAGAGCACAAGAATTTTGGACTCCAATTTTCTTTTGTGACTGATAAATAATTTTGGTGAGGACAAATCTCTATAAAAAAGACTTAATTCAGTCAACCCGTTCCACACGTTAAGCGGAAGAAATTCCCTTAGAGCAATTGGAAGTAATCGTTCTATGAACACATGACAATCATGACTTTTCATGATAGACATCTTTGACTCCTTGAGATCAACACATCATGCTAAGTTGGAAGCATATCCATCTGGGAGTTGGAGTTCCTTCACCTACTCGCTTGCTTGGCCGTACTAGTAAATGAATAGCATGCTTTAGGTATGATAACCTTTCTTTCCCCTACTCTACTAACTTGTAATTCAGGCTTATGATAATAAGTCTCGACATCAAGTCTCGCCTTTAGATTATTTTTTGTTTTTCCCTTTACATCCATAACAGTGTTAAAGACATTGTCAAACACATTCTTTTATTATGCATGATGTCTATGTTATGTGGCACCAATAAAGTTCTCCAATAAGGCAAGTCCCAAAAGACGCTCTGTTTAACCCAATTGTTATTAACACCTCTACCGTCGTTTCTCTCAAGTTCATGTCCTGAATCAGTAATTTTGGGAATGTGGCACACCCTAGCCTACATTTCAATTCTTGTTAGATAGTTTATAGGTGATGAATTTTCGTGTCCTCTGTCCTTTCTGAATGAATGTGTGTCCCTCCTGAATGGATGACCAAGTGGCAAGAATCGACGATGACAATCGAACCAAGATGTCTTTCCACCAAATTGCAAATGGAAAACTTTGTGTGCTCCATGCAATATGGACAAGCAAATCTTCCTACAGTGCTCCACCCACTAAGCATTCCATAGGTTGGAAAGTCATTAATTGTCCATAACAACACAGCTCACAATTGAAAATTTTGTCTCTTTGATATATCATATGTGCAGACACCATTAGACCACAATCCCCTTAGCTCATCAATCATTGGTTGTAAATACACATCAATCTTGTGTTTGGGATTCTTTGGCCTTGGAATAATGACAGTTAAAAGCATTACTGGATCCTTCAGCACAGCCACAGGGGAAGATTATAAGAAGTGAGGATGATTGGTCAGCATGAATACTATTTTTCAAACATCCCGAATGGAGCAAAACCATCTGTGCACAATCCAAGCCTTACATTCCTTGACTCCCTAGCAATTTCAGGATGACTCTTATCAAAATGTTGCCATCCCTCACCATCATGAGGATAACTCATGCAGCCATCAACCGCTGAGCTCTCCACATGCCATCTTATGTGCGCAGTAGTCGTTTTAGATGAATATAATCACTGCAGTCGAGGTGTTATTGGAAAATAGTACAGCTTTTTAACAGGTATCTCCTTATGACTCTTAGTCCCCCGACCCTTCCTTATCATGTACTGATGATGACCACAAAACTTGCAATTCCTAAGTGTGATGTCATCTTTCCAAAAAAGCATGCATCCATTTGTGCAAACATCTAATTTTTGGACAGGTAAACCTAGGTGGGATAATGATTTCTTCATCTCGTAGAAGTTATCCGGTATCTTATTCCTACCTAGTACAACCTCCTTCATGAGCTTAACCATTTGGTTGAAACCTTTCTCAGACATGTTATTTTTAGACTTGATATTTTACCAATCGAGATACAAGTGATAGCTGCAAATGGCTTGAACATCCTTCCTAGATTGGTGTATCTGCAGCACGCAACATATTGTAGAACCTTTGTGCATCGGTATTCGGAAGTTCCTCAATAGAATCTACATGTGTCCCATAACTATCAAACTCAGGCGTTGCAACATTTATAACCATATCTCGAAACGGGTTACCTGAACAACTTACACCGACTCCACCTCTTGATGTTGACATTGGCTCTCTCGATGCTTCATGATATGGTTCACCATGACAGGTCCACTTATTATAGTTACCCATAAATCCCTTTTGGTATAAATGAATTTCGACCTCGGGCGGGATCCGGTACTTCTTGTTTTGACACTTTGAGCAAGGACATATTATCTTCGATGATACTGAATTCAAAATTGCAAATGAAATAAATTCTGTAACCCCTTGTTCAAATTCATTAGTAATACCCTTGACACCAGAAACATGCCTCTTATATATCCAGTTTCGATCGTCCATCTAAAAGTTAAATTGATAGGAACTTATGAATATTATTGCGGAAAAGTAAATACAAACTAAGTTGAAATACTCCTACACATATTTTTGAATGTTAGGTAAGCTTTGAAATACATTTTGAATGATGGTGAGGATACATGAAATATTCATGCAAGAAAAGCTTATTAAGTAAGCTTTACAAAAAGAAAGGCAAAGAAGGAAGAATTATAGCTATATTAATTTTGTTTACAAAAATGTTTGGTTGATTAGAAGGAAAGTTAGGTAGGCCTTTAGGCAGCCAAAGATCGGTTACAAACAAGAAGAAGGAAGGGAGAGTTAAGAAAAAGAAAATACAAAGAGAGGAAAGAGAGAAAAATCCGAGAGAAAGAGAAGAAAGGAGAGGAAAGGAAAGCTTGGTCTTTTCTTGCAAACAAATCAACATACACAAGGTAAAAGGCTAGATCTAATCTAGTAAACCTGTTTTTTTCAATTTCAAAAAAATTACAAAACAACTGGATGACAATATACACCAAAGTAATCTCCCATGAACTATATATCGATTTTACTTCCAATAATTCTAGGAGCGTTTTTGGAATTGAACGAAATGACATACTCAAATTGGTATTCCATGAGTTGGAAATTGTAAAGGAAGGTCTTGAGGATACTTTAAAACAAGTTTTAAACTCAGTGTTAAGTAAAAATTTCGGTAGAATTTTTCCTATAAACTGGACATTTTCTAGGCAATAAGCCACAACAAAATAAACCAACACTCAGGGGAATACACAAACAAAATTAAATGCAACAACAATTACTTTGGTGTAATTATTTCAAGAAAATTATGCATGGATTATGAAATTTTTTTGCTAGAATATCAAACTGTGAGTTGTTTCGTGGTGGTTATGTGACGGTGGATCTAAATGTGTATTTGCTATGATTATATGAAGTTTAGAAGTTATATTAAGATATTAAATTAGGATTACCATGACTAATTATATGAATTAAAGGAAGGAAGAAAGAAAGAAATGAAGTGATATTAAACCAATTGTGATGATTATGTGATAATTGCAAGCTACCAGTTTTGTTATGGTTTGGTTTGTGAAAATACATCTTTGGTCATGGCTGGGAATTGTGTGAATAACTGATGTTTAAGATAAATGAAATTAACTAAGTGATATTGATATGCTATGGAAGAAGGAGAGCAAAGATATAATGGTTTTCCTGAAAAAATGAAGGAATTCTAGAAAATTCTGGATGGGTTTTCATCCAATAGTTTTGTAAATTTTTTGAAATTGAAAAAAACAGGCTTGCTAGATTAAATCTAAGGATTCTAGGAGCATTTTGATGCAGGTTTCAAGTTAATCAGATTTATGGAACAAAAGTTATCGTAAAAATAATAAAAGGTGTCAAATCAGCGACGGGATTTAACTATTTGAAATTTGCGTTCAAAATTGAATGAAATGAGTAAGAGAATTGGTATTCCATGGGTTGTAAATTGTAAAAGAAGGTCTTAAGGATATTTTAAAACAAGTTTGACACCATTTAGACTTGCGGATTGAAAGCTATGAGTAAAACAAGCTGATGTGCCAAAGCTGGACCAGTTATATTCTAATATTTGGAATACATTCTAAACAAGCTTTGAATACATTCTAATATTTGGAAAATGGAAATTTTTTGTATAAAAACTCTCCAAATGTGTTGGACCAAGACAGAAGAACAGTGATTCTTGACCCTGCTTTTAGAAAGCGTCTTACTCTGAATGATATACTTTATGTTCTAGAAGTTACGAAGAACCAAGTGTATAATAGTTTGCTAAACAAGTTTAGTTTTGAAACTTATATTTGAAGCAGACAAATTAGTTCTATTCTAGTCTGATGCTTTTGTAAGAAAAGACTATTTCGATCAAAGTATGTTTAAACTCATTGTTAAGTGAAAATTTCGGCAGAGTTTCCCCTATAAACTGGACGTTTTCTAGGCCCTAAGGCACCACAAAATCAACCAACACATATTTGGAATACACAAACAAAATTAAATGCAACAATAATTATTTAATAAAACTAACATAAGGATAATCACCCATCACTCACGAAGAATGATCACCCATCACTCAAGGGGATCCAATTATATAAGTTAAACATATTCAATTCCCAAATAATAATCATATGTATAATTTACATAATAATCATACTTTAGATACATTATGTATTGGATGTCGTGAATGTGGAGACTTACCTTGAGTCCTAACAAGAATAAGCAAATCACAACTTAAGTCCTTCGATTAAAACCTTGATCACCCACCAAATCTTGCACATAAGTAAATGTATATTAATTCATATCAATCAACTCAAGCTTAATATAATTAGAATGGTAGTTATGAAATAGAGATTCATTTTCCAATTTATGAGATTAGAATGGTAATCATATGCATAGAGACTCATTTTCCCATTTAAAACATTGTAATGTATTACCAAATTGAAGGTGCTTGTGCTCTCGTGTTGCTGCCTAGATGCACACGACCAATCTCCTTGAGTGCTTTTAATCATAAAGAACATACATGCCAACACTAAGTGGAAAAAGTTTTGGGAGCATTGCTTGCAATAGTAGTTTTTAAAGAGCATTGCTTGCAATGGCAGAAAATAGATCTTTCCATAGATACCACTTAATAAAAGTTCCCTAGGCTAAAAGAAATAAGAAAGCAATGAACATGGCAAGATGAATAATTGAAGTGATATGGTACCAACACTTTGCATATTTAGACAACCTTTCTCAAATTCAATAAGAGTATTCTTTAGTTTGTTCGAAGGCTAAATTTACCCCAACTGGTTCGTGATCAATTAATATGAAGTCACACATAAATTATTATGAAGTCAAAAATAAAAAACAAATACCATACCATACCAAGCCACACATAAATATTGTACTTTATTTACCACCATTTTCATTATTAGCCCTAAGGATTTTTTTAACCCTTTCTTCATCTTTTTTAAAAACGGAACCTTTATAAATATGTTTGAAGTTCACTAAATTTGTAGTTTTGAGCTATCAACAAAGCAAGCACTTCATAAATTTGTCCAACTTTAATTTATAAAGTTTTAAACTACAAAAGAATGTTGAAATACTAAAGTTGAATGCCCTATCTAAACAAATAGCAAAATAAAAACCAACTTCATTATAAAACTACCGTCAAATATAAAAGCATAAACTCACAACTATAAAAATTGGAACAAACTAAGAAAGATGGACAGCAAGATGGACAAACCAAGGACAGCAAGATGGAATTCAATAACAGCAAGATGGACAGCAGACAATTTAGCCTAAGAAAGAATAGGGTAATGTATCAATTTAGCCTTCGAACAAACCATATAAATTTAGCCTTCAATAGTACATAATCTAAAGAAGTTTTATTCCCTCTTATTTTAACAATCCATGTCTTAACATATTTGAATTTAAAAATATTTTATTTCTTGAATTCTTTTTGTTTTCTTATAAAATGTTCTAAATTATTATAGACTTGGAATTTAAATAAAATTCCAGCTTTTTGGGAACCAATGGACCAAAATCTCAAAAGGAAATAGGAGAGATAGGAAAATATTTGATTTCCAAAAATTAAATCACCAACTTTCTCTCCTAGAAAAACTTCATTTTTTTTGTTATTCTTGTTTTAGTGAAAAACTGAAGATCTTTTTAGGCTTCTTCCTTGGTTAATCTCGAAATTAGGTAGCTTAGTACCATTTCTTTCTTTGCAAAACAAACACTCTTTTTGTGAGCAAAAAGCTGGAAAAATTCATGATGAATTTCATATCTCACTTAGCTTTTGAAAACTAGGAAAAAAAAATTTCCAACAAGCTTGAAGATCATTTAATCAAGAAACCTTTGAACATTCAACACCAAGAACTAACTCTTCAGTGGTTCTTGTTCTTCGTCAAGTTGTTAGCTAGAAAACTCCATTAAAGGACCTTGAGATTGTCCTTCTTTGTAGCTACAAAATCAATTCCAAATACTTTGAATTTTGCTAACAACCACCCATGATTTTATCACTTATTCTAGATAGGATAACTAGAATTTTACTTAGCCATTTTAGCTTCTTATAGCAAGCTCTTCTTCACCACTGTTCCTTCATTATTTTCGACCACCTCATAGTATAATAGCAAAACAATCTTTCTTCTTCCTTCAACCATAACCATCAAACTCTCTTAAGGCACCTCAAACTTCTCCTAACTTCTGTCCATTCAAAATATTTTGAGTTTGAAAATTGAATTCCATGCATTGCTCCACCAAATACTCACCATTCTAGAAATCAACTCCACTAAACAAACCAGAAATTTTGCTCATTTCACAAGCCATTTTCGGCCAGCTCTTAGGCTAGGGCAATCTCTATTTTCCTTCTATAATATAGACAAACTAAGTGAACCACCATCGTAGAGCTAGAAACCTTCAAGCATAAAACAACATTAGTAACCATCTCCATTAATTCCTCAACCATTATTCAAACTCAAAACTTGAATACTCCTAAACTTCCCCTCTCCTAGCTAGAAGCATGGTGAGGTAAACTTGCAAGATGAATCATGAAGTTTGGGATTTCTGTCTTCCATGATCTAGGTAAGGGACTCAGCAGCAAGTCAAAAAGGATTTCTCGAGATTGTCTCACGGCTCTTACATGGCTTGGGAGTGAAGTAGCAAAGAGTTCTGACGACTTGCAACATAATGCATGTGAGATTGTTTTGAGCAAAATTGAACAACATGTGCATCCCGAAGTTGACATAGAAGAAAGACTATCAGCATGTTTGTGTATATATAACTATACTCTGGGTAGAGGTAATCCCCTATTGTATAACTCCATTTCATAGCTTTTACCTCATGTAGAACAAATGTGACAAAACATAAAGTTAGACAATAAGCTAATCAAACTATCTTGGAGTCAGCCTTTAAGATGCATTTTCTGCAAGGTGGTTTGAATTATGGCTGAATTCAATTTGTTTCTGAATTATGTCTATAAGAATTAACACTTCCTCACATCCAAAATCTATTGTTAATTCTAGAAAACCTTAGCTAAGCATCAGTTCTGTAAATCTATTCAACTAATAAACTAAACAAGATTTTTTGTTCTCTCCTAGCTAGACCAAATCATGTCCTCAAACAAGGCCATTAGAAGGCTAAATTTATATGATTATGTACTTCTCATTATAGTGCTCAGATTATGTACTATCGAAGTACACCTACACATTCTAATAACTCAATGCCAATACATACTGGTTTTGGAAGGAGCACAAACAATTCAGGAAGAAAAATCAGAAAGAAAATCACAAACAAATTCACACAAAATCAAAAATAAAAATAGGTTTGATACAACTATTAACTCTTAATAGCTAAGCGTAGCATTGGCAGTTGAAATTGCTATATTATTCAATGCAATTAGAAATAGTACAATCTCAACAACTGGCAATCAAACAATATTGAAGTAGTGCCGAGGTGGATCACTGACTTACCAAATGGAGAAGGCAATGGCAGAGGAAATAGAGACGGTAATAGCAGGAAACAGAGACGGATATGACTGACACTGCACCACTATTTGCACCGGAAACATAGCGAGTGAAGGAATTGAGGGGGAAAGAGAGGTCGAAGGAATTGAGGAGGAGAGAGAGGTCAGGGGACTGAGTTGGAATTTAATTTGCAATAAGTTGAGAGGGAAAGGCTCGGCTATGAGCAGAAGGAAGGTCGGTCGTGAGCAAAAGGAAGAAGACGAAGATGAGGAAAAAAAATGACTAAGTGTTAGACTTAGTCTTTAATTTTGCTAGGGCACATTGCCGTCACCAATCTCTCGCCGTGTATAGCAATGGATTAGAGACGGCAAAAATTAAAAATTAAAAATCTAAAACGTCTTATGATTTAGCTATGGCAATTTACCGTAGTTAAATCATCGCTAAATATTGAATTAAAAAATATTAATGGCCATTGCTAAATCCTACTGATCAAAGAGAGATTAGCTATGGTCTTTCACACATTATATCCTCATTCTGACAAAAAAATATAATACGCATAATATTGAAAATAATACTTACCACTTTTAAAATATTTTTTATACGTAAAAATTGTCCGAGTTGCCTATAATAATAAATAAATTATATATAATATTATAAATCTAATTATCGTGTGTTATAATTTAATTGTAATTTATTGTATATAATATATTATTCATTGTATAGTATAATTAGTAATGTATATATATATATATATATATATATATACACATATATATTCACTTAATAATATCTTTTCGCACTTTTTACTACTCAATTAAATAAAGTAAAAAACTAATATATTATAAATATATAAAAGTGTATGTTATAATATATATATATGTATGTATGTATGTTACTATTAATATATACTAATATATACTAAGATATTATTATATATGTATATATTAGTGTATATTAAGATATATTAATACATATACTAATATATATATATATATATATATATATACACACACACATAACTATCAGTATATATTAGTGTATATGAGTGGATATGTATGTATATGTTACTGTATACATATCTAATGTTGTAATATTAGTATCATTGATATGTGTGTGTGTGTGTGTGTGTGTATTATATACTAATATTAATATATATATATATATATATACATATATACATATATACATATATCTTAGTATATATTAGAGTATATGAGTGTTAAATATTATATATATATATATATATATATATCCAATATTATAATAATCACATATTCTACCTATATACATATAATATATTTAATAGTGTAAATTTGCAGCGTACATAACATAAAAATCACATACTCTAACTATAAGCATATCCACACATAAATGAAACTAAACTTTGAAATTTTTTGTTTTTAATAGTTTAGAGACAACATTGTGAGGGCATAGGGTTTTGTCTCTAATTAGCGACGGACTAGCGACAGTTCAACCACAGCTAAGGGTACCGTAGCTACGCTGTCGCTATTTAGAGACCATACCCTAACTCCGTAGCTACACTCTTTCTAATTCATGAGGGATTAGCTACGGCTAAATACCCGTCTCCAATTAGAGAGAGTTTAGCTATGACAAAAGTATATTCTAATATTAAAATTTTTTGGATAAAATTTCGCTAATTTGTTAGTGATAGTACACCATACCGTCGCTAAACCGTCTCAAGCTAGCTACGGCTTAGAGATGATTTATAATTGTTTAGTTAACGCCATCGCTAATCCATCGCAATTTAGTTACGACTTAGCGACGACTAATTGAAAATTTCAAAAAAAAAAAAATTGATCGGAATTTTGAGATTCCGTCATAGTTCCGTTTCTAATTAGAGACGGTGCTTTTGCCGTCTCTGATTAGACACGACATTGTGATGGGTGGTCAACTGTTTGTCGCTACTTTGTTCCCGTTGCAATGCCGTAGCTAATCGTCAGAAATTAACGACGGCTAACATACTATCTCTAAATGCCGTCGCTAAATCCTTGTTTTCTTGTAGTGTATAGAGCTTTAGAGCGAGACTTTGTGAAGTGGTTCAAAACTTATGTATGTTTTTCTTTAGAAAAATTTTACCTCGTTCTTTAATAACTCATTCCTCATATTGATTATATAATATATTTATACAAAAGTTGATTTATGTTACAGGCTCACGATCCCATGAATAATGTTGTTGATGAAGCTATAAATGACATAGCTTGGGGACCTCATAGAGATGTAGAAACATATCATGTCATTTTCATGAATAGCTATAACTTTCACACTCTAAGTCATGCTGAAGGAAAGGCCACCATAAACAGTGGTGTTTGTGTCAAGTGCACAAATTATAATAACTCATCAAGTAACTATTAGGGGTAGTTGAAGGAAATTATATACTTCGAATATCCTGGTTCACCTTTGAAGCATATTTTTTTATTCTTGTGTGACTAGTTTGATCCACGACCAAATCAAGGAACAAGAGTTCATCCACAATGTAATTTGATAGACGTGAACTCAAAGAAGCAGTGACCAAAGAATGAACCGTTCATCCTTGGTCATCAAGTAGTCCAAGTTTATTATGAAAATTATGCAAGCAAGGGAAAAAAAATTAAAGTTGGTTTTTCGGCTGTCTTTCCTATGAAGGCTCGACAAACCATTGAATCAACTGAAGCTAATCCTTCTTATTAAGAGGATGAATCTGAAGATTGCCCAAGGGTGATATCAATTGATGAGATTGGACCATTAAATGACAGAACATATGAAGATGGAATCCTAGATGACTTTTCAGGACACATGAAGAGGAAGAAGATGAACTTGATTATGGAATTGGTTTAGACAGCAGTTCAGAGAAAATAGAAGACATTGATGATAGTGATACAAAAAAAGATGATCATTCTAATCCTAATAATGACTAAAATATCTTTGATAACAACTGTACAAGGTAAACTGATGGATAAATAAATATAAAAGATTTTAATATTGCATAGATTAGATTACAAAAAAGGTGAGAACTTAGATTAGTATAAACACTACAACAAAAATCTTTTCTAACTACACTTTTTTTACGTCATTAATTAAAAGCGTTCTTATAATAATGACATTCTCGATGTTTAGAATAAAATGTCACCAAATATAAAATATAGCGTCATTTTTAATTAAAGTGTCAGCATTTTATATATTTTCCCGACGTTAATGGAAATGCGTTGTAATATTTTTTAAAAAAAATTCTCTTCTGACTACATTTTTTGTACGTAATTAATTAAAAGCGTCCTTATAATAATAACATTCCCGACGTTTAGAATAAAATGTCACCAAATAAAAAATATAGCGTCATTTTTTAATTAAAGTGTCAGTATTTCATATATTTTTTCCGACGTTAATGAAAATGCGTCGTAATTTTTTTTTAAAAAAAAATCTCTTATGGCTACATTTTTTTTACATTATTAATTAAAAATATCCCTATAATAATGGCATTCCTGTCGTTTAGAATAAAATGCCGAAAAATTAAAAATATAGCGTCATTTTTTAATTAAAATGCCCGCAATTTATATATTTTTCCCGACGTCGCTATAAGAAAAATAGGTTATAGTAACACATTTCCCATGACACTTTTTAGAAAGTATCATAATAGACTTCCTATGATGACACGTTATTTTTTGTGTCATTATAGTGAAATGAAAACGACGTAGTTTTGGTTCAATACCAAAAAAAAAAAAAAAAAAACTTTCTTAACATGTTTTTAGTGACACTTTTATAAAGTGTCATAATAGAAAACCTATAATGACACTAATTTTATTCGTGTCATTATAGTAAAAACAAAACAATAAAATTTTATTATAATAGAATACATACTTTTTTATAAATTAGCATTCCTCGGTAATCCCTCGCAGACTGAAAGGGGTTATCGAGAGCTTTTTTCCCTCTGAAAAATTAAATTAGTCTCCTCCGTTCTCCCATCATATTGCAACATTTCCTCTTCTTCGATCTCCGGCCTAGCTCCTCCCTTCTTTCTAGAAATTGTCTTCTTCTTCATCTTTGTTCCTGTCTGTCTCCTCTCTTTCTCTCCATTCTTGTCCGCTAGTATTGCCGCCGCCACTATTGAGTGGTTGCTACCGCTACTGCTCGTGCCACTGAGAGCATTTCAAATCGTCGCTACTGCTGCTCATATAAACAACTATTCCATCTGGCTCGGGGTTTCACGAATCACGGTATTCATCTTCCTTATCTGGTGCATTTTCAAAGAATTGAACCCCGTCCCAAGAAATAATCAGAAAGCTAAAAAAGGTACGCATTTTTTTCCTTTTTAAATATGCTTGTTTTACATTTTATATGTCTTCAATTGAAGCTTTTTTCTGCTTCTAATGAAGTTATTTGGTTCATGCCTAATTGCATCTCCTAAATTAGCCTAATTAAATGGGATTATTAAGGTTGATTGAATATTTTTATGTACTTCTTTGAATCCTCTACTAATTCTACCTGAATCTCTTCCAACTTAGTTTCAATGATTTCGGTGATGCCATAGCAATGACGGGTTACTGAGATGATGACCTTAGTACACGAGTGAATTTCGAAGGAAAATGCTAGTCTCTTTATATGCCAGATTCCAATATTTTTTTAGAATCAGGCACTGGTCCTTCTAAAAGGTAAAATACAACACATAAAAACGAAATACTTTTTCAAGTTTTCATAGAATTAGGACACCAGAGAAAGAAGAGAGAGTTCTAGCTACAGCTAAGGTAGAACATAGCAGGTGAAGCAGTGAGCTTTTCATTCATTTGGAGAGACCATGAAAACCCTTTTACTTAAAAGGCCAAGTCTTTTTCTCCTTAAAAAAAAAAAAGAAAAAAGGCATAAAAGGGATTTTTAAAAGTGATTTTTTGATCTGGAGCCTGGTTCTTGTTTGGGTGTGTTGGTGGGTGAATTTATTTCATTTGTTTGGGTGTCTTGATGGGATGGGATGCATCTGTTGGGAATTACATTTACTGCTTTCTAAAGATTATTTTTTAAAGTAAGAGTAACCACTTAAATTGTGTGTAATTTGGTCTTTTAAAGCTAACAAGATTAAAGCTTCTGATGGTTAGCTGAAAGACCTTTTTTAAAATTGTTTTCGAATATTTCTATTTGCAACAACATTTCAAAGAAGTCTTTGGGGTTAATTGCTGGATTTTACTGTCCTCTAGTGTTATGTCTGTATAATAAATTATATATGTGCAAGGAAGTATTCCAATGCTCCACGTTTTGAGTTTTTTTTCCCCCTTTTTTCTGCATAAATTTCCCCCATTTACAGCTCTGTTAATTTTCATACCTTTGATTATTGATGGCATAAACTTTTGGCCCTCTCTGTTGTTTTGCCCATTATACCTACTTGTGTTTCATAGGAGGAATAGTATTTATGTCTGAAATCAGTTGTACAAACCGTTAGCCTGCGGTAGAAATGACTTTCACTGTGATGATTGTTGTAATAACAAGGGGTTAGATTTCCACATATGCTAGATAACAAAGTTGAAGTTTTTTTGGGAATTGGGAATGTTATAGATGGTATTTTCATGATTATAGGATTCGAAGATCTGTGAATGTGGAGGTTATTCACATTCAACCTTATTGTATTGTATTGCATTGGATAATTTTGCATTCTATATATCTTTGGACACAGAAGTGAATTATAGACTGCGTTAGGTTCTGCTTGGCTTGTTTCTATGCTTTTTCACACTTTATTATTTATTATTTAGACTTCATCAGACTGTTGTTCAATGTCATAGGTGTTTTCTGTCTATTAATTGCCAGATGGGTTCATGCCTCACTTTCAGAGTGGTACTGGTCCATTTGCCTTTTAAAAGGAAAAACTTAAGTATCCTTTTCACAACATCACCTGTAGATAGATATTATTATTATTATAATTCGCGTCTTTAAAAATTTTTATTCGCCTCCTCTATCTTTGGGGGATCCACAGCTCTATTCAAGTTTGAGGTATTTATTTGATTTCTCTTCCTATTGTAGTGATTTAGGAATAGAACTCTGTTTTGGTTGCCTCGTTTAGTATGCATTTATTTTTTTTATATTTTAAAATAAAAATATGAACATTGTAGGAAAATTGAAAGGAAAATAATAAATTTAATTGTTGTCTCTGCAAAATGGTATGTGCTTTTGTGTAGTTGATTGTTGAGATAATTAAATGTTCTCTTATGATTGCTTACTTACCCAAACCCTCTCTTACACTAATGCTTTTTTGAAACTAAAATGAATCCAAGTGTTTAATGGTTTTTTTTCTTCTGGATAATTTTGGTGTTCATTATATATCATTTGTTGATCTTTACAGGCCGATCTTCCTCCTGGAGTTCTTAATATAGTTTCTGGATATGGTTCAACTGCTGGTGCAGCTCTTACTAGCCATATGCATGTGGACAAGGTCAGCTAGAAAACTATACCTATTGAACATGTTTCATTTCCATTTTCTCAGGTTCCTTCGCAAGATTTAGGAGGGAAAATGTAGAGTACAAAAAGGAACTCTTGAAAATAAATAATCGAAGTGTTCAATTTTCTTCAGTTAATATTACTCTATGTTTTGGAGTGAAGATGGATTATGCTTATTCAATTGCTATGGGTTTTTCTATTTGTTTTTCAGATTGCTTTGTTCAGTTAATATTACTCTATGAAGCAGCTGAGCAAGCACATTTTGCTTTGTACTTCAACCAGGTGTGCATAAATAACACTCATTACATGAGACTGGAATTCTAGAGCAAGTATTCATGCATGGTTGAATGTGTTTGCTGATACATGTTAGGGCCAAACTTGTTGTGCCGATTCTCGTACATATGTCCATGAAAGCATATATGATGAGTTCATAGAATGTCTCTTTTTGTATGTTCTATAGAAATCAACCTAATTGTGTGTTTTCATATCTATTTTCCCCTTATTTTTAGCTGAAAACTCTTCTTAGCTTCTCTGTTATTATTATAGTTGTTAGTATCCTGTTGAACATTATCTTATGTCACACCTTTGTAGCAAACTCTTAAAATGGGGGCTGAAGTCAAAGGAATCTATCAAAAGAAACTCTGGCATTATAGTGACATAAACATGTTGCTGAATTGTGAGCTCAATGTGTTGAAGAAGAAGATAGAAGAACTCGATGAACAGTGTTTGAAAACAAATCTGCCGACTTTTTCAGCTTGATGTTTCCTTTGACTGTGAATTGACATTTGTTTATTTAGGATATTTTTCATAGTATAATTGGTCCATTCAGTGTAATGAAGATGCTTGAATTATGACACTATGATTGATTATGTCATAAAAAAGGGGATGGAATTGTATTTATATGTCGCTATTTGGGGACATTTATGTAATAAAATATTGCCAATTTCGAGACGCAATAAATTTGAAACGTAGCCAGAAAAATAGACAAAATATAAAATTTGTGTCATCAATTGGGGGACACTTTAATAAAATGTCGTTATATTAATGACATTAGAGAATTTAAGCGTAGTAAATTTAGAGACGCTTTTAAATAAAATGTCGAAAAATTTAGAGACGCTTTTAACAAAACATTGGTAAATTTAGAGACGCTTATATAAAAAACGTCGGTTCATATAGAGACGCTTATATAAAAATCGTCGGTAACTTAATTTACCGACGCAAAGTTTTGTGTCGTAACATTTCTTGGCGACACCACTTATAGTAACGCATGTGGCGACACGTTTATAAGTGTCGGTAAATAATTTTACGACATAATTTAGCATTCCAAAACAATTTTATTAGCGTCCCTAAATGTTAAGTTTATTGTAGTAAAAAAAACTTATTTCGAAATTGTCTACTATTTGATCATTTGCTATCTTTTCTTTCATGTTATGGATAGTTCTAAATTGTATCTTTATTTAAAGTTCCTCTATCATATTTTTCATTTTGTTTTGTAAGGCAAAAGGTTTTGTTGACTTCCAGTTTGTAAAACTTTTAAATTTTGTACTGATAGTTCTTTTTTATACTGTAATATTTTCAAGGTGTAGTTGGAGCTACTATTTCAGCACGTGGTCTTAGACTTTTTATTTGAAGAATTCCTACAATTTTCATTTGAAAGCTTTGGTGCAATTTGATAAAGGATAAGAGGTATTACTTTTGATATTATGGGGTCACTGCACTTTGTGTAAGTAGAATTTAGCTAAAAGGTTTTTCACATTTTTCCCTGGTTGTAGGTCTTTTTGTCATTTATTTATCATATTTATCTCAAAGCTTTTAAATGTCTCGAGCTTTTTTTCATTTATTTTGTGCTTCTAATGATGTGGTTTTTTCTCTACTGATTTTTTATAGTGAAATGTGACATGTTTAATAGTTGTAAAAAAGGATGTTAAGCTAGAAATTTTAGTTTTGGTTGATCCTAAGATGCATAAATTCTACTAATTACAAGTGTGAAAGTGACTTTATATATAAAATTATATGTTCTTTTGTAATATCAAATATATATTCTTATGTTATAAAAAAATGTAATATTAATAATAAGTTTATATTTTGGTTTTATTTCACTTCTTTATTTTTCCATTTTCATATGTTTTTCAATGGTAAGAACCCGAGGTAAAGATGGCCCTTTTTGAAGAGGTCGCTCTAATAGAGGTGCCAGTTTAGTGAACTATAGAAGGGAGAATGTGCACATTGACTTCCAATTTGCAGAACACTAATCCCAACCCAATTATGTTTTGGAGCAATCATAGGATGGACAACCCTTCTCACAATTTGGTGATAGACACATCTAGGCATCAGTTGGAGCCTCAACCAACCAACGGTCAACCACTTTTGTCTGAATCACCAAGTTCATTATACACTTCATCATCACATTCATCTCCAATAGAAGTAATGATAAAGTGACATGTCCAAATATGAGTCAAGAAGCTGTAAATGCCCCATTAATGCCTCCCTCATCACCCGTTGAGGATACCCGCCCCAATATATGGCGGGATGACCGTGCATAGTTAGTACTCTATTTATCTACAAATAATTGATTTAATTGTAAAAATTATATATATTATAAAATTATAAAATTTTATAATAAAAATAATTAAAATATTCACTATACTCTTTAGAGTATTTTTATTATATTTCTTACATTATTAATTTGAATCTCACTACTTCTTTAATTATATCACTCTAATAATTACATATGTCTCTCTCTTTTTACTTATGTCCTTTATCTCTCTTCTCACTCTTTGTTTTAGATTCTTCTTTTCACTCATATCACCTTATTAAATTATATTTTTGAATATTTTTATAAGATAGCGTGATTTTATTGTTAATTTAAATAATTTTAATATGAGTAATTGTAATACTAATTAATTAATAGAAAATTATACTAAAGGTAAAATTGAAAAAAAATTAATTAAATACCATATACATTTAGAAAATGGACAGTTATTTTTGGATAAATTAAAAAAGAAATTAGATTAATTATTTATAAACGGATGAAGTATAGAATAACATAAATAGTTATTTTAAGTATTTATGCATTCCATATATGTTGTTTTGTGGACATTCAATAGGTTTCGGCCAAACTACGCTCCTATTTATTAAATTACAAAAATTATTAAGTGAAAGTTTGATGTTGTATATAAGACATGGGCAACAACTGAAAGAATTGGTGATGGATTTATGGTTTGAGGAATTTAAGGTAACATCTTTGTTAACATGTGAAATGTATAAACATTTTAAGTGGGAGCTGATCATGGAAAATCCTATTCGAAATTTAAAGAATACTTGAATTCTTGTCTATTTTGTACAAGAACATTAAATACATTTTCAATGAGTCCATGAGGCGTTGAAGCGCAAATTGATATATGAAGACGGTGAGCTCCAGTTTCCAGATCCCAAATTGTGATTCCTATGCCCAAGTTCTTGTCGCAGCACACCACCAAAGCCTCCTCTTCATCCATCTCCATTTCCCTCTCTCACCCTCTATGTCTCACAGGCAACAAATCGAATAGTTCTCATGCATTCTGGACCCCCATAATGAACTGCACTCAAATGCGACAAAAAGGGTCCAAGCCTTTGCATGACGGACAAGTGGCGTAAAATTCATCTCTGAACCATAAAATTCACGAAGGAGACCAAAAAAAAATTATTAATAAAAAAGAAACTTACCTTAAAGAGAGAGATAAAAGCGTTTAAGTTATGGTCTTTAAAAAAAAGTCAAAATTGGGAACTATTTCATAATTATGATTGCAACAAGAAAGAAGCCTTACCAATGAAATTTTGGTCTAAAGGATTGACAAGGTGATTGCCGAGATGATGGGCTATTGGTGCAAGGAAAGAGAAGCTCAAACGGGGAATTTTATTTTGGTGGAATATGAGCTTAAGTGAAAATAGGTTCAGCAAAAAAATTTGTCTCTTTTTTATTTTTTATTTTTTATTTTTGGCTATTTTTCACTCAAGTTATTTCTCTTATTGTTATTTTATAAAAAATGATATCTCCAATTTTTATATTTTATTTTTATGAAAATAATTTTTATATTTTATTTTTTGAAGGAACTTTTTATATTTTATTAAAATATAAAAATATAAAACTTTTGTTATAACTAATGATGCCCTATATTTAAACTAAAAAAAAAAATAGTGATGCCCAATATTTTTTTACCCTTATCCAAATCTTTAATAAAATATAAAAATGTAAAAATTTTGTTATAATCAATAATGCCCGATACGTAATTTAATAGTATATAAAATAATTATCAAGTTTATTATATATATATATATATATATATATAGGTATGTATGCATGCGTGTGTACGTGTGTGTATGTATGTATGTATGTATATATGTATGTATGTATGTATGTATGTATGTATGATAAAAATTCTAACTAAGAGAAAAAAGAACATAAGAAAAATTTAAGTAGTTGAGTCATTGTAATACATGTCCATTGGTAAGAAGATCAATATTCTTATTTTTTATACAATTCTATAATCATAAAATGTGCATATATATGTATGTATGTGTGTATTTATGTAGTATATATTTAAAAAAGTTACATTGTAATGGTTCATACTTTCAATGTCACTTTCTCACTTTTTTGTTTTTTTTAAGCGGAACAGGATTCCCCTTTAAAAAATGGGAAGAAAAGAGCAACAGAATTCAAGACAATGCTCCTTGTTATTTTTCTATTTCTTTTGTTTTTAAATTAAGTTAAATGCAATTTAATAAATGAAATGCTTTTCACGTATAATATAATTTTTCCCATTTACTATTAGTTTAAGATTGCAGAAATTCTTCCAACAATATATTATTTGCTTTTGTGAGTAATATTTTTTAAATACATCAATTACAAGATTATATGTTATATTTTTTTTCCCATCTTTTAGCAAATACTACCTCTATTCCAAAATATTTATTCTATTTGTAAAATACACGCACATTAAAATTTTGTAGAATTTTGTGTAAAAAATTAAATGTCTTAAAACATCCCTATTTAAAATCTAAAAATAATTTAGTTTTATTGTTGGACTAGAAAATTTTACTTTCAAATAATTCAATGGCATCCATTAAATGTTATATTTTATATATATATATATATATATATATATATATATATATATTTGTGTGTGTGATTAAAATTGTTTTTGCATATTGTCTGTTCAACATATATTCAAAGTTAAAATTTACGTCTCAGTATTAAAATTAAATCAATCAAGTTTTTGCATCAAAAAATTTAAAAAATGAAAATAGATTTTATCTAACAATCTGCAAATCAAATAATATAATTTGTTATAACTTGGTTGCCATAAAACATCATGTTTTGAGTATCCGTATTTGTTCAAATAATTTCCTTCTTACTTTGCAACATAGTGTCTGTTGTAATAATTTACAACAACATTGCAATAAAAATACTACAATCGATTAATATTTTTACATAAGTGATTATATTTTATTTACAAATTTATTATTAAATAAATTATTGATGCGAGAGTTTTATTCAAAATATACTATTTGTAGTGATATTGTAATAGTATTGCAATGAAGAATTTTGCATTACATATCTTTGTTGACAAATCAGTTGTAAACTCTGTTTCAAGTTTTAAATATCTTTTCCATTACATTTTCAATTACAAAGTCGCAACGATTTGATGTTTATTGTAATAATTTGTCACCAATTTTCAGCCAAAATGAAATAACATATGAATAGTATCCAAATGTTATGAGAATTCAATTGCAAATTTATTGTTTAAATAATTTTTTTTGGAAGAAAAAAGGGAAAAAATTCTATGAAGAATCTGCCAAAACAGCAATAGATACATTAGATGGATAGTTCTAATACCATTTCAAAGGATAGAGACTCTAAACCAGCACGAGCTAGTAAATGTGCAAGTTTATTACCCTTTCGGCACACAAATGAGAAAACAAAGGACTCAAAGATATGCGATATATCTTTAATCACCTCAATTAAATGGCCACTTGAGGATAAATCAGATGAGTTTTTCAACTTCCGAACAATATTAATGCAGTCAACTTCCAAAATCACATGTGGAAACTTATGTATAGCAGCAAAACTAAGAACAAGAAGAATGGCATAAACTTCTGTGCACTCAACATCATCAAATAAAAGGGATTTTTTGAGCAAAAGTACAAAGAATCCGACATGAGGAGTCACGGACAAACCCTCCAACAGCAGCAATAGAAGCAAGCTATGAACCATCACAATTAATCTTAGTAAACCCCACTCCCGGAGGTCTCCAAACAGAAGGCAGTCAAAAAATGGAGTAGCAACCGGGGATATATTCATAGTAGTAAAAAATTCATCAATAAGGGCAATACTATGTGACAAAAGTACTTCAACAACTCCTTCTTTTCCCACAAAAACAAAAACACACCATGCTCACCAACGGTTCCAAAGCAACCTAACTTGTTCTGCAGCTTTTGGGGGTAAACTGGAAAAAGAAGAAGAATCACCAAAAGAAGAAGAATGAGAAGAAGATTGCTGCTTTCTACTGTTCTGAACATAACAATGACACTAATGCAGCGAAGAAGGCCAGAGAGATAAAAATACAACCACTTTCTGCTGTCCAACCGTCCGAGCACAACAATGACAGCGATATGGCAACACAGCCAGAAAATGAACGTTGACAAAGTGAGCTATGAGCACAAACGCCTAGATCTGAGCAGTGAAATTGGAGATTAGATTTCGGGATTCTTTCTTGCATATCAGTCGTCTAGTTTGGTGGTCTACATGAAATTGATGAAAAGAAAGTTAAAGGGTATAAATTTGGGTTTATGGGCTATTAGACTTATATTTTTTAATGGAAAATGGGCCACTTGACTTGCATCTTTGCAGCTGGTGTACACGAAATTGACGAAAAGATAGAGGTCCATGGGCTACAAGAAATTGACTTAGAATAGGTTGGATTGGTACTTTGTTTGGGTTGAATTTTTCACACAAATTGTTTAATATTATTCAAATTTTAAAAAAAAGGCCCATGACCTAGCGCTGTTCAACCCAAAAGCTGTGTAGGCTGAGCTAAATAGGCTTAGTTTAAATATGGGCTATAGAAATCACAGTTCACCCAGCCTTATATTGTCCATAGATTGGGTTTGGCCCATTTTGACACCTCCAATATCAAGTATAAATAATGTGAGTTAAAAAATCGGACACCAGAAGGAAAGGACAAGTGAATGACATATAATTAGGAAAAACTCATAAATATGATACCTTAAAGTTTTGAGTTAAGATGTGGCGCCAAGTAGTCAATGAATTTGTTTTTCACTTGTGTCTTACTTAGAGTCTCCCTATTTATTATGTTGTTCCTAATAGGTAGTATTAGAATCGATGATTTGATAGGGACGAGTAGTGGAGGTAGTAGTTGATATTCCCATCTAGAAAGAAGAATTGTTCGACTCCCAAATGATAGTTAGGCCAGGGCCACGTAGAGTTGGGAAGATACATTGTGTTTTGGAGAAATGACAGAGGTGCATGCTTCAATATAAGCAAGTAGGCACATTAGCGTCTAGGCTTGACGAAATTGGTGATGGATTCTTAGTAAATTACCGCAATACTCAAAGTAATTCAAAGCTTTTGCTCTAGGGGAAGGAGGCCCAAAACAATTGTGGAAGTGATTCATACTTATGATAGATTTGTTGAGATTTCAAGTGTGAATTATATGAGTTAAAGAATCACATATAATATAAACGAAATCCAAATGAGTAACTTATAAATGCAAAAGGATCATAAACTTAATGCCTTAAGGTTTTTGAGTTAAGATATGATGTCCAAGTCCATAAATCTATTTTTTTTTTTACTCGGGTCTTGCTCAAATTCTCCTCAATTATTGGATTGCTGTGATTCTAATAGTAACTAAATTGATATAAACTTATTTATAATTAAAAAATTATATCATGAACCAATGCACTTCAAATTACAAAATTATTTTATTGATTTTCTTTACGAATTCAAGTAGATAAGCACTTTATATATCTCTCAACTACAATTTTAAAGGTGATAACTCAATTAATTTTTTTTTTTAATAAACTACTGAAATGTGAGAATTTTATTAAACTACTGAGTTTGTTTGGATTTTCGCCTTTTTTGCTGTCTAAGGCAATTAACTTGTTGCATTTCAAGTTCGAAATCAGGCCCTATTGGACAAGTTGGAGAGGTATCGGACGAACAATCTTTAAAATAAATTTTTTTATGTAAGGAGTTTCCTATTTGGATAGCATCCGTAAGTTGATATGGAAGCTTAACTGTTTGAGAAAATTCTGAAACCGTACTGATAAGATCAAATTCATTACCATCAAGAACTTGCTTCCATTGTACAGAAGGCTGATTAATTATAATTGATTAATTAAATATATTTGATAATAGATAATCTTAAATATTTAATTATTTTAATATGTTTGATAAAAAGATTCTTATTATCATTTAATTAATTAAGATGTGTTAAAATCTTGTTATAAATTTTAAGGGAAATAACAGTTGTGGTTGAGTTAGTAGAGATAATTAGTGTCAAGAATTATTCCTAAGTTTGAACCTCCTCTCTTGAGACATGAACTCCGTACCCACCTTTAGGTATATTGAATACTTATATAATTATTGTTATTTTTTCTATATAAGTTAAATCATAATAAATGATATTATAAAAAATATAGATTTTAGAATTCAAATTTTAAATTTCAACATTTAAATATTTAAATATTAATTTTCAGTCTTCATCTTATCAAATGGGGCCTAAAAAATACCCTTGGTAAAGGCTAGCCAGCTACTGCTAATGAATTTATGTAATACAAGCACATTTACAGAAAACGTGGTAAGATGGATAAATGTGCCAAATAAAATAAGAAATTGCATAAAGACAAAGGAAAAACTTGAAAGAAAATTGACAAACAACCAAAATAAAATTGCATCAAATCCTATACAACGAGATTAGATCATGATGAAACTAAAAGGAATGATGAATAAAAAGACAAAAAAATAATATGTAAAATTGAGATTTTATATGCGTGGCTTGTTCTTGATTGTCTAATAATGTCACTCTTCCTTCAGTCTTCCACCAATTTATGACACTCCACATCAGCCAACATTACTAAACTTGCCCCTATCTCCTACAACTGGTGGATGCCCCTACGCGTGAAGATTTTGCTCAATTATTAATAATTTTTTTAAAAAAAGTTAATAATGTCATATACATAAAAAAAATTATCCAATAATTAATTAACACATTAAAGTAGACGTACAAAAATGAATTTATAAGTATACAAGTCTTCAAAGACTAAGCTTCTTCTCCACCTGAAGAATATCGTATTCTTCATATGAAGTTGTATATAAGTGTGTGTACAATTACAAATGTAGGAAACTGAAACTAAAGGAATAATTTCTTTGTTTTTTTCATCATCGTAATAGTAATAATAATAATAATAATAATAATAATAATAATAATAATAATAATAATAATAATAATAATAATAATAATAATAATAATAATAGACAATTAATTCAAGAGCTTAACAAAATTGGAGATTTCTTAAACGCAAATCATATTTCCACATAGTGGGAAAATCATTGACCAAGATATCTATAAGTTGAAAATAGACCATAACAAACCTCAACCTTAAAGGTTGAACCAAGTACCTAAACAATGTTGAAGGATCAATTTTACTTTTAATTATGCGAGGTATGCATTGAAATCGTGGACGGTTTCATTTCTCAAATCACTTGAATCCACCCTCAAGATACTCACTTTGATGCCAAAGCATATGTTCGTCTAAATATTTTAAGCTTAGTTGTGCACTTTAAAGCACTTCAAGTTTGGGAACAATTGTAAAAGCTCTTCACGTGTCCATCTCTACACACAAAGCAATATAAGTTGTGCACTTGTAAGCTAATAAACATACACTTACTACAATATAAACAAGTTATAATGATGATGAATAGAAACAAAAGCACATTACTCGCAAGTGTGTTACTACAAAAAGAATTCAAAATACCTTGATGCCAATGCATCCATTCACATCAAGGGTTGTAAGTGTACTTTAGTAATGATTAGATAAGGTCTCCAAGCACTTATCAATCACTCCAACAATCCCAAACAAGCTGCATCTTTAGTGAAGATAAAGTTAGGTAATCCGAATAAAACGGTTATAGCCAAGTTAGGCAATTAATTTCAAAGTAATGTACGAAGTAGCATGCATATTGATTCCCCAACCAATCTCTTGTAAGCCTAGAGTTTACCAAGCCAATATTTCCAAATTTAATGCATTAACATTTTGCCATACGCTGGAAGTGCTAAAACCATATTCCTAAGCATTATTGTAAAGTACATTTCTAGTGACTAAATGGATTTCCATTCTAGGCTCTAAAAAAGATTCTATTAAGCATGACAATCTTCCATTCTAATAATTTTTCAGCTTCTGGATTTACCTCAAGAGTTTTAGAGAATTCTATTTGCTCAACGAATCATGTGGGTGTCAGTATTAGCTTCCTGCAGTTGGCTATACAGCAAAGCCCTTCATCTGAAATGTTCTAATATAGCATAGGACAATTGAAATCTGCTTCCAAATAAAAATATCTAAGCACTTTTGAAAGTAGCGATTGCATCAATACGTGATGTGTTTGGATTTGGGTATAAAAATCATACAAAAATTAAGCACATTCCCAATCAAATTTAAATTAAAACATTGGACCCAAATCACAAATATGAGCAAGCGTACTTATCATTACTGAGCATAGGGTTCAAACGAGTATCGATCCTCAAAGAACAAATAAACATTAATTACCCCTCTTTAATTGTTAAACCGACTCAACAAAGTGAAAATCAAATAAAAAGGAAAACTAAAAAGAAAATAAAATAAAAATATGTACATGTCAAGGATGGAGAAGTATGCAACTCAAATCATTGATTAGACAACCACGATCTTCAAGAACTTAACCATTATCATAATCAATCATTCTCTCGGCACCATGAAGGATTAAGGTAAATTAGCATCACTTGGTCTGTCTCAACTAATTACTAGCTTCTAGATAAATTAGAATCACTTGGTCTGTCTCAACTAATTCATCCAAAAAATGCATTAAACACAATCCTTAATTAAATTTCTGTAGTCTGGAAAATTTAAAATATGAAATTAAACAATGGATCCTTAGTCTGGCAAGCATCAATTAACCTTTAATTACTCAATCATCAGCAATTAACCTCTTTGGTCTAGTAAGTTAACAGCCAATGAATGCGAAAATTAATCAATTGTAACCATCATCAACCTCTTTGATCTAGCAAGTTAACAATAGAAACAACCAACTAATCTCGAAATATGGCCAAGTAATTAAATACCAAGAAAAACAGTCAATTAATCAAAAGATCAAATAACTCCAAAAATCATGATTATCTAAAATAATTTCAAATTACAATAGAACAATTAAAACATCATTGTCAAGAAAAAAGAAAACTAAGTAATAGAAAGAACTCATAGACAAGCCTCCTTCTTCTTCCTTTAAAAACCTTCTTGTACAACCTTCCTTAAACTTGAAGAATTCCTCCTTAGACTGAGTGATTTTCTATGATGATCAATGAATTCTCCCATTTTTCCTTGTGTTTTTCATCTATTTATAGGCTTAAGAAGTGCCTAAACTCGTAGGTACAATGTTCTTGGCCGAGTAAAAGTTGGAAGATGCTAAAACTCCCTAGATTTTTAAAAACGCATCAAAAGATCGCAGCACCGCCTCAGGAATAGACTACAGCCGGCGCCGCCTTGGTCCTTCGTAGCCGGCGCCGCCTGTGTTCTGTTTCTCCACTCGTTCGCCGATTTTTCTCCTAATTTTGCGCATACGTTCCAGAATGCAGCCGGCACCGCCATACTCTGTTTCGCAACGATTTTGCTTCGTTTTACCCAAAAACCTGAAATAATGACCAAAATACCTTTCCAAGAGTAAATTTTCAAATATAAAAGAATATGACTAGTTATTGCACAAAATGTATTACAAAAGAGTCTCAAATAACTACGCAAAATAAAACCAAATTAGCCCCTATCATATTCCCCCACACTTAACTCTTTGCTTGTCCTCAAGCAAAGCATCAAGAACAAGTAGAAAAATACAAGGTTTTACTCACATCACTCAATAAATTCCCAAAACATATCTTTAATGCTTTCTTTACTTATGAACATAAAACATATGATACTAAATCTTTCACAGCCAATGCAAGACTTGTGTAGTGATAAATAACTTAATAGAACTATCACAATACTTCACAATATTCTCAAACCATTAGAAAGAAGTTAGTTCAAAAAGAATATGCATTCCATATGCTTACTTTTCATACACTCTCTCTACTAATCTGAGACATATCATGATTCTACTTAGATCAAATAAGACATTTAAGCTTGTAATGTAAGGCTAAAGGTTTGTAATGCGGCTTAGCAAACGAAGGATATAGGAACATCAAAAGTCAAAGAAAAACTGAGAGTAAGCAAGAAAAGGGTAACCAAAATAAACCTATAATTCCCAACTCTTCTTACTCTCATATTCTAAGAACCAATCAAACCTTAACCTTATATAACAACCCTCACGCATTTCAAGCAAATCCTGCATTGCTCTTTCTTTTTTTCTTTTTTTTTTTTTTCTTCTTCTTTCACCTCTTCTTATCATCAATTCTTTTCCTCACAAGATCAATCAATTTTCCAGCAATGGTAGCAAGTATCTTATATGAACTTACTTTTACAGTTCACTCACCATCCCTTTTGTGATTTTTTCGCTCTTTTTGTCTTCAATTCTCTTTCAATTCTTTCTTCTTTTACTCCTCTTTTTCTTTTTCTGCTGCTGTTCTTTTCTTTTTCATTTACTTTTCTTTCTAACAGCTTGTTGTTTTCTCTCTTCACTCGTTTCTTTTCTTCTTTCTCATCTTTTTTTCAGCTCGCATTCTTTTCTTTCTCAATCTTTCAACTTCTTCCTTTCATTCCACTTCCTCTCTTTTCCTAGCTCCAATTGTAATTGATCCATGACTGAAAGTAATAAGTCATGATCTTTCTCCCTGCATTGTTCTCAACATACATACACTTTCATCATTGAAAAGCATAAAGATTTGGAAATTATACAAACTCTCAGCACAAGTAATGGATAAAATATCATGACGGGTTGTAAAGAAAGAAATCACCAATTTAAGCTCAAAATAGGCACTAGGGATAATATAGCACTAGGTAGGCTTGAAAAGCTCAAACTATCCAAAGAAAGCCTATTATCGTCATCCCTAAGTTAAATCATGAATGTCTTTCTTATTTCGCCTCGAGAGGTATTCAAGTAAGTTCTAGAATGCTCCACGCATTTTAGAGAAAAAAATAGGTTTAAGAATAATGCAAAGCATTTGATTAAGAACTACTTTGTTCAAGTGAGTGCAAAAAGTCATGCATAAGCCATAAATGATCTAGAACATATGCTCGATAATTCATCATAAAGACATGCACTAAAAATACGGCTTGAAATCTCCAGAAAATCAGAAAATTTCTCAGAAAATTTTGAAAAAATTTGTTCTCCCAAGAAAGCTAAAGAGTATGTAGAAGACTTGTCAATTAAACCACTCCCCCACACTTAAACTGGACATTATCCTCAATGGCCAAATAAATAGAACCAAAACAACCAATACCAAGGGACCAAAAAGATAAAGGAGAAGAGATAAGAAAAATAAACTTTCATTAATCGTGTTGTACAAGAGCTAAATGCTTGAAGAGGGAGGCATCATCAAAGTACCTAAAAATAATACAAAAGAAAATACCAAAGCATAAATCTAGAAAAGAAAAGAAAGAAAAAAATGAAAAAATGAAAAATACAATGAAAAGAAAGTCAAACTATATAGAACAAAAACATGAAAAGAGAAAGAAAAGAAACAACAAGAGTGAGCAAGAATGCATCATCAGTCCTCCGCAGCATCATCACCCTCATCCTCCTCCTCATCGGCAAGTGTGGAAGTGCCCGCACCATCGTGTGGCCTAGAAGAATGCTGCCTCAACTCAGTCAAATGTTGCTCCATGGTAGCTTGCCGTCGTGCCATATCCTCCATAGTACCCTGCAAGCGTAGGAGCATCTCCATTTGTTGGTCGAGGTGCCCCAGTATTGTGATCTCAAAGTCAGTCCAAGAGTGGGATTGAGAACTGCCAGCTCTAGCACGTGCCGGTGGTGGTGGCTGCTCCTCCTCTACTGTAGGTGGTCTTACCTGATCGGGATGTTGGACCTCGAAGGGTGTGAGCCATTTCTTCAATTCTGGGCTATACTTATATACTGCAACTCATAAGAGTTTGCTTGGTGACCATATCGTGCTCAGTGGTAACCTCCATGAGTTCTCCCTCAAGACTCACCCCAAAATCCTTTAGAATCTTCATGATAACCAAGGGAAAAACAAAGGCTTTTGTGGAAAAATGATGATGAACTACCTCTCTAATAGATTGAATGATCAAAGGAGCAAGAGAGATAGGTAATGTGTTCATCATCCGGTGCAAAATATAAGTGTCGATAAGCCTAGTTTTATTAAAACTACTAGCCCGGGGGACAACATTAAACCCAAACATATACACCAATGCGCGAAAGTTGGCTGCCAAATCATTGTTAGAATAAAAACTGTTAGCTTGGAAAACATTATGCTTATATAAGCCTAGGGTTGCTCGCATCCCTCTAACATCCCAATTCGGATCCGACAGAATCTTTTGATTATTTACATCAATACCTTGCCAAGTATCATCATCAAAGACCTGGAGGAGGTTAGCTAATTGGTTTTGGGTGATGACAATAAGAACTCCCTTCACCCGTGTTTCAATATATGGAAGATGCTTATTCCTCTTGTCCGTCATATTAGCATAAAATTCCTTGACAAGTACGGGACAATACTTCCCTTTCAATTGGACTATGGATCCCCAACCTAACCTTCTAAACATCATTCCTAATTTGAGTGCCCGGTCTAAAGTGAGGGAAAAGGTACGCTTAACAATAATTTTGTTTGAAGCTCACCTACTATACCATTCCTCACACGAGGCATCAACAAACTCCATAGGTCTAAGAGATAAGGGGTTAACAGATGATGGAACTGAGGACGAGGAAGTTCTTGCCCTTTTAGATGGATGACTCCTTGCTCTAGACATGGCCAAAAAAGGAATGGAACAATAGGAAGAAGGAATAAAGATGCTCAATCACTGGAGAGAGCATAGCAACCTTCACATAAAACAAATCCTAAAATGGCACACAACCTTCAACCAAGCTCACAATGCACAAAACCCAAACTCCTTCAATGTATATCAACTCTAACATCCACTCAATCAATCACTATCAACCACTTCAACACAACCTGCACAATGCATGTAAAAATCCACTGTAAAGCATAACTTGTGCTGATATCCTCAAGACATGCTAGTAAACGTGATCATGTGAATGAAGGCAATATCATGGTATGATGTGATCAACAATGCAGTTTCAATATATTCAAGTACCACCAATAACCATGAGTCTAGCCCGAGCTATATGAATTCTTGATTGTTTACAAGCATGAACAAGCAGTAAAAGTGCAATAACTCCTATGGTAATCCAATGAATGAAACTCAACGAAAAATGCACAATCATAGCATATATATATCAATTTTCGGCCAACACTATTCATATAATTAGACAAAATCAATTCCATCAATGCAACCATAGGACTTAAGTAAAAATCATACCTTTAGGCTTTTCTATGCATGGGCAAGCAAAAGATGCAAACTTTCTGTGAAAATCTACCCCCTTTTCTTGTGGATTAAATGTGCTATTGTTGTGAAAAATCGAAGCTTGTAATGTGTGTGATCCGTAGGGTCAACAAAGAAGAAGGTAAAAGATGTTATGGAGCTGTTTAGAAGTTGAAAAAATCAAACTTTAGGGCACTTATGGATGTGAAGTCGGCACGGGTTTGAGAGGATTTGCGAGGGAGAGGAAGCTTTTGAAGAAAAAAGTGGCCAAAATGGCCCTTTAATTGGGGTCCTCCGGATAGGAATTGGCGCCAGCACTGCTCTTGGAGCCGGCGCTGACTCTGATTTGTCCGGGTCGCAAATTTTTTTTTTATTAATGATAATGCAGAAAACACATGAATGCTGAATAAAAATACTATAAATCAAAAATTGTCCTTAACAAAAAAAAAAACGATAAGTAAAGAAAAGAGAGAAAAAAAACTGCTTCAAGCTTTTCCACGGTTGTGATCCCGTGGATTTTCCTCCATATTCCCTGGTAGTGTCCCTGCTTGATGATCCCCTAGGAGTTTGGCTAGTTGACCAATCTGGTTCTCCAAATTGCGCATGGAAGCCTCTAAGTTTCTTGTTGTCGCATCGACTCCTTGGAGCTTAGTCTCCGTGATACTTACCAATTGTCCAATCAATTCTTCTAAAGGTAGCTTTTGAGGTGCTGCTGTGTTATTCATGGAATTTGGATTCCTTTAGTTACCTCCAAAATTGAAAGAACTTTGCCTAGGTGGATTCCCATTGCTCCAAGAGAAATTAGGGTGATTTCTCTAGCCAGGATTATAGGTAGAGCTATATGGATTGTTACATGGCCGGACATTACCTGCAAAAGCCGCTTGTTCAGAAGTTTCTTGGAGTGACCCCATCTTTTGGCATTCATGATTGGGGTGCCCTTTTCCACAGAAATCACAGTTGACGTTTAACACTTGGCTTAAGGCATCACCAACTGTTCCATCTTTTGAGTTAAGGCGTCTACCTTAGCCTCTAATGCTGCTACGGCGTCCACTTTGTGCACTCCTTGCACACGAGCCTTTGACCTTGCACTTTCCCAAGAATAGTTATTAGAAGCCAAATTTTCAATAAGCTCAAACACCTGTTCCGGGGTCTTATGGTTGATGGAACCCTCTGCAGAAGAGTCCACCACTTGTCGTGTTGCAAACGTGAGGCCATTCAAGAAGATAAGCATTTGCATTCCCAACTCGAATCCGTGGTGTGAGCATTTTCTTAACATTTTCTTAAATCTCTCCCAACTCTCATATAAGGGCTCAGAATCTAATTGTTGGAAGGCGAAGATTTCATTCCTAAGCTTGGTTGTCCTAGCTGGAGGGAAATATTTGGCCAAAAATTTTTCAGCTAAGGATTTCCAAGTTGTGATGGAACCTATAGGTAAAGACTTTAACCACGATTTAGCTCTATCTCTCAAGGAAAAAGAAAAAAGTCTTAATTTAATGGCATCTTCAGAAACACCATTCATCTTGAAGGTATCACAAATTTCAAGAAAACTGGTTAAGTGAGCATTGGGATCCTCTTCTGGTAGCCTGTCAAATTGAACCATATTCTGTACCATTTGAATAATGTTGGGCTTTATTTCAAAGTTGTTGGCATCTACCCTAGGTCTAGTGATACTCAAGCATGTGCCCGAGATTGCGGGTTTTACAAAATCGTCCATAACTCTCCTATCATTCCCAGCATTGTTCTGTTGAGCACTATTCATTTTGACAATCAGATTCCTTTGAATTGTTCGGCTAATTTTAGATAATGTCCTCCCTATTTCAGGGTCAAAAGTGACTATCTCGTCGTTGGATTTTCGGGTCATGTACCAAGGGTAATACCTAAGAAAACAAGAAGCAAGTTAGAGATATAATTACTAGTTAACATACACAAATATAAGGTTACAACGTTAGTAACTCAGTCTAAGTTAGTTGGTTAGGTTAGGTTAGGTTAGGTTACGAGGTTATACAAGAATACACGAAATACAAAAGATAGCATCGTTTTGCAACAAGAACAAACATATATATTTACATATTTACATGGTTAAATCAACAAAGTCCAGGCTTTCATGCTATTGTTCCCCGGCAACGAGCGCCAAAAACTTGATGTGTTTGGATTTGGGTATAACAATCATACAAAAACTAAGCACATTCCCAATCAAGTTTAAATTAAAACATTGGACCCAAATCACACATATGAGCAAGCGTACTCATCATTATTGAGCATAGGGTTCAAACGTGTAACACCCCACTACTACATACCCTAAAAGGGCGGGGATATCGCCCCGTCCTGGAGGACAAGGGGTCTTTAAAACGAGGTATAAAATATAAAGGCAAACCCCAAAAGGATCAACTTAGATAAATAGAGGAAACTCTTATTACATCAGGCTCAAAATGGAGCAATACGAAATAAAACAAATATCGTTCAGAAGCTTAAACAACCATTATCTCCTAGAACCAAAATGGGAAAAAAAAACATAGCAAAAGCTTCAACTATCACATGCCTCGCTTGCTCAGCATAGTCTATCTCCTGAAAACATGATATAAAATAATGCGAGATTAAATCTCAGTAAGTCCTGTGTGTGCACATGGTATTTTAAACAGTTCATGCATGCATAGAGAAAAATATTTACAGAAATATTTGGCAAGTCATAAATAATTTCCCTTTTGCAAAGAGTGGGTTTTTCACATAATTGCACTTTATACAAAACAAATCCACCACTCGAATCAAGGTCATGTCGCCACACGTTGGGCTTCATGAGGATAAGGCACCACACTTTGTGCACCTTGCCGGGACCAGATTGCCACACTTGGGCGTTCTGATCAAGGTGAGTGTACAGCTCATCGGGTGAGATACTCCTCCTTCTCTACATCCAACAAAACCATCCGGGTGTCCATGCTGGGAAAATAAATAATACCTTATTAGGTACAAATGCTAGCTTAGACCGGCCTGACCAACCAATACTGTCGCCTCTTCAAGTCGAGCTTATCTTCTGGAGGTGGCCTCCTGCCAAAAGACTTACTCTAGCCCTCCAAGACTAGTATTGTTAGCCTACCCTTATTGAGTACTCAACGAACATATCCGTCAATTCCTTATTCAAATTTTTCATACCTTAGCTTTGAACAACGTGGTTTTCTTTAAAAGAGTTTTCTAAAAAAAATTAGGAGAAAGACTAGTTTTCTTGATAAAATCATTAGTTTGATAAAATCGTTTAAAGAGCCAATACCCACGTTTACAACCCAAGAAAACATAGTTTAACAATAGCTTCACAAAGCTTTACCACATAGACTTGCCATCACAACATTTAACAAAAGAGTTTATGCAAGGACTTACTTGATATGCCTCAGACAAATGAGATAAAATCACAGCTTTCTTTCCTCAATTATCCTCCTGATCTAAAACCATATAATATCATGATCAGGGTCTCAATTGATTCAAACATGCTCTAAACTCATTTATTCCCATAACAATTCACAATCCACTATCTAATTCCAAATAAATTATCTAAACCCTAAGGTTCATATACTATGACCATATATTCATTAAAGACATGATTATTATATCGAAAAGGCTTGACTTGACCATCACAATTCATCTCCATCATTACCACAATAAAACATGGCATAGCTATCCATCGAATAGGCTTAGTTAATTACTCGACTCAAACTATCCATTCATTATGCTATTGGACCTCATCAACCATATTAAACTTTAATTTCGACATCAAGGGTAAGTATCCTCTTACCTTGCAACAACCGGGTTAGTAAGATCTCGATACTCCTATGGTGATCGTCCCGAGTTCGTTTGATTAGAAGAGAAAAGCTGCCTTCTTTCCTTCCTTTTGACCGAAAATAAGTAAAAGGGATGAAATCAGCCTTTAGGTGGCGTGATTTAAGGGAAGAAAAGGAGAAGAATTGATGGAAGAAAGGAATCAAGAGGTTGATATGGTTTTTACTTATCTTAGAGGGTGATCGGTTTCTTGCTAGGAGTTGTTCTTGTGATTTTCAAAAATTGTAGAGAGGTTCTTGCTGGAATTTTTCGTGTAGAATGGAGAGGGTAGTTGGCTACTGTGTTTTAGGGTTAGAGAAGATTAGTTTATGGTTAGATAGTGGTGCTTAGAAAGACTCCTAATGGCTTTAGGTTTCTTGGACAGCAAGGGCGAAAATTGCAGCTTGCTGTGCACCTTGTTGCTACCGACATTGGGATGGTTTAGGAGGAGGAAATATTCTGCAATTTGCTCCCTTATGCTGGCCGAAATATTGCCCAAGAAAAGGGCTGAATGTGTTCAGAGTTTTTGGCCAAAACAAGGAAGAGTTTGAGTAGGTTTTCGGAGCTAAAATTCTGTGCAAGAATGCCTTATGTGCTGTGCGAAATTACTGAACAAAAAGGGAAGAAATTCTGGGCTGTTTCGGTTGTTGTTCTGCCACAAACCAGAGAGGAAAAGTGAGGGGTTTAGGTGCTGGAAATTGGCTTAATCAACAGAGAGTTTTGGTGTGCTTTGGAGTGTAGAGTTTCATGTGTTAGAGGGTGCAAAGCTGGCTGAAATTTCCTGTACAAAGCTGGCCGAATTTCTAGTTCATAAGTTGGCCAAAATTCTGGAATTTTAGTGAGTAAAATCTGGTTTTTGTGTGGTTACGGTAATTTGAATTGATGAGGAGTGTTCTAGGTATTTTGAGCTAGGGTTTGAAGTGTTGGACTGCACTTAGAAGTGCTGGAATTTCGGACAGCTTGTGCTGGCACAAGGCTGCCGAAATTCTGCTAGGAAAGGAAAACAAAACCTAGTTGAAGTAGGATTGAAATAAAATCTGATTTGCTAAAGGATTTTGGATAAGATTTCCTAGTATTGGAAGAGTTTGAGTTGAGCTAAAATTCCCTCAAAAAGTGGCGGTACTAGCTGGAAAATTTTTCAGATTTTTAGCTAAGGTTCTAGGTTCAAAATCAACAAGGTTTTCAACTAGGAGAATAACTCTTTAATTCCAACTATCCCTTACAAAAGCTAATAAGTTAAAATCAAGCTGGAATGTTAATTTTTTAGCTAGGGTTTTTCGAAAATCCAAGAGAACAAAAGCTGAAAATAAAGGTGATCTTTATTCACACAAAAAATCCTCGAATTTAGGAAATAACTATAGAGACTTATTTCCTTAGAGCAATGGCGCTGAAATTTCTCTAGGATGGCTAGGTCTTTTTCGGTCAAGACATGAAGAAGTCTAGGGAGAAGAATTTTCAAAAAGAAAGCTAAGATTCGTAAGAAGTGAAATTCGAACTCGGGTCACCAAGGGAAATCACCAACCTCCCCGCTATTCCAAATCAACTCCAATACTAATATTTCTCTAAGAAATTCTTTCTACCCTAATTCTCATCCTTCCATCTCCTCGACTAAACTTCACTTAACCAACTCTTAAACAACACAATTATTTCTCACCAATTAATTCAAATGCAAGAGCAACCTTGAAAATCACATACACCCATGCAAGAATAATTTTAAGGTAGCACGTGAAAGGCGAAATGCTATGCAATGCATGACTTTTTTCCCCATAGTCAAAGGTGGTTTTGGGCAGGGTATTACAAAACGAGTGTCGATCCTCAAGGAATAAGTAAACACTAATTACCACTCTTTCATTGTTAAACCGACTCAACAAAGTAAAAATCAAATAAAAATAAAATTTAAAAAAATAAAATAAAAATATGTACATGTCAAAGATGGAGAAATTTGCAACTCAAACCATTGATTAGACAACTACGATCTTTAAGAACTTAACCATTATCATAATCAATCATTCTCTCGGCACCATAAAGGATTAAGGTAAATTAGCATCACTTGATCTGTCTCAACTAATTACTACATTCTAGATAAATTAGCATCACATGATCTGTCTTAATTAATTCATCCAAAAGATGCATTAAACACAATCATTAATTAAATTTTCGTGGTCTGGCAAATTTAAAACATGAATTAATCAATGAATCCTTGGTCTGGCAAACATCAATTAACCTTTAATTACTCAATCCTCAATAATTAACCTCTTTGGTCTAGCAAGTTAACAGCCAATGAATGCGAAAATTAATCAATTGTAACCATCATCAACCTCTTTGATCTAGCAAGTTAACAATAGAAAAAACCAACTAATCTCGAAATATGGCCAAGTAATTAAATACCAAGAAGAACAGTCAATTAATCAAAAGATCAAATAACTCCAAAAATCATGATTATCTAAAATAATGTCAAATTACAATAGAACAATTAAAATATCATTGTCAAGAAAAAGAAAACAAAGTAAAAGAAAGAACTCATAGACAAGCCTCTTTCTTCTTCATTTGAAAACCTTCTTGTACAACCCTCCTTGAACTTGAAGAATTCCTCCTTAGACTGAGTGATTTTCTATGATGATTAATGAATTCACCCATTTTCCCTTGTGTTTTTCATCTATTTATAGGCTTAAAAAGTACATAAACTCGTAGGTACAATGTTCTTGACCGGCTAGAAGTTGGAAGATGCTAAAACTCCCCAGATTTCCAAAAATGCGTCAAAAGATTGCAGCACCGCCTCAAGAACAGACCACAGCAAGCGCCGCCTTGGTCCTTCGGAGCCGGCGCCGCCTGTGTTCTGTTTCTCCACTCGTTCACCGATTTTTCTCCGAATTTTGCGCATACATTCTAGAATGCAGCTGGCGCGACCTTGCTCTGTTTCGCAACGGTTTTACTTCGTTTTATCCAAAAACCTGAAATAATGACCAAAATACCTTTCCAATGGTAAATTTTTAAATATGAAAGAATATGACTAGTTATTGCACAAAATGTATTACAAAAGAGCCTCAAATAACTACGCAAAATATAACCAAATTAGCCCCTATCAATATGAGATACATAAAATACTTACGAATAAGTTTTAAATTTGCATCTATCTTCCTATAGTTGGCTATACAGCAAAGTCCCTCATCTGATAGGTTCTAACGTAGCATAGGACAATTGAAATCAACTTCTAGATAAAAATATCTAAGCACTTTTGAAAGCAATAGCTGCATCTATCTGACATAGAGAAAACACCCCTGAATAAGTTTTAAACAAAGACATACTTGACCACCATAGAGGTCTAGAAACCTAAGATGAGCCCAGAGAGATATCTTCATCAGTAAAGCTACACAAGAGAAACAGGACAAGCTCAATCAAGTCATAGTTTCAGCTCCAATATATAAATTTGAGATACATATAGAAGTCATACTTCTAGATAAAAAGAGTTAAAAAAGTTACCCAGATAGCGTTGAAAAGACAAGCATTTGACTAATACTTGTTGTAAACCTATATCTGTTGACTTGATACGCCTAATGATATCCCAAAAGATTTGAAGTGAGACATGGCCAAGAACTCCTATTTTAGTTCACCAACTTTGTATATTTTGTAGAAGTAAATGAAGCAAAGTATTGTATAACCTACACATCCTGCAAAAACTACATGTCTAATTTGGAGGAAAGAGACTTTTAACTTTATTACCTATGGGAATCTTCTAAAGTTTAAACAAACACTCTCTTATTCAAATGCTTTTTTTTTTTTTCAAAAAGAAAATTCCTTATTGTCCGTAAGAGACTTTGAGCCAAAGAACAAATTATTGTTGAAGAATTAGTTAGTTTCTGGGTAATACTCACCTTCTTTTTGTCATTTTATAATGTATTAAGATGACATATACAAGCATCCATAGCTGGTAAGGTTTAATGATTCCAATTATGGATAATTTTAGGCAATTAGCTACAAACTCTAATTTGCAATATTATGCAGCTCTCAAGAAAAAGTAGCATATACCAAAAAACTACCATAAGCAGCATAATATTTTTATGCATATGCTATTAAACCAAGAGACACGTGTACAAATACTTTTTCACTCAAATTTTGAATAAGTTTAGCACAGTACAAATGCATTTCCACTCAAATTTTGAATAAGCCTAATGCAGATAGAATTCTAAAACTTTTTATTAGAGTCCCTTAAAATCTATCAATTATTACATGAAAAAAAAAATGAATACAAACCTAGCATATATACCAATACAAATTTTTATGTGTTTTCTGATGTGCTGCTATATCTTATTAGCATTTCTTGATTTCTTTCATAAGTTCAAGCCCAGTAGTTGAAATGTTTTATCACCTCACCATCAATGGGTAAATAAATGACTTATGATTACAATTTTTTTGCTATTAAATAAGGGAGATGCTACTATAAATTGTCATTATAACTTTATGATTAATTATTTTCTAGTAAATAACAAATCTTTTGATAAACTGCCATTATTTTCTTGACTTATGTATAAATTTACTTTCTAATTAATTAGTCGTAGCAAATCTTTTTTCTACAGTTTTCCCACACTTTCATAATTCCTTTGTTGTAGTGAAATTTTGGTGTAATCTATATTTTTGACATTTCAAGTCTCGAGGTGTAATCAAATTTCATCAGTTTTTAACATACCACCAACAGATGCAAAGAAAGCAATTCTTCTATTCCTACGATTTGATATTAACAAAGATGGGGAATAGGATCTGCAAAGGGTTAAAAGTAGAAATGATGTGAGATGCATCTATAATTGATTCATGAGTCATACAAGTGACAATGCACAAGAGTGGAGGCTTTGTTCATGCAGCAATAATAAACTATAGAAGAATTATCCCAATTTTTTCATTATGTTTTGAAAACCTACTACTAAAAGAATAACCAATTACCAATACGAAAATCTATTATTATCTTTAGCTGGAAATCAAAGAAAGTAAATTTTACAGCCATTCTATTTTCTTCTTCACCATCTAACAATAGAAGGTATATTCATGAAATATAAATCAGAGAATGAAATAATCATTGAAAATAAAAATTTAAGTAGAAAGATACAAACTTTAAACCCAAAGTGCTTAGTGAATTTCTTTTTTTATTGTTCAGCTTTCTATAATTGTAATCGGATAAGAGTTAAATTGAAAGAATTTTACAAGTGCTGAATAATTGGGTAGAAGAAAACAAGTTAGAAGGAAAAGTCACAAGGAAAATTCCATCTTAAGAAATGATAGTTATGTATGTGGATCACATCCATAACTTAATATCAAACAAACAATATGATTAATAGCATTAAAGAAGCAGAAACCCACTTTAGGCAGACATGGGGGGAAAAAACAAAATGCATTATATTAACACTTTCTGCAAATATACCTAGCATGAATAATCTTAATGCTAGTTTCATGTTGGGTTTAGACCAATTGTACGCAATGGAACCTGCTATTCCACTTAGCTATAAACACCCTTCAACACAAAGAGCAAGAAAAAAAATGAAAATTCAAAACAAAATCTTTGAGGCCTTAAAATTTATACCAACCATCCATGAAGGAGAACATATCTGTACATCTCAACAATTACAAAGAAATATATCAAGAAAAATCATTACCAACAATACAAAGCATGTGCTCGACAACCCATTCTCTAATAGAATCCAATTGCTCTTCATTTTCTTGATCTCAATGTATTTATATCTTGCCTCTTTGTTTTTCGATTTCTCAGGAAATGAAATAATCGAGAATCTCGAGTAACAAGCCAAACCAATAAAGTAGCTAGGTGAGATTGGAGTATATTTACAGAGATATATATATATATATATATATATATATATATATATATATATATTAGATATTTAGGGACAATGTGTAGAACCTATCAGTCTTCATACCGCCATATGAATTAAAATGTCATGTACAATATTCATAACTGCTCCTATTTCCCCATAACACCATTCTACACCTTGTATATGTCAAATCTCTAACATTTAGACTATTTTCTATTTATTATAGTTTTCATTACCTTGGGAAAAATTATGTGATCATCAAATTTCCCAAGGAATAAAACTAACTGGATAAGAAAGCACAAAAGCATTTGCCTAGACTATCAACACTGTTCTATCACTACACATCGTGGAGTGGACACAATAGATAAAAGAATTTTATTGTTCTATTTGATGAAAATTAAATTTGATATGCATATTCCAAACCATGGAAAATACAAATTTGATCTACACATTTCAGAAGAGGCCTACCAAATAGAGATGAAGAAAGAATGAAGATTAATAGCAAAAAGGAAAATATATATAAGATGGTTAATACTGTCTCAACAATAGAAAGCCAAACACTATGTTCCCTGTTCCATGTTGTCCAAGCATGCTGGTAATATTCCATAAATAAATTTATAGAAAGACAAAAAGCATTAAAAAAGTAGTGAAAATAAAATTTTTTAAGAAAAATAACTAAAGCAACCATTTAAACAAGTAAATTTCCCAGTATATTCTACCTTTCTATTGTAGAAAGCAAAAACCAAAAAATTTAACAAGAAGATATGCCAAGGTGTATAATATTTAACTACCATTGGTAGGACTTTCCTATCTCAATATTTCATATCACAAGAAAGTTGTTATAGAATAACAACAAGCCATAGAAGAACAGAGCTATTATAGATTGGGAAAAGTTTTCAAATGGTAACTTGTTGAATATCCCAAATATTTTTTCATGAGAACATACAACAGTACTCATACATCAAGATGATTCAATTTTGTTACCTTTTCTTAACCATTATTCTTGTAGAAAATGCAATTACTGCTGATTTAAAGTGCATTTCTATACGTCTTTACAGATGCCACAAAAATTAATGTAATACAAAATGCCCTTAGCAATCAAAAAAAGAGAAATTTGTCATCCGGGACTCATCTAGAATGACATTACTTACTTATTTGAGTTGCCAGCCTTTCGCACACCTGATCTTAACAACCAAAAGCACACAAAGAATCAAATTTTAACAATACAAACAATAAGCTACGAGTAAAGCTTCAAGACCAATACAAAACTATTACATACTTGTTAATGAACATGTCTAAAGAACTAGAAATCATAAACCTTACATTATTTCTTTTCTGCACCCTAATATTTATATCAATTGTAAGCTATAAAGCTTTAAATTGTGTGCAGCCATGGTTAATACAAAACTGCAAAAAATGAGAAGTACAAAAACATCATAAGATATTATGAGAAAAAAAAACAAACAAAGTATCTAAAAATGAGATTGCAGAAAATACAAACGAATTGAAGTACCCAAAAAAAAAATTTTGATTGAAGTATAAACTAATCGCTATCCGCTTGACCTTCTTAAGTCAAAAGCATTCCATATGGGAGTTGAGACATATTCCAATGTTTAAAAATGCTACTAATCATTTATCCTATTGAAGGAATTACTCTCCCTCTCTCTTCTTTATCTGGTCTTTGCATTATTTTGTTCTTTTGTTTCTGTGGCTCGTGCAATGAGGTTGCATTAAACAAAGAACAATATTGATTAGGGACAAACAAATATGGATTTGTAAACCTTAGAGAATTGAACAAAAATGAAAACACATTGGACAAAGAAACAAACACTGTTAATAGATAACAAAACATGATATAAGAAGCTTTTGACTTCAAAGAATAGGAAGCAAATTGTTGACCTTTAAATATAAATATAGCTCACGGGCCTCTAAAAAGAAGCTTTTGATTCCATTATCATTGCCGGATTCGTGGAGCAGCATCAGTCAAGTATGTATGCACCAAGGTCAAAGAAAGCAAACAAGTAATCTACGCACAATTGTATATCAAAAACCATGAAGTCAACAATTTACTAAGACCAAATCACTGTAACCTAATAGAGATTGTACAACTAAGGTCATTCGTGAGAGCAGAAATGAGTCTAATCTTGAAAGAAAAGTGTTTTGCGGATGTTAATCACATAAGTTTCCATGCTTTGAAATGTCTATTAAGGAATAAATATTTACTGAAGATGTTCTTTCAAATACAATCATAGGTTCAATTCTCAATTTCTGTGATATCCAAGGGGAAGATCAACGTAGGAGAAATGGTGATGTAGTGATATTGCATTGAATATGTTAGGTGATTTTTTGGATAGATCATGTTATAATTTAATGCAATATGAGCTTTATTTGGATAATTTATTCTCTTTTGTGGTTATTTGATTTTTTCAAGGACTTGAATAAAAAAACATACAAGTTGCATACTTAGGTTTTGTAGTGTTTGAATCAGATCCTTCAGAATTTTCTAAATCTCACAAAAGGTCATTTTAGAGGTATATGTACTATGTTTGTTTGCTAGACTGAAAAATGTATTTAACTTGACATTAATGGTGTGGTTTTCTTTTCCTTGGTTTTCTTTATTTATTTATTATTACTATTTTTTTTTTGGTTGTATTAATGTTTCATCTATTTTGTGGCCACTGTGACAGACATTTGTGTCATCTCTTGAAGTGTATGAACGGGCATCCATTGAAGGTATAGAAGATTCATACGATGGAAGATATGATTCTGATGGTTCAAAAAAAGACTAAAGTCCTTTATTATTTAGGTAATCCGAGTACTGTAATTTTATGGAGTTTCATGACATCAGATTTTAAAATGAAGCATATATAGCTTTATTTGCGAGTACATGTAAAATGTGCACTTGAGTTTGATATTTTTAAATGCAGAATACAACCTCTAGAAGAATTTTGAAGTAGAGGATAGTTTTATTAGACAAAATGGTTTCTACTTCCAAACCTTTAGTTAGAATATAAAATCTACACCATTTCTATTTTTATTATTGTCCATATTTTTTCTTTTGTATATTTCATATTAAAAAGGACCTATTTGTATGTAAAATTACACTTGGCTATGAAATCACTTGGACATGGGATGGCATATGCATATTATTACTATTTGGCATAGCCAAAGCAATAAATCATTGTTTTTACTTTTGTTTCCGGAAATAGCATAGCCAAAGCAAAAAATAAAAAAATAAAAGGATGATGATACAACTACACTAATATCAATAATCATTCCAGGATATAGCAAGAAATGAAGTTTGAAATGAAACATCTATTCCTCCCCCCCCCCCTCCCAAGTGTATGTCTCTCTGTGCATGCACATATTTCAGCTCACTGCATTAGACTAGAAGTCAATGTCATTTCTGTCTTCCTTTTGAAAATGACAAGTTACTACTTTGAAGTGCATTTATGTTCCTTTTATTTCTCATCACGATAGGAAATCCATTTACTGAAAGCTACAACAAAGCAATATCTTTGTCTATTCTTAGTGCTAGTAAATTCTTAGCATTTTGATAGCAACAAGAAATATGTACCAAGAAACATAAAAAGATATCATGTGTATCTTCAACACATACTCTCTAAATTACCATTTATTTGTGGATGTCGTAATTTTGCAAGATGCCTTCTAGGTGAAGGTGATGAAGTATCTGTTGGGGATATGCCCTAGAGTCAATTTGTACTTATACTATTGTCATTATATTTTATATAATAATATGAGGCTTTCATTTCCATGAATAGTGAGTTTTGTTTTGTTGGTCATCAAGTACGTGACTTGATAGTAAAACCCTATAATGAATACAATGACTATTCTAAAACTGTCCCTGATCGATTATTATTATTGGAATAATAATAAATTAATATTAGTATGTTTGTGACTTGATGGCTATGTTTTACTAGCCATGGATATTTGTGATATCGAGTTAAGACATAAATAAATGTTAGAGAACATTGTATTGGACATGACCCACTGTGAGAGTACTTCATGGAATATGTCATAAGTACTTTCTAGCCATAATAATATTGAAAGTCCTTCGACCTAAATTCATCATAGTTTCCTACTTGATAAATTCTATATTTTGACATTGTCTAAAGTTGTCTTTAACCAGATAATAAAGTAGACTACTGTTGGATATAGAATAAATCAAGGAGAGGAATATGATTGATTGTGAAGAAATTTGTCCCTCTCAGTTATGGGAGAGATATCCATGGGCCACTTGATAAGTTCGACTGTTAAAAATGCATGGCCGTGCTTAAATATATCAATCTAAGATATTGATATCATTTGTTTGAACAGTCTACTATGAAATCAAGAAATAATTGATTAAGCTTAATAAGGATGACATGCTCTGTGCCTTATACTTAATCTGGATATCGTGTGACAAAATGACTAAATATAAAATTATGGTTTAGTTCAAAGAGATCACCGATCTTCATTTAACCTAGATAGTTATAATGTTTTGCTAGAAACCGCTTATAACTTGTGGGCTATTTAAATATGATTTAGGCACACTGCCAGCTGTTAAATGAACCTATAGGGTCACACAATAAGCGAACTTGTTAGATTATTTTTCTGGTGACTAGGTTCGATGAATATAGAAATATATCTAAGTTAATCGTACTTAGAAAATTTACCAGATATAATGAATTTGGAAATATGTCCACATTCGATGTATCTGGATGATGTCCAGATTATAAGAATCTGACTCGGTAAATTAATTAGTTAAATTACCGAGATAATGGCAGAATCTTATCATATCAGTTTTAATTTAATTTAAATTTAAATTAGAATATGATAAGATATTATTAGGGTTGGACTCTAAGAGGTTCGGGAGTTTTTAAGAAAACCCTAGCCGTCTTTTCAATAGTCCAATTTTTCGGTTGAGAACATTCGTGCCATTCTCTACCAGAAAAGAAAAAAAAACCTCTTAAACCCTAGGTGCTAGCACTCCCCGAGTATCGAGTGAGTTCGCGGTGTGTATCCGATAGAGGACGTTCGCATACTGCAGCGTCTAGTGATTGTTCGGGTTGAACGTACAATAGCGCAACCAGAATCAAAGGATTTCGATTACAGCAACCAGAGATAATTCTTAAACCTTAGATCTTCTTAATCGTTTAATTGGGTCCTCGGGAGGGATTTGTGGATGTTTTTCGCGTTTAGGAGTCCACGAATTCTAACAGTATCCACCAAAAATTGTAGGAAAGGTTCAAGAAGATCAAGTTCTTCAAGCAATATAAGACCCCCGGTCAGTCGAACTCATGCATGAGTCACAGAAACTGCACAGGATTTATTGGTGGCAACAGAGCTGTGTAGAGCTACTACATTTTGTACACTGTAGACTATAAAAATATGGGAATATGTTCAGGACAAGATCCCATCATACAAGAATAAAAGTTACATGATCAGAATATTTAGAAAGGATGTTTCATTCTCCCTACAAAAGGTCAGTCCTCTTTACCTTTTTCTTTTTTCCTTTCGTATCTATCTTCTTGTTTGATTATTCAATAAAAAGAAGTTATTAGAGTTGTTGATTGAGTGATTTCATGTATAGAGGAAGTTGAAGATTGTTTTAGGAAGTTTGATAAAACCTGTTGTCAGTCCTGGAGATGGAGAATTGACACCTGATGATGATGATTAGGTATTTTGTCATTGTGTTTTTTTTCCAAATGAATCAAGGGTATAATGTAAGTTGCAAAGTCATGAATTGTTGTAGCATCAAATTCTGTTAACAAAATTATTGATAAAAGGATGAAGAGTCAGTAACATGTGCACCAAATCATGCAGGTTATTTACCACTGCACTATATGCACATTGGATGGAGTTGTTGTTCGGTCCACTAGAAGAGAATTTGGAGGTTAGTTTTTTTTCATACTTCATTTATAAAAGATTGTTTTCAAAAGGAAAAACAAGCAAAATCTCAATATATTATCAAAAGGAAATAAGAATGCTGAAAGTGAACTACGATGACCTTGGCATTCACTTCAATTTGTTAGTTCACAACTATAGTAGGACTGCTTCTTGTACTTGTTTGACTTTTGCATTCTTACCATTTATAGAAACTGGAAAGTAATCCCTTTAACCGTAATTTGGAAGACTCATGTCAGTTAATCAAAATCTACCTGTTACATTTGCCTGAACATTATATATATTGATTTTACATTTTATGCAATAAACTATTTTTTCTCTATTTGCTTAGTATCAAAACATTTCACAACTCTCATGTAAACAAGTAAGGTTATGCTAATAAGGCATGTTTTGGACAAAAGCAAGATGATATTTGGACTGCTGGAAGGAATACCGACAATGCCAAAGGGTGAAATTGCATTTGTTATTACATCAACTCTTCTACATTTACTTATGAACAAAGTCTAATGCTTATAGATCTTGAGGAAAAGGCACTATGTTATTTGCTATGGCTGCACTTGACTATTTTCTCTAGAAGAATTACCTCAAATTGATTTTGACAATTATTAATGGGGTAAATCATTAGTCAAACACACTAAGCATATAAAGAAACGGGCTCATGATAGCACAAAAGGACCCACAAAAGGAAAAAAGATCAATGGATTTTATACATTTTCTATCTTTAGTATTTTTGCCATTCAGCATTGAAAGAGAAAGACATGGATGTTCTCATGGGGTTAAGTTGCAAGTTGAAACATAATTCTATAGTAAGTAAACCATTTCATCAATTATGATATTTGATATTTCAACTTGCTTAATAATCTAATCATGCTTCCAATGCTCCATTTTATCTTGTATTGTTTTTGTCCTTCTCTTGAGTTCCCCAATTCTTTTGGTGTCACTTGCCATTAGAATGTTGCTTGATTTGGTTATGGTAGTAATATACACACTTAGGAATAATTTTGTTACTTTAAATTATTCTATACGTTGAACGAGATAACTAAGGTTGGGACAACTTTTGTTGTATTCTACTTTTCTTATTCATATTTCTTGCAAAAAATCTTGGTGGTTAACAAATTTCTAAAATCTGGCTTTCAATTCAAAATGAAATCTAAAATGCACCATGGAGAGGAGGATTGTCCCGTTTCAATTGTTGATGGATTTCCAAAGGATGATGAGCTTCATTTTGAGATAGAACTAATAGATTTCTCTAAAGTTAAGGTAAGATGCTTGATTAGCAGTAATCTACTTTGTGCTAGTCAACAAAACCGAATTATCCCTCTTGGGTTGCTAAGAAACTAATTAATAAATTTGACTTATCAGCAAAAGAAGACTGAACTTGTGAAGGAAATCTATGATATAGAGAGATTTATGATACACGTAATCTTTAACACTTGCAAATGTGCAAAATTTAAATTTATAAGAAAAGAAAATTAGTTACTATTAATATATATCTATATCTATATCTATATCTATATATATATATATATATGTATAAAAGAATGTTTTAAATAATTTTATTAAGAATAAATTTTGATATGATAAAATATTTAAAATTTTGTATAATTAATATTAATTTATAAATTTTATTAAATAATAGTTTTTTTTAAAATTTTATTTAAAAAAGGAGCAAAATCTCCTGCGCTATCATTAACTAGTAAGATCTTAACACTGCATCAATTGATCTAAATTATACATTTCAGCATATCAGTTGTCAATAATATAAAAATTATAACTACTTCTAGTAATCAAAATTTGATACCCATATTTAATTTTAGTGTCTTTTCAGATTTAATTTGAAATCTATTGCTAATCCGTAACTGATTAGAAACAGATTGAGGGCATAATATCATTTTAAATTATTTTATTCGCATTTCTTCACAATCCATCTCCTATTTGACACAGATGGACGGCAGAATATCAAAATTATTTTCTATTTTTTTTATGAAATGGTTATCACCAATCCATAGCTAATCGAAGATGAATTGGAAACCGGAATTTTAATTCTTTTTTCCTTTCTATTTGCTTTTCAAAATCTCCACCGCGGATACACTTTGATCAGTCATGGATCGGCAACGATTTTTTTTTTTCATTTTTGTTTAATTTTTCGTGGCAAATCAGAGACATATTGGCAAGGCTTTTAAGATTTATTTTCTACAAAAAACTTTAAAAAGTATCAGTTGCCTCATATGTTACTCGGATTGAAGAGCGGGTACTAATATGAAGATTGATGTATTTGAATTAAAAGCCGGGAAGTAGCAAAGTCATGGGTAAAAATAGCACTTGAACCCGTTATTATGCTTAAATAATTTTTTTTTTTAAATACGGAACTATATGAATCAAGGAGAAACTTCAGGAAAGTAAGATTAATGATTCATATAAATCACTTAATGAAAAATAATCCGGATAAATCTAACTCGTAAACAATAATCCTGTTATACATTAAAAAACTAACTATCGATCATTTTTCGAACAAATTGCATAATTATATGATTTCATCTACGAAAAAAAAAGGTTATTAAACGAATTGTAACTACGATTGAAACAATGTTATAGTTGAAATGGCCAAAAAGAAATCATACTCGACAATGTCTTTCACGACTTACAGTGTAAATAGATAAAAATTAAATTGCAATGAATTCATGAGAATATAATAACAAATTATTGAATATGTGGGAGTTAAGTGGATTCAAATGCAAGATTAAAGAAGGAATACGATGTATTGTAAATATATGATCTTTTTCAAAAAATCAATTGAAATTAAAAGAAAGAATATAATGTATTGTGGTTATATGACAATTTAGAAGTAGCCACTAAATACCACACCCCAAAGGCTAGAGGATATAGTACAAAGAAACAGAAAAAAAATACACACACACAACACAGCATTTCACTAGTCTCGTGGTCACCATCCACAAATACTAAAGCATGAAATTCCAGACTACCAATTCCGATCAGTTTCATGAGCAGCAATGGAAAAGATTATGGACGTGTCACGGTCTTCAAAATCGCTTAAGAAAAGGAAGAGATTCGGAGAAAGCTCCAAAACTAATTGGGTTAAACACAAAGAGAAAGGACCAACACCGAATGATGCATATCTCCAAGAAACACATGCCATAAGATCGTGAACTTCGACAGCAAAATCAAGCAAGGAAGTGAGTTGTGGTTTGAGGAACAAAAGGGGTGAGTGTGCAACAAAACTATAAAAAAGCTAGGGCTTTAGCCAGGGACAGCTCCAGAGGGAACAAGAATTTTGGAAGAATTCTGATCTGGCCAAGCCTTGCAAAGCACAAGGAAGAAGAAGACTGTTGAAGGGAGTAGAAAAGGTCGAGAGAGAGAGAGAAAGGAGAAAGGGAATTTTCTTTTAAAAAAAACTGCTTTTTATTTTTATTTTTTAAAAAAAAGAAGGTGGAAAATCGCTCTCGCGAATTACCCATCTAAATAAAAAGTATGGTTTTACGGGTAGACCAATTGGAATTGGGCTTTGTTTATGCGGAAATTCTTATATAGACTCGGTCTACCGTAGATCAAATGCTTTGAGTGTTGTATTGCGTGCTTCGTATATTGTATACTTCTAGAAATGTATAACACTTTAAAGAACCGATCCACGATGGACTCGATCCACATAAGAATTTTCCTTTTTTATGAACTCCCTCGTTAGGGCTGGTCAAAATGGCAAGAGACACATAATAAGCAAAACATAGTGTTGTATTGCTCAACAAAAAAGGGTAAAGATTAGCAATATGTTTTTTTTTTGGTGCCCAACGTAATAATATGATATGATAAATTACACATAAAATAGTGAAATAAATCCAGAGACAGGATCAGAAATTTGGAGTTGAAGAACAAGTTATACTAAAGTGGTAAATATTATAATTTAAAAAAATTTAAAGAACAATATATAACATTTTAGAGGATTTAAAAAAATAATTAAACTTTTTTGGGAGAGGGGGCACCGTCCCCACTAAATCTATCTCCGTATAGACTTAATTTTTGCACTACCAATCCTGCCCCTCAAAACCCCCCCGCCTCCCCCACCCAGAAAGATTCAGCATGTGTCCTTTCTATAATCTCTATTTACTTTTTTTCTAAATAAAAAGTTATTATATATGTATATTTTTATTTATTTATTCAGATAAAATTTTATTATTTAGATTATTTAGTGTTATTTATTTATTTTTTCCAAATAAATATTTATTATTTAGATTATGAAAGTTTACTTTTTATTTAGAGAAGAAAAAAATAAATAGAGAAGATATGAAGAATATTTGACGAATCTTTAAAAGTAAGAGAGAGGATGGAGAAGGATTTGGGAAAGAAGATCCGTACGATATATTTTATATATTACATGGAAATATTACAAATTTTTTATTTGATATTTTTTAAAAGAGAAATAAATATATCAAGATCATTTGCTAGTTAAATAGGAAGGAAATCGGCTACAAATAATCTCTTCAGGTGAACATCAAGCATGCTTATCTTTAGCACGATGATCTATGAAGAATATATATATATATATATATATATATATATATATAATTATAATTATTTTCCTTTATACTCGGATTAAATTGTCAAATTTGGTGCGAAATTTATAAATAAAACAAGTAGGTGAAAGTTTCATTTTAAAAATTATTAATTAATTTAAAAATTTATACCTAAAATACACATTTGATTAATTAACTAATTGATTTTATTTTGCTTTGACTGGAGGATAATAATAGAAAATAAACGCCATTTAACATAAAATATCTTTCGGTAAAAAATTTAATTAATAATATTCATTTTAATTATAAGAAAAACACATGATCATTTATGCATTGCTACTTAACGTTGGATTATTACGGTATCTATAAATACCTATTTTTTCTGAATGATGGTCATTTTTTAAAATGTATTTCTTCCATCCTCTTTTATCTATCTATTTTAATTGATTCACAAGTTTTAAAAAAAATTAATTAATATTTTTTATTTTACCCTTAAAGAATATATCTCTTTATTAAAGAGTAATCAAATTTCAAAACTTTATTATTGTAAGCATATTTAATTTACTTCAAATTTCACTATAAGTGCACAATACTCATTGTATTAAAGAGAAATATTTGTAAAAAAAGGAGGGATATTTGTAAAAAAAAAAAAATACTTAATATAGTCTTGATTTGCTAATGAAATAAATAAATTAAGATAAAAATATTAGTTAAAATGGATAGATAAATAGGGACGAAAGAAGTATTATTTTTATGAAAAGTCAATATTAAAATGTTTAGATTAAATTTGACTTACCAAAGCAAGATACGTCCACCAAAAGGTATGGCCATTCATTTGTTCCAACGGATTGGTTCAGCTTTTCACATATGGGGAGTTTAGAAATTGGATATTCATTCATTGAGGAATATTCCTTATATTTACTCTAACTCTCTTCCTTGATTGATTCGGACTGCTTGAAGATGAAAATCTGGAATTGTCCACTAAGCGTGGCCTCAAGATTACGTTTTTTCGATTTATAATTAATTTACCTTTTAACATATTCCTTCCATTTCAAAATTACCCCTACTGTTATATAAATTATACAAATTAAAAAAAAAAACCTGAGTTCTTAAAGAAAAGAAATATGAATTACCCTAATTGAAAATTATAAAGTTTTGAAATTTAAATATTAATTAGTAGTAATAAATGATAAATGTATAATTAGAAAAAATAATAAATACATTTTTAATCTCATAAAATAACAAATAGTTTAAAACATAAAAAGTCTTTAAAAATAATAATTATTTTGAGACGAAGTATTATTATTATGCAAAGGTTGTTTACAATCTATTTGGTTTATACTTAGGAATGATAGAGTGTATTGAGACAATAACTTTAAGCAGATTGGTTATTCATATTGATTCATCAATACAATGAGAATTATTTCTTAAATATTTATTTTAAAAAATGAAATTATTATTTTTATTAAAAATCACAATTGCTGACCACTAAATCTTTAATTCATTCACTTCGAAACTCATAAACCCTAATCAAATAGTACAAAAAATGGATATGATTCCTACTCATTCCTATTCCATATTCTAAAATCCTCCAACCAAACAGATCCTTATCTTTGATATTCCTCCACTTCCATTCCTAGTTTTTGGGACCTTCGAAGCAAATTGATGATATGGCATCTTAAAGGTAACGGGCAAGTGGGGGCATATCCGTCAGTCAGCATCCACTTTTATTACTATTTCAGTTTCCAATAAGCTGCAGTGGATCAAGTTGACAAAGAGTAAATAGGCGCGTGCACACACACACACACATATATATATATATATATATATATATTATTTAAGAATATAAATAGAGAAATTTTGTAAATAAATTAAAAAAATTTGCCCGACATGTCTGTATTCTTTAATTTTAGTTCACATTTTTTTCATACTTTGACAATGAAAATTTGGCGACTTTTGTTTCTAACATTTGGGCAATAGAGATATAAAAAGCTAATTTCCCTTCTATTTTTTAAAAAATGTTTGAAGTACCTTATCTTGCACTTTTTTCTACTCATAAATACCTTTTTAATACATAAAAAAAAAATACTAAAAACTTGAAAGTTAGATTTTCTGAACGATATATTAGCTACTTGATTGCTAAAATATTATGCTGAAAATTGACACAATATATATTGCTTGGTCAGTTTTTTATATATATCAACTTTCACAATTGAAATGATTTTTTTATTAATTGAAGTATTACGATGATTTTAAAATTCTAAGATAATGTGTTATACTTAAACAAATTAATAATATTGCAGAAATTGCTAAAGATAAAAGAGAATTGTGGCTCTACACAAATAAACCAGTAATAAAATGTTAAATTTTGGTCAAATAACATATTGCATCTAATAGTTTTATAAAACATTTGATATTTAACACAATTAAACAAACAAAATCAGCTAGAATTTGTTCATGGTCCTCTCATATAAAAAAGTAAATCATTTATTAAAAATATATGAAAAGGGCGAGCAATGTGAATGTTATTGTGTGGAGTATTTATAACTAAGCAATCTCCCTCTCTCTCTAGATACATATACATATACATATATATATATATATAACATTTTAAATAAATAATAAAAATATAATATTTATATAAACATAAATCTTGAACAATCTTATCTTTCAAATGTTTCAACCTTTGCAATTATACCTTTATCATCGTAGAATACTTAAATTAATCTTACAATTTCTGTAATTATACAAAAATCTTAATTTTATTTTTCTAAACGTCATAACAATTTCAATATATCTGTTAATTTTAATAATAGAAGGGAAAATATTATAGTTTTCATATTTAAACTATTTTAATATAAATTTGATAATTTTTATAGTAGGAAACCATTGCAAAAGAAGTCAATAAGAGAAAGTGAGTATTTAAAGGATAAAATTGCAAAGCACTCAGGAAAAAAAAAAAGAAATTAAGAAAAAAGTGATAAAAAAAATTAGAGAAAGGAAAAAGGATGCATAAAATGCACGCCGGGAGCGTTGGTTAAAGTGTAAAACAGCCCATTCCAAAACAAGTATCAGAATTTCTCAGAAAAAGAGGAGAACGCGAACACAAACATCTCCTCTCCCCCAACAAACAAGGACTTCCTCCTTTCTCGCCTCACCTCTCTCTCTCTCTCTCTCTCTCTCTCACACACACACACACACACAGCAATGCTGCATGGATTTGTTTTCAAGAAGAAGTGAACCCCGTTAGCAGATTCTGACTATTATCTCCTTCAGGTTAGTCTTATCGTTTCTCGTATAAATATAGCTTCGTTGCATCTGTGTTGCCGTTATCGTGTACCGGAATAAATATTAATTCTTTCTGTAATTGGCATTCTGGGTTTTCTTCATTGTCGCCGTGATCGGAGCCCTCTTTGAGTTTGGTAATTTCGGTGGTTTGATTCCCCTCCTGACGGCGGAGGCGGAGGCGGAGGCGGAAGAGGGGATTTGGAAATTTTGCAAAAGGTCAAAATTGTCCTTTTACTTGTTTCTGCTTTTTGGGGGTCAATTCATTTCCCATCTTCTTGGTTCAAAGTACCTGCGGTGTATTGTTTGGGTCACGTATTTTAATCTTGTGATAAAAAAGAATTATATTAATTTTCCAGTGCAATTCGGTCTTTTTATTACCAGCCAGCTACCTTGCGGTTAGCTGATTTCCTGGGACACGCCGAAGGCGATTGAACACACATCAGATAAAGTGTTTCATATTCACCAATGAAACATTTAGGAAACTTCACCATCACATTCACATTTAAACCCCCCCCCCCCAAAAAAAAAGAATATACTTTTATTGGTGTCCTTTTCTATAACTATGCATATGTTTAGAGGTGATGGATGTGATGGTCACCGACCGATGTTCCCTTTTCTCTCTTATTTTTATTTTTTAAAAGTATTTTTTTAGCGTAATATATTTACTACTGTCAAACCATAAATAATAGTATAGTATATGTTTTAAAATAGAAAATTAGAAATAGAAAAGAATTTAAAAAATCTAGAATTCTGTCTTCTAAGGAAAAGATTGTCAGCCACATGTCATGCTTCCATAAGATGATGTCTCCGAATATGTCACCACTTGGCCATACTTCAAATCCAAGCTGTCCATAAAATTATTAGTAGTATTTGTGGAAAGTTTCAGATGAATATAATGGGCTTTTCGTGTACTTTTGCAGGACGCGTTTGGCCATAGAAGTCTTTGACTCTTCCAAGTAAGTTCATTCATCTGGTCCGGCGCTGGCTGCTGCTGGTTTTCATATATATTGATTTGAATTGGCTGGGCTGTCAATGTATCCTTGATATTGGCAGCCCGAGTTCCTGGCGAAGGAAAAAAAAAAAGGTCAAATTGCCACAAAATTCAAAGAGGTAATGGTCAAATTGAGACATCTTCTTGCATTTTGTACCCGTCTTTATTTTGTTTTCCTCGTGTCCCTCGTGTCGTGCGTATTTTGTTTGCAAAATTTATAACAGTCCAAAAGTTGGGATTTTGAATACTTCTGATTATTTGATGGTTAGTTTTGTGCAGGTGGGCATTGTGAATTTGTAAGATTATTCATCAAGATTGTTGCGTATATGGTTATTGTTTTGGTATTGGTATGATATTTTGTGAGGCTTGTAATCCATCATGGGTTCCTTGTCTGGAATCCTTCAAAGGCCGGTAATTGCAGCGTCTGCTGTTGCCGTAGCTTCTGTTTCTGGTGATCTGCATGATAAATTCTGGCCAAACAAATCATTAGATAAGTCTCCTTCCTCAGAACAATCAAGTTCTTCGTTGCGTGATTCATCACATGATCAAAAATCATCTTGGGTGTCACACATATCCGTTTCCAAGCTTGCTAACTTGTCATTCATTACAAGGATTCGTGTTCCTGTGCCTAATATAAATAATCGGATTCCCAACTCTAGTTCTGGTTCTGTTCCTAGTTCATTGTGGTCTTCTGTTGTCTCATCCCCTGTTCTCATTAATTTGTATCAATCGGCTGAGTTGGCTAAAGCTGCGAAGCCTACTTCGTGTGCATATGCTGTGCCTCCTTCACCCTCAGAGGTTTTGTATAGATGGCATTTGCCAGAGCCAAAAGCTATTGATGTATCTGGAAGTTCGGATTGTTCATCCGCAAAATCTAGGACGGTGGTTGTTTTGCTTGGTTGGTTAGGTGCAAAACAGAAGCATCTAAATAGATATGCAGAGTGGTATACCTCTCGAGGGTTTCATGCTATTACATTCACATTCCCAATGAATGAGGTTCTTAGCTATCAAGTTGGTGGAAAAGCCGAGCAGGACATAGAATTGCTTGTTAACCATTTGGCTGATTGGCTGGAAGAAGAGCAGGGAAAGAACTTGGTTTTTCACACTTTCAGCAATACAGGATGGCTAACGTGAGTGATGCCTTTCCTTAGTAGCCCATCTCCTCCTACTCAATCCCTTCCAAGGGATATAGGTATGTGGGTAATAAATTAAATCATTCTAAGAAATTTAACTGTTCTCTTGCAGATATGGAGTCATTTTGGAGAAGTTTCAGAGCAAGGATTCAACTCTTATGGGAAAGATTAAGGGTTGTATTGTGGATTCAGCTCCTGTGGCATCCCCAGACCCACAGGTATTGTTGCTTCGATGCTCTGGCAGTTTCTTTATGTAAGGATTTTTGGAAGTTTGCATTTTTGTGATGCTATTTACCTATTTCTCAAAGCTATTAATGCAATTTTAAAAGATAATATGGATGCATATTTGCACAACTTTTTTTTTTATTGGGTTTATTTATCAGTGGTCAATTATTTTTGGTATTAAAATGGGGGCTTGAGCTCCTATTTCCTGTAAGCAACCTTCATTCATCGAAATGCTTCCAGTTCTTTATATCTTTGACATCCATCATTTTATTTTTCATCTCCTATATGCTAATTCTATGATGAATTCTGTGATGAAGTCATCAATAACTAGACAGTACTTTGTTCACTCTTATATCTATAACCAAAATTTCTGGGCTTCTAGGATTGTCCAACACTCGACCTTTTCGTTTAGATACAGCTTAGATGTAAGGCTGTTGAAGTCTTTCCTTCTGTCCTACACGATGTTCATTTTTAATCTTCTTTTAATTTAATTTAGGTCTGGGCTTCTGGATTCTCTGCCGCTTTTCTGAAAAAGAATAGTGTTGCAACGAAAGGTATAATTATTGAACAAGGTGTAGAAGCAACAGCAGAAAGACGTGATATGGAAACCAAACCTCAGCTCACTGAAGTGGCACTTCTAGTTGTTTTGAGGAAGTTCTTTGAGTTGGTTTTGAATCTGCCTGCAGTAAATAAGTGAGTAGGCCTTCGCCAGAATCCAAAAAACTTCTTTTACTGTTTATTGTACTTTATCATAGATTTTTACTAATTTGCAGTGATTCTCCCACCATTTAGTTCTTTCAATAAAAAAATTTGTTCATTTACCTTGAGACTCTTTACTCATGAGATCATCCTTTTATTACATTGTAGGAGGCTTTCTGATGTTTTCAGTGTCTTGACATCACAACAACCAACCTGCCCTCAGTTATACATTTATAGTTCTGCAGATAGGGTCATCCCAGCAGGATGTGTTGAATCTTTTATAGACGGACAACGGAGGAATGGGCATGAAGTCAGATCTTGCAACTTTAAATCCACTCCCCATGTTGATCATTTCCGCAATGACCCTAAGTTGTATACTTCTCAGCTCACAGAGTTTTTGGAGGATTGTGTGCTGGCTAGCTGCAAAAGTTCTTAAATTTTGTTGCTGCTAATTTATTATTTTTTATTTATCCTTTTCTTTCCATTCTTTGCTTTGTTCCTTTTCAAATTTCAGAAAAGGAAATCTCCATTGTAAAGATATTCACCCATGGTCTTCTGGCCTTTGTACCTCCATTCTTACATGTACTCCTAGTTGAATAAGTGATAATTTATGTTTCAGTCTAATTGGGGTCTGTTTGGTAATATTAATTATTCAAAATTAATTAATTAAACCACTATTCAATTAAGAATATTTGATAATAAATTTATTAAATGTTTGTTTATTTCAATTACATTGAGAGTATATTCTGGAAATTTTAAAGTAAAATGAGAGACTTTTAAATTTGAAATTTGAACACTTATATACATATATAATTATTTTAATTTTTTTTATTTAACTAAAATTACAATAAAATTCTTGTATACAAATAAATTATAATTAATTTTATTTTTAAATTTTAAATCGTTTGAATTTTAACCTTATCAAAGACACTCTTTACTCCTTAGTTTATTGTAATTGGCAAATGATACTTGATCGGTTACTTAAAAGTTCCTCGTCGATTTTTTGTTTTGTTTTGTTTTGTATTATTTTTGTTTGTCAATATCAATATATTTTATATTTGACTTCGAATGTAGTAATGCTTTATTTATTGTCGTATCATTCTTGACAAGATTTTAAGAAATTTATTTACAAATTTTTTAATAAAGCTAAATATATTTGTGTAAAACTTGTTCACTAGTAATGCATGAAAAATTAATCCATATGAATATTGGATATAGTTATTTGCTTTTCTCTCCCTCCTTAGTGCTTAAATAATGTTTCGTTAATTTCATCTTTCAGTTATTTTGGCAATGACATACTTAAATTTGAACTCTTACAGAAAATTCGGCGAATGATAATTTTGAAACGGAGTATTCTTTTTGTAAATTTACCTATGCTCATATTAAAATTTTTTCACATACAAAAAAAAAAAAAATCAAAAGTTTCTATGAGAAAATACTTTTAGCTTCAATAATACAATTGTAAATCCAATAAACTGATGATTGTAAATATATCTATACTCTATGGATTACCCATAAAAAAGGGAAAAGTAAATGAAAAACGAACTTTATAATCTTGAGCACAAGATATCAATTATTATTATTATTATTATTATTATTATTATTATTATTATTATTATTATTATTATTATTATTATTATTATTATTATTATTATTATTATTATTATTATTACATCTTGATAAACCATAAATAATTCAATTCAAATAAAAGTATAATATCAATTGAAGAAAATAAACTGTAATTTGCCTGTCTAAGTAGTCAAAATAGTCCTAAACTTTTTTTTTTTTTCAAGTTCAAGACAAAGCCACATTAGATGTAGCATTGTCCAACTCAGCAGACACATTAGCAACTAATTCCAGATCATTTGCCAGCACAACAATTCTGTCCAACTTTTTAAACACTTTTGTGTTTGATCCCGGTTGATTTTCATTTTGGATGCAAGAAAAATGGACTAAAAACGGTTATCTCTTGATTAACCATAACCAGAGACTACAACAACACAACCATTCTCACAACAACACAACCGAATTTCAAAACAAACCCACAAATTCTCCCAATTTCACAACTAGAAAACAAAGAACAGCATATGGCTGATTAAAAGGAATTGATGATTACCTCATGAATTTGACAGAAACAAAGATGCTTCTTCATCATTTCACTTGACGATTAACAATATTGTTTATCATGGAAGAACTTTCATCACTCTGATGCCATGAAGAAACTACCGAGCCAAAAACAGAACACCAGTAAATGCAGAAAGAAAACTTCTTCTTTTATATCTCATCAATCTGAAAACAATGTATCTGTAATTGTATATATACATCAACCTGGAATTGAAAAACAACTATAAACTAAATTGAAATATAATAAATAACAGCTGTTGACTAAACTAAAATGTTGGCGCCAAAATGAAAATCAACCGGGATTAAACGCAAAAGTGTTAAAAAAGTTGGACAGAATTACTGTGCTGGCAACTGATTTGGAATTAGTTATTGATGTATCTGCTGAGTTGGACACTATTACATCTGATGTGGTTTTGTCTTGAACTTGAACTTTAACAGTGGGGGTGTTTTGCCAAACTTTAGTTCCTTTACTCTAAATTGGAAAATGATATTAGTGTAGTTCCATTATTTAGGTAATAGTCTCATGCTCGAGCGTTTCATTTTTAATTGGTGAGACTAAAGATTATCAAATTAAAAATATTAATACAATTCTCAAACTACGACATACGGTTCTAAGTAACATTATTGCATATAAGTAAATTTCAAATAATATAATAGTTTCTAACATCAAAAGTTTATTTAAAAGAAAAAAATCATTTTGAACTCTTGACCAAAGATATAATTTTTTTTCCCTTTTTATTTTACACTATTCGGTTTCCATATACAGTTATTATCTTTGATTCAACCAAGGGGGAAAAAAGAACTATAGCTCCTCTAAACAAGATGATTTTTGACAAATTTGATTTATTAAAATTAATTTTCTTTAATTTTTTGATACTAAAATTTTAAAAAATATACAGTTATTTTCAATTTAATTTTTAATTTTTTTGATACACTAGGAGGGTGCAATTTAAACTCAACCCAAAACTTATCAACTAATAAAATATGTTTGTAATCAATTAAGTTAGACCCAAAAATAATTGGCACTTTTCTTTTTTTCTTCTTTTTGAGGAAATACATTTTCAAAATCTAAGTTTTCGTTATTAAAAATTCCTTAATTAATTAAATATATATATATATATATATTATGAAAATAATAAATGGTTGTTTATTTTTCGATATTATCTATTTATCTTGAAAATAGATGTAACTGTTCATTTTTCTAAAATTATTAATAGATAAAATAAGATTGTATTTATTAGATTCATTTCTTATCATTTTAGATAATGTATCTAAACCTTTATAAATAGGGACCTTATGTAAACAAATAGAATCAATAAATTGAATCTAAACGATTTTCTCTTTTTATAATTTCTTTAATATCACTTTTATATTTTGTTTTCTTGATTCTTGATTCTATTTAGAATCAAATTCACAATACGTTATTAGCACAAGACTCTACTGAATTGTTCTACTAAAGTTTATAATCAAGTCAAAACCATCGAAGATATTCTCTCGATTTGTACAATCAAGCAGTCTAATTTTGAAGTTTTTCAAACAAAAGAAGAAGATACTCTTTCTATTTGATTTTGTTTTAACATGGCGAAACTCACTAAATTTGAATTTGCAACTCTAGATATCACTGGAAAAAACTATTTATCCTGGACTCTAGTTGCTGAAATATATTTAGCTGCAATGAGTTTAACAAATATCATTGTAGAAGGAAATCCATCATCATCACAAAATGATGCTAAAGTTATGATTTTTCTTCATCATCATCTTCATGAAGATTTAAAAGTTGAATACCTTACTGTGAAAAATCCACTTATTTTGTAGAATAATTTGAAAGAAAGATTTAACCACCAGAAGATGATCGTCCTTCCAAAAGTAGGGTATGACTGGATTTACCTGCGATTATAAGAATTTAAATCCGTTAGTGAGTATAATTCTGTGATATTTAAAATTGGCTCATAGTTAAAATTGTGTGGAGAAAATATTACTGATGAAAATATATTAGAGAAAACTTTCTCTGCTTTTCTTGCCTCGAATATGTTGCTGCAGCAACAATATCAGGAAAAGGGATTTAAGAAATATGCAGAATTGATATCTTGCCTTTTCATAGCTAAGCCAAATAATGAGTTATTGATGAAAAATCATGAAGCCCAACCAACGGGTTCTACTTTATTTCTAGAAGTGAATGTTATCAGAAATTGTGATTGTGGCTTTAGAAGAGGTTGTGATCGTGGTCGTGGCCATGAAAATGCACACGGTTATAATAAAAATATTCATTATGGTCATAAAAGTCAAAATAAAGTTACGAGCAATAATGATAACCACCAAAAGTGGCCAAAAAACAATGAGAAAGAAAAAGGAAAAGAGGTAATTCCTACAAATTATGACATAAATGTTATTGTTGTAGTATGAAAGGTCATTGGTCTCGTATCTATTATATGGTAAAATATCTTATTGATCTTTATCAGGCTTTTATTGAGAAAAAAAGGCAAAAATGTAACAACCCACACTTTTGTACTTTAATTGGTTACTACTTTGTAGAGAATAAGATTTGGTATAAGTGACCAGAATAAGAAATGATCAGTATAATGAGATAAACATCTTGGCGCAATAAAACTATTCAGGGGTATTATTACAATTTTGGAATTTATGGGGACCTGAATAGAATTTTTGGATTTGTTCTACCTGTACCCTAAATCTTTAGATTGCAACTACTTTTAGTAGAGTGAGAATTCAAGGGTATATTAAGAACAAATATTGATTAGTGTAATGAGATGAGTATTTTTGTATAAATTAAGCTATCAGAGGTATTATGCGTATTTTCATAATTTTGACCACGATCGAGATTTTGACCGTAAATTATGAAAAATTGAGAATTTTGATTCCTACTATTGAATTCGGTGAAATATATAGATTCCATTAGTAGAATAAAATATTTTTCCAATACAGACCGAATTGTAGTTATTTCCTGAAGAAATTCAAAAAGTGCGATTGACATTAAGATAAGCGGCATAATATGATTGGAGGGTGAAAACAAGTGTCAAATTACCATTGGGGAAGTAAGATATTTGTGAGATTATTTTATTTCAAAAACTTATTGAATAAGATTAATAATTAAGGAAATTAATTAAATTAACTAGTAGGAAAATGGTTGGAACTTAGATAGCCCACAATAGTTGACTTTGTGACCAATCTTGGTCACAATTTGGACCAAGAAGTCCAAGAAGTGGCGGTGGAAAAATGGCTAAAGAACAGCCTAAATGTTGGTGCAATAAAGGAAGAAAGGAAAGGAGAAAATAAAAGGAAAATAGAAGATTTTGTAAAAACTTTCAAAGGAAGACTTTTGACCGATTAATAAAACATTTAACCATGTGGTAATTGGCCATGAGAATAGCGGTGGAAGTTGTATTTCAACAGCTAAAAACAGACAGCAACAAGAAGAAAGAAGAAAGAAAGAAGATAGAAAGAAAAAGGAAAGAAAAGCTAGAGAAAAATAGGAAGAAAAAGGAAAAAGAGAGAGAAAGCATTCCAAGAAGAGAAAAATGAAGGAACTTGGAGCATTTTCAGCCTAGCACAATCAATAAATAAGGTAAAAGTTTATGCTTCATGAATTAAAGTTGAAGTAGGAAGAATAATGATTGTTTTGATATGAATTTTATTGAGAAAATTCATATGAATTGTGATTTATATTTAGAAAATATATATGTTTTGGGGTTGTTGTATATGTTGTGTATGATAGTGTATTTGGAGGCATGTATGATGTGTTCTATATGATCTTTGAAGGTGTTTTGAAGAGGGTTTAAAGAGTTGCTCATGGCCGCAAAAGTGGAAAAAGGAAATAAGATAGCAAATTGTATAATTGTTGAAGAAAATGGAATATTGTTGTTATTATTCAAAGCTGTTGGTTTTGTAGTTGTTTAAACATGAAAGATACTGATTGTGCATGAATGGAATCAAGAAGGATTATGCGATGTTTAGATGATAAACAAAGGATTGTAGTGATTAAACGATATATATATATATATATAGAGGATAGGAAAGAAAAGAGAATGGATTAAGTGTAGGAAAGGAACAAAACAGAAATTTTGTTTTAAAAGAATTTTGTGCAGCTTTGAAGAAGTAATAAACTGAACAACATGGCTGGTAGTTTTGGAACCCCATGACTTGAAACTCGTAGCTAAATGTCTTAGGATCATTTTGGGATCAATTTTACATGATTTGGAGTTGTGAATAAAAAGTTATGATATAAATACCAAAAGTTGTTATTTTGTTACGAGATTGAAGTGTTGACTGAATGAAACGAAAAGGGAAATGAGTATTTGTGAATTGGGAATCATTAAGGAAGGTCTTGAGGACATTTTGGAATTAGTTTGGCATCAATCGGACTTGTGAATTTAAAGTTGTGACAAGAATATTAAGGTGTGCCAAAGTGAGAAAAATGCAGAATTTTAGTTTAAGAAAGTAAAGCTATGAATGTATTTCATGTGAGCTAGTAAAGGCATGAAGGATTAAGGATTCATGTGAAAGCCTTGAAAATATGTTTGTAGAAAAGAGTAATGAAAAGGAATTGAGATACGTCGAGAAGTATATTCCGTTTTGGTATGAGATGAAGAAATAGAAAATTTGGTAATTTCCTTAGCAACCTGCAATTAGTGATATGTATTGGTTGTAAATCTTGGAATACTAAAGGAAGTGTGGAATGATAACCGATGTAGGTTATCTACTTTAAAGGTCTTGTAAAGGCTTAAGGATTACGATCACAGTGTAACGAAGGACAAGAGGTGAGTCCCACTGCCTTTTTAAATCCCATTTTAGCTATGTGTTTTTCTAATATAGTTAATGCTTTCCTGATATATTATGAGATGAATGTTACACTAGAATTTGAAAGCATTATCAAGCACTTGATTTCTTGAATATCCTGGATATGAAAATCTCGTATGATATTTTCAATTTTCAAATCCCAATTTTGATAAAATGTTTTCCTGATATGAAAAATAGTTTCCTGATGTGCTCAAGTGCGAGCTTTCTATATGGATTTGGAAATATGATAAACAATATGAATCTTGAAATCTTGATTTCTTGAACTTGTCAATCTTCGAATCCAATACATGACTAACTTGAATACTTGGCGTAAGCATTAACTTGAATACTTAGTGTATGTACTAACTTGAATACTTGATGTAAGCACGAACTTGAATACTTGGCGTAAGTACAAACTTGATTACTTGGCGTAAGCACTGACTATACTTGAATACTCAAATACTTGAATACTTGAATCTGAACATCTTATACTAGAATTCTTGAATACTTGAATCAACATGTTTTCACTCAAAATCCTTGAATACTTATTTTGAGAATGTTATCACATGAGAATTTCTGAACTAGTTCATGTTAAGATTACTCTTCATGAGATCTTTTCAGCTGAAAATACTAGCACACACGGGACTCATTGAGCTTTACGCTCATATGTGTGTTATTTCTTTTGAAAAATTTAGGATCAGAGGCACAGCAAAAGCGTGGTGGATTCCCAGAGGTTCATGCTACACCTTGGACCGGTTACACCCTTGAGTGTATGTATTAAAAGCCAAATCCTTGTACTTTTCTATTTTGAAAAAAATTCCATTGTCTATTAAGTGAAGTTTGTCATAAAGACCCATTCTCTGAGCAATCAGACGGGGGTGACATGCCACAAAGTTACAGTCCACTACGTTATGGAAATATGGGGTATTACAAAAAATGCTGAAGAAAATTTCCCTGTACAATATTCTCTTCGTGATAATGATGATGATGATATCAATCTTAAAGATGTTAATGTTGATGTAACTCATTTGGATATGGCTGATTTCATTGAACATCCGAAGGAATAATTGATTATTTAATTGGTGATGGAAGAATCCATTTAGAAGTTTGCTTTTAATACTTTTATTTTATATATTTAGCATTGTAATAGCAGTTAGCATTTTAAGTTTTTATTTTGTTATTTGAAATATTTAAATTTATAAATGTTTTATTATGCCTAGATGACTATTACTCCATTTACTAGATAGAAAAGTGACATTAAAGATATATGCCTAATTGATAGTGGTATAATACACACCATATTGAAAGATAGAAAATATTTCTCTCAGCTAAAGATAGGAGAAACAACTATTAATACTATAAGTGGTACTGTAAAATTGATTGAAGGCTTCGGAAAAGCTAATATATATGATTACTTGGAGGAACAAATATTGTTATTTATAAAGTGTTATTTTCTTCAAAATCTCAAAAAAAAATTATTAATTTTTAAAGATATTCACCAAAATAGATATCACATTGAAGCAATGGTAGAAAATTGATTTGAGTATCTCTATATTGCTCAAATTATTTCGAGTAAGAAATCTTTATTAGAAAAGCTACTATCTCTTTCCTTTGGCATATGTAGCTTCAAAATCCATGCAATTGAAGTGCATCATTCAGCAATCTAGAGGGTTACTGATCCTGCGACATTTATCATATGGCATGATCGTTTGGGTCATCCAGGAGCTATTATGATGCGAAGGATAATTGAAAATACGTATGGTCATCCTCAGAGAAGGCAAAAGATTTTGATATCAGATAAATTTTCATGTGCTGCATGTTCTCAATGGAAATTGGTTATTAAACCACCTCCAACAAAAGTGAAGTTTGAGTCTCTAGCATTTCTGGAAAGAATTCATGGTGATATATGTGGACCAATTCATCTACCATATAGGCAATTTAAACATTTTATAGTTTTAATTGATGCATCGATCCAATGGTCGCATGCCAGTTTATTATCAATTCGTAACCTAGCATTTGTGAGATTTCTTGCCTATATAATTCGCTTACGAGCTCAATTTCTAAATTATCCAATTAAAAGGATTCGTCTAAATAATGCTGAAGAATATTCTTCCCAAGCCTTTGATGCTTATTATATGTCGATTGGTATTACTATTGAACATTCAGTAGCTCATGTTCATACCCAGAATGGTTTATTTGAATCATTCATTAAAATATGACAATTAATTGTTAGACCGTTATTAATAAAAACAAATCTTCCTACATCTGCTTAGGGATATGGTATTTTGTATGTTGCAGCATTTGTGCATATAATGTCAACAAGTTATCACAAATTCTCTCCTTTGTAATTGTCTTTTGGTTTAGAGTCAAATATTGCTCATTAAGAATTTTGGAGTGTGTTTTATATGTACTGATAATGCTAAATCAACGTTCCAAAATAGGCCCTCAAAGAAGATTGAGGATATATGTTGGATATGATTCTTTCTCTATAATTAGATATGTTGAACCATTGATAGGTGATGTATTTACAATAAGATTGTTGATTATTATTTTGACGAAACTTTGTTTCCTAAATTTGGGGGAGAACATAAACCATATAAAAAAGAGTTTCCCTGGACATCATTGAATTATTTAGATTTGTGCATAAGCGTAAGTGAATTAGAAGTTCAAAAGATAATTCATTTGTAAAGACTTGCAAATCAACTGCCAGATACTTTTATTGACTCTACAAAGGTAACTAAATTGTATATTTCAGTTATAGATGCTCCTATTTGGATAGAAGTTCCAGCAGGACAAAATGAAATTTTTATAGCTGTTGAATAAAAAACAGGCCAGAAGCGTGGACGACCCCTTGGTTCAAAAGATAAAAATTCTCTAAAGAAAAGAGGAGCAAATGATCAGAATGATCAAATTGAAGAATTAGAAAATAAGAACCAAGTGACAACTAATGAAAAGACCCAAATATCTGAAAATAGTGAACAGAATAATAATATGACCATCAATTATATGGCTTTTAGCAGAAGTTGGAATCGAATCAAAATAACTGTTGATGATATTTATGCATATAATATGGCTCTTGATGTGTTAAAATATAATGAGAATCTTGAACCAACATCAGTTAAAGAATGTCATCGTAGAAATGATTGGTCAAAATGAAAAGATGCGATTCAATCGGAGTTCAATTCACTTGCAAAGCGTGAGGTTTTTGGACCTATAGTCCAACACCAGAAGTTGTAAAATCAATTGGTTATAAATGGGTATTTGTGTGAAAGTGGAATGAAAATAATGAAGTCGTAAGGTATAAAACACGACTTGTGGCACAAGGCTTTTTGTAAAAATTGGGTATTGATTATGATGAGATATATTCACCCGTGGTAAATACAATTACACTTCGATACCTTGTGAGTCTAGTAGTATGTGAAAAGATTGACATGCATTTAATGGATATTGTGACTGTTTATTTATATGGGAAACTTGATAATGATATTTATATGAAAATCCCAAAATGATTCAGTATGCCTAAAGTATATAATTCTGGTCCTCGTAGAAATTATTCTAATTAAGTTACAAAGTTATTGTATGGCTTAAAGTAGTCTGGATGTATATTGTATAATTGTTTTAGTGAATATTTATTAATATCAGGATATAAAAATGATCTGATATGTCCATGTGTATTTATTAAGAAATTTGGATAAGGTTTTGTTATACTTGTTATATGTGTTGATGATATTAATCTTATTAGGACTTTAGAAGAGCTCCTAGAGGCAAGAGATAGCCTAAGTGAGAATTTGAAATTAAAGATTTTGGAAGAACCAATTTTTGTCTTTGTCTATAAATAGAACATCTGGAATATGGTATTTTTATTCATCAATCAACATATACAATTAAAGTTTTGAAGAGGTTTTACATGGGCAAAGCACATCTATTGAGTATTTCAATGATCGTCAGGTCATTAGATATAAATAAAGACCATTTTCAACCTCAAGAAGATGATAAAAAATTTATTGGTCCTGAAATACCATATTTCAGTGCAATTAGTGCACTAAAGTACCTTGCTAATAACACTCTAAACATGGATCATGGCCTAAAAGTATAGACAGAAACCATCAAAAACCCGAAAAGTAAACAGCGAAAGGCTTTATACCTTTTCCTTTCCGTGTCTGTGTTGGTTGCTTAGGCTGTATAGGAGCTAACGAAATGTTAATCTCTACACTTAGTGATGTTTGTTGTTCAGCAAGTCTTCTACTCCGGCTCATGAACGCAAATGTCTTTGGCTTATGAAGTATTCTACTGCCTAATCTACCATCGGTGACAACAATTAGACCGAGGAAGAGTCTTTGTTTTCTAGACTGTTTGCTAACGAGCAAAATCTCATTAAACTACTTTTTGTTATTGTTGTGAAAACCAGAAAGCACGAAGACAAAAAAGACACTGTCCGTGAGAAGTCTCAGAGAGAGTCAGATATCCTTGTATATGTATATCTCTCAAAAATAAAAAACCTTCGGATGCCACTAAAACCATTCATATCCCCGAATATAACCGTGCTAAGCCAATAGACACCCAGTTAGGGTAAAAAACTCCACTAGCCAAACTAGTCAATGGGCCTAACTCGTGGATCTTGGACAAGAAAACATTGGGTTAAATATTATTATTTGTGTAACCTTAGACTTCGCAAGCTTAACAAATAATAAATCTTAATTATTTATTTCTAGGACTAACAAAAGCCCAAAATAATAAATAGACCCAAATTAATCAAGCCTCATACCTAGTTTAAGTCCAGGTTAATTCTTAATTATTCAAACTGGGCTCAGATCTTGAATAATTAATTTACCAATTAAATTAAGTAATTACTTTTATTTTTCTGGACCCTTTTATTTTATTATAACCCAATAAATTAGTCTATCTGAATAAAATAAAATTCTCTTTAATCAAGATAATTTTCTCAATATAAAATTAATTAAGACTTACGAGTTACTCCGAGAACCAAAAAGACACATCGTTTATGGCTACTAAAATGGCCAAAATACCTTTGTTATGTAAATAGTTGTATTTTTCATTTTATATATTTCTTAATATCACCAAAAGGAAATATTGACTCCAAAGACAATGTTGCGTAAGCAATGTCTCCGACTTACAAGTATTATGAAAAATATACTCCTCTCTATAACACTAAACATTTAGAGAGAAAGAGTGTACTAACACCTCTCTAAATAACATATGCTATCCTTAGACCTCTAGTCCAATGATCCATGACTTTCTATAATATTTCTACTTTCCAAAGGAGCTACCCTAAAGCAAACATTCAAATCATGTTTCCCAAGACCCTAGATTATTAGATCATTCGAACAATCACAAGGGGCGATATAACATAAAAACTATCTTATATGAGTCTGTCTTAACTAACTAGTCACATATATCTAACATACAAGTATATTGGTCCTACGATATAATCTCAATTATAGTATATCAAAGTATATACTTCCAATTTTGCCAAAACACCAACCCTTACTCAAGCCGAATGGTATACGTCTACGCTATAGTAGTAGTAGTTTAGGTTTTTACCATATAATACTTTTAGAAACCACTATTACAGGTCCAGTTCTACGTATTTGAAATATTATATTATGAAATGAGAGGACTACTCACTGATTAAAGGTAAGCATTCCTCACTTGGAATTCACAACATAATAACCTTATCACAATGTGATTTCCATTCTCATTATCCAGTTAAGAATAACAGTTTATGTGTTAAGTAACCCATGATCCATATCTTACTGTGAAAGACCTCAATTCACATAGATTACGTACTTAAACACAATGGGTCTTTTTCAACAATATTGTGCATAGATTAAAATGAGAAAACACAAACGATTTTATGAGAATATAATTTGTATTAATTTAATCGAAATTACATAAGAAAAATAGTCTTCGTGGGCATATGATGCGTAAATTTTGAGAGTATAAAAATCATCAAATTTAAATCCATTCCTTAGTTAAATTTTAATTAAAACATTAATTCCAAAATACACATATGAGCAAGTATACTCATCGCAAGCATAGTATAGGGAATTAACGAGTATCGATCCTCAAAGGAACAAGTACACACTAATCACTTTTCATTTATTGTTTAACTGACCCAAATAAAGTGAGAAAATAATAAAAAGAAAAATAAAAAATATATACAACTTAAGGATGTGAAAATCTACAATTTAGACATAAGCTTTTGAAAGCATGATAATGAATCATTTAGCTAATATCACAATCAACTATTATCTTGGTTTCATGAAGGATGCAAAATAGACCCACTTCGTTTGTAATCTATGGAATCACTACTTTTTAGTTAAATTAGTGAATATATTCTATCTCGACTAACTCATCTAAAAGATGCATTAAAATTAATCCTCTTATAAACTCCTATATTCTAGGTGATTTAAAACATAAAATTAGTCAATGAATTCATATTCTAGCAATCATTAACTAATATTTGATTACCTATATTCTAGAAAATTAATCCCCTTTTCAAGCAAGTTAAGAGATAACAAATATGAAATTAATTAATTGAAGTCATTACCAACCTCTTTTTCAAGCAAGTTAATAACAATATTGAATCAACAAACTCTATAAGAGAAACAAGTAATCAAATACCAAGAACAATCATCAATTGATCCAAAGGTATAGTTAACTCAATAAATCACGAATTCCTAAAACAATGTCAAATTATAATAGAAACATTAAATATATAATTGTTTAAGAAGAGGAAAACAAAGATAAAAGAAAGCACTTATAAACAAGCCTTTTTCTCCTTCCTTGAAGTCTCTCTTGAATAACCTTCCTTGATTTGGTGAATTTCTCCTTCAATGAATGATTGAAATTTTAGCTCTTGGATCCACCTCACAATTTCTTGTGTTTTCTCTTGCTTTTATAGGCCTCTTGGATGCTAAATTCATAGTTTGGGAAGTCTTAGCTGAGTAGAATTTAGAAAATACAAAAAATTATTAAAAATTTTCTGAATTCGTGCACAGGATTTTTGATGGAAAACGCAGAACAGGGGAGCCATGGACGAGAAAAAAAAACAGAGGAAAAAAAAACTAAACGCGAGCCATAAAGGCCATGCGGAAGCGTGAAGATCATACATTTGCGTTCCTTAACCCTCCTAGGTTGCGTAGGAACAGATTGTACGGCTGGAATCGCCTCGCTTTGCACACTTGAAGGAGCTTCCGGTTGAACACCCGCTAGCCTTTGACTTCGTCTTGTTTGCATTAACGCTTAGCTCTCCAGCTTTCGGGATATTCCTCAGCCTAACCTCTAGTCGGTGAACACTATGGTGAAGAGGAAGGGTCTCAATTCTCCTTGGTTTACCTGCTATTGGTTAGCAAAGTCCAAGGAGAAAACAACGAAGAAGGAGAGAGACCTTGAGAGAGAGAGACCCACGTGAGGTGTGGCTTGGGAAAGGAAAAATTAGGGTTTTTCCTTTTCAAAGAGTTGTTTAGGTTTTTGCCTCAATTAGGTCTCTCAATCTCTGATAAACATATCCTCGGGATTTCAAAATACCCGGATGTTATCCTGAGAAACAGTTTGGCCTAACCTTAAACTCCTCTTAACCGTATTTGGAAAAAACCCTAAGGTCCAAGCTATTGGGCCAGATAAATATTTATTATTTTTCTTAGACCCAAAAGGCCCAAAATAATAAATATTAATTATTTATTTTCTGGGCTTACATAAGTAACCTAATAAATAATTAATGAGCCCAAATGAATCATAATAATTAATCTTTAATTATTTATTTCTTGGGCCTACATAAATAACCCAATAAATAATTAAACATTAATTATTTTTCCTAATTTAAGCCCAGGTTAATTTCTTAATTATTCATACTGGACCTAGGCCCTGAATAATTAATTAACCAAATAAACTAGATAATTAATTTCTCCCAACTCCTATTTTATTTATTTATTTATTTATTTATTTCATTCCAGTCCAATAATAAATTAGACTTCCTGAATAAAATAAAATAAAACAAAATAAAACAAAATCCTCTTCAACTGAGACCAATTCCTCAACCCAAAAATAGTTAAGACTTACGGGCTATCCCGAGGACCAAAAAGACACGTCGCATTGGCTGCTAAAATGACCAAAATACCCCTGCTATATAAATAGCTGTATTTTGCATTTTAAATATTTCCTAATATCACCATAAGGAAATATTGACCCCAAGGACAATGCTGCATTCGCAAAGTCTCCGACCTACAGGTGAAATGACTAAAATACCCATCTACACATCGCCGTACATTTAGAGAGGAAGAAGTGTACTAACACCCCCCTAAATGACATCTACCATCCTTAGGCTTCTAGTCCAATGATCCACGACTTCCTGGAGTGTTTCCGCTTTTCAAGGGAGCTACCCTAAAGCAAACATCCAAGTCATGTTTCCCAGGGCCCTGGATAATTTAGACCATTCGGACAATCACAAGGGGCGATATAGTGCAGAAACTATCTTGCATAAGTCTGTCTTAACTAACTAGTCACACATACCCAACATGCAAGTATATTGGCCCTATGATAGAACCTCAACTACAGCAAATCAAAGTATATGCTTCCAGCTTCGCTAGACCACCAACTCATACTCAAGTCATAGAGTACTAGTCCACGCTGTAGCGGTAGTAGTCTAGGTTTCTACCATATAGTACTTTTAGAAACCACTACAACAGGTCCTGTTCTACGTATTCGAAATACGCTTATGTCATGAAGTGAGTGGACTACCCACTGGCTAAAGGTAAGCCATTCCCCATTTGGAATTCATAACATAATAACCTAAACATGATGAGGTTCCCAGTCTCATCAATAGGTTAAGAACAAATGTTTATGTGTTATAACCCGTGATCCATACCTTACTGTGAAAGACCACCATTCACATGGATCACTTATTTAAACACAGTGGGTCTGTTCCAAACGAAAATCGTGCACAAACAAAAAGTAAATTATTAAATAATTCGATTTTACATCAGAAACCTAGTCTAAGAGGGCATACAATCCAACAATTTTGACATGCTAGAACGGGCTAGGCGCCAGGTCCAGTTGACCCACTTGGCATCAGGTTTATTCTGTTTTTCCCCTGAGTTTTGCTCTGTTTTCTCTGCTTGACCAGAATGGACTTGGCACCTGGTCCCTTGGCTGGGCCTAGCGTCAGGTGCATTCTGGAATTTCTCTAGTTTTACTTGAATTTCACTCAAATCTGCACAAATTTGCCAAAACTAGTTTTTACAAGTAAAATGTCAAATAGGAAGGGATATGCCTAGTTATTACAATAAATGTATTTTAAAATAATCTCAAATAATTAGAAAAATAATGGTGATTTTAGCCTTTATCACATACCCCTACACTTGAACTTTTGCTTTCTCCTCAATCAAAACACTTTAACCAGGAAAATTATCAAGGAAACATAAGTTCTTTCTTATTCAAAATTTTTGTTTACATAGCAAGGATTATAACTTCTCTTCAACTTTTAGATAAAACTCTTGTCATTCACACTATTTGAAAACAATTCAAACTTTGAAACATTTGACAAGACATCACAAAACTCTTGAAGTCAAATTAATCAAGTGTTTATCTTAGTCTAAGAAAATTATTTCATTCTCCAAGTTAAAATATAGATAATATGAATCACAAAAGTCAAGCCATCTACCAATTTAAGTATTATAAATTCAAAAATTGCACAACTTAAGTCATGATGTTAGGAAAGCACTTAAAAAATTTTTCTCTTCATTTTTTCTAATGACTTAGGGAATTAATAGCCTTAAGTGCATGGATTTCTCTTCACATACCGTATTGGCCCGCTTTATACTAATCACTCATCATTTTTTCCTCTAAACAATTCTTTCTTTCTTTGCTCTTTCTTGCCTTTGGGATAGCCTCAAGAGAGTGTACTGAATAACACTTGCTACTTCTCCCCATATTAACTCCCTTTTTAGCAAAAGGTTTTCAAAGATTAACAATAAGAACATTTTATTTTTTCAACTTACATAACAATGATGTTATTTTTTTTAATTTTTTTTCACATAATTCTCCACAATCTTTCCTCTCAAAAATCTTTTATCAACTCACATTCTCATCATAACTCAAAGCTAAGCAAAACTTAGACTCATAATATAAGAGTTAGCTAATAAACTTTTCTCATATTCCTCATATTTTTCATATTCAAACTAGATAAGTCAAATAACATTCAAACACCAATGCATAAAAAAGATTAATCTAAATTCACAAGTCTTAACAAATATCTTATCCAATAAACCAATTTCATCAAAATCTACTTAATGAATGATAAAGAATCATATCCAAGTCAGAAAAAGAATTACATCCTTGCTTAAACAATGAAACCACTGAAATTTTAAAAAATTTTAAATGTCAAAATTTTCACAAAAATGATATGAAAAAATATTTATTCATCCCCATTCTCTTCTCTACACTTAAACTGACCATTGGGGGAAATAACAATAAAGCACAACCAAGAAGACCAAAATGAATGAAGAGAAAGAGAAGAAAATACTTTCATTACGTCGTAGGTCCATCAGGTTTGAATTCACCACAAGGAGTAGTCAATAGAAAAGTCATAAAAGTACCCAATTTCCATTGACCTTAAAAGTACCATTATCTAGGTGAGAGACTTCAAGTGTTCCAAAAGGACAAACTTTAGTTACCACATACGACTGTTGGATTGTATGCCCTCTTAAACTAGGTTTCTGATGTAAAATCAAATATTTTAATAAAAGAATTTATTTTCAGAAATTGTTTGTGAATTTACTATTTGTTTGTGCACGATTTTTGTTTGGAACAGACCCATTGTGTTTAAATAAGTGGTCCATGTGAATGGTGGTCTTTCACAGTAAGGTATGGATCACGGGTTATTTAACACATAAACATTTGTTCTTAACCTATTGATGAGACTGGGAACCTCATCATGTTTAGGTTATTATACTATGAATTCCAAATGGGGAATGGCTTACCTTTAGCCAGTGAGTAGTCCACTCACTTCATGACATAAGCATATTTCGAATACGTAGGACAGGACCTGTTGTAGTGGTTTCTAAAAGTACTATATGATAGAAACCTAGACTACTACCGCTACAGCGTGGACTAGTACTCTACGACTTGGGTATGAGTTGGTGGTCTGGCGAAACTGGAAGCATATACTTTGATTTGCTATAGTTGAGGTTCTATCGTAGGGCCAATATACTTGCATATTGGGTATGCGTGACTAGTTAATTAAGACAGACTTGTACAAGATAGTTTCTGCACTATATCGCCCCTTGTGCTTGTCCGAATGGTCTAAAATGTCCAGGGCCCTTGGAAACATGACTTGGATGTTTGCTTTAGGGTAGCTCCCTTGGAAAGCGGAAACACTCCAAGAAGTCGTGGATCATTGGACTAGAAGCCTAAGGATGATAGATGTCATTTAGAGGGGTGTTAGTACACTTTTTCCTCTCTAAATGTACGTCGATGTGTAGAGGGGTATTTTAGTCATTTCACCTGTAGGTCGGAGACTTTGCTAATGCAGCATTGTCCTTGGGGTCAATATTTCCTTATGGTGATATTAGGAAATATTTAAAATGCAAAATACAGCTATTTATAAAGTAGGGGTATTTGGGTCATTTTAGCAGCCAATGCGATGTGTCTTTTTAGTCATCGGAATAACCCGTAAGTCCTAACTAATTTTGGGTTGAGGAATTGGTCTCAGTTCAAGAGGATTTTATTTTATTTTATTCAGGAAGTCTAATTTATTATTGGATTGGAATAAAATAAATAAATAAATAAATTAAAATAGGAGTTGAGAGAAATTTAATTATCTAGTTTAATTGGTTAATTAATTATTCAGGGCCTAGGTCCAGTATGAATAATTAAGAAATTAACCTAAGCTTAAACTAGGGGAAATAATTAATTTTTAATTATTTATTGGGTTATTTATATAGGCCCAAGAAATAAATAATTAAAGATTAATTATTATGGTTCATTTGAGCTCATTAATTATTTATTGGGTTGTTTATATAAGCCCGGGAAATAAATAATTAATGTTTATTATTTTGGGCCTTTTGGGTCCAAGAAAAATAATAAATATTATTTTGGCCCAACAACTTGGACCTTAGGGTTTTTTCCAAATATGGTTAAGAGGGGTTTAGGGTTAGACCAAACTGATTCTCAGGATAATATCCGGGTGTTTTGAAATATGAAATTTCGGGGATATATTTATCAGATAATGAGAGACCTAATTTTGGCTAACTAATAAACAACTCTCTGAAAAAAAAAAGAAAAAACCCTAGTTTTCCCTAGCTATACTGAGACTCACGCCATTCACTCTGGCTCTCACGTCTCTCTCTCTCAACGTCTCTCTCTTTCTTTGGTTTCTCCTTGGAGCTTTGCTAACCAATAGCAAGTGAACCAAGGAGAATTGAGATCGTTCCTCTTCACCATAGTGTTCACCGACTAGAGGTTAGGCAGAGGAATATTTCGAGAGTTGGAAAACTTGGCGTTGATGCAAACAAGGCGAAGTAGAAGGCTAGCGGGTGTTGAACCGGAAGCTTCTTCAAGTGGGCGAAGCGAGGCGATTCCAGCCGTTCAATCCGCTCCTATTCAACCTAGAAGGGTTAAGGAGCGCAAATGTATGATCTTCACACTTCCGTATGGCTTCTAAGGCTTGCGGTTTATTTTTCTCTCCGTTTTTTTAAACCGTGCATGCTCCCCTGTTTTCGTCTCCCTCAACGGCCTTGACCATCGTGATTTCAACTTACCCGAAAAGAGTCGCACGCGAGAATTAATCAACACTTGATCACCCTCTTTAAACTCTCAAGATTGAGTAATATGTTTGTCATGCCACCATTTTACCTTTTATTTATAGATGAGAGAATTATCGTAGGTAGTCATGCATAATTCATCCAAGGCATTCAAGTAAAGCAACCTAGATTGTCTAGCAAGCTTAAGATCAAAGTTAACAAGTTTGATAGCCCAATAAGCTTTGTGATCAATTTCTATCGGTAAATGACAAGATTCCCTGTAGACTAATCGATAAGGGGTAGTACCAAGAGGAGTTTTGAAAGTAGTCGTATAAGCCCACAGAGTACCATATAGCTTCAAATTTCAATCCTTTCTTGTATGATTAATCACGTTTTTCAAGATTCTTTTTAATTCTCTATTAACCACCTCAACTTGGCTACTTGTTTGGGGATGATAGGGGGTGGTAAACTTATGAGTAACCCTTAAATGTTTGAAAACTTTGTCCAATTGGATATTACAAAAGTAGGTTCCCCTATCACTAACGAGTACCTTAGGCACTCCAAACCGGGTGAAATTTTTTTTTTTAGAAATTTTACTACAACCCGCGCATCATTAGTAGGCAAGGCTTACGCCTCAACCCACTTTGATACATACTTAACCACAACCAAGATATATTTGTTACCTAAAGAACTAGGAAAATGGCCCATGAAATCAATTTTCCAACAGTAAAAAATTTCACAAGCTAGAAAAATTTGTAATGACATCTCATTAGGTTTAGAAATGTTATCTGTACGTTGACACCTATCACAATTTTGAACAAACCTGTGAGAGTCCTTAAAGAGTGTGGGCTAATAAAAATCAGACTCAAGCACCTTTCTTGCGGTGTTTTTAGCTTGGTAGTAACTTCTCGCTGGTCCTTCATAACAATGTTTCAAGATATTGGTAATTTCCACAGCATCCACACACCTTCGAATGATTTGATTCGCATAACATCGAAGTAGGTATGGATCTTCCCAAAAGTAATGCTTTACTTCGGAAAGGAATTTCTACTTTTGTTGTGCATTGAAGTCTTTCGAAATATTTTCTGCAACCAAGTAATTAGCAAAATCCGTATACCAAGATGTTTGAAAAATCTCACCATCAATAAGTAGAAGTTGTTTATCTGGGAAGGTGTCATTGATGTCTTCTTCGGCCAATGGCTCAAGGTTGGGATTTTGCAACCTAGATAAGTGATCTGCAGCTAAATTTTTCACTCCCTTTTTGTCCCTAATCTCCAAGTCAAATTCCTACAACAATAAAACTCATCTTATCAATCTCGGTTTAGAATTATGCTTGTTTAGTACGTACTTAAGGGAAGAATGATCCGTATACACAATGACTTTGGACAAAACAAGAAAAGAACAAAATTTATCAAAAGCAAATACTATTACAATAAACTCCGTTGTGGTGTAGTTTTCTTGGGCTGCCGTAAGAGTTTTACTTGCATAATAAATCGGTTGAAAGTGCTTATTCCTTCTTTATCCAAGTACTGCGTTCACTGCATAATCACTTGCCTCACACATTAGTTCAAAAGGAAGAGACCAATCCGGTGCAATTAAAATAGGAGAATTGATCAATTTCGTTTTAAGCATATTGAAAGCATTGAGACATTTTTCATTAAAATAAAAAATAGTATCTTTTTTTATGCAAAGAAGTAAGGGGTTTAGAAATTTTTGAAAAATCCAAGATAAACCTCCTATAAAAACCTGTATGTCCAAGAAAGCTTCGAATTGTCTTCACGAAAGTTGGAGGAGGGAATTTCTCAATTGCCTTAATTTTGTCCCTATCAACTTCAATATCTTTCCTTAAAATCTTATATCCCAATACTATACCTTCTTGCACTATGAAGTGGCATTTTTCCTAATTAAGCATGAGGTTGGTCTTTAATATCTTTGAATCACTTTTTCCAAATTGGCCAAACACAAGTTAAAAGAATTACAAAAAATAGAAAAATCATCCATAAATACCTCCATAATATCTCCCACAAGCCCTTCAAAAATAGCCATCATACATCTTTGGAACGTTCTGGGACCATTGCAAAGGCCAAAAGGCATACGTCAATATGAAAAAGGACTAAAAGGGCATGTAAAGGAATTTGAATCTTGATCCTCCGGTGCTATAGGAATTTGAAAGTATCCAGAAAACGCGTCTAAAAACAGTAAAACTCATGTCCGGTTAACCTTTCTAACATTTGATCAATGAAAGGGAGAGGAAAATGGTCATTCCTAGTTACTTCATTCAATTTTCTATAGTCAAAGCAAACCCTCCAATCAGTTACCAATCTCATTGGGATTAACTTATTTTTTTCCTTTGGGCTCACAGTCATTCCTCCCTTCTTTGGTATTACTTATGTTGGACTAACCCAATACTATCAGAAATAAGGTAAATGATACTGGAATCTAAGAGTTTAATCACCTCACCTTTTACCACATCACTCATGTTTGGGTTCAACCTACGTTGGGGTTGCACTACGGGTTTAGCTTCTTCTTCCAACAAAATTTTGTGAGTATAAAAAAGAAGGGCTAATTCCCTTAATATCCATGATTTTTCATGCAATGACTCCCTTATATTTTCTTAATAGAGTTACCAATTTGGTCTTTTGATCATGAGTAAGGTCTTTGGCGATGATCACGAGCAATTTTACTCCTTTTGCCAAAAATGCATATTCTAAATGCTTGGGGAGATCTTTCAAGTTCAATTTCGGTGGTTCCTCAATGGATGATTTCATCATTCCTAAACTGCTTTTTTCAATTTCTTCAAAATTTCCCAACTTAGTGCCTTCACATTTGAATCTTCCAAATATGCAACAGATTGTTCCATATAGCATTGGAGAAATGATTCCTACACAAAGTCAAAGATAGGTTCATGAAGAATATCAATCCTTAAACAAGAATCATCATAAGAAATAGGATGTTAAATGCTTTTATGGATTTTGATAGTGACTTCCTCATCTCCAACTCTAAGTGTCAATTTTCCTCCATGAACATCAATTAATGTTTTGACAGTTGCTAGAAAAGGCCAACATAGGATTAAAGGAACTTTAAAATCTTCATCCATATAAAAAATAACAAAATCCACAGGGAATATGAATCTATCCACCCTAACCAATACATCTTCCACTATTCCCTTAAGATATTTGATGGATTTATTCGTAACTTGAATACTCATCCTAGTAGGCTTGTATTCACCTAGGCCTAACTTTTTGATGGTTTTATATAGTAAAAAATTAATACTAGCACCTTAGTCCGCTAATGCATTACAAAATGTAAGAGTTCCAACTAGACAAGGAATAGAAAAACTCCCTGGATCATTTTCTTTTCATGGCAAAGTCTTTTGATCTTGCAGGATAGCTGAACACTCTTCATTTTAAATCACAGTGGATAATTCCTCCAACCTTTTTTTGGTTAACAAGTATGCTTTCGAGGAATTTTTCATATTTGGGCTTGTGTATCATGGCCTCGCTAAGTGGAATGTTTATGTGTTGTTTTTTGAAGATTTATTAAAAACTTGTTAAATTGTGCATCTTTTCTTGCTTTGTGTGTGTGAGTGGGGTAAGGTACCGGTGGCTGAAAATTTGGTTTTTTAGGTTGCTTTTCAAAAGTTTCAACAAGAGGTGTTGGATCTAGCCATCTTTTTTAGATGGTACCAATTCTGAGCGAGGATCGGGTACCTCCTTATCACTTTTTAATGTAATGGCAACTGAATTATGTTGCTCTTCTACCCCTAAGGGCAATTTTATCACTAAATCTGTCAACAACTAGATTTGCCTTTCTATATTTCTAATCATATCTTCAAATTTTTCCAATGTGTCATCTATTTCATGAAAACATTTAGTTACATGGGTGGCATATTTTTCTAACACCCCTTCTAAGAAAATAGAGTCGGATGGTCAAGATGTCATCTCGCGAGACATATTAGGATGTCGTCCCATACTCCAATTGGCCATATTACCTATAAAATAACTTGTTAGTATTGTATATACACATTACAATATGAAATCAAGTTAGTTAGTTAAGGTACATGTTCACAAATTAAGTTAGAAACAATTATAACATATAGAGACATTACAAATACAAGTATACAAGAAAACAAAATATGGCACCAATTCATACAAGAAACATATTTACATATTAATATATAAACATAGTTAAATCAACAAAATCGAAGCTTTCGTGATATTGTTCCCTAGCAATGGCACTAAAAACTTGATGCGTAAATTGTAAGTGTATAAAAATCATCAAATTTAAATCCATCACTTAGTCAAGTTTTAATTAAAACATTAATCCCAAAATACACATATGAGTAAGTATACTCATCGCAAGCATAGCATAGGGAATTATTGAGTATCGATCCTCAAAAGAATAAGTACACACTAATAACTTTTCATTCATTGTTTAATCGACCCAAATAAAGTAAGAAAATAATTAAAAAATAAAAAAATATACAGCTCAAGGATGTGAAAATCCACAATTGAGACAAAAACTTTTGGAAAACATGATAATGAATCATTTAGTCAATATCACAATCAACTATTATCTTGGTTTCATAAAGAATTCAAAATAGACCCACTTCGTTTGTAATCTATGGAATCACTATCTTTTAGTTAAATTAGTGAACATATTCTGTCTTGACTAATTCATCTAAAATATACATTAAAATTAATCCTCTTATAAACCCCTATATTTTAGGTGATTTAAAATATGAAATTAGTCAATGAATTCATATTCTAGCAATCATCAACTAACCTTTGATTATCTATATTCTAGACAATTAACCATTTTTTCAAGTAAATTAAGAGATAATAAATATAAAATTAATTAATTGAAGTCATTACCAACCTCTTTTTCAAGTAAGTTAATAACAAAATTCAATCAACCAACTTCGAAAGAGAAACAAGTAATCAAATACCAAGAACAATTATCAATTGATCAAAAGGCTTAATTTACTTCATAAATCATGAATCCCTAAAACAATATCAAATTACAATGAAAACATTAAATACATAATTGTTTAAGAAGAAGAAAACAAAGACAAAAGAAACCATTCATAGACAAGCCTCTTTCTTCTTCCTTGAAAACTCTTTTGAACAACCCTCCTTGATTTGGTGAATTCTTCCTTTTATGAATGATTGAAATTTTAGCTCTTGGATCTGTTAGGATTCGTGGACTCCTAAACGCGGAAAACATCTACGAATCCCTCCCGAGGACCCAAGTAAACGATTAAAAAGATCCAAGCTTTAAGAATTACCTCTGGTTACTGTAATCGAAATCCTTCGATTCTGGTTGCGCTATTGTACGTTCAACCCCAACAATCACCAGACGCTGCAGTATGCAAACGTCCTCTATCGGATACACACCGCGAACTCACTCGATACCCGAGGAGTGCTAGCGCCTAGGGTTTGAGAGGTTTTTTTTTCTCTGGTAGAGAATGGCACGAAAATTCTCAACCGAAAAATTAGACTATTGAAAAGACGGCTAGGGTTTTCTTAAAAAACCCTCGAACCTCTTAGAGTCCAACCCTAATAATATCTTATCATATTCTAATTTAAATTCAAATTAAATTAAAACTGATATGATAAGATTATGCCATTATCTCGGTAATTTAACTAATTATTTTACCGAGTCAGATTCTTATAATCTGGATATCATCTAGATTCATCGAACCTGGTCACCAGAAAAATAACCTAACAAGTTTGCTTATTGTGTGACCCTATAGGTTCATTTAACACTGGCAGCGTGCCTAAATCATATTTAAATGGCCCACAAGTTATAAGCGATTTCTAGCAAAACATTATAACTATCCAGGTTAAATGAAGATCGGTGATCTCTTTGAACCAAACCATAATTTTATATTTAGTCCTTTTGTCACACGATATCCAGATTAAGCATAAGGCACGGAGCATGTCATCCTTATTAAGCTTAATCAATTATTTCTTGATTTCATAGTAGACTGTTCAAACAAATGATATCAATATCTTAGATTGATATATTTGAGCACGACCATGCATTTTAACAGTCTAACTTATCAAGAGGCCCATGGATATCTCTCCCATAACTGAGAGGGACAAATTCCTTCACAATCAATCATATTCCTCTCCTTGATTTATTCTATATCCAATAGTAGTCTAATTTATTATCCGGTTAAAGACAACTTTAGACAATGTCAAAATATAGAATTTATCAAGTAAGAAACTATGATGAATTTAGGTCGAAGGACTTTCAATATTATTATGGCTAGAAAGTACTTATGACATATTCCATGAAGGACTCTCACAGTGGGTCATGTCCAATACAATGTTCTCTAACATTTATTTATGTCTTGACTCGATATCACAAATATCCATGGCCGATAAAACATAGCCATCAAGTCACAAACATACTAATCTTAATTTATTATTATTCCAATAATAATAATAATCGATCAGGGACAGTTTTAGAATAGTCATTGTATTCATTGTAGGGTTTTACTATCAAGTCACGTACTTGATGACCAACAAAACAAAACTCACTATTCATGGAAAGGAAAGTCTCATATTATTATATAAAACATAATGACAATTGTATAAGTACAAATTGACTCTAGGGCATATCCCCAACAGTCTCCCACTTGCACTAAGACCAATTTGGCATAAGCCGTAATCCCATTGTTCGGTATGACTATCATGTTTAGACGATGGGAGAGGCTTTGTCGATGGATCTGCAACATTGTCATCGGTTGGCACCTTGCATACATTGACATCTCCTCTATCAACAATTTCTCGAATGAGATGAAAACGTCTAAGTATATGTTTGGATCGCTGATGTGATCTTGGTTCCTTAGCTTGTGCAATGGCTCCATTGTTGTCACAATAGAGATCCACTGGGTTCACAATACTAGGAACTACATCTAGTTCCGTAATGACTTTTTAATCCAAATCGCTTCTTTAGCTGCAGTGAGGCGACTACATACTCGACTTACGTAGTAGAATCGACCACGGTGTCTTGCTTTGAACTTTTCCGACTTACAGACACCTCCATTCAAACAAAATAGAAAACCTAGTTGCGATCTATAATCATCTATGTCGGACTGAAAACTAGCATCAGTGTAACCATTTACAACTAGCTCACCTTCTTGTCCTCCATAAACTAAGAACATATCTTTAGTTCTTCTTAAGTACTTTAGTATGTTCTTGACAACGATCCAGATGTGCCTCTCCGGGATTTGATCGGAACTCGCTTGTCATGCTCAATGCATATGATACATCGGGTCGAGTACATAACATGGCATACATGATAGACCCTATAGCGGAAGCGTATGGTATCTTGTTCATGCGCTCTTCTTCATCCTTCGTAGAAGGACTTTGAGTTTTGCTGAGCTTAATGCCATGAGACATTGGCAAGAATCCTCTCTTAGAGTCTTGCATACTGAACCTTTTCAGTACCTTGTCAAGGTATGCACTTTGACTTAGTCCAATTAGCTTTCTAGATCTATCTCTATAAATCCTTATACCTAGAATATAGGCAGCTTCACCTAAGTCTTTCATTGAGAAACAATTTCACAACCATGTCTTTACACTTTGTAGAGTTGGGATGTCGTTTCCAATGAGTAAGATATCATCAACATAAAGTACCAAAAAGACTATTGCATTCCCACTTGTTTTCTTATAGACACAAGGCTCATCTTCATTTTTGATAAAGTTAAATTCTTTAATTGCTTCATCAAAACGAAGATTCCAGCTTCGAGATGCTTGCTTCAATCCATAAATGGATCTTTGAAGCTTGCACACTTTATTAGAATTCAAAGGATCATCAAAACCCTCAGGTTGTGTCATGTACACATCTTCGAGTAAGTTTCCATTAAGAAACGCGGTTTTGACATCCATTTGCCAAATTTCATAGTCATAATATGCTTGCTATGGCAAGAAGAATTCGATAGATTTAAGCATTACAACTGGTGAAAAGGTTTCATCATAGTCTATACCATGAGTTTGTCTATAACATTTTGCTACCAGTCGTGCTTTGTAAGTATGCACATTTCCCTCCATGTCTGTTTTCTTTTTGAAAACCCACTTACACCCAATGGTTTTTGAACCTTTAGGTGGGTTAACCAAAGTCCAAACTTGGTTATCATACATGGATTGCATCTCAGACTTCATAGCCTCTAACCATTTTCTAGAGTCAGAACTCTTAATGGCTTCTTGATAGGAAGTGGGCTCATCATTAACCATAAGCTCCACATTGTGATCGTCAGTGATGAGAAATCCATATCTCTCAAGTTGTTGACGAACCCTATCAGATCTTCGAGGTCCTTGTTCTATAGATGTAGGCTTATCTTGGACTTGTGAGCCATCTAATCGAGATTCATTATTTGGTTCAGGCACTAATTGTGGCTCTTGAATCTCATCTTGATGAGGTTCGAGCACTAATCGTGGTCCTTGAATCTCATCAAGATGTATTTTACTCCCACTGATTCTTTTGGAAATAAATTCCTTTTCAAGAAAGAATCCATTTCGAGCAACAATTACTCTATTTTCTTTTGGGAGATAAAATTGATATCCTTTAGTTTCTTTAGGATACCCCACAAATATGCATTTATTAGATTTAGGTGCAAGTTTATCAGATAATAAACGCTTTACATAAACTTCACAACCCCAAATCTTCGTAAATAACAAACTAGGTTGTCTCCCAGTCCATATCTCATATGGCGTTTTACGAACCGATTTAGATGGAACTCGATTTAGTATGAATGCAGCAGTCTCCGGGGCAAAACCCCAAAAGGAGATTGGAAGATCAGTTTGACTCATCATTGATCGAACCATATCTAATAAAGTCCGATTTATCCGTTCAGATACACCATTCCATTGAGGTGTTCCTGGTGGAGTTAATTGGGAAATAATTCCACAATTTTTAAGATGCTCGTCAAACTCGTGGCTTAAGTATTCACCACCTCGATCCGATCGAAGTGTTTTGATACTTTTGCCAAGTTGATTTTGTACTTCATTTTGAAATTCTTTGAATTTCTGGAACGATTCAGATTTGTGTTTCATCGGATACGAGTAGCCATATCTCGTTGAAATCATCTGTAAATGTAATGAAGTATCGAAATCCTCCTCTAGCGAGTGAATTCATTGGTCCACATACATCAGTATGTATTAAGCCCAATAAATCAGTTGCCCTTTCATTTTGTCTCTTGAAAGGCGCTTTCGTCATTTTGCCTAATAAACAAGAATCACATGTTCTGTAAGATTCTAAATCAAACGATTTTAGAAGCCCATCATTATGAAGCTTTGTTATGCGTTTCTCATTTATATGGCCCAAACGACAATGCCAGAAGTAAGTCTGATTTAAATCATTGGATTTCAATCTCTTAGTATTTATATTATAGATAGACATGTCTGAAGATCCACGAAGATTTAGAATATAAAGCCCATTCGATAATGAAGCATCTCCATAAAAAATGCCGTTTTTATTAATTGAGCAAATGTTATTCCTAATAACAAATTCAAAACCTTCTAAATCCAAACAAGAAACTGAAATAATATTCCTACTCATAGCAGGAACATAAAAACAATTGTTCAGTTCTAAAACAAGCCTACTGGGCAAAATTAATTCAAAAGTTCCTATAGCTACTGCAGCAACTTTTGCTCCATTCGCAACTCGTAGGTCTACCTCGCCTTTTGCCAAGGCTCTACTCGTTTTTAGACCCTGCACATTTACACAAATGTGAGATCCACAACCGGTATCCAATACCCATGAATCAGAAGTAGATAAATTAATTTCAATAACATAAATACCAGAGCGGCGGTCTCACTGTCCTTCTTTTTCTTTGCTTCCAAATAGAGCTTGCAATTTCTTAACCAATGTCCTTGTTCTCCACAATGGTGGCAAGCTCCCTCCTTTGGTGTCTTGGCCTTAGGTTTGGGCTTGAACTTGGACTTTGCCTTGTCCTTACCCTTACTAGCCATGACCTTGCCCTTTTGGTTGTTCTTTTTGCCTTTCCCTTTTTGAACCATTAGAACACTAGGAGTATTCTTCTTAATGTTCGGTTCAGCTTGTTTTAGCATCCCATGCAATTCGGTAATGGATTTCTCCATATTATGCATGTTAAAATTCATGACAAACTGGTCATACTCGGCGAGTAAAGAGCCCAAGATCAAATCCGTGGCCATGTCATGATTAACGGGAGCACCAAGCTTATCAAGATGATCTAGATAGCCCTTCATTTTAAGGACATAAGCACTTACCGAGGTGCCAGAAACCATCTTACATGCATTTAACGCCTTGTGAGTTTCAAATCTCTCTTGTCGTGCTTGCTCTTGGAACATTTCCTTGAGATGCACAATCATGTCATATGCCTTTGCTTCTTCAAACTGTTTTTGAAGTTCGAGTTCATGGTTGCTAGCATGAGGCAAGTAACATCGTTGGAGTCATCTTTGTGCTTACTATAAGCATCTTTTTCAGCTTTTGAGGCGTTATTTGCTTGGAGCAGGGGGAATAGGATTTTCAAGAACATAGAGCCTTTTTTCTTGCTTAAGAACAATTCTTAAGTTTCGTGACCAATCAAGAAAGTTAGTCCCACTAAGCTTGTCTTTCTCAAGCACGAGATCGCAATGAATTATTCCAACTGTTTGTTGCCATTATCTACATACAAAAATATGCAAAGTAATTAATTTTTGAGACTCTAACGAAAAACTCCCACTAAAAGCATTTAAACTTTTTGAAACTTCAACATTTTGATGTTTCGCAGTGGGGAAAAATATTTTGTTTTAATCATAAGTAAGCTTTGGCTTTAATCTTCTAATTAAATAAAATTCTAATTTTAAATGAGATAGACATCAAATGTCCCGGCTAAAAATATCTCATAAAATGCCCTAGGCCCAAAACCATTTTGATAGCCCAGTTAAGTCAAACCATATCAAACATATGGAAAACTATTTTCCATCTTATCTCACTCGAGATAATTAAAAGCATCCTACTTTGGTAGGAATGACCATATGATGATCCAAGTAATAACAAGTGTTTGATTTTGGAAGGCATTTAACACTTAAATTTTTTTTTCTTAAAAAAAATTTGATTGGATTGTAGTAAGCAGAAAATAAACATATCAAATATGCATGCAAGACATAAATAAAAGTGACATAGCATGGCCCATAACCTATGTTGATCATCACGAGCAAAGTGAAGATCAAGGTGGTCAATTTAGGTATATGAACTCCTTAAGCATTCTCTAATGCCTTGAGCATACTCCTCCTTGGTTGTAAATGTCGACTGCCGTCTTCTTTTACATTGGATAGTAAAATTAAAATAATTCCTATTCTAGGAAAGCAGTACAATTTTACAACAATGGATAACGACACGCATGCCGTATTTAAAAAATTACAACTTAAAACAACCATAATGTAACCAGCCAATCACATTGGGATGAAACGGGCCATGCTATGCACTATTCAAAATAATCCACAACTACAATCAAAAACATTGACGAATAACACACAACGAACAGTTAGTTGGGGTTCCAAGGGCAACGCCCTCGTGAGTCCAAGGCGGCGCCACCTGCAGAGGTCTCGCTGGCCGGTCGTGGCGGGGGTCAAGGGCGGCGTCCTTCATGGAGTCTTTGGGGCAGCGCCCTAAGGAAAAACGATTTTTCCTACTCTCATTGAATGAGATTTTGCCTTTCGATTTCCGAAAATTAATCAAATTAACGTTCTGACCCCTTAATAACCATCGCCGTGAAAATTTATATTACAGACAATATGCGTTCTTTTAATCATATTTATACAGGTAACATATTATCATGTCCGATTAATAAAAGCAATTCGCAAATATAGAACGACGGATAGCATGCTTACGATACCATATCATATTAAAACAGACCAATTTACAGACAATCTGCAACTAATCTGGTCTGATCAGGCGACTAAGCAGCATACATTAAACCTAATTCAGGCAGTCTGCATGCTAAGTATTCTAAAATCATAATCATGCGAACATGCTGATACATACCCGTTAAATTCATATATACATATTATACATGTATTCAACAATACGATTAATACAGATAAATCAACCTAATCGTTTAGCAACCTGGCTCTGATACCACTGTTAGGATTCGTGGACTCCTAAACGTGGAAACCATCTACGAATCCCTCCCGAGGACCCAAGTAAACGATTAAGAAGATCTAAGCTTTAAGAATTATCTCTGGTTGCTGTAATCGAAATCCTTCGATTCTGGTTGCGCTGTTGTACGTTCAACCCCAACAATCACCAGACGCTGCAGTATGCGAACGTCCTCTATCGGATACACACCGCGAACTCACTCGATACCCGAGGAGTGCTAGCGCCTAGGGTTTGAGAGGTTTTTTTCTCTCGGTAGAGAATGGCACGAAAATTCTCAACCGAAAAATTGGACTATTGAAAAGACGGCTAGGGTTTTCTTAAAAAACCCTCGAACCTCTTAGAGTCCAACCCTAATAATATCTTATCATATTCTAATTTAAATTCAAATTAAATTAAAACTGATATGATAAGATTCTGCCATTATCTCGGTAATTTAACTAATTATTTTACCGAGTCAGATTCTTATAATCTGGATATCATCTAGATTCATCGAACCTGGTCACCAGAAAAATAACCTAACAAGTTTGCTTATTGTGTGACCCTATAGGTTCATTTAACACTGGCAGCGTGCCTAAATCATATTTAAATGGCCCACAAGTTATAAGCGGTTTCTAGCAAAACATTATAACTATCCAGGTTAAATGAAGATCGGTGATCTCTTTGAACCAAACCATAATTTTATATTTAGTCCTTTTGTCACAAGATATCCAGATTAAGCATAAGGCACGGAGCATGTCATCCTTATTAAGCTTAATCAATTATTTCTTGATTTCATAGTAGATTGTTCAAACAAATGATATCAATATCTTAGATTGATATATTTGAGCATGGCCATGCATTTTAACAGTCTAACTTATCAAGGGGCCCATGGATATCTCTCCCATAACTGAGATGGACAAATTCTTTCACAATCAATCATATTCCTCTCCTTGATTTATTCTATATCCAACAGTAGTCTAATTTATTATCTGGTTAAAGACAACTTTAGACAATGTCAAAATATAGAATTTATCAAGTAAGAAACTATGATGAATTTAGGTCGAAGGACTTTCAATATTATTATGGCTAGAAAGTACTTATGACATATTCCATGAAGTACTCTCACAGTGGGTCATGTCCAATACAATGTTCTCTAACATTTATTTATGTCTTGACTCGATATCACAAATATCCATGGCCAGTAAAACATAGCCATCAAGTCACAAACATACTAATCTTAATTTATTATTATTCCAATAATAATAATCGATCAGGGACAGTTTTAGAATAGTCATTGTATTCATTGTAGGGTTTTACTATCAAGTCACGTACTTGATGACCAACAAAACAAAACTCACTATTCATGGAAAGGAAAGTCTCATATTATTATATAAAACATAATGACAATTGTATAAGTACAAATTGACTCTAGGGCATATCCCCAACAGGATCCACCTCATAATTTTTTGTGTTTTCTCTTACTTTTATAGGCCTCTTGAATGCTAAATTCGTAGTTTGAAAAGTCTTGGCCAAGTAGAATTTAAAAAATACTAAAATCATTGGAAAATTTCTAAATTCGTACACAGGATTTTGGCATTCCAAAATGGGCCTGGCGCATTATCTAGTCGACCCACCTGGCACCAAGTCTGTTATGTTTTTCCCTAAGTTTTGCTCTGTTTTTTTTGCTTGACCAGAATGGACCCGGCGCCTGGTCCCTTGATTGGGCCTAGTGCCAGGTGCATTCTAGAATTTCTCCAATTTTACTCGAATTTTACTCAAATTTATACAAATTTGCTAAAAACACTTTTTACAAGCAAAATGTCAAATAAGAAGGAATATGACTTGTTATTACAACAAATGTATCTTAAAACAACCTCAAATAACTAAGAAAATAATGGTGATTTTAGCCTCTATCAGTATATATTCTAATAATCTCCCACTTGCACTCTAAGAGTATGTAAGTCCATAGGTGCCCACCCTTATAGCATCTAAGTGTCTTTTGAAGACTTTTTTCAGCAAAAGACTTGGTGAATAGATCAGCTAAATTACCCTCCAAGGCTATTTGTTTTACCATGACTTCCTATCTCTGAATAAATTCTCAGATCAGATGGTACTTTCTCTCAATATGCTTTCCATTTTTGTGGTTCCTCGATTCTTGAGATTACGAGATTGTGCCCGTGTTATGCAATACAACATAATTAGCTTGTCCATTTGTGGGATGACTCTTAGTTCTTTAAGGAACTTCCAGAGCTAGACTGCTTCCTTAGATACCTCTGAAGCTGTCACATACTCAACTTCCATGGTTAAGTCATCAATATAAGATTTCTTAATGCTCTTCCATGAAATAGCTCCTTTAGACAAGGTGAAGATATATCCACTAATGGATTTTCTTTCATCCTTATCTGCTTGGAAATTTGAGTCAGTATATCCTGTAGGAACCAAGTTATCAGCCCTGTATACCAGCATATAATCGCTCATTCCCTTCAGATACTTGAGAATATACTTTACAACTTACCAATAAACCTCCCATTAGTTTGACTGATATTTGCTGACTAAATTTACAACAAAGTAGATATCTAACCTAGTACATAGTATGTCGTATATGAGACTTCCCACAGTTGAAGTGTAGGGAATCCTATTCATCTTGTCTTTTTTTTTTCTAAAGACTTAGGATAGTCCTTTGAAGAAAGGGACAATCCATAAATGTAAGGGATTAGTGCTTTCTTACACGAGTCTATGCTAAACGTAGCTAACATCTTGTAAATATATGTGACTTGGGGTAAATCTAACATTCTCTACTTTCTATTTCTAAGAATGTAATTAGCTTTTCCTATGTCTTTCATACTGAATTAAATAGATAGTCAAACCTTAGTAGATGACAATGTCTTTACATCATTCCCAATGAGTAGAATGTCATCCACATACAACATAAGAAAATTCACATTAATGCATTCTAGTTTTCTGTACACATATAGTTCATCTTCATTTTGATTGAAACTATAAGACTTTATAGTCTCATCAAAATGAATGTTTTATACTCTCGATACTTGCTTTAGTCCATAAATGGACTTCTTAAGCTTACAAACCATATGTTCCTGGCCTTTAATAATAAAGCCCTCTGGTTGGGACATATAGATGTCTTTACTAAGATGACCATTAAGAAAAGCTATCTTAATATTCATTTGTCATATCTTATAATCATAGTAACATGTGATGGCAAGGAGGATACGGATGAACTTAAGCATGACTATCGAGGAAAATGTTTTCTCATAATCGATGCCCTCTTTCTGAGTATATCATTTCACCACAAGCCTAACTTTGAAGGTTTCCATCTTCACTTCTGTGCCTCTTTTTCTCTTGTATACCCATTTGCACCCAATGAGTTTTATCCCTTTAGGTGAAGTTACAAGATCTTAAACCTGGTTGAAGTACATAGATTCAATCTCACATTTCATTGCTTCATGCTATAAGTTTGCATCGGCATCAACAATAGCCTCCTCGTATCTAATGGGATCTTATTCCTGGTGATCGAAAATTAGGTTAATAGCTTCTTCAGTTCATCTTTCCAGAACCCTAGATTCCCTCCCACTACGACGAAGCTCCCTCTATACAAGTGCCTAAGGCTGTGCCTCTTCTTGTTTTATAATTGGGGTTGAAGAAATTGATTCATAAGATAACTTTTCCTCGGGTTCCAACCTAGTTGAATCTTTTGTGGATATACTTTGATCATCCTTTAAGTATCTAGTATTTGTACTTACCAGTACTTTCTGCTCCTTGGGATGATAAAAATAACCACTTTTTGTTCCTTTTAGATGCCCAACAAAGTAGCATAATTCCGATATTGGTTCTAACTTGTCTCCCTTGATCAGTACATTACTTAGACAGCCCCATATCCTGAGATGGTTCAGACTTGGCTTACAGTCAATCCACATCTCATAGGGCATCCTAAGTACTAATTTGGAAGGCACCAAGTACAAAATATATGCTGCTGTTTCCAGGGCATATCCCCAAAAAGAAACTGGAAGAGTAGCATGCGACATCATGCTCCAAACCATTTTCATCAATGTCCTATTATTTTTCTCAACTACTCCGTTCTGCTAGGGTGTCCCCAGCACAAAGAGTTGGAATATTATTCCATGATATACCATATAATCATTGAATTCACTGAGGAGGTACTCTCCACTGCAATCCAATCATAAGGTTTTGATCAGTTTACTTATTTAACACTTTACTTCAGCCTTAAACTCTTTGAATTTATCAAATGAGTTAGAATTACGCTTTATCAGGTAAACGTAACAATACCTTGTACAATCATTCATAAAAGTGATGAAATACTCAAACCCTCGTCTTGTTGGTGTAGATAATAGACCACACACATCTGTGTGAACAAGGCTTAATATCTCCTTGCTCTATCCGCCTTTTGGGTAAAAGACCTTTTGATCATCTTTTTCATTAGGCAGGATTCACATTAAGGCCATCTTTTCAATCTTAATGAGCCCAAAGGCCTATCATGGATTAACCTTTGAATCATAGTTGAATCAATGTAATCTAACCTTAGATACAAAAGATATGAGTCATTAACATTGGTCTTTCTCTTCTTATTTAAATGTTCACTTTGAGCATTTTTTTAATTGATTATTAATGGGATTTACAAAGAATAAATTTCTATACATGTGCCTAGTACATAAAACTATTAGCTTTAAGGGCATTCTCCTATATTTTGACTTATAACAAATATTTATGATGACTAATTTATGTGATTTACATGTGATAGGATATGCTTGACCTCAATTCTTTCAAGGCATGCAAATAAGACTGCTAAGCAGCTCTTAAGCAAATGGAACCCAAAGGAGTGATTGATCAAGCATAACGTCATCTTAAGAGCTTGCATACCATGAAGCCTTTGTGAAAGAACTATAGACTATGAATCATTGTTAAGGTAGTATTTGTAAATTCCTATGTCTCTTTACCTTATGTTCAATTTACTTTTACCTTGAAGCATACAAATAAAATAATTTCAAAGAATTGGTCTTTAGATGTTTAGATTGAGTAGTTTGGATAGATCTCTGAATCCAAAACTCCATCCAATACTTTGTAACATTTTCAAAATGCTTATGCTTAAAAAAGTGTCGTTTTGAACTCACTTTTTGGATGGACATTCTTCCACTTTGTGAATGCAAAACTCTGGAAATCCTGACAGAAAGTAACTAGCCATTTGGACTTCGAGTTTGGCTCCTATAAACGCCTTTAGAACTTAATTTTGAAGCAGATTTTTGTGCTATCTTTCTTAGAAACATCCTTATACTTTAGAATACAAAAATCTCTCTTTTCATTGTGCTTTAAAGTGAAATCAAAATTGTTCCAAAGGTAAAAAGGTACAGGTGCTTAGACTGCTTATATCTGCTCAATCCACAACTAGAAAAAAAGGGCTATACTGATGCTAAAAGTATCAGTAAAGATAGCTATAGTGATGCTATTGTGGTGCTAACGCTTTCAAAGGGCGTTATGCATATGGCCATCAGAATAGGTTCGGTGACGCTATGTAGCGTCATCACAGATTGGATTTTATGACGAAGAAAAGTGTCATAATAGGTGATTTTAAGTGATGGAAACTTTTGTCAGTAAACGCCTATTATTATGATCAAATTTTTAATTAAAATAGGGTAGGTTTGGTGACACATTTGGCCGTTAGTAAAAGTATGTTAATATGACACAGTTCTTTGTCACTATAGGATGTTTGGATGACGGAATTTGTAGTCATGAAATATTGACAAATATGTCACACAAAGTGCGTCATAATAGACCTTTTGGATGACGTTTTTTGTTGTCATGAAAGGTTCAAAAATATGACAAAAATAAGCGTCACAATAGACTATTTGAATGGCGGATTTTAGTGTCATGAAACGTTGGGAAATATAACAAAAATATATGTCACAATAGAATGTTTGGATAACGATTTCTGCTGTCATGAAACGTTTAAAAATATGACAAAAATTAGCGTCACAATAGATTTGACATAAAAAAAATGGGTTAAATATCTCACAAAAAATCGTAACAATAAATTGGAATTTACCCAAAAAAAGAGGCCTTTTCCCCTATTTGTGTGTGTGTGTGTGTGTGTGTGTGTGTGTGTGTGTGTGTATAACACATATGTTAAGTATACATATTAAAAATCAAAACAATCAAAAGTAGCCCATATTAAAGAGAGCCTATAAATTTTGTAACATTCAAAAGTTGTTCAAAAATGAGTATTAAGTATTTAAATACAAGTATAAAGCCAAGCATTAGGCCTTCAAAAAAAACATAGTATCATTTATCATGTCCCAATCCTAAATAGCTTCGATACTAAAATACATATTTAATCTGCTCCGTGAATCTTCACCTACAAGATTATTATAATATAGAATGAAGTTAGTAACAATATTATAAAATCTTCTCAGAAGAAAAGAATATTAAATTAATTAAGAACGTAAGTGATTAGAGAATTGCTAAATGTCGTGGCTAAGTAATATCTAATCCAATGGAATCTCCAATAGTTTGACTAAGATTTAATGGTCTCATCAATTTCTCGTCACGATGAAATGGAACCAGTGTTGGAATGTATGCCCTCTTAGACTAGGTTTCTAATGTAATTTTGGACTTGTATTAATAAAAGTATTTTTCTTAGAATTTGTTTGTGAAATATTCTTTATATTTATGCACAATTTTATTGGAAATAGCCCATTGTGTTTAAGTAAATAATTCATGTGAATAGAGGTATTTCATAGTAAGATATGAACCATGGGATACTTAACACATAAACTATTGTTCTTAACTAGATGATGAGAATGAGAATCTCATCATGGCAATGTTATTGTGTTATGAATTCTGAATAGGGAATGACTTACCTTTAGTCAATGAGTAGTCTACTCATTTCATAACACAAAAGTATTTCGAATACGTAGAACAGGACTTGTAGTAGTAATTTTTAAAAGTACTATGTGATAGAAACCCAAACTACTACTGCTACAGTGTGAACTTGTATTATTCAACTTGAGTATAAGTCGGTGGTCTAACGAAACTGGAAGTGTATGCTTTGATATAGTATAGTTAAGGTTCTTGAGAAGGACTAATATACTTGTATGTTGGGTATATGTGACTAGTTAGTCAAAACAGATATGTCCAAGATAGTGTCTACATATGTCGCCCCATATGGTTGTTTGAATGATCTAATTATCTAGGGCCTTGGGGAATATGACTTGAATATTAGCTTTAGGATAGCTCCCTTGGAAAGCTGGACTATTCTAAGAAGTTGTGGATCATTGGACTAGAAGCCTAAGGATGCTAGATGTTTTTTAGAGAGGTGTTAGTACACTCTTTCCTCTCTAAATGAACAGTGATCTGTAGAGGGGTATTTTAGTTATTTCACCTATGGGTCAAAGACATAGCTAACGCAGCATTGTCCTTAGAGTCAATATTTCCTTATGGTAATATTATGAAATATTTAAAATGCAAAATACAGCTATTTATATAGCAAGGGTATTTTGATCATTTTAGTAGTTAGGACGATGTGTCTTTTTGGTCCTCGAAATAGCCCGTAAATTCTAATTATTTCAGGTCGAGAAAATGGTCACAATGAAAAGGAATTTATTTTATTCTGAAAGTCTATTTTATTTTTTAGATTGGAATAAAATAAAAAAGCGAGAGAAATTAAATTTATTATCTAGTTTAATTGGTTAATTAATTATTCAAGGTTTAAGCCCAGATTGAATAATTAGAAAAATTAACTTCTGCTTAAACTAGTTAATAAAAGGCTTAATAATTATTTTAGTTCATTTGGGCTCATTAATTATTTGTTAGGTTATTTTAATAGACACAGAAAATAAATAATTAATGGTTATTATTTTTGGGCTCATTGGGTCCAAGGAAAATAATAAATTATTTGAGCCCAATAGTCTGGACTAAAGGGTTATTTTTATTCACGGTACAGAAAAGTTAAGAATTACCCAAACATCTTCTATTGATAACCTCTGGATATTTTGAAATATTAAATACCGGTATTTTAGTTATCTGGAAACGTGAATAAGAGTCGTAGAGTTCAGTTCTTCAGAACAGACCTACGGAGAATCAGAGAAAAAAAAAACCCAGAGTTTTTCCTTTGCTCTCTCTCTCGTTTTCTCTTATTCCTCTTTCATCTTCTTGTCTTTGCTAACTAATAGCAATGGATCAAGAAGGACCATTCCTCGCCTAGGTTGTTTCACTAGCATAGATTAGCCGGAGGAATATTCTGAGAAGCGAAAAGCTTTGCGTTCATGCTAAGGAGAAGCTGAAGGATCGCTGGTTTTTCACTAGAATAATTGTCACGGCATGTAGCCACTAAAGGGGTTAGGACTCATCTTCTCAGCCAAACAGACCAAGGACATGCAAATGTATTCTTTTTTGCCTTCCACTGTGCCGTGTCCAGTGCTTTTTCTAGTTTTACAGTATTGCGTGCATGGCTTCCTCTGTTTTCATTACCTTTAAGTGGTATCAGAGCAGGTTGCTTTGAATGGCTTAGGATTGATGCATGCTAGTTAATAAAATTAGCAAGACTAATGTGATGATTGTTGTGAGATCTTTTGTTGTTTTGGTATGGGTAGATGTGTTGTAAACCTTGCAGATGAGGTATAGGATCTTTGTACAAATTTCTATTATTGCTTTGTTTAGCTTTTGTATAAACTTGATTTGAAAGGGTATAGGTAGATGTCATATTTTTTGTTGAAAAAATATAACAAGAAACTGCCTTGGACAATCGCAAAGCGTTGCGAAGATGCCCAGCGAAAAGTTGCAGAAGAAATCGCAGCGAAAAAAATTTTTCTCGAGGAAGAAGATGAGCCAAGCCGCAAGCCCAGCCAGAAGTCAAACCAAGCCACGGCTTGGTGTGTCTGGAGCTGAGGTCGCCCAGGCCAGCAGCGGCTTGAAGCTGCAGCCGGGCCCAAGAGTTCCTCGGCTCGGTCTCGCGCGAGGAATGCTTCATTGTGGAAGCTGTTGCATTGGGCGAGCAGGGTGCCCACGAACCATAGTCCATAGGTCCATGGGTCTTCCCATGGGCCACGATCCAGTGTGGTGGTGCACTGGACTAGAGATTTTTTTTTGTCCCATACCAGGCAAAATTATTTTTATTGTAATAATTAATATTCATTGAATATTTTGCATGAAAAATAATAGTAAAGGATATTAGGATTAAACAATATCTTAATTAATTTAATTAATGTGTTTAATTCTTTTAATTGGACACTTAGGATTAAAAATAGAAAAGTATGAAAACGTTTACAATTTTCTAACATGCTGATTATTTTAAGCCCTATGTGCACGTTCTCTCAAAGACCAAAGTCTTTGGAAAATTTTATTTGAAAAGGAAAAATATTTTTCTTTAATTAAATGGTTATTTTAACTTAAATAAAAATTAATCTTTGGTTATTTTCGTAAAGATTTTTTATGCTTGACATAGAAAATATTTTGGATTTAGAAATTTTTGTAAGTTAAAATAAAAAGCCATTTTAATTCATTTTAGTAAAGGAAAAATTATTTTTGTTAAATAAAGCCTTAAGATCAAAATCTCTAGGAATTTTTAAATGGAAAATTTTTTAAATTATTAAGTTTTTTACTTAAATAAAATTAATCAATGAGGAAAAATATTTCAAAGGGTATAAACCTTGACGTAGAAATTTTTATGAATTTAGACATTTTATTTTAAGTTAAAGGAGAACTTAATTGAAAATTTTCAAATGATATTTTTTCAAGAAAACCCTTGTTTAAAAAACTAAGTGGGAGAAGGGTTCCAATGGCCCCACGACTTCCATCACGATCCTCATTAAAGATCGTGTGTCTCCTCGCGTCACCTTGGGAGTGAACCCATATAGGATGGAGATACCACAAGGATTTAGAACTAATGGAAGGATGTAATTAATAACCCGGGATACGTACTATGATCGACCAGCCCACGTTGGAGGTTATAGTATGAGGTATGTGTATAGAAAATGAGAAGAAACGGCCATCTCCTCTATGGAGTTATCTTCTAGATCATTACCTAGAAGGGAAGTTAATTTGTGGTGGTTAATACACTTAGTTTAGGAAACTTTAATCTTCCTAAAAAGTTATGTCAATTTTTCTAAGAACCAAATTAATTATGTTAAAGATAATAGTAATGGGGTTAGCTATTATCAAGTTTAATATGAGGACAAAGTACACAAAATTATTTTTGTTTTATAAATATTGAGAATTTCTTTAATTTTTCAAAATTTCAGAAATGGTTGGTGGAAGTTCTTTCAGTCTTTTAGCCGTTATTCTCCGCGAGAATAAGCTAATGGGTCCAAACTATGTGGATTTGAAAAAGAACCTGGACATAATACTCACAGCCAAGGAGTATAAGTATGTCCTATATGAGACTTGGCCAGTAATCGGGAAAAGTTCCACCGCTAAGGAGCGTGAGATTGAAAAGGCATGGAAGAAGGCTGACGAGATGGCGCGATACTATAAGTTAGCCTCTATGTCAAATGTGCTTCAATCCAAACATGAGCACATGGCCACTGTGTATAACATAAGCACATCGCTAGCCACAATATTCACAGATAAGAGCTAGTCCGCAAGGCAGGAGGCTCTTCGAACCATCATAAATACTACGATGGCTGAGGAAGCATTAGTCAGAGAGCATATGCTCAAGATGATTGTTGATTTCGAGGAAGTAGAAGTCTTAGGGGCTGTTATTGACCCCGAGAGCCAAGTGAACATGGTTCTCGATTCTTTATTGGGCTCATTCACTCAGTTTAAGTTAAATTATAGCATGAACAAGTTAAACTTGGATTTAACGGAGTTGATGAATGAGCTCCAGGTGGCTAAGAAGGTTATGAAGCTACAGGCCAGAGCTATGATGCCTCTTCTTTGAGAATTGGGTCTAAGCGTAGAAAGTTTAAGAAGAAGAAGGGTAATGCAGTGCACCAGCCTAAGTCCTAGACCAAAGATAAATCCAAGGGCAAATGCTTCAAATGTGGGAAGAAGGGACACTGGAAAAAAGAGTGTCCAGATCTTCAGGCCAAGAAAAACCCTACAGGTAATGTTCTTTATCTAGAGTCTATATCAATGGTTGGATCAACTTCTACTTTGATTGTTGATTCTGGAGCCACTGATCATCTGTAACTCCTTGTAGGGGTTTAGGAAGATTAGAAGACTCCAAAAGGGCGAACATAGACTACGCATGGGAAATGGAGCATAAGTTTGGGCTCTTTCTATGGGAGAACTGGAACTTACTTTTGATTGTAATAGAATAGTTATTTTGAAAGATATTTTATTTGTTCTTGGTTTTAGATAGAATTTGGTTTCAGTTACAAAACTTATAAATTAAGGATATTCTGTTTCTTTCTATTCTGTAATTATTATCAGTAGAAATGGAGAAGTTATATGTACTGGGCACATGTATGGAAATCTATTCTTCATTAATCCTATTAACAATCAATTGAATAGCGCTCAATCTAAACCTTTAAATAGGAAGAGAATGACTAATATTAATGACTTATATCTTTGGCATCTAAGGTTGGGTCATATTAACTCAACTAGGATTTAGAGGTTAATCCATGATAGGCCTTTAGGCTCATTAAGATTGAAAAGTTGGCTTCAGTGTGAATCCTGTCTTATGGAGAAAATGACCAAAAGGCCCTTTACCCAAAAGGCGGATAGAGCTAAAGAAGTATTAAGTTTTGTTCACACTGATATGTGTGGTCATTTATCTACACCTACAAGAAGGGGATTTGAATACTTCTTCACTTTCACAGATGATTGTACAAGGATAGTTATGTTTATCTGATAAGACGTAAGTTTGACTCTTTTGACAAGTTCAAAGAGTTTAAGGCTGAAGTGGAGCGTTGAATATGTAAACTAATCAAGACTTTACGATCGGATTGTGGAAAAGAATACCTCATTGGTGAATTTAAGGATTACATAGTACATCATGAGATAGTATCCCAACTCTCTGCGTCGGGGACACCCCAACAGAATGGAGTAGCTGAGAGAAGGAACATGGCATTGATGGAAATGGTCCGAAGCATGATATCTCATGCTACTCTTCCAGTGTCTTTTTGGGGATATGCTCTAGAAACAGCGGCATATATTTTGAACTTGATGCCTTCCAAGTCAGTACCTAGAACTCCCTATAAGATGTAGATTGGGTGTAAGGTAAGTCTAAATCATCTCAAGATGTGGAGTTGTCTAGCTTATATACTGATCAAGGAAGACAAGTTAGAATCAAGACTAGAATTATACTATTTTGTTGGGTATCTAAAAGGTACAAATGGTGGTTACTTTTATTATCCCAAAGAATAGAAGGTATTTATGAGTACAAATGCTAGATACTTGGAGGATGAATAAAGTACATCCACTAAAGGTTTGATAAGGTTGGAATTCAAAGAGAAGTTATTTTTTGAATCAACTTCTTCTAACCCGATTATAGAACAAAAAGAGGCACAGCCTCAAGAACCTATACAAATGGAGCCTCATGTAGTATGAGGGTATCTAGAGTTCCAGAAAGATAGACTAGAAAGGTTTTTGACCTAGTCGCCGACCATCAGGAATAAGATCCTACTAGATACGAGAAGGCTATTACTAATGTCGATGCAGACCTATGCCATGAAGCAATAAAAGTCGAGATAGAGTCTATGTATTTCAATTAGGTTTGGGATCTTGTAGCTTCATCTAAAGGGATAAAAACCATTGGATGTAAGTGTGTTTACAAGAGGAAGAGGGGAGTAGATGGAAAGGTAGAAACCTTCAAAGCTAGGCTTCTGATGAAAGGCTATACTCAGAAAGAAGGGATCAACTATAAGGAAATCTTTTTTTTTAGTAGCCATGCTTAAATCCATCCATATACTCCTTACTATTGCATGTCACTATGACTACGAGATATGACAAATAGATGTTAAAACGACATTTTTAAATAGCCATTTTAATAAAGACATTTATATGTCCCAACTAGAAGGCTTTATTGTTAAAGGCCAAGAACATATAGTTTATAAGTTTAAGAAATCCATTTATGGACTTAAGTAGGCATCTAGAGTATGGAACATTCGTTTCAATGAGATTGTAAAGTTTTATAATTTCATTCAAAACGGGGATGAACCATGTGTATATAGGAAACTAGAAGGCATAAATGTGATTTTTCTTGTCCTGTATGTGGATGACATTCTACTAATTGGAAATGATGTAGGGACACTATCATCTACTAAGGTTTGGCTAACTAGTCAATTTAGTATAAAGGATTTGGATGAAGCCAATTACATTCTCGAGATTAAGCTTTTTAGAAATAGGAAGTAGAGAATGTTAGGTTTATCCTAAGCTGCTTACATTGACAAGATGCTGACCAAGTTTAGTATAGACTCATGCAAGGGGGCATTGATCATTTGTAGATATGGGTTGTCTTTTTCTTTAAAGGACTGTCTAAAGTCTCAAGAAGAAAAGGATAGAATGAGTAGGATTCCCTATGCTTCAGTTGTGGGAAATCTCATGTATGCTATACTGTATACTAGGCTAGATACCTACTTTACTGTAGGCGTAGTTAGCAGATATCAGTCAAATTCCAGAGAGGTTTATTGGTAGGCTGTAAAGCATATTCTTAAATATCTTAAAAGTATAAGAGATTGTATGCTGGTTTACAGGGCTGATGACTTGGTTCCTACAGGATACACGGACTCAGACTTCCAGGTATGTAACACTCCACCACCTAGGCCCGACAGGGCCAGGGATATCGTCCCGTCCAAAGGACAAGGGGTTTTTATAACTAGGTCACACATTCAAAATAATGGAATAAAGCAATACTTAAAACTTAAAACTTATACAATCCAAGAATTCAAAAATAAATCCAGAAATAAAATTATTCACTCTCAACTCCCAAAGCATTACATAAAAATAAATAATAAAATCTTTTCCAAGGCGGACAACACTAGCTACTCATCCCCACAGTAAGATCGACCTGACATCATGGTAAAAAGGGTGATGAGATAAAAATCTCAGTAAGTCCATTTGTGCTTTGAGTGTTCAGTGAAAACAATTCATTGATGCAAAGTATAAAATCTTCATAAGAGAAATACTGACAAACAATAAACAACAGTCAAAATCAAGAGTGGTGTTTTGACTTTTCCAACCATACATGTACAATAAAATCAACCACTCAAAAGATGGTTATGGGTTACCACACGTTGGGCCCCATAACCATACAATGGTCATAATGCCACACTTTGTGTAGACTGACAAAAAGTAGGTGATCGACCTATCGGGTAAGATACTCTTCCTTCTCTATACCTAAACAAAACCGGTTGTCCATTCTGGCAACACACAGTCCACTTGACTGAAAACTGCTAGCTCGGACCGGCATGACCTACTGACTGACATTTTATCCGGGAAGGACTCACCCCTCAGAGGTGGCCACCTACTAAGAGACTTACCCTGACCCTTCAAAGACTAGTCCTAGCAGTCCACCCTTATTGAGTACTCAATGTAATTGATCCCACTTGGGGGAAAATGAACAAAACATAATTCCACTTGAAAATGGCAATTAAGGATTTCCAAAGTCTTTGTCAAAAATAGTTTTAGAAAGAGTTTTAGGGTTTGAGTAAATCTGTTCATTGATTTTTCAAATAATTTATTTTGACTGAAATGGGAAAGAGGACAATTCTCAATTGCCTTTACAGAAGTGAGTGTCCATGCACTCTACATTTGGGCTTGCTATAATAATCATTTTGCATCAAACGGTTTTTATGTAGGAGCTTACCTGATCCTTACTCAAAGTAAAGGTCTCCAATAGCTGACCTAACCCCACATGGGTTAAACATGAGCCATAATCAAACTCAAGCCAAAGATTCACTTTCACAAATAAAACTAGCTCAACTTACTACCATCATGTCCCTAGTGTCCCAAGTTTTAAGGCTAGATAACAAATAAAAGGGTTTATAAAATAAATCTAGCTTGATATTAAAATAAATAGGGTTTGGAAAATAGGTACTATAAGTTGAAAGTTTAAATCTTGCTAAAAATAAATTAGGGTTTATTTGATGAAGGGTCTTAGAACCTAGATGTAATTATTTAAAATAATAATCTATTGATAATTAATTATTAGAAAATAATTGGTAACTAAAATTAGTTGTAAGTAAATTTTAATAGGTTTTGATAAATAAATTTTAATAGTATTTATGAATATAAGACTTACAAAATTAATATTTCACTTATTATAATTACTTATATAAAAGGCTTTATTTGATATTATTATTTTATATAATATCTATATATTTTATTTCTTTAATAAAAACTATCCTTTATTTGACTAAAATATCACTATTTTATATAAAAGACCAAATCCACATTTTTCTAGGGTTTTCAAAATTTACTAGAAGAAGTCATAGTATTAATAATTTTATTGATGAAATAAAATTAGCTTAGGGACAACAAGGTCTTGATCATATTTCCACTTGCTAACCACAATTATGAACATATATTCCACTCCAATTCATCAAATCATCCAAATCATGAATAAAGGCATAAATCTAAATTTACCAAGATATGATCCAAATTCTACTAACATAAACATAATCATGGCTTTAACAATCATATATGAACATAAACCCTATTCACCAAAGGTGACATAATCTCTAATATGCTTGATCACATATACTACTCCTGACATGAAGAGTATGCAACAAAACCCTAAAACATCATATAACCTAACCAAGACCAATCATCATCATGCATTAATCCCATCTCCATCATATACACACATTTATTCATGCTTCAATCTCAACTCATCACAACAACACATGCTCAAACCCTAATCATAATCCATTTCCTTCCAATATCATCCTAGAGACATGAATCTAGAATTTAAAAAGAGGTTTGAAGAGGCTTACTTGATTGATGGGTACCTTGGAGTAGTTTCAAATGGATCCTAACTCTTAGGGACTTGATCCGACCAAGAGAGATGAAGGAAACATGGCTATGGTTGAAATCACCATTCGGCCAAGAGAGAGAGAGAGCATTCGGCAGAGAGAGAGAGAGAGAGAGAGAGAGAGAGAAGAGAGTCCATTAGTATGTTTATATATACATAGATTCATTAGAAGTTGAAGATGAGAGAAGGTGGGGTGATTGATCATGCTTGCCTTGAAGTTGTTCTTGAGCCTTCACAAAAATATTGGTTTTTCGATCCAAAAGAGAGAGTTGGATTTTGGAGTTTGATGTTAAAAGTGGTAGGGATGGATTCATGGAAGTGAGTAGGTACAATCTGGAATTTTTTTTGAAGAAGATTGAAGTGGTTTTGGTGGCCTTAGGCTTAGAAAAGGTTAGTAGGTGTTCTTGGTGTTCTTGGTTTGGAGAGAATGGAGAGAAAAGGGAGAGGGTTGGCCGAAATTCTGTGTAGGAAGGAGTGGCCGACTGATTTGGAGGGTTTAGGAAGTTGAATTTTCTGATTTAAGAGGAAAAGGAAAGCTGGTTGTTTGAAATCCCAAAAGAATATTTTAGAGAATCCATTTTAGAAACAAAATATGGTAAGAAGATTTTTTATGGAGGAGAGCTTTTGGAAGCTGTAATGGCCAGTTGGCTGGATAGGGATTTTGCTAGAATGAAAGCTGGTTGAAAGAGCTTAATGGTGACCAAAAATATGATGTTCAAAGGTGGGGGGATTTTCTAGTTGTTGGAGGTTTAATTAATGGAAGGTTGCTAAAATAGATTGCTGAAATTTTGGACTTCCATCAATGGTTCGATTGGAGTGATTGATGGAGAGATTTTAGGAGCAGCCATAGGACTGGTTTCAAGTAGAATGCTGGATAAGATAATGGAGCTCAGTTCATGGCTGTTCAAGGGAAGTTTGTACAGAAAAATGGTGAAAGTTTAAGTTAAGGCTAACGAAGGAAGAAAGCTGGAAATTCTGCCCAGTTTTTTTCGCAAGTTTGATGGAAAATTCTGGGAAGATTTTGCTGCCATCGTTCAGTTAGTTTGTAGAGGTTTTGAAGGGGTATTCAGAGGTCTTTCAAGGCAGGTTTCCAGCCTTCTTTATGGAGGAAAAATATGGCTAAGATGATGGGTGAAAAACTGGAAGAATCAACTTGGTTTAGGCTCACCAAAGCTGCGAAATTGTCCAGAAAAATTTTCTGGTTTGCATAGATTTTGTGCAGCTCGATTTTGGCTATGATTTTCAGTCTTTAAGTTGAGTGGTTTGACCATTGTTCTGGCAGAATTTGAGAGGTAAAGGTGGATGAAAATTTCGACACTTGGACTGGACAAGAAGCTGGAAAATTTTCAGTTTACAACATGAAAGAAATGAACATAGCTAGGTTGGAGTTTTGAAGGTTCAACCATGGAGATAAATTCTCTTGGGACCCTTCCAAAACTCCATCCCTTTTTCAGCCACAAGATAACTCATTCATAGCCATTTTTGAAACTTAAACCTTACAGAACCTTGCTGGAATTTTTCTGGAATAAAGTTGGCTTGAATAAATTGAACAACTTAATAAACTGAGAAGTAAGAAAAACTAAGGATCAAGAAGGGTATGAATTCCCTTAGAAATTTTTGTAGGGTACAAGAGTAGGATTAGGATATTTCTATCATGTCTCCCCTAGGACAACACTTCTACTCTTCACTAAGTCATGCAAGGTCGAAATATAGCCTTCCTACACAAAATAAAATTTAATCATGCTAAAACTCCAATGATGGAATTTGAACCCAAGACCTCAGGAATTAATTCCAAGGCTCTAACCACTAAACCACCACAACTCTTGTTCTTATTTTCTCTCTCAAATATTTTTCCTATTTAATCATCAAGCTATCTCTCTATTTTCACTTCAAGCAAAAATTACCATTTTGCCCTTCTTACTCAACAAGCACAAGTAAGCCATCTAGGCTGCAAATCACAAGTCCAAAGCAGATAAAACCATATAAAAATATATTTATGCATGAAATAAAATATGATATGCATTCCAACCCCCTTACTCTAAGGTTGGTTTCAACTGGGGTTTCACAAGGTAGATAAGGATGAGAGAAAATCCACTAGTAGATATGTCTTCACCTTATCTGAAGGAGCCATTTCATGGAGGAATATCAAGCAATCTTGCATTGTTAACTTAACCATAAAAGCTGAATATGTGGTAGCTTCGGAGGCATCCAAGGATGCAGTTTGGCTCCGGAAGTTCCTTTTAGAACTTTGAGTCATACCACAAATGGACAAATCGGTTGTGATGTATTGTGACAATACTTGTGCAGTGTCAAAATCCAATGAACCTAGGAACCGCAAAAAGAGGAAGCACATAGAGAGGAAGTACCACCTGATTCAAAATTTTATCCAGAGATGGGAAGTCATAGTGAAATATATTACTTCGGAGAATAATCTAGCAGATCTTTTCACCAAGATATTGGCGGAGAGAGTCTTTAGAAGATACTTAGACGCCATAGAGGTAGGCACCAATGGACTTACTTAGTCTTAGAGTATAAATGGGATATTGTTAGAATGTATACCCTCTTAAACTAGGGTTTTTATGTAATTTTGATTTGTATTAATAAAAGTGCTTTTTTTAGAATTTGTTTGTGAAATCTTCTTTATTTTTATGTACGATTTTATTGGAAAAGACCCATTGTGTTTAAGTAAATAATTCATGTGAATGGAGGTCTTTCATAGTAAGGTATGAACTATGAGATACTTAACACATAAACTATTATTTTTAACCGGATGATGAGAATGGGAATCTCATCATGGTAAAGTTTTTATGTTATGAATTCTAAATAGGGAATGGCTTATCTTTAGCCAATGAGTAGTCTACTCATTTCATAACACAAGCGTATTTTGAATACATAGAACAAGACCTTTAGTAGTGGTTTCTAAAAGTACTATGTAATAGAAACCCAAACTACTATTGCTACAACGTGGACTTGTACTCTACAATTTGAGTATAAGTTGGTGGTTTGACAAAGTTGGAAGCGTATGCTTTGATTTACTATAATTGAGGTTCTTGAGAATGACCAATATACGTGTATGTTGGATATATGTGACTAATTAGTTAAGACAGACTTGTACATGATAGTGTCTACACTATATCGTCCCTTGTGGTTGTCCAAATGATCTAATTATTCAGAGCCCTGAGGAACATGACTTGGATATTAGCTTTAGGGTAGCTCCCTTGGAAAGCTGGAATATTTCAAGAAGTTGTGGATCATTGGATTAGAAGTTTAAAGATGGTAGATGTCTTTTAGAGGGTGTTAGTACACTCTTTCCTCTCTAAATGAACGACGATGTGTAGATGGGTATTTTAGTCATTTTACTTGTGGGTTGAAGGCATAGCTAACGCATAATTATTCTTAGGGTCAATATTTCTTTATAGTGATATTAGAAAATATTTAAAATACAAAATACAGCTATTTATATAGCAAGAGTATTTTGATTATTTTAGTAGCCAAGGTGATGTGTCTTTTTGGTCTTCGGAATAGTCCGTAAATCCTAATTATTTTAGGTCGAGGAAATGGTCACAATGAAAATGCTTTTATTTTATTCAGGAAGTCTAATTTATTTTTTAGGCTGGAAGAAACTAAAGAGGTGAGAGAAATTAAATCTATTATCTAGTTTAATTGGTTAATTAATTATTCAGGATTTGAGCCCATATTGAATAATTAGAAAAATTAACATGGGCTTAAACTAGTTAATAAAAGGCTTAATAATTATTGTATTTCATTTGGGTTCATTAATTATTTATTAGGTTATTTTAATAGATCTAGGAAATAAATAATTAATGATTATTATTTTTGGACTCATTGGGTTCAAGAAAAATAATAAATTATTTTAGCCCAATAGCTTGGACTAAAGGGTTATTTTTATTCACGGTACAGAAGAGTTAAGGATTACCAAAACCTCTTATGTTGATAACCTCTGGATGTTTTGAAATATTAAACACCGGTGTTTGAGTTATCTAGAAACATGAATAAGAGTCGTGCGGTTTAGTTCCTCAGAACAGACTCACGGAGAATCAGAGAAAAAAAAACCCCACAGTTTTTCCTCTGCTCTCTCTCTCGTTTTCTCTTTTTCCTCTTTCATCTTCTTGTCTTTGCTAACTAATAGCAAAAGATCAAGAAGGACCATTCCTCACCTAGGTTATTTCACCAACATAGATTAGGCGGAGGAATATTCTAAGAAGCGAAAAGCTTCGCGTTCATGCTAAGGAGAAGCCAAAAGATCGTTGATTTTTCACCAGAATCATCGTCAAGACAAGTAGCTACTCCAGTGGTTAGGACCTCGTCTTCTCAGCCAAACAGACTAAGAACACGCAAAGATATTCTTTTTTGCCTTCTGTTGCACCGTGTCCAGTGCTTTTTCTGGTTTTATTGTACTACGTGCATGGCTTCCTCTGTTTTCATTGCCTTCAACTAGAACCATTACTTCACACCATTTCTTACTCAGCAGTACACTCCCAACATTATGGGATGGGTCCAAACTTTCAATGAAGCCTTTTGCAACTATTTTAGATGTATCTAATATGCTTAAAAGTGATACATAAGTATTAACCTACAATATATATTTTATTTAGTTAAAAGGGAATTAGTTAAACAAGCCAAATAGCTCATGCTCACCAAATAAAAGAACTAGACTTAGATGCTAAAAAATGCTATATAACACTTAAAAAAGCTAAAAGATTACACAATAAATATCAGATGCACTGGTAGAATCATATGCTACATTTATGCCAAAGACATATAGATTTTAGCTCATAGAAATAACAACTAAACAATATGTGGCCAATAGAAATATCGGACATGGCATGAATAATGCGCTAGAAGAATGAAATAGGACATCTACTTATTTGCATACTTTGCTATAAATACAAACAAGTAAGACAGACATGATATGGTAATATTTTGTATACCCTCAATGTGGTGGTGTTATTGTTAGAACCCATTGATCAAACTCTTGAAATAGGTGAGGATGAACTATTTCTCTAAGACAGTAACATAGCACATATCTCGGCAAGCTCTTTTGCTTGTTCACTCAACTGTGCTTTCATACTTGTAATATCATCTCTTTGCTCTTTAATAATACAAAAAGATGTGATACGACTTAGAATTTCACCCCACACATCTGAAGGGTGAACACCACTGCCAAACGTGTGGACCCTGCCATATCTATCTAGTCTAATAAATTGGGAGAAGATATCATTTGGACTAAGTCTATCTTCTGAGCCAAGAGGGAGTTGCGTACTTCTTTTATCCATTTCATTCTTTAAAATGGAAAATCAATAACAAAAGTTAGTCTCTATTGTGACAATTTATAGTAATATTTAGTGTAAGCAATAAACACTTTACATGTACATACAGCATTCAAAGATAGATAGATTTAGTGTGAACAAAGCCAAGCATCAGTCCTCAATTTGAATTGCCTTTTCTTATTGATTGAAGAAGCATGTTAATATACTTTCCTCCCAACTCATGGAGAAAGAATATAAAGTGGCAAGTTGAACTTAAGTCTCCTAAATTAGAAATTTTGCAATTTTTATTCCATACAAATTAGAAATTTTCTCCAAGTAGAACTCTTCTATTCCCGTGAGAATTCCGGCCACCCAAGCTGTTTTCCTCTCCATAATCCGCTGACAGCAAGTCACTTTCGTAAGCTGAAAATATTTTTCTTTTCTCCACCATAGTTAACCGAAACAAGCCAACGGAAGATAAATTTTCCATCTTCTCAAAACTCTAAATTCCTATATTTCTTTATTGGACAAAATATTAGCTATTATTTTCACTACATCTAAGGCACTGAATTTCAATTATTTTAGCCATACTACATCACAAATAAAACCAAATTCCAACAAGTTTCAGTCACACCACAAAAATACATTACTGACAACTTTAATTTCCTTCTTCAACATACTTTTAGCTTTACTAAAACTTGCACAACCAAAAGATATACCCACTACTGATTTCGGCTAGCATATATACATGGATAAGAATTTCAGCAACACAAAAACGCACCCTCTTGAACATACAAAACTGAAACATCAAGCAAACAACCACACACACACATGAGATAAAGCAGCAAATGCATAGCTGTTCTTTTCCTCCAAAACCAAAGCACCTAGTTGCTATGAATAAAGAGCATCATTTCTTGTGACATTGCATCTATGCTGAACTAAGTATACTAGACCAATATTCAAACACATTCAACAATAAGTAGAATGCTCCAAACTCTTGCTGTAATAATACAAACAAAAATAAATGTCTACCAGGGCAAGCAAGTAGAGGGGTTTCCATTGAAAATAACTAAGCAAATTAGAAGTAATGCTTTTTGCATAGCTAATAGTAGTATCATCAAGAGAATGGTGTAGTCTGGGGTTGGCCAAATTTTTAGATAATCAGCAAGTTTGCTACTGCTCAAAAACTAACAAGATTAACTGTATTTCAGATTCAGTTATCTGAGCAGTCAGATCACTTCATGTTTAATGCAAAAAATTAAACCGGTTTGAAGTATGTGAGAAACTGAAACAGAGAGCGTCAATTGATCCTCTCATGATTCCCAGGTTAATAGTAGAATTGTTTATGAAGGTGTTCATTTAGTTCCTTCTATTTACCTTTAACAGGGGCACATTTTAATAAGTGGTGCATAATGCAATCTAAAATCAGACAGTTCTAAAAGGTTAAGTTACCACATGCTGGTGTTTCTTCTAACCTCATTCTATAAACATTTTCATAAAGTATGACCACATTAGCAGAATAGGATATGAGTATAACATAAATAAATCAATAGCCCAAAAAATAAGATATTAGTAGAACAGGACATGAGCAGGACATTAGCAGAATAGGACATGAGCAGAGCAGAATAGTTTAGAGAGACATTTTATGTAAGTCCATTAGCATTCAAAGCTACTCATTACTCTCTTTTTAAGAGAGCTCAATTACTTTGCTAAGGTGGACTATTCCAACTATCACTTAGCCCAAAAAAAAAAATCTGCAGGTAGCTAATACAAGCAACAATATTTTAGATTTACAAGACTGGCACAACTCAAAAACAAATGCAACTCTTCAATTATAGAAGCTTTCTAGGAATGGAATTGCAGTTCAAACCCACACATCTCTAAAATAAATTGGAGTTGCACATCTCTAAAACAAAATCAAAGCCACACATCTCACATTGGAATTGTAGTTCACTATACCAAAATATCATTATAATCACACTTTTCCATTAAACTCTACAAGCAAGAATGAACCCGATTCATATGACACAAGCAGATCCCTTAAACAAAATTGAACAAGACATAATATTTAAATACAAAAACAACACCATCCTTTGAAAATCAAAACAACAGCAAGCAACAATGCTCGATGAAGCAAAGAAGTACAAAATTTTTGTTGGTAAAACAAAGCTGTAGTTCAATATGTTAAGTGGTAGATTGAGCAAATAGATATGTTCCTATACTGAAGTGGTAGAGATGCATTCGTAGTCCACAACGTTCTCCATCGATAAAAAAAATACTTGTCCATTTAACTAGAAAGAAAGGCATATTCCCATAAAACAAATACTAATGATTCAAGAATGTATAATTACCACTGCACTAACAACATGAGAGCTAGAAGAAGTTCCATTAGCATCCGTGTAACATTTCTTGAACATTTGTACACGAGTTGAGGAATGGCCTTGCTCATTTGTCTGAATTATTCAATTTCTGTTAGTAGTTAATAGAAGTTTGTGGAAATAACACTTGAAACTGTTCCCAAATCATAAAGCTACCACATCATTACAAATTTGACAATGTGGCTTCTTCCCTGTCCTATGATTCATGTTCTTCATATTTCTATTCCTTTTATTCTTTTCCGACATTACCTGAATTTAAAAAAAAAAATTCATCAACAAATTTTCATGAGATTAGCCAATCAAAATAGAATGAATATAAGGAGAGATTCTTACCTTCCCTTCAGTTGAATCCCACCATTTAAGGAGATTAATCCACTGAGTTTATATCACATGGTCATCGGTACATGGAGTTTGGTGATGGATGTCTTTTTCTGTATCATACCATTCATTCTTTAGTGATGCTTTCCAGGTCCTCCATTTTATACCAATTGATCTTAGAATAGCAGGCTTAAGACCAGGTAGTACATTAAACTTCTCCTGTACATGGACAAAAAATAGCACAACTCAAATACATATTACTATATACTAATATTATTTTGCTATATCTATCATATTATATAACAATGTAAAATACCTTCACAATATTAAACATCTCCTTCTTGTTGTCTTGAGGAATTTCACACCATGTTTTGATATCCAACGGAGCATACATTCCATTTCTCAAGCAACACTTCTTTAAGCAAATCAAGTAGCATATCAAAATGCTTGTTAGACGATTTCCCTGTGCACTTGAGATGAAGTAACCGAATGATGAAGGCAAGTTTAGAGAATTTCTTACAACCTGGATACAAATCTTGTTAAGTGTCATTAATTAGTTTGTAAAATTTTTCAACATCTGGGGATGTTGAATTACTGTCTTCATCTACATTTCCACAAGGTTGGACCCTAAAAGCACCATGCAACATTGCTTCCATGTCATCAGGCATAGATGCTACATTATTTGAAATAGGCTCTGAGTGTGATATACTTAAACTAGGCGTAAAAAGTTCTCCATGTGCTATCTAATACGCATATCTCTTAATAAACCCCGTAACAATTAAATGCTCCCTGGCCTCAACTTTTGTTCTCATTACTCCATTTTCACATTTCAAACAAGGACATAATATCATTCTGTTAGGAATGTATGCCCTCTAGACTAGGTTTTTGATATAATTATCGAATTTATTAATAAAAGAATTTATTCTAAAAAAATTATTTGTGAATTTATATTTTATTTGTGCATGATTTATGTTTGGAAAAGACCCATTGTGTTTAAATAAGTAATCCATGTGAATGGCGGTTTTTCACAGTAAGGTATGTATCATGGGTTACTTAACACATAAACGTTTGTTCTTAACTGATTGATAAGAATGAGAATCTCAACATATTTAGATTATTGTGTTATAAATTTCAAATGGGGAATGGCTTGCCTATAACCAGTGGGTAGTCCACTCACTTCATAGTATGAGCGTATTTTGAATACGTAGAACATGACCTGTAATAGTGGTTTCTAAAAGTACTATTTAGATGAAACCCAGACTATTACTAGTACAACGTGGACTAATACTCTACCGCTTAAGTATAAGTTAGTGGTCTGATGAAGTTGGAAGCATATACTTTGATATGTTGTAATTGAGGTTCTATCATAGAGTCGATATACTTGTATATTGGGTATATGTGACTAGTTAGTTAAGACAGACTTGTACAAGATAGCTTCTACGCTATATCGCCCATTGTGACTGTTCAAATAATCTAAATATTCAAGGCCCTAGGGAACATGACTTGGATGTTATCTTTAGGGTAGCTGCCTTAGAAAGCGAAACATTCCAGGAGTCGTGGATCATTAGACTAGATGTCTAAGGATGGTAGATGTCTTTTAGAGAGGTATGGGTACACTCTTCCTCTCTAAAATGTACAGTAATGAGTAGAGGGATATTTTAGTCATTGCACATATAGGTCAGAGACTTTGCTAATGCAATATTGTCCTTGGGATCAATATTTCCTTATGATGATATTAGAAAATATTTAAAATGTAAAATATAGCTATTTTTATAGTCGTTTTGGTCATATTAGTAACCAAGGCAATATGTCTTTTGGTTCTTGGAATAGCCTATAAGTCCTGATGGTTTTAGGTTGAAGGATTGATCTTATATTAAAATAGATTTTATTTTATTTGAGTAGTCTGGTTTATTTATTGGGCTAGAATAAAATAAAAGGTCCAAAGAGAGAGAATTATTTATTGGCCCATTTGAGTTATTTAATTAATTTAATTATTTAGTTTGTATTAATCCAGGAATAATTAAATTAAATTACAGACTTGATCCAATAAATTAGGCCAAGGCTTGAGGTTTATATTAGTCTATTAGGTTACTTAATTAATTAAATTATTAGGCTTGTATCAGTCTAGGAATAATTAAATTAAATTAAAAGACTTAACCCAATTAATTGGGCTTTAGGTCCAAAGGCCTGTTTGATGGCTTAAACATGACGTGGGGCCTTAGGGCTTCTATTTGATTTTTAAATGCCCAGATAATAACCTATCATTAAGGTTGTTGGGATTCAAAGGGAACAATAGAGGTTCACAGAAGTACATTATTTTTTTCCCACAAGCTGTTCTCATTCTCTCTCTCTCTCTCTCTCTCTCTCTCTCTCTCTCTCTCTCTCTCTCTCTCTCTCTCATTTGTTCTCTATTGTTTGAGAAACAGCAAGAACAGAGATGCAAAACTCTCCTGATAATGCTCAATAGCATTTATTCGGAGTAGTAAGATCATCCTCTACTTCCATAGCTTTCACCAGGCGATTCAGGCGGGGTTATATTCCGAAAGCCAAGAGGATTCGTGTTGATGCCTAGAAGAAGCCGTCGGCTTGCAGGATAACAGCTTGAAGAATCAATCTCAAAATCAGAATCGGTTTAGACCGAGTAGCCGGCACCTCCTAAATAGTTATTAAAGCGCAGAGGTATAAAAATTTTTCCTTCCGTTGTGTCTCTGCGTATGCTATGTTTCATTAGCATGCTTTTGTGAATTTTAGTTTTGCCATGTTTTGCCTGCAATTGGTATCAGAGCCTGGTTTGGCAAATATATGAAGCATGCTAGGTTTAACTAAAATAAAAAAAATATTTATCTTGGATGTTTTATGTGAACCTCGCGTTTCTGGTTGGGATAGTCTTCACTGTGAGCTTCGCAAGTAGAAGCATAGGAATACTGTATTTTGATTCTTTCATAGTGTTCGTGTAAGCCTATAATTAAAGGCATAGGCATTTGTGGATTGTTTTGAATGAGTTTTGATCGAAATCGGTGAAAAAAATAGAGTCTAGAGACATCTGCAGTTCACAAAGAAACTTGGAGAAGAAGGTCACTGTAGCAGCCAAGCCATGAAGCCTAACCGTCAAAGCCGAGACGAGTTGCATAATGTGAGAGGAGTCGAAGCCCTTCAAGCCAGCCGCTGCTTGGAGTCGTAGCCAGGCCTGACTTGGCCTCGGCTCCATGGCACGCGCGAGGAAGATTTCCTCGCGGATCATGATACAATTTGCAATTCGGCAGTTCACAAAGAAACTTGGAGAAAAAGGTCACTGTAGTAGCCAAGCCATGAAGCCTAACCGTCAAAGCCGAGACGAGTTGCATAATGTGAGAGGAGTCAAAGCCCTTCAAGCCAGCCGCAGCTTGGAGCCGTAGCTAGGCCTGACTTGGCCTCGGCTCCATGGTGCGCGCGAGGAAGATTTCCTCGCGGATCATGATACAATTTGCAATTCGAATTGCAAATTGTGAATTGCAATTGCGGCGGGTCGTTGGGCAGCCATGATGGGTTGGTTGTGGGTGGACCACGGGTTGGTGGGCTCAAGCAGACAGCTATCCAGTGTGGTGGGAGCATGAAGACCGGAGGAATTTAATTAATTATTTTCCTTGTAATTTTTCATGCATTTTCTTTTTCATTTTAGGTTCTATACAGGCGAAGTTATTATTTTTGTAATAGTTAATATTCATGGAATATTTTTGCATGAAAAATAATAATAAGGAATTTTAGGATTAAACAAGACCATTAATTAATTAATGTGTTTAATTCTATTATTTGGGTACTTAGGTTTAAAAAATAGAAAAGCAAGAAAACGCTTTACTGTTTTCTAACATGCTATTTATTTTGGACACCTATGTGCACGTTTTCTCAAAGACTAAAGTCTTTGAAAATTTTTGACAAAGAAAAATATTTTTTAAAATTAAATGGTTAATTTTAATTCGAACAAAAATTAATTCTTGGTTATTTTCTCAAAGAATTTTATCCTTGACATAGAAAATATTTTGGATTTAGATATTTTTGTGAGTTAAAATAGAAAACCATTTTGATTTATTTCTAACAAGAAAAATTATTTTTGTCAAATTAAACTTGAGATCAATAACTCTAGAAAGTTTTATTAGAAATTTTTGAAATGATTGAGTTTATTAACTTAAATAAAATTAATCCGTGAAAATTTTCTCAAAGGGTATAAACTTGAACATAGAAATTTTTATGGGTTTAGATATTTTATTTTTGAGTTAAAAGAAAACTTAATTGAAATTTTCAAAGTATATTTTTCAAGAAAATCCTTATTTTAAAATATTAAGTGGGAAAGAGATTCCAATGGCCCACGGCTTCTATCACGATCCTCATTAGAGATCATGAGTCCCCTCGCGTCACCCTGGGAGTGAACCCGTATAGGATGGGAATACGACAAGGATTTAGAACTAATGGATGGATGTAATTAATAACTCGAGACACGTGCTATGATCGGTCAGTCCACATTGGAGGTTATAGTGCGAGGAATGTCCATAGGAAATGAGAAGAAACGGTTATCCCACGATGGAGTTATCTTCTAGATCATTATCTAGAAGGAAAATTAATTTATGATGGTTAATACACTTAGCTTAGAAAAACTGTTAATCTTCCTAAGAAGCTATGTCAGTTTTCCTAAGAGCCAAATTAATCATATTAAAGATAATAGTGATAGAATTAACTATTATCAGATTTAACATGAGTATAAAGGCACAAATTATTTTTGTTTTTTCACAAATTGAGATTTCTTTTATTTTCAATTTTTTAGAAATGGTTGGTAAAGGTTCTTTTAGTCATTTGGCCGTTATTCTCCATAAGAATAAGCTAACGGGGTCCAAATTATGTGGACTGAAAAAGAAACTTGGACATAATACTCACTGCTGAGGAGTATAAGTATGTCCTCTATGAGACCTGTCCTGTTATCGGGGAAGGTTCCACCGCTGAAGAACGAGAGGCTGAGAAAGCATGGAAGAAGGCCGATGAGATGGCTCGTTGTTACCTGTTGGCCTCCATGTCTAATATGCTCTAGTCTAAATACGAGCATATGCCTACTGTGTCTCCATGTCTAATATGCTCTAGTCTAAACATGAGCATATGCCTACTGTGTGCGACATTAGCCAATCACTAGCCACGATGTTCGCAGATAGTCGGCTCGCAAGGCAGGAGGCTCTTAGGACGATCATCAACACTAAGATGGCTGAGGGAGCATCAATTAGAGAGCATATGATCAAGATGATTGCTGCTTTTGAGGAAGTAGAAGTCTTAGGGGTTGTTATTGATCCCGAGAGCCAAGTGGATATGATTATTGAATCTCTTTCGGGCTCTTTTACTCAGTTCAAATTAAATTATAACATAAATAAGTTAAACATAAGTTTAACTGAATTAATGAAAAAGCTCCAGGCAGAAGAGAAGGTCATGAAGCCACAGTCCAAGGTTATGATTGCTAGGGCTTCTTCTTCCAGAACTAGGCCTAAGCCCAGAAAGTTTAAGAAGAAGAAGGGAAATGCACCGGCCCAGCCCAAGAACCAGCCAACAAGCCCAAGGGCAAGTGCTTCAAGTGTGGGCAGAAGGGACATTGGAAAAAAGAGTGCCCAGAGCTTCAGGCTAAGAAAAACCCTACAGGTATTGTTCTCTATCTAGAGTTAATTTCAATGATTAGATCAACTTCCACTTGAATTATTGATTCTGGAGTCACTGATCATATCTGTAACTTCTTGCAGGGATTTAAGAAGATAAGAGACTCTAGAAAGGCGAGCATGGACTACGAGTAAGAAATGGAGCATAAGTATCGGCCCTTGCAATGAGAGAGCTGGATCTTGTTTTTTATTGTAATAGAGTAGTTAATTTGAAGGATATTTTATATGTACCCAGTTTTAGATAGGATTTTATTTCAGTTGCAAAGCTAATAAATCATGAATATTCTGTTTCTTTCCATTCTGGTATTACTATAAGTAGAAATGGAGAAGTTCCTTGTTCTGGGCATATGTATGGAAAATTATTCTTCTTAAATCCTACAAACAATCAAATAAATAACATTCAATCTGAACCTTTAAGTAAGAAGAGAAAGACCAATGTCAATGATTCATACTTTGGCATCTAAGGTTGGGTCATATTAACTCAACCAAGATTCAGAGGTTAATCTATGATGGTCCCTTGGGCTCATTAAGATTGGAAAGTTGGCTTCAGTGTGAATCATGGCTAATGAAAAAATTAACCAAAAGGTCGTTCACCCAAAAGGCTGATAGAACCAAGGAGATATTGAGTCTTGTTCACACTGATGTGTGTGGTCCTCTATGTACACCAGCTAGAGGGATTTTTGAATACTTCATCACTTTCATAGATGATTGTACAAGGTTTAGTTATGTCTACCTGATGAGGTGCAAGTTTGACTTTTTTGACAAGTTCAAAGAGTTTAAGGCTGAAATGGAGCGTCGGACAGGTAAACTAATCAAAACCTTACGATCGAATCGTGGTAGATAGTACCTTCTCAGTGAATTCAAGAATTACATAGTACATCATGGGATAGTATCCTAACTCTCTACGTTGGGCACACCCTTGCAGAATGGAATAACTGAGAGAAGGAACACGACATTGATGGAAATAGTCCAAAACATGATGTCTCATGCTACTTTTCTGGTTTCTTTTTGGGGATATACCCTGGAAACAGTGACATACATTCTGAACTTGGTGTCTTCCAAGTCAATACCTAGGATGCCCTATGAGATGTGGACTAGGCGTAAGCTGAGTTTAAATCATCTCAGGATATGGAGCTGTTCAGCTTATGTACTGATCAAATGAGACAAGCTAGAACCAATATCAGAATTATGCTACTTTGTTGGGTATCTAAAAGGGACAAAATGAGGTTACATTTATCATCCCAATGAGCAGAAAGTACTGGTAAGTACTAATACTAGATATTTGGAGGATGATCAAAGTACTTCCACTAAAGGTTCAACAAGATTGGAACTTGGGAAGAAGTTATCTTCGAAATCAACTTTTTCAAACCTGATTGTGTTACAAAAAGAGGCACAACCTCAAGAACCTGTACAATCGAAGCCTCGTCGTAGTGAGAGGGTATTTAGGGTTTCAGAAAAATGGACTGGAGAGGCTTTTGAGCAGGTCTCTGACCATCAAGAACAAGATCCTACTAGATATGAGGAGGCTATTGCTGATACCGATGCAAATCTATGACATGAAGCAATGAAAGTCGAGATTGAGTCTATGTACTTCAATCAGGTTTGGGATCTTATAGCTTCACCTAAAGGGATAAAACTCATTGGGTGTAAGTGGGTATACAAGAAGAATAGGGGAACGGATAGGAATGTGGAAACCTTCAAAGATAGGCTTGTGGCAAAAGAGTATACTTAGAAAGAGAGAATTGACTATGAGGAAATTTTTTTTCCGATAGTCATGCTTAAGTCCATCCGAATCCTCCTTACCATCGCATGTTATTTTAACTATGAGATATGGCAAATGGATGTCAAATCGGTATTTCTTAATAGCCATCTTAGTGAAGACATCTATATGTCCCATCCAGAAGGTTTTATTGCTAAAGGCCAGGAATATATGATTTGCAAGTTTAAGAAGTCTATTTATAGACTTAAGTAGGTATCTAGAGTATGGAGCATTCGTTTTGACGAGATTGTAAAGTCTTACGATTTCATTCAAAACGAGGATGAACCATACGTGTACAGAAAATTGTAAGACATTAATGTGGTTTTACTTGTCCTATATGTGGATGACATTTTACTCATTGGGAATGATGTAGGAACATTATCACCTACTAAGGTTTGGCTGTCTAATCAATTTAGTATGAAGGACTTGGGAGAGGCCAATTAAATTCTCAAGATTAAGCTTCTTAGAAATAGGAAGCAGAGAATATTAGGATTATCCCAAGTGACATACATTGACAAGATATTGGTTAAGTTCAGTATGGACTCATGCAAGGAAGCTCTAATCCCTTGTAGATATAGGTTATCTTTTTGTTTAAAGGATTATCCTAAGTCCCTAGAAGAAAAAGACAAAATGAGTAGGATTCCCTACACTTCGGCTGTGGGAAGTCTCATGTACGTCATGCTATACACTAGGCCAGATATCTGCTTTGCCATAAGCATAGTTAACAGATATCAGTCAAACCCTTGGGAGGTTCATTGGCAAGCTGTAAATCATATTCTTAAGTACCTCAAAAGTATGAGAGATTATATGTTGGTTTACATTCTGATCATTTGGTTCCTGCAGGATATACAGACTCAGATTTTCTGGTGGATAAGGATGAGAGAAAATTCACTAGTAGATATATCTTCACCTTGTCTGGAGGAGTATCAAGCAATCTTGCATTGCTGACTCAACCATAGAAGCTGAGTTTGTGGTAGCTTCGGAGGCATCCAAGTAAGCAGTTTGGCTCCGTAAGTTCCTTTTAGAACTTAGAGTCGTGCCATACATGGACAGACCGATTACAATGTGCTGCGACAATACTGGAGCAGTCTCGCAATCCAAAGAACCCAGGAACCACAAGAAGGGGAAGCACATCGAGAGGAAGTACCACCTGATCCGGAATTTCATCTAGAGACTGGAAATCGTGGTAGAATAGATAGCTTCGGAGAACAACCTAACAGATTCTTTCGCCAAGCCTTTGGCTAAGAGAGTCTTCAAGAGACATTTAGATGCCATAGGGGTGAGTACCTACGGACTTTTTTAGTCTTAGAATGCAAGTGGGAGATTGTTATGAACGTATGCCCTTTAGACTAAGTTTCTGATGTAATTATCGAATTTATTAATAAAAGAATTTATTTTTAAAAAAATTGTTTGTGAATTTACATTTTATTTGTGCACGATTTACGTTTGAAAAAAGCCCATTGTGTTTAAGTAAGTGATCCACGTGAATGGTGGTCTTTCACAGTAAAGTATAGATCACGGGTTACTTAACACATAAACGTTTGTTCTTAACCGATTAATGAGAATAGAAATATCATCATGTTTAGGTTATTGTGTCATGAATTTCAACTAGAGAATGGCTTACCTTTAGCTAGTGAGTAGTCCACTCACTTAATCACATGAGCTTATTTCGAATATGTAGAATAGGACCTGAATTAGTAGTTTCTTAAAGTACTATTTTGAAGAAACCCAAACTATTACTGCTATAGTATAGACTAATACTCTACCACTTGAGTATAAGTTGGTGGTCTGACGAAGCTGGAAGCATGTACTTTGATATGGTCTAGTTGAGATTCTATCATAGAGCCGATATACTTGTATGTTAGGTATATGTGACTAATTAGTTAAGACAGACTTATACAAGATAGTTTCTGCGCTATATCACCCCTTGTGATTGTTCGAATGATCTAAATATCTAGGGTCCTGGGGAACATAATTTGGATGTTAGCTTTAGGGTAGCTCCCTTAGAAAGCGAAAACATTCCAGAAGTCGTGGATCATTGGACTAGAAGTCTAAGAATGGTAGATGTCTTTTAGAGAGGTATTAGTACACTCTTCCTTTCTAAAATATACGGCGATGCATAGAGGAGTATTTTAGTCATTACACCTGTAGGTCGAAGACTTTGCTAGCACAACATTGTCCTTGGGGTCAATATTTTCTTATGGTGATATTAGAAAATATTCAAAATATAAAATACAACTATTTTCATAACATGGGTATTTTGGTTATTTTAGTTGCCAAGATGATGGTCTTTTAGTCCTTGGAATAGTCCATAAGTCTTGATAGTTTTGGGTTAAGGGATTGATTTTATATTAACATAGATTTTATTTTATTCAAGTAGCTTAGTTTATTTATTGGACTAGAATAAAATAAAATGTCCAAAGAGAAAGAATTATTTATTGGCCCATTTAGGTTATTTAATTAATTTAATTATTGGGCTTGCATTAGTTCAGGAATAATTAAATTAAATTAAAAGCTTAATCCAATAAACTGGGCCAAGGCTTGAGGTTTATATTGGTCCATTGGGTTATTTAATTAATTTAATTATTGGACTTATATCAGTTCAGGAATAATTAAATTAAATTAAAAGACTTAACTCAATGAACTGGGCATAAGGTCCAAAGGCCTGTTTGATGGCTTAAACATGACGTGGGCCTTTGGGCTTTTATTTAATTTTTGAATACTCGGATAATAACCTATCATTAAAGTTGTTAGGATTCAGAGGGAACAACAGAAGTTCACAGAAGTACGTTATTTTTTTTTCCCACAAGCTGTTCTCATTTTCTCTCTCTCTCTCTCTCTCTCTCTCTCTCTCTCATGTGTTCTCTGTGGTTTGAAAAATAGCAAGAACAAAGATGCAAAACTCTCCTGATAATTCTCATTAGCATTTAGTCGGAGTAGTAAGATCATCCTCTGCTTCCACAGCTTTCACCAGGCGATACAGGCTGGGTTATATTCCGAAAGCCAAGAGGATTTGCGTTGATGCCTAGAAGAAGTTGTCGGTTTGTAGGACACTAGCCTCAAGAATCAATCTCAGAATCAGAATCGGTTCAGAACGAGCCGTCGACACCTCCTAAACAGTTTTTAAAGCACAGAGGTAAAATTTTAAAAGCTCTTCCGTTGCTATTGTTTTTGCGGTTTTTGTCTGTCTTGCATGCTTCTGTGATTTACTTTGCCGTATTACACGTTTACATTCCATTTAAACTTACATTGCTCATTGCAAAGTTTAAAAACCTTTCAACTCCATTTTCATATTCAATGCAATTACGTAGAAGTTTCATCCAACTCTTATTCATACTTTTGAAACTAATTATTCGATTCAAATGGTAGCAGAAAATGGAAGATGATTTACCTATGTTAGCATCGTGTTAGAATACAAGTGGAGAAATCCCTAAAAAAAATAGGTCGCAATACCTTTTACAATATATAAGAAAATTCTAATATGTTAAGTGGTGTGTGAACTTTCTAATTTGAAATTTTTTGTTCGAAACTTGTTAATTATTTTGATTTTATCCCATATTACAAAGAGATCCATACCAGTAGGAATGTTAAAAAATGGAAAACCAAACTGATTATATATGTGCAAATTTTGAGCTCAACATAATAAGCATCTTATAAAAGAGATGGGTTGATCACAAGTTACATACTCATCCAAAATATGAATAATCACAAGTTCCTCTCTCCAAGATGGTGGCTAGAAAGAGGGTAAAAATGAAATTTTTTCATGCTTTTAATACACTATAGTTTAATTAATAAAAATCAATTTAATTAAAATAGCCTAGGTCAAAATAAAATAGCTTTAATACACTACCGCTTTTCTCACCTTACAACATACTATAAAAAAATTCACCCCCATCATATATTTACAAATTAAAGTAGCCTATGAAAATCTTTCTTTTTTATGATTATTTTGTGGGAAACTCTTTTAATTTGTCAAGATTTTTAATGATATATGTGAGCCAAATACATAAAAACAGTATTGATCGGTCAATAAAAATAATAAATTGATATACACATCTTTTCTTACAAATAATAGAAAGAATTCTAAAAAAAAAAAGGTATATGAAGAGGGGAGTTGATCAAGTGGTCTTTCTATCTTTTCCTCCTTGTATATTTTAGTAGAAAACAAGCATTTCCTCCTTAGGTAAAGAAGAAGCAATGTTGGGGAAAGATTTGTGGAGGCTTTCCATTGCGAAATTCTATTCACAAAACTTCTATATCTTTTAAAGAAAATATTCCAATTTATTTTGCCAAAGAAATGTGCAATAATTAAAATGAGAATTCTTCAACTTTCCTCAAAAGTTTTATAAACAAGTGGTGGACCAAAAAGAAAAAAAGAAAAAGAACAGAAATTGGAAGCAAGAGTTGCCCCAAAACTTCCAATTTTTTCTAGCAAACTAATATTATCTGTCCCTCCTTTGTCTTTGCCCAAATTCAAGCAAAATTCATCTGGTAGCAATAATAGAATAGATATCAGAACTGGTGAGTTTTAGTTATTTGGAGAAGTACTTACTCAAGAAAACACCATCTAAATATGAGATGTATGCATGGCCCATTTTGTTGTAGCTATCGCATCCTTACTCATTACTATAGAAACTAAATTGTTTAATCTATGAAGGAGAGAGGAGGATGGTTATCAATAAATCTACCCTTCTTTCACTCATTTAAAGATGGTGCACTTTCTTATTAGGCCATCGAAAAATGCATAGCTGTCTATTATAAAAAACTAATAGAGAATAAGGAACTCCTTCAAGTATTAAGGTAGATATCTTACTGATTTGCTTCTTGAATCTTTAATCTGAAAGAAGTACTCATTTTTCCATATCAAAGATAACATATGCAGTAATACAGGTATGGAAAGCAACAATTTTACAGCTAACTATTTCTCTGACACTATAAGTCTTCTATCTGTTTCTTTAGAGCATTATATGATTCTTTCACTATCAATTGCACCTGTTTAGTTTTCTTATCTCTCTTTGTCTATCTGGGCTATATGGGCACACTTTTGTTGTAGTTTAATGTGCAACATGTTGGTCAATTAGTAGCAACAATGGAAAAACAAAGAACCCAAAGAACTTTGTTTTCTCAGTAGTTTTCTCATAAGCCATTTATTCAAGAATTATTAATTTATTTTAAATAACAAACAAAGAATCAAAGCAATCATATTTTTGTGTACGCATTATACACAAAAGAGATAAAATATTAGAACAATAAAATATCCAAAAACAAAAGAATATCAAAAGAAATAACTATCAAAGCAAAATCATTAACTCAATGTAAATCAACAAATGCCCAAAATATTAATTTTAGAGCTAACTCAACCGCAAGAACGCTTCACTAAAGGCTATTCATCTAGCCCAAATTCAAGTCTCTGAATTTCAAAGTAAAACCTACTCAACCGCAAAAAAGTAAACTTGCATATGCACAAAAATGTATTTATGTATACTTACAACTCAACTTGAAGACAATACAGAAACATTTTAATAGCAAGATCCAAAACAAAATGTATACTATTTGAATCTATTTTTCCAATGCATATTAGTATTTGAATACTTACCAGTCTAAAGAGAGGCATAAAGACCGCAGAAGACGATACTTGTATGCAATGTCGAACATCCCTTCACACAATAGCAGAGATAACGGTTGTACAGTGATGAACATTGAGATGGACAAAAAAAAATGAGGGTTTTGCCCTCAAATGCAGCTACAACGCAAAGGAATTTGGGCTGAACAAGATGCAACTCGCGCTTGAACTCCAACAGAGTAAAGCCAGATCGTCTGATTTCCGTCAGTGATTTGAAGGAAAAATATTTTTGTCTGCCATTGTTGTTCAGCTGCTTTGAACACGGATAGAGGCTAGTCAAAATATGGGAACAACTTGAGCAATTTTTTTTTAATGAAAGTGTCTGATGCACACCTTTTCATTCCTTACAGTCCCAAAGTGTCAAGAAGACTCCAATATTTTTTCTTGACACAGAACTGTGTCATAACAATAATCACTTTAAATGAAACTAACAAAACTACATCATATTGGTTCTATATAATAACACTTAAAAATCTAGTGTCATTATAAGTATTATATTATTGCTCTTTATAAAAAGTGTCACTAAAAATATGTCAACAAAACTCTTATTTCTTGTAGTGATATGTGAGCTATTCCTGCATTTTCTTTGTGATTTGTTTTATATCAAGGTTTGGAAAATAAAACCCAATTGGGGTGAGCCTTAGTTGTTGAGTTTAAAAAGGTTGGATGTAAAACCAAGTATGGTAATCTACTTATGTAAGATTGGTACTGCCTACCACCATTCATTTGGGAAAAAGATTTTAGTGATTGTGTTAAAATCCTTAAGTGAGTACTTAAGGTAGTGGATGTAGATCAGTTGAGGATAGAACCACTATAAATCTTTGGGTCTTTTCTTCTACATTTTATCTGTACTTTGTCGCTGCATTTTCTCTGATTATCAGATCAAAGAATTCTATCCTTATCTCTGTAATTATTGATCAGCTTTAAATACTTTATTGTTCTATAGTAAGTCTGTATTTGTTATCTCAACTACACATCTTTAAAACAAATCATCTTCTCGTCATTTAGTGCTAATTCAATAGATTCCTATCTGCACTCCTTTATCCGAGAAGCAAATATGTCATTGTGAACATAAGCATTACACACCTCCTTACATTCATTGATTTAATAAAAAACTTTATGCAACTTGGTGAATCTATTATTGTTGCTTAATTTACCCATCTTAAATATAGATTTTCTTTCCATCATTTAGTGGAGCTTTAAAAGTTCTTTAGCAGCTCATTCAAAGCTGCATGGACAACATTTTTTTAGCTCACTCACTTTGTTGGTTCTTGCTTTAAGGTTTTCAGAAGGTCTTTAAAATCTGAAATTGTTTACCATAAACCTTATTCACCCCCTCTAAGATTTATCAAAAATTTCTCTATATCTACTGATAAGAATACCAGAATGGAAAGAAACAGAATAACCACGATTTATTAGTTTCGTAACTGAAATCAAATTCTATCTAAAATTAGATATATAATAAAAAAGAAGTTCCAACTCTCCCACTACTTGTGCCCATACTCGTGCTTCATTTCCCACGCTTGGTCTATGTTCGCCCTTCTGGAGTCTTTTTATTTTCCTAAACCCTTGTAAGGAGTTACAGATATGATCAGTGGCTCCAGAATCAACAATCTAAGTGAAAGTTGATTTAATTATTGATATAGACTCTAGATAGTAAACAATACCTGTGAGATTTTTCTTGGCTTGAAAATTTGGACACTCCTTCTTCCAGTATCCCTTCTTCCCACATTTGAAGTACTTGCCCTTGGGCTTGTTGGGCTGAGTCTCTACGTTTCTTTTCTTCTTCTTAAACTTTCTGGGTTTGGGGCCAATTCTTGAAAAAGAAGCCTTAGTAATCATTGCCTTGGACTGTGGCTTTATGACCTTTTCTTTTATTAACTCTATTAAATTCATGTTAAACTTGTTCATGTTGTAATTCAACTTGAATTGAGTAAAAGAGCCTGATAGAAATTCGAGAACATATTCATTTGGTTCTCGGGGTCAATTACAGCCCCAAAGACTTTTGCTTCCTCAAAAGCGGCAATCATTTTGAGCATATGCTCCCTGACTAATACTCTCTCAACCATCTTGGTGTTAATGATCATTCTAAGAGCCTCTTTCCTTTGCAGGTCGCTCTTATCAATGAACATTGTGGCCAGTATGGTGCTAATATCATAAGCAGTGGCCATGTACTCGTGTTTTGACTAGAGCACATTAGACATAGAGGTCAACATGTAGCAATGAGACATCTTGTCAGTCTTTTTCCATGCTTTTTCAACCTCACGCTCTTCCTCGATGGAATCTTCCTCGATAATAGAGCAAGTTTCATATAGGACATACTTATACTCCTCAATTGTGAGTATTATGTCCAAATTTCTTTTCCAACCTAGGTAGTTTAGTCCCGTTAATTTATTTTCATGGAGAATAACGACAAAAGGATTGAAAGAATCTTCACCAACTATTTCTAAAAATAAAAAATAAAATAAAATTCTTAATTTGTGAAAATAATTTGTGTACTTTATCCTCATATTAATGCTGATAATAGTTAACCCTATCATTATTATTTTTAGTATGATCAATTTGGCTCTTTGGAAAACTGACATAACTTCTTGGGAAGACTAACAATTTCCTAAGTTAGGTGTGTTGACCACCACAAATCAACCACCCTTTTAGATAATGATTTAGAAGATAACTCCATTGAGGGGATGACCGTTTCTTCTAATTTCTTATAGACAATCCTCGCACTATGACCTTCAACGTGGGTTGGTCGATTACAATACGTGTTCCAAACATCAATTATGTCCATCTATTAAGTCTAGATCCTTGTGAAATTCCTATCCTATATGGATGTACTCTCAGGATGATGCGAGAAGATCCATAATCTCTAATGAGGACCATGATAGAAGGGTGGTGCCATTAGAATATCTCTCCCACTTAATCTTTTAAAACAAGGGGTTTTAAGAAAAATGTCCTTTTGAAAGTATTCCATTAAGTATCTCTTAACTCTTGTAAAATATGTATACCCATAAATCTCTATGTTAAGGAAAAATCGTTTAAGAGATTTTTTTATGGATTATTTTTACCTAGTTAAGAACTTAATGATTTTAAAAATTTCCTTTAAAACTTTTGAGAGACTTTGGTCTCAAGTTTTATTTGACAAAAACAAATTTTCTTGTTTAATAAATTAAAATGGTTGTTCCTTTTAACTCACAAAAAATATCTAACTCTAAAATATTCTCTATATTAAGGATAAAATCTTGTAAGAGAATAACCAAGGATTAATTTTTGCTTTAAAGTTAAAATAACCATTTAATTAAAAAATATTTTTCCTTGTGAAAATTTTCCAAAGACTTTGGTTTTTGAAAAAAACGTGCATATAGGTTGCTAAAAGAAAATATCATGTTAGAAAATTATAAAAGTTTTCATACTTTTCTATTCTTTGAACCTAAGTGTCCAAATAAAAAATTAAGCAAACTAATTAATTAATTAATTATCTTATTTAATCCTAAATCCTTTATTATTATTTTTCATGCAAAATATTCCAAGAATATTAAATATGCAAAAATAATAACTTTGCCAGGTATGGAACCCAAAATGGAAAAGAAAAATACAAGAAAATTACAAGGAAAAATAATAAATTTCCCTGTGGTCTTCATGCCCCGCCACACTGGATTACTGCCACAGAACTAGATCGATCCTAAACCGAACCGCGACACGTGACTCCAAGATCAACTAGCCACGGCTCAACACTTAAAAGTGCCTTGAGCCATGGCACCAGTCGTCCGCGGCTCCTGCTATGGTTTCAGCAAAAACAAGTGGCTTAGGCCATGTTTGGCCTAAAGCCGCGGCCAGCTCTTGTGAAGCCTGGCCTAGCTTCATCTCTGGACCACTACATCTTCTTTATTTTTGTTCTGTTTTCCTCCATTCTTCCTCTACAATCTTCCAGTTTCTTCGTCCAGAACATTTCTCAGGCCTCGGTTGATTGCCTGAATTCACAAAGCAAATGATAAACTAACAACCGCCTATGCCTTTTCAAATCAGGCGTACACAATTGATCTACCAAAACCAGTAATTTACAAAAGTCCGATGCCTCAACCGTGAGACGTATAGTGCGTCTACCCATATTAGAAGCATGAAGGATCATAGTAGGCATTCAAAACAAATCTGGCATGTTTTATTTAACCTAAGCATACTTCTAAGCCATTAAAAACCTTGCTCTGATACCACACGAAGTTGGATCATAGCCTAAAAGTACAGACAGAAACTATTGAAAACCAGAAAAGTAAACAACGGAATAGCCTTTATAGCTTCTCCTTTTCGTGTCTGTGTTGGTTGCTTAGGTTGTATAGGGCCAACAGAACATTAATCTATGCACTCAGTGACTACTCTGGTTGTTTTCCAGTAAGTCTTCTACTCTAGCACATGAATGCAAACGTCTTTAGCTCACGAAGTATTCCATTACCTAATCTATCGTCAATGACAACAATTAGACTGAAGAAGAGTCTTTGTTTTCTAAACTATTTGCTAATGAGCAAAATCTCAGAAAACTACTTTATGATCTTATTGTGAAAACCAAAAAGCATGAAGATAAAAAAGACGCTATCTGTGAGTCTCAGAGAGAGTAAGATATCCTTGTATGTGTATATCTCTCAAAAATCAAAACCTCTAGATGCCACTAAAACTATGCATATCCCCGGATATATCCAAAAACCATGCTAAGCCAATAGACACCTAGCTAGGGTAAAAAACTCCACTAGCCAAACTAGTCTATGAGCCTAACTCGTGGACCTTGACCAAGAAAACATTGGACTAAATATTATTATTTGTTTAACCTTAGATTTCGCAAGCCCAACAAATAATAAATCTTAATTATTTATTTCTAGGATAACAAAAGCCCAATACATAATAAACAGGCCCACATTGACCAAGCCTCATACCTAATTTAAGTCCAGGTTAATTCTTAATTATTCAAATTGGGTTTATGGCCTAAATAATTAATTAGCCAATTAAACTAAGTAATTAATTTTATTTCTTTGGACCCTTTTATTTTATTCTAACATAATAAATCAATCTATTTGAATAAAAAAAATCTCTTTAATCAAGATAATTTCCTCAATCTAAAATTAATTTAGACTTACGAGCTACTTCAAGGACCAAAAAGACACATCGTCCTTGGCTACTAAAATGACTAAAATATCAATGCTATGTAAATAGCTATATTTTACATTTTAAATATTTCTTAATATGACCATAAGGAAATATTGACCCTAAGGACAATGCTGCGTAAGCAATGTCTTCGACTTACAGGTGTTATAACAAATATACCCTTCTACATAACACCGTACATTTAGAGAGGAAGAGTGCACTAACACCTCTTTAAATGAAATCTACCATTCTTAGACTTCTAGTCCCATGATCCACGACTTCCTGGAATGTTTCCGTTTTCCAAAAGAGCTATCCTAAAGTAAACATTCAAGTCATGTTTCCCAGGACCTTGTATTATTAGATCATTCAAACAGTCACAAGGGGCGATATAGTATAGAAGCTATCTTGTACGAGTCTATTTTAACTAACTAATCACATATAACTAACATACAAGTATATTGGTCCTATGATAGAATGTCAATTATAGTATATCAAAATATACACTTCTAGCTTTACTAGACCACCAACCGATATTCAAGCTGTAAAGTATATGTCTATGCTATAACAGTAGTAGTTTGGTAGTACTTTTAGAAACCACTACTACAGGTCCAATTCTACGTATTCGAAATACGTTTATGTTATGAGGTGAGATGACTAAGTAATTAATTTTATTTCTTTGGACCCTTTTATTTTATTTTAACCCAATAAATCAGTCTATTTGAATAAAAAAAAATCTCTTTAATCAAGATAATTTCCTCAATCTAAAATTAATTTAGACTTACTGGCTACTCTGAAGACCAAAAATACACATCATCCTTGGCTACTAAAATAAGCAAAATACCCATACTATGTAAATAGCTGTATTTTACATTTTAAATAGTTTCTAATATGACCATAAGGAAATATTAACCCTAAGGACAATGCTGCATAAGCAATGTCTCCGACTTACAGGTATTATAACAAATATACCCCTCTACGTAACACCGTGCATTTAGAGGGGAAGAGTACACTAACACCTCTCTAAATGACATCTACCATCCTTAGACCTTTAGTCCCATGATCCACAACTTCCTGGAATATTTCCGCTTTCCAAAAGAGCTATCATAAAGTAAACATTCAAGTTATGTTTTCCAGGGCCTTGGATTATTAGATCATTCGAACAGTCACAATGGGCGATATAGTATATAAATTATCTTATACGAGTCTATTTTAACTAACTAGTTACATATACTTAACATATAAGTATATGGTCCTATGATAGAATGTCAACTATAGTATATCAAAATATACACTTCTAACTTTGCCAAACCACCAACCTATACTTAAACCGTAAAGTATAAGTCCACACTATAATAGTAGTAGTTTGGTAGTACTTTTAGAAACCACTACTACAGGTCCAATTCTACGTATTCGAAATACGTTTATATTATGAAATGAGATGACTACTCACTGGTTAAAGGTAAGGATTCTATACTTGGAATTCACAACATAATAACCTCATAGTTTATGTTTTAAATAACCCATGATCCATACCTTACTGTGAAAGGCCTCCATTCATGTGGACCACTTACTTAAACACTATGGGCCTTTTCTAGCGATATTGTGCATAGATTAAAATGGGAAAACACAAATAATTTTATAAGAATAAAACTTTTATTAATTTAATCAAAATTACATCAGAAAAACAGTCTTAGTGGGCATACATTCTAACACACTCAACTTGATATAGCATTTTTTGTGAATTTATTGGTAAAATTTAGTTTTTCTCCAACATAACGATATTGGAATGATGTTAAACATGTCCTAATATATCTCAAAGGGACAATAAATCTCAAATTGTTTTATTCAAATAAAACCAACTCAATGTTGATTGGTTATGCAGATGGTGGTTTATTTATCTGATCCACATAAAACACGTTCTCAAATTAGCTATTTATTTACATGTGGTGGTACTGCTATATCATGGTACTCTACAAAATAATCTATAGCAGCCACTTTTTTTGATCACGTAGAAATTATTGCTATTCATTAGGCATGCTGAGAATGTGAATGATTAAGATCCATGATCCATTATATTTAAGGAAATTGTGGTTTATCTTCTAAAAAGGAAATTCTAACACATTTTTATGAAAATAATACAATTTGTATAGTACAATTAAGAGATGGATATATTAAAAGAGATAGGACAAAACATATTTCACCAAAAATTTTCTTTACTCATAAACTCCAGAATAGCGGTGAAATTGATGTACAATAGATTTGATCATGTGATAATCTGACAGATTTATTCACTAAGATATTGCCAACATCTTCATTTGAAAAATAAGTATATAAAATTGGAATACGTCGGTTGAAAGATATGAAGTCATCTTGAAGATGCTATCAAGAGGAGGAGTATGTACATTGTACTCTTTTTTTCTAACTACGTTTTTTTTCTTCTGAGTTTTTTCTTGTTTAAGTTTTTAATGAAGCAGTATTCTCTCTAGAACAGGAAGTATACTCTTTTTCCCTTCACTAGGTTTTTGTCTCACAAAGTTTTTTTTAGGAAGGTTTTTAACGAGGTATTTTTCGAGAGTTTGAAAATGAATATCCATGGGGATGTTATGAAAATAATAAATGATTGTTTATTTCCGATACTATCTATCTTAAAGATAGATGTGACTGTTCATTTTTTTAAGGTTATTAATAGATAATATAAGGTTGTATTTATAGATTCATTTTTTAATTTTTTAGATGATATATCTAAACTTTTATAAATAAGAGGTTTATGTAAATGAACAGAATCAATAAATTGAATTTAAATGATTCTCTCATTTCTCTCATTTTATAATTTCTTTAATATCGATTTTATATTTTGTTTCTTTGATTCTATTTGAAACAAATTCACAAATATATATATATATATATATATATATATATATATATATATATATATATTGGCAACTACCCCTTTTATAACTCTCTAAGAAGGAACATCTGCAAATAGACATTCCAACCACCAAAATTATTAAGTCCAGCAGCAGACACCGAAGGCCATTTTCGTAAATTCAATAATTCCCCGAAGGGCCCAATCCCCTTAAAAGCTCCTCCAACAGCCGACCACCGCCACACAACTCAGCTGCAAGCCTGCAATGGCTTCCGCCGCCGGCTATGCCGCCGAACACGTAAATGCTGCCGCTCCCTGCATAAATAACTGTCTAGGCGACGACGAGCTCCGAGCGGTGCTGTTAAAATTGGAAGCTGATAAAGATAAGGAAATTTTCGGGTTTGTATGTAAGCGGTGGCTTCATTTACAGAGCACCGAGAGGAAAAAGCTTTGTGTTCGGGCGGGGCCACTTATGCTCCGTAGAATGGCGGCCCGGTTCACTCGTTTGCTTGAGCTCGATCTCTCTCAGTCGGCGTCGCGGTCGTTTTACCCCGGCGTGACTGATTCCGATCTTTCCGTGATTGCCACTGCTTTTTCTTGCCTGAGAGTTCTCACTCTTCAGAATTGTAAAGGTTAATTTCCTGTTTTTTAGCTTTTCCAAATGATTTAACATTTTGTTTAACTTCAAAGTTGCTGACTTTGATGTGTTAATTAGGCTTTCTGATGAATGTGTTTCTATAGGCTTTGGATTTCAGTGAAATTGGGATTTTTGTGGTCAAATTTAAAATTTTGAGATTAGACTTTTGGCAGAATTAACTTAGTTTCTTACGGGAATTGAAAGTCTTCTTTATCGCTCAATTTGGATAGTATTTTTGTGGGTTTTGTTCCCTTTTATTGGGTCCATCTTTTGGCCTTGCTAACTGAATTGATCCCTGTGTTCTGTTGGAATTAATTGTTCTGGTTGAAAGTTGATAGTCTCTCTTTCTTTCTTCAATTTGATTAAGAAATTGGCTGAAATGTAGGCGGAAAATAGATGAAATGATTTTTCTTCTTTTTCTTTTGGCAGTGACTTAATTGCAAGTTTTCAAATGTTTATTCATTCATCTTTAAAATTAGTTCATCGGTACAATTTCTTGAGTTCTGTATTATCTGCCCTCGTAGCTTCTTTCACCTTTTTATCCCTTTATGCATTTGGGCCTTTTTTGTTTGATTGCTTCTGGCTTTTATGGTAGTGTTTGGATCAGGAAATTGGAAATGTGGTTTGTATGTGTGGAAAATAAAGGAAGTTGTAGTGCGTTGATTCTAATGGTGTGTGATATTTCCAACATAAACCTAGTTGATTTTTTGGATGGCTTCAGTGTTTGCAATAGCTTGAAGTAGAAAAATTAATCTTTGAAGAGTATGTTTCATTCTTTACATCTGGGTCTAAGTCATGTTTTTGAATTTGTAGACCAAGGTCTGGTGAATATATATATATATATATATATATATATATATATATATATATATATATTTAAATCTGATGAAACCCAACTTTATCAAATAAAATCAAAGAAGTTATCATTATTCTTTGTATTTTGGTATCTTATTAGGTTTTTTTAATTGATGTATTTGGTTGGAAGCAAGTTAGTGCTATATGCTTTTTAATGAAACTGATATTCCTTGGATCACTTTTCTAATTTGCTTTATTATCCTGTCTATGAACTCTTGACAATATTTGTTCAGAATTTGGCCGAAGTTTTACCAAAGTTAATTATAGTAATATACAAATAGGTTGTCTATGATTTATTTGTCATTTTAGCAGTAATGGCTCTTGGAGGAACTCTGCAGGATAGGACTCCATCACGCATGCTTATTGGCTTATGCTACTATTAGAAGAGACGGAAGTTTTTTTTCCCAGAAAAGGAAAATAAAAATTCAACGTTTCTAATAGTAGCTTCATCTAATAAGCATGCATGAACTGGTTAAGTCAATGCTCTCCTTCCTTCCCAAACTATTAAAAAATATATATATATCAATCAGATCCCTGACGAAGTTAGTTTGATTTTGGTTGATACCTTAATTTGGAAATTTGTGTACTGTAGTTTATAGCATATGACTATTAATGATAAACTTTGATATTTTTTCTTGGTACAAGTTGCATCTTCTTGTTTAAAGACGCCTTTCCTCTTCCCTTCTGGCTGTCACAGTCCAGAGGGATTCTTAAATGTTGTAATGCCAGAAATGTGTTTCTGATGGCCAATTCATTCCTGACTTATAGCTTCCTTGTGTTTCGTGGTATTGATGAGTCTAACTTGGCTAAAGATCCTTGCTTTTGTTCTTAATTAAGCTTTTGAATTTTCTGGATTGTGAAACAAATGCCTCTGCTCCTAAAGAGAAAGAAGAGAATTGCTATTTGATCATCTGCCTTTGCATGCATGTTTGTGCTTGCCTTTGGTTATTTTCATAAATGGAACTCTAAATACATAGATTGTAGAACTTTTGTTCTATTCTGTGAGGTGTTCCCCTGTAATTGGCTTTGGTGTTTTACAGGTATAACGGATATAGGTATGAAAGCAATTGGTTCCAGTCTCTCTTCTCTACAGTCCTTAGATGTCTCCTACTGCAGGAAACTAACGGATAAGGGGTTGTCATCTGTTGCTCAGGGCTGTTGTGATATGAGAATCTTGCATCTTGCTGGCTGCAGATTTATCACGGATGCATTGTTAAGATCTCTCTCTGAGAATTGCAACAACCTGGAAGAATTGGGTTTACAAGGATGCTTAAGCATAACCGACTCAGGTCTTGCTGTTCTTGTTGAAGGTTGTAAGAAATTGAAATATTTAGACATCAATAAGTGCAGCAATATTGGAGATAAAGGGATATCCAGTGTATCCAAAGCTTGTTCATCTTCTCTGAAGACATTGAAGTTATTGGACTGCTACAAAGTTGGAGATGAATCGATAACATCATTGGCTGAGTTCTGCAACTATCTTGAGACTTTGATAATAGGTGGCTGCAGGGATATATCTGACAAATCTATTATGGTTTTGGCATCTGCTTGTCATAAAAGTCTGAAAAATCTTCGGATGGATTGGTGTTTAAATGTTTCAGATTCTTCACTGATGTACATACTCCAGCAGTGCAACAAGCTTGAGGCTTCTTGACATAGGCTGTTGCGAGGAGGTAACTGATGCTGCCTTCCAGGGTTTAGGGACAGAACCTTATAAGCTTCATTTAAAGATTTTAAAGGTCTGTAACTGTCCAAAGATCACGGTGGCTGCAGTTGGCAGTCTTTTGAACTCATGTAGCTCTCTTGAGTATCTTGATGTGCGGTCCTGCCCTCACATTACCAAAGCAGGCTGTGATGAAGCTGGATTGCAGTTCCCTGAAATTTGTAAAGTTAATTTCTCCGGAAGTTTGACTGAGCCAGACGTGTTACTCTAGCTCGGTACGGAGAGCTGATTACATATTTGACATTGTTTGGTTAGATTATTGGAACAAACAAGACTGTCAACTACATGGCATATTCTTCCAAGTTTTACTGATCAATGATATTTCTGGATAGGTTTTCGTGGTTCTCAGTCTTCTACTAGCAGTTTCAGTGTTGTATTGACTTGGATTCCCAGATCTTGGATGCCTTCTAATTATCAGTCGGACCCGTCATGTATACTACTGTATATTAGTCACCCTTTCAGTTTGCAGTTGTGAAATAAGTTTGCCCAATTCTTGGTTCAAAATAAATTGTTATTCAAATTTTACTCTCAATCTTCATCAGTTGAATGTTGTATAACAACTTGCATTGTATGAATAATTTTTCCAGTCTATATGTTTTTCTATAGTTTTGGCTTGGTTGCACAGTCAACACCTGTGATGCTACCAAAGATTAGATGTCAAAGCTAATGGTATATTCGAGCTGTACTCGAGCTTATTCATGCAGTTGGGATTCATGGTCATGGACAAAAAATAAACATTCATATAAATACAGACAAAAGGAAGATTTCTAGCCATGGATGATATACATGCCTTTACACTATAGGATGAGACTCGGCAAAGGCAAAATAAAGCAAAGAAGCATGTTAAAAAAATGGCCAACAGCGGGTTATGCCTTTGTGACTTGCATGTGGAAGTTTCATTTCCATGGCCTATTAAGTAATATATCCAACATAGCTCCCTCATCCTTATAAGCCTTTAGAAAAGTAGCTTTTGTCCATGTTGATAAGGTGAATGACTTGTTACCCATGACTGAATATCGAAATCTGTCTACGCAATGCCTTGCCTTGACGAAGTTCATTTATAGGTTGAACTTGTTTAAGTTATTTACGTGTTAAATAATATATATACTTTTTATTTATTTGATATATTAAAAATCAATTCTCGTAATTTAAAATATAGTTTATAATATATTAAATTTTAATAATAATATATTACAACTTATTAATAATTTATTTATAGTTATATTTGACACGTACTCATCGCAAGTTATTCCACGGAAGATCAACTGCAGAAGTTAGTTGCATCAGAAAGAAAGTATTCCAGTTCAGAAAGCTTGAAAAACACATCAGAACACAGTCAATAGTCAGAAAGAGGCAGTGTATAGCTAGGAATTGAACAATCTGATAAAGCCATCAGATTGTTTAACATTCTAGATCAGACAGATAAAAGATTTGTTTAACAGGGAAGAAAAGGGGGAAAATATTTCAGAGCCCCGCCTTTGATGACCCCAGGATGACTCCTCCAACTATAAGTTAACCTCCAACAACTGTCATTGTCTATATAAATGTTGTGCCTATGAGCATTCAGGCATCCCAGCACACCATCAAAGAAACATTCTCATCTCAAGCAGTGAAGTGTGGCTATTTTATGGAGAGCAAAACTAAGAGCATGAAAAGCCAACTTTCCAATCAAATGATCAGAATTCCAAATAGCTCAGCAGCTTTCTTGTTTGACAGGTCATTCAAAAGGCTTCCACCTGATTGTCATTCAAATGAGTCTTTCAATGGTGAATGGACTAACCAAATCTCAAGGATCAATTGGAAGGTTAAACTGGGATTCAACATGGAAAATTTCACAAAAGGCATAATAGATCATGGTAATTACATTTTCCGTAGCTTCTTGAAATTTTATGGTGGTTGTTTCCTTCTGTTGAGCTGGCGGCTAACCATTTTTTGTTTTGTAAATTTGCAGTTAGATTGGCACCAAAATTAACTGAATCTGTGAAAGGGAAATTGAGGCTGGGGGCAAGAATTCTTCAAGTAGGTGGAGTGGAGAAAGTGTTTAAGAAGCTTTTTAGTGTTGGAAATGGTGAGAGGCTGTCAAAGGCTTCTCAATGCTATTTATCAACAACAGCTGGTCCTATTGCAGGTCTACTTTTTATTTCTACAGAAAAGGTTGCTTTCTGCAGTGAGAGGTCAATTAAACTTGTTTCTCCCACGGGAAAGCTACTTAGAATCTATTACAAGGTTTCGATCCCTCTGAGGAAGATAAAGAGAGCAAATGCAAGTGAAAACACCGAAAAACGATCAGAGAAGTACATAGAAGTGGTTACTGATGATAACTTTGAGTTCTGGTTTATGGGATTCCTGAATCACCAGAAGACCTTGAAGTTTCTCCAACAGGTGTTATTTGAAGCTCAGTAAGGACTACTTGGAGATGACTAGGATTTAAGTGGCTTTGAATTCCTTCTCCATGAGATGTACAAATGTAAATCTAAGACAGCTCCAAAAAAGAAAAATGTATAGAAATTTGTAAACTTGGCTCTATATTTGCCTCCAGTGAAGATATCATTACCAATCATGAGATTTGCAAAATAGCTTCTCAGTACTTCAATTTCAGGATTGTGATTTTTGCATGTTGCTTATGATCTTTACACTATAAGAGAAAAATAATTTAGTGACGGTCAAATTCGTCGCTAATTGACTTTAGCGACGGATGTTGACCGTCTCTACAAATAGTGAGGGAACTAAAATCTGGGACTTGCGACGGATTTTAGTGATGACTATTTAATTAATGATATTTATAATTAAGTTTGCAATTAAGGTTGTCGTTAATCTGTTGCTAAATTTAGTGACGGCCATCGAATTTTAATTTTTTAAAAAAAATTAATTAGCCACCAACCCGGCCTAACTATTTCGACCTGACAGACCCAACCTGCTCGATAATTTTATGAGATTATGTCGGACATAGAGCTATTTATATTCTTGTAATTTTTTGTTCTTTATATTAATTATATAGTATATATTTTTTACAGATTAGCGACGAATTTGCAGGGGATTCGCGACAGATTAGCGACGAGTGAAAATTTGTCGCTAATTACCAACGGCATTTTAACAATTATTTAGTATTAATGTATAATTATATATGCCGAAGCTAATCCTTTACTAATTAGTGAGGGATTATCGACTATAACTAATCCTCGCTAATTAGCGATGACATTTTAATAATTATTTAGTATTATTGTATAATCACACATGTTGTAACTAATCTCTCGCTAATGAACGACGGTATTTGAACAATTCTTTTAGTATTAATATTCAATTACATATAATGTAGCTAATCCTTCGGTAATTAGCGACGATTAACTGACAAATCTTTAAAAAATAAATTTAAATTGAAATTTTTGTTTGCTATAGTTATTCCATCGCAAATTATCGAAGGTTAAATAACTGTAGCAAATTCCGTCGCTAATAATGATTTTTCTTGTAGTGTTAATTACAACATCAAAACGGAATCATACAGTAAGATAGAACACTGATTTTATTTCAATATTATGACAATAAAGTTCATTTTCCTCTCATCAAACCAGCCTGAGATTTCAAGCATTTTCTGTGGCCTTCACACCTACATATTGGACAACTCTACTAATTTATTTATTTGTTTATTTCCTGCATAAAAAACATTTTACAGCTAGTCAAACGTTCTCCATCAATTTGATACCCTTGATGCCAATTCTAGAGATGGAAGAGACGCTGCTTAAAACTGCCCAAAAAAAAAAAGAAAAGAAAAGAAATAAAGATAATCATTTAGGATTCATGAGCTTCTGGCATGCAATTTTAGGAATTGTTGCAGTAAGATTGTGTCCATTCAACTACCTTCGTTATTTAGTTTGGGATGGAAATGTTGATTTTCATCGATAGGGTTGAAATGCCATTTCAATAAGCAAAGAATTTCAAATACATGCACTTATGGAATTGTTTCTACAGACAACAGGACTTCAATTATAAGCCGTGCCATTTTGCATATCTACTGTTAGTCAAGCCTTCTTTGGATATATACGGAGAAGATTGAGGGTGCCTATTAGGAGAATTGAGTACTAGAGGCATGATAGATTGGACAAAAGTAAAGGTGGTAGACCTAACAAGATATGGATGGAGGTGATTAGAAGAGATATGTCTTTATTGGATTTGGATAAGAGTATGACAGTGGATGAAAAAAAGTGAAAGGAAAGAATTTAAACATATGTAATTATGTATTGATTCGTGTAGTCGATCCTCAATTTTTTTGAAAATAAGGCTTCCTTATTGTTGTTGTACTGTTATTCAAGCCTGGGAATCAGATGGGCAAGTGCTTTGGGACGCAGTTGTATGTTGTTGCCTAGATGATTTGTGATCTTCAATTATTTTTACGTTTTATTTTTGTTCGTGACAATGCATAATCTCAAACCCTTGAAGGTTGAATTCATAAGCATTTTTTCCGCTTCTAAATTTGACCGTAGAACCAAAAAGCATAATCTGGTTATCCATATCTGTAAGCCAAGCCAATGTCGTATTCATTACAGTGGGATTCATGTTTTAAACCCGAAATGCACGTTAAGGAAAAAAAATATTTGCCTCCATGGCTGACATATAATCCACGCCTTTGGACCTTAAAGATGAAGAGCAAGGGAACAAAACTAAAATAAATAAATAAATAAAAGAAGAAGCATGTATTGAAGGCTTAAGAGTTCATCCCATTGTGACTTGCATGTGGAAGTTTCCTTGTTCGCCCTTTTTGAAAAGCAGGCATAGCCCAGTTTTTGATAAGGTGGATGACATGTCAGCCATGACTATCTATGGCAAAATTCCTTTGCTCTTGCATTGGAGGTTGGTTGAATTAGAAAAGGAGCATATGCCGCATCAGAAAGTTTAGAAAGCACATCATATCACAATAGATGGTCATAAAAAAGAGGCAGCATGACGTTATTAATATCGAGTGGTTTCTGTAGTTGCCTTGACAAAGCCATGAGGGGTTCTCTTTCAAGACCAAACGGCCAAAGGATTTGGTTCTGCTAAAAGAAAAAGAGGAAAAATCAGACGCCAAAAAGTCATGGAATTTAATTTATCTTCCCCTGAAATGTGAATTTGTAAACCCCCTTTGGCTTTTTCGGTCATTGATGATCCCAAGATGACTCATATATCTAAAGTTAAGCTCCCATGATTATCTTTGCTAGTACATATATATATATATATATATATATATATATATATATATAATATATATAGTGCCATTATTGAAAACTCGGGAATCTATAGCAAGAAGTCTTTTCATCTGAAGAACTAAAATTCTCTTGGCATTGAAGAGGTCTATAGCAAGACAATGAAGAACCAACTTCCCAGACAAATGATCAGAATCCCAAACAGCTCTGCAGCACTCTTGTTTGACAGGTCCATGACAAGGCTTCCACCTGATTGCCATTCAAAGGAGTCTTTCAACATTGGGCAGAATAAAGAAATTTCAAGGATCGGTCGGAAGATAAATCTGAGATTTAATGTGGAAAATTTCACAAAAGGCATCCTAGAGCATGGTTAGTACATTCTTTGCAAAAATAGAAGGACTTCTCTGTGTATTCTTTAGATTTTTGGAATCTTCTGTTTGTGATTATTGAAGATAGTTTCTTTTTGTGTTTTTTGTTTTTGAACTTGCAGTTAGCTTGGCACCAAAAATAACAGAAACTGTGAAAGGGAAGTTGAGACTGGGGGCAAGAATTCTTCAATTAGGTGGAGTGGAGAAGGTGTTCAAGAAACTTTTTAGTGTTGGAGATGGTGAGAGGCTGTTGAAGGCTTCTCAATGCTATTTATCAACAACGGATGGTCCTATTGCAGGTCTACTTTTTATTTCCACAGAAAAGGCTGCATTCTGCAGTGAGAGATCAATCAAACTTATTTCTCCAACCGGAAAGCTACACAAAATCTATTACAAGGTCTCGATCCCATTGAGAAAAATAAGGCAAGCAAATGCAAGTGAGAACAGCAAAAGACCTTCACAGAAGTACATAGAAGTGGTTACTGTTGATAACTTTGAGTTCTGGTTCATGGGATTTCTGAATCACCAGAAGACCTTGAAATATCTTCAGCAGGTGTTACAAGAAACTCAGTGAATAACAGCTTAGTGATTACTCAGGATCAAGCGGTTTTGAATTTACTTGGATTTTTAACCCCTTTTCTAGACATGTAAAAATGTAGTTCTAAGACTTCTCAAGGGATGAAAACTGTACAGAATTTTATAAACTACAAGTTTATTGCCTCATTGAAGGAATTGTTACCAGTGTTGTTATATTCAGGCTAAATGATGCTACCATCATTAATCAGCTGAATGCTTCTCTGTACTTCAGTTTCAGCATTATGATTTAGGTGACGCTTATGACCTTTTATTTCCCCATGAAATCTCAATCATAAGCAAGATAAAGCACAAACTGTGGTTTGATTCTTTTGATAAAAATTGAGATTTCAAGCATTCTCTATGGCATTACTAGGTACATCATATACAGCCCTGGAAATTATAATTTGCTTCTTCCCTTAAAAAAAAAAAAAAGGCCTATTCCGCTAGTCAACCATTCTCTTTCGATTTTGATTTGGACCCCTTCCTTGGAATATCAAACTTTGTCTTTTAAGGTTCAGCTTTACAGGTTTTGGTTTAAACAATCATCTAGAGCTCATGAGATGCTACATTTGTAACTGTTTCGACTTTCAAGAGACATTGCATTTGTTCAACCACCTGTATTGATATATTTTGCCAAAAAAAGAGAGTGAATTTCTCCCAAATTTCACAGGCCATGCTAAAAGGGCACATTCTCTGAGAATGACAAGAGCTAAATGTTAAAACAAAGGAATCTGTGGAGTATGGAGGACAGAAAGCTGTATATAGAGTTACCGAGGACCAAATGTTGCTAAAGAAAAGGCAACACAATTAGTTTCAAAATTTTGACCATGCTGTACTTAGAGAACCTCAAACGATAAGCAGCAAGCGAGAAATTTTGACCATGCTGTACTTAAAATGCTGAGTTTCACAGTTGAATGTCGTCACTAAAGAGGTCACAATTATTTCTCATGTTTTGACGTTTTGTTTCTATTCTTCGTTATGAATAGTCTCAAAATGTTTCAAGGTTGCATGCATCAGAATATTGGCTGTTTCTAAATTCAGTAATATTACAAAAAGGAAGAAATTTTTATTCTAGATACTTATCCATTTATACTTATCTATCATACATCGAATGGTAATATATTCAAGTTTGTTCATTCCGTTGGGATTCATGATTTAACCCCAAGAGCACATTTAAAAGCAAAGATTGTCTTCATGTCTTACCTAAAATTTGTGCTTTAAGACCTAAGCTGAAGATGAGCAAAGGCAAAATCACAGTATTAAAAAGATTTCTCAGCATGGATGGCCTACAATAATCTATGCCTTTGTGTCCTGGTTTCAAGTCCACGTAGAAAGGCTGCAAAAGAGGGTGTTTATTGTGAGTTGCATGTGGGAGTTTCCTTTGCAGTGGCAAGCAACTGTTGTTGACTAGGTAGATTACTTGTCAGCCATGACCAACTATGCCAATTTTGCTTTAGACCATTCACTGGGGGATGGCTTGCATCAGAGAGAAAGCTTGCCACTCCAGGCACAGGTAAGAGAAGGAGGAAAATATTTCGGAACCCTGTCATTGATGACTCATCCAACTAAAAGTTGACCTCTAACAACTGCCTTTGCGCCTGCACACACACACACACACACACACACATGTATATTATATTGCGCATATGAACATTTAGGCATCCAAACATACATTCTTAAGCAGTGAAGTCTAGTTGTTTTTGTGTAGTGCAAAAACTTAGAGAATGGAGAACTAACCTTCCAAAAACATTGTCAGAATTCCAAACAGTTCTGCAGCATTCTTGTATGACAGGTCCCTCAAAAGCCTTCTACCTGATTGTCATTCAAATGAGTCTTTCAATGGTGAATGGACTAACCAAATCTCAAGGATCAATTGGAAGGTTAAACTGGGATTCAACATGGAAAATTTCACAAAAGGCACACTAGATCATGGTAATTACATTTTCCGTAGCTTCTTGATATTTTATGGTGGTTGTTTCCTTCTGTTGAGCTGGCGGTTAAGCATTTTTTGTTTTGTGAATTTGCAGTTAGATTGGCACCAAAATTAACTGGATCTGTGAAAGGGAAATTGAGGCTGGGGGCAAGAATTCTTCAAGTAGGTGGAGTGGAGAAAGTGTTTAAGAAGCTTTTTAGTGTTGGAAATGGTGAGAGGCTGTTAAAGGCTTCTCAATGCTATTTATCAACAACAGCTGGTCCTATTGCAGGTCTACTTTTTATTTCTACAGAAAAGGTTGCGTTCTGCAGTGAGAGGTCATCAATTAAACTTGTTTCTCCCACGGGAAAGCTACTCAGAATCTATTACAAGGTTTCAATCTCTCTGAGGAAGATAAAGAGAGCAAATGCAAGTGAAAACACAGAAAAACGATCAGAGAAGTACATAGAAGTGGTTACTGATGATAACTTTGAGTTCTGGTTTAAGGGATTCCTGAACCACCAGAAGACCTTGATGTATCTCCAACAGGTGTTACTTGAAGCTCAGTAAGGACTACTTGGAGATGACTAGGATTCAAGTGGCTTTGAATTCCCTTTTCCATGAGATGTACAAATGTAAATCGAAAGCAGCTGTAAAGAGGAAAATGTACAGAAATTTGTAAACTCGGCTCTATCTGCCTCCAGTGAAGATATTATTACCAATCATGAGATTTGCAAGATGACTTCTCGGCACTTCAATTTCAGGATTATAATTTTTGCATGATGCTTATGATCTTTAATTACAACATCAAAACAGAATCATAAAGTAAGATAGAACACTGATTTTGCTTCAATATTATGACAATAAAGTCATTTTCGTCTCATCAAACCAACCTGAGATTTCAAGCATTCTGTGACCTTCACACCTACTTAATGGTCAACCGTGCTAATTTTTTTGTTTCTTCCCAGAATAAAAACATTTTAGAGCTAGTTAAACGCTCTCCGTGATACATCCTTGATGCTAATTCCGGAGACCAAAGATGATGCTTAAAACTGCCAAAAGACCCACCAATATATATATATATATATTTCTACTTCTAACTAAAGGTGAATAGCCGGCATTGCAAGCAAATAGAGAGCCCCCGCCCATTTGAGCCGTTGCGAGCCGGAAAGTGTACCGGCTGTTTGAGTCGCGAAAGGGCCGCTTGCTTAAATTATATTATTTTTATAATTTCTAATTAATTCTAATAATATAATAATATTCTATATCTATCTATAAACAATAATAAAAAAACAATATAAATAAATAAATTTTTTATCCAATTGTTCATTCCTGGGAAGAGGAAGAAGCATATATATATATATATATATATATATATATATATAAAGAACAAATAAAGATTATCTTTTAGGATTCCTGAGCTTCTGGCATGCAATTTTAGGAATTGTTTCAGCTTTGCAGAAACATTGTGTCCATTCAACCATCTTTCTTATTTAGTTCGGGATGGAAAGATTGACTTTCATCAGTAATGTTGAAATGCCATTTCATAAATCAAAGAACTTCAAATATAAACACTTATGGAAGTGTTTCTGTAGACAACAGAACTTCAAATATAAGCCCTGTCATTTTTGCATATCTTCTGTTCTTCAAGGTTTATTCATGGTAGGAATTAGATGGGCAAGTGCTTTGGGATGCCATGTTTCGCAGTTGTATGTTGTCACCCAGATGATTTGTGATCTTCAATTTTTATTTTTGTTCTTGATAATGCATAATCTCAAACCCTTGAGGGTTGAATTCTTCAACATCTTTGCCACTAATAAATTTGACCATAGAACCAAAAAGCACAGACTTATTATGGATATCTGTATGCCAAGTCAATGGCATATTTATTACCGTGGGATTCATGTTTTAAACCTGAAATGCACCTTTAGAAGATAAAATATTTGTCTCCATGGCTGACCTATATATAATCCACACCTTTAGACCTTAAAGACGAAGATCAGGGGAGTAAAACTGAAAAAGATGAAGCTTGTATTGAAGGCTTAAGAGCCTATCCCATTGTGACTTGCATGTGGAAGTTTCCTTGTACGCCCTTTTGAAAAGCAGGCATAGCGCTGTTTTTGATAAGGTGGATGACATGTCAGCCATGACTATCTGTGGCAAGATTCCTTTGCTCATGCATTGGAGGTTGGTGAAATGAGAAAAGGAGCATATGCCACATCAGAAAGTTTAGAAAGCATATCATCTCACAATAGATATTCATAAAAATGATGCAGGATGAAGTTGTTAACATTGAATAGTTTTTTGTTGTTGCCTTGACAAAGCCATGAGGGGTTCTCTTTCAAGACCAAACGGCTAAAGGATTTGGTTCTGCTAAAAGAAAAAGAGGAAAAATGGAGGGCAAAATCATGGAATTTAATTATCTTCACCTGAAATGTGACTTTGTAAACCTTCTTTCTTTTTCGGTCATTGATGATCCCAAGATGACTCATGTAACTAAAAGTTAAGCTCCCATGACTACCTTTGCCAATATATATATAGTGCCATTACTGAAAACTTGGGCATCTATGGCAAGAAATCATTTCATCTGAAGAACTGCAATTCTCTTGGCATTGAGGAGTTCTATAGCAAGACAATGAAGAATCAACTTCCCAGACAAATGATCAGAATCCCAGATAGCTCTGCAGCACTCTTGTTTGACAGGTCCATAACAAGACCTCTACCTGATTGCCATTCAAATGAGTCTTTTGACATTGGGCAGAGCAAAGAAATTTCAAGGATCAGTCGGAAGGTTAATCTGAGATTTAATGTGGAAAATTTCACAAAAGGCATCCTACAGCATGGTAAGTACATATTCTTTGCAAAAATAGAATGACTTCTCAGTGTCTTTTTTAGATTTTTGTAATCTTCTGTTTGTGATTATTGAAGATGGTTTCTTTTTGTGTATTTTTTGTTTTTGAATTTGCAGTTAGCTTGGCACCAAAAATAACAGAAACTGTGAAAGGGAAGTTGAGACTGGGAGCAAGAATTCTTCAATTAGGTGGAGTGGAGAAGGTGTTCAAGAAGCTTTTTAGTGTTGGAGATGGTGAGAGGATGTTGAAGGCTTCGCAATGCTATTTATCAACAACAGATGGTCCTATTGCAGGTCTACTTTTTATTTCCACAGAAAAGGTTGCATTCTGCAGTGAAAGATCAATCAAACTTGTTTCTCCGACAGGAAAGCTACACAAAATCTATTACAAGGTCTCAATCCCATTGAGAAAGATAAGGCGAGCAAATGCAAGTGAGAACGCTAAAAAACCATCACAGAAGTACATTGATGTGGTTACTGTTGATAGTTTTGAGTTCTGGTTTATGGGATTTCTGAATTACCAGAAGACCTTGAAATATCTTCGGCAGGTGTTACAAGAAACTCAGTGAATGACAGCTTAGTGATTACTCAGGATTCAAGTGGTTTTGAATTTACTTGGATTGTTAACCCCTTTTCTAGACAATGTAAAAATGTAGTGTTAAGACTTCTCTGGGGATGAAAACAGTACAGAATTTTATGAGCTACAAGTTTGTTGCCTCATTGAAGGAATTGTTACCAGTGTTGCTCTTAACGATGCTACCATCATTAATCAGCTGAATGCTTCTCTCTACTTCAGTTTCAGGATTATGATTTTGGTGATGCTTATGACCTTTTATTTCCCCATGAAATCTCAATCATGAGCAACATAAAGCAAAAATTCGGTTTGATTCTTTTGATAAAAATTGAGGTTTCAAGCATTCTCTATGACCTTACTAGGTACATCCTGTATAGCCCTGGAAATTATAATTTGCTTCTTCCCTGCATAAAAAAACTATTCAGCTAGTCAAGCATTCTCTTTCGATTTTGATTTGGACCCCTTCCTTGGAATATCAAACTTTGTCTTTTAAGGTTCAGCTTTACAGGTTTTGGTATAAACAATCATCTAGAGCTCATGAGATGCAACATTTTGGAACTGTTTCAGCTTTCAAGTGACATTGCATTCATTCAACCACCTGTATTGATATATTTTGCAAAGGAAAGAGTGAATTTCTCCCAAATCTAACAGACCATGCCAAAAGAATACATTTTATGAGAATGACAAGAGCTAAATGTTGAAACAAAGGAATCTATAGAGTATGGAGGACAGAAAGTTGTATAGTATGGAGAACCAGAAGTAGCTAAAGAAATGGCTGCAGAATTGATTTCAAGATTTTGACCATGCTGTACTTGGAGAACCTCAAACAATATGCAGCAAGAGAGAAGTGTTGATACAGCAGCCATCTCTTTTTTTCATGTCCACTGTTATTCAGAAAGTGTAAGTACAAAACAAGTAAGAATTAAAATGCTGAGTTTCAAAGTTGAATGTTGTCACTAGAGAGGTAACAGTTTTTTCTCATGGTTTGATGTTTTGTTTCTATTCTTCGTTATAAATCATCTCAAAATGTTTCAAGGTTGCATATGTATCAGAATCTTGGCTATTTTTAAATTCAGAAATATTAAAAAAAAAAGAAGAAAATTTTATTCTAGATACTTATCCATTTTACTTATCTACCATACGTCAAATGGTAATATATTCAAGTTTGTTCATTCGGTTGGGATTCATGGTTTAACCTCAAAAGAACACTTAAAAGCAAAGATTGTCTTCATGGCTTACCTAAAATTTGTGCTTTTAGACCTAAGCTGAAGATCAGCACAAAGGCAAAATCACAGTATTAAAAAGATTTCTCAGCTTGGAGGGCCTACAATAATCTACGCCTCTGTGTTTTGTGAATTGCATGCGGGAGTTTCCTTCCCATTGGCAAGCAACTGTGGTTGGAGAGGTGGATTACATGTCAGTGATGACTAACTATGCCAATTTTGCTTTAGACCCTCCACTGGGGGCTGGCTTGCATGAGAAGAAAGCTTGCCACTTCAGGCAAAGGGAAGAAATGGAGGAAATATTTCGGAACCCCGTCATTGATGATTCATCCAACTAAAATTGGGCATCCAACAACTGCCTTTGCACACACACACACACACTCATATATATATACATATATATTGCGCATATGAATATTCTTAAGCAGTGAATTCTAGTTGTTTTTGTGTAGTGCAAAAGCTTAGAGAATGGAGAACGACCTTCCCAAAAACATTGTCAGAATTCCAAACAGTTCTGCAGCATTCTAGTTTGACAGGTCCCTCAAAAGTCTTCTACCTGATTATCATTCAAATGAGTATTTCAATAGTGGATGGACTAACCAAATCTCGAGGATCAATTGGAAGGTTAAACTGGGATTCAACATGGAAAATTTCAACAAAGGCATAGTGGACAATGGCAGTTACATTTTCCTTTGCTTTTTGAAATTTTATGGTGGTTGTTTCCTTCTGTTTAGCTGGTGGCAAAATTTTTTAGATTTGTAAATTTGCAGTTGGATTGGCACCAAAATTAACTGAATCTGTGAAAGGGAAATTGAGACTTGGGGCAAGAATTCTTCAAGTAGGTGGGGTGGAGAAAGTGCTCAAGAAGCTCTTAGTGTTGGAAATGGAGAGGGGGTGTTAAAGGCTCCCCAATGCTATTTATCAACAATAGAACCTACACTTTTTGAAAGTCTTTTATTTATGGAGATATTTTAGAATTTGTTAAGGGTTAAATCCTAATACGATAAAGATTAGAATTCTATTTGATTAATATTTTAAGTAAGTAGGGACTTGATTGAAATTATTTATGAGTTAGGAAATTCTACGATTTATTAAATAGGAAAACTTATGGAAAATATCGTTGTTTTTTAATAGCCATCAACAGACACAGAAAGAGGGAGAGAGTTCAACTAGGATCTGAAGGAAAGAACATCGTAAGTTGTTACAATTTTCAAGCGTCGATATTAGGAGGTAAGTAGGAATGAATCTCTTCGGTTTTTTTGTATGAATAATAGAATTAAACGTTATTTTTTAGTAAAAAAAATCCCGAATAAAGTATGGTATTTTTTTCAAAGTATAAATTTTAATGATTGGTTAATGTATAGTGTGTATTTCGATATTTGTATTATATGGATACATGGTTCTGCATGAATATATTTGATGAATTTAGTACATGATGGATCTGTTTATATTTATTTGAATATGATGTCTCAAAGGTGAGCTAAATCTTTTTTGAATAATGTTAAGATTGAATTTGTCTTTTTAGAATTAATGCAAGACGAAGTTTTAATCTTTTTGAACCGCTAAGGCCGGGTTAAACCTTTTTGAATTTTCCTAACTGAATAAGTTAATTCAGTTAGAAGAAGGTAATGGTTGTATGAATTTAGCGTGAATGAATGTTTCAATATGTTTGATATCTTTGCATACTTTTACGAAGTTTGTTAAGTATACTCATATTAATTTTGTTAAATTAATTGATATAAATTTTGGAGCAAAAGAAACTAGTTAGTATATATATTTTTAAATGTTTAAAATTTATATCCCATGAAAATAATTTGAGATTTATTGAGTTTTCTACTTTTATATAAACAAAAGCTTATATTCTTCTTAGTATGTTATAAGAATAATTTAAAACTAAATATTTGATAATAGTTGTTGTTGTTGTTATTATTATTATTATTATTATTATTATTTATGAATGCAATTGTTAATGTGGTGGACATGTACGTATATTATGTAAAGGCATATATTAAACTTTATTCGGGAGAAATGATTCATTATTACTTATTGAGCATGTGGTTGGCTCACCCCTTCAATATTTTCTCCTTTCAAATTTTAAGGATGATCAATGGTGCGAAAACTCTTTCTACTAAGATTGTGTTAGACATATATCACGAAGTCGAATTCTAAGATTTTATTCAGTGGCTTATGTTATCTTATTTATTCTAAGTTCTACCTTTGTTTTTGTACTTGTTGAGACAAATGTAAGAATTAGTTTTATGGGTTTTGATATAGTTTCTTTGAGGAAGATTTAATTATGAAATTATTTAGTTATCATTTTAAGAGAAAATATATTTAATTGTTTAAATTTTGATATAAGGTTTCGTATTATTGAGATACGACTCTGATAGTATGGCCGTGTCACAATCTGCTGTAGGCGCGGGGCATGACAGAAAAGGTTGCATTCTGCAGTGAGGGGTCAATTAAACTTGTTTCTTCCACAGGAAAGCTACTCAGAATCTATCACAAGGTTTCTTTGCAAATGCAAGTGAAAATGCAAAGAAACCGTCAGAGAAGTACACCGAAGTGGTTACTGGTGACAGCTTTGAGTTCTGGTTTATGGGATTTTTGAACCACTAGAAGACCTTGAAATATCTCAACAGTCGTTATTTGAAGCTCAATGAGTGAAAACTTGGCTATGACTCAAGATTCAAGTAGCGTTGAATTTCCCTTTTGCAGCAAACTCCCAAATGTAAATCTGAGACAGTTTTAAAGATGAAAAATGTACAGAATTTTGTAAACTAGGCTTTATTTGCCTCGAGTGAAGATATCATTGCTAATCATTACCTTTGCAGGTTTTATCATGACTAGTATCAGTTATTAGCTGTAGGCTTCTCCCCTGAAAACAGAAACACTACTTTGCTACAATCTTATGACCCAAAAAAAAAAAATGTTTTTCTTCCCATCAGATATGAGATTTCAAGCACTTACTGGATACACCCCCCCCCCCCCCAAAAAAAAGAATTTTCTTCTCCGGTGTATTTGATTTGGATCCTTCGTTGCTGGTTTAACCCATCATCTTGCAGAGCTCATGAAGTATCAATGTTGCTTTTATTCAACAACACTAGTTTGATACCCTTGCATTGTAAGGGGTAATTTGTATTAAATTGTTCTATAAATGAGAATCTTTGATCCCATCTGTAATATAAATTTTGCCACATGGCACATGCTTTGTTAATTTTATCTTTTTTTTAAAATTATGATTGTGATAAAAACTAACTAAATAGCAAGATGGGATCTTCATACTATTCTATTCTCTTCGCGGTTTCTATGTCCTTATCTCTTTGGTTGCCTTGTAATTACTATCTCTTTCCTATTTTTCTCCTCTGTCTGTATATATAATGTACTTTTTATTAATTGTTTTCAAAATCTTAAAGGTTTCCCCATTTACCTATTTTCAAATTTAAATGTGTTATTTTGATTTGATAAAAATATTTTTAAAAATGTTTAATTATGATAGGTTATTATCTTATTTTTATTAACTAAAAAGATTAGTGATTGGATTTGTAGATTAGTAGAGCTTATATATCTTAAAAAGACAACATTAGTTACGAAAATTTAAAGTAAAATTGAAAAAAATACGTTTATTTTAGTAAAATAAAAAATTATTTTTTAGATATCTTCAAATAAATTGAAAAAATGTTTTATTACCTTTGTAAATTTCCTTTTACCATTTTCTTTAGGTGAAATGTATATTTATTTTTTATCCAGATACAATGAAGAAATTAAATGCCATTTCATCACCTTTAAAAAACATATTTTGAAGATTTATTGGGACCCATTCCTACAAATCACATCTCTATTATAAAAAAAGTGAGCCCCCTTAATTACTTTGACTTGAGGCCAAGAGAGAGCACGAGAGAGCAAGAGAGAGCGAGAGAGAAGCTGTTCAAATCCCATTAATTCATTACTGTCATGTGTCAGTTTCATATGAATTGAATTATATAACATATCACTATTAGAGTTGTCTGCAACTACTTTTATATATATACGGAGTGAATTTTTTCCCCCTCTTTATAGTTTGTGACGTAAAGAGTGTGACTTTGTCCCAAAGCACACGGAGCATTCTAAAAAGATATATTTTGTGCAAATTATATAGCTAAAATGATATATCCAAGTTTACCAATGCATTTGGATAAGAAAAGAAAAATGCATTTCTCAGCATGGATGGAACTACAATAAATGCTCTCGTGTCTTAAGTTCAGGATAAATTTTGTCAAAATAGCCACAAAAAAAAAATCCACTAAAAAGGCTTTAAAAGAGGGCAGTTTATTGTCAGTTGCATAAAAAGGCATTAAAAGAGGGCAGTTTATTGTCAGTTACATGTGGGAGTTTCCTTTTCCTTGTCTAGCCTATTAAGTATCTATCCAACATATGCTCCTCCTCCTTATGCACCTTCTGAAAAGCGGCCAAGAGTTGTGGTTGATAAGGTAGGTTACATGTCAGCTAGCAATGGCCATTAGGCTGGTTCGGCCCGTCTAGCCCGGCTCAACGACTGAACCAGTTACTGTGCATCGGACTTGGCCTAGGTCTCGGTTTGGTCCGAGCCAGGGGTTTTTACCCCTGGCCCGCCTGAGAGAGCCGTTACCCAACGACTCTCTCAATTTTTTTAATTACATTTCAACCCTAAAAATGGTTGAAATATTATTTTTTTTATATTTTGGTCCCTAACGGTTATATTCTCTATTTTAACCCCCAAAAGTCTATAAATACCCCCCAATTCAATTCAAAACTCATCAAACACTCTCCAATTCTCTCAAACTCTCTTATTTTCATTCATCTTTCTCTCATAATCCTCAAATTTCTTCATTTTCTTTACAAAAAGTATTAGAATAGAATTTATTTTTGTATTATACTTTTTAAATTCTTCAAGAAAGTCTTCATATTTTGGAAGATTGTTGAGTAGCGAAATAGTGGATACAAGAAGTAAAAAGCTCCACAAAGTATTGTTATTCTTGAATCTTGGTCATCAACGAGTTAGTATTTTTTAATCTTATATTCTTATATTTTAGCTTTATTAATTGTTTATTTGTTTTAGTTATTTGTTTAATTTTTAAGTTAATTTGTTATTTATATTTTTCAATTCTCTTATTTCATTATTTGTTAATACTTTATTTTTTTGAACTTTTATCTTGATTTCTTATTTTTCTTAAGAAATAATGGATCCAAATCAATATCATCATTTTTTTTCATCCCAATCATCTGCACATTTTGATGTTAATATAGATCCAACATTGAATTTAATAAATAATGAAATAGTTAATGAAGATGAAGGTCCTAATAGGCCTAGCTTTAGTGTTTCACAATCACAACCAACTCCAACAATTAATCCTAATGAATCTAATATAGGTGAGGATGATATTGAAACATTGGATGTTATAGCTAAAGCAAAAACATCGATGGTTTGGAATCTTTTTGAAAACGATAATGATAATGATAGGGCAACATGTAAAATTTGTTGGGTGGTATATGCACATAAGAATGGAGGAGGGACGGGAACATTAGTTAGACATATGAAAATGTCACGTAATGATTGGTTAGAAAACCTACTTAAACAACAATAAATACGTACTACAAGAGGTCAAATTATTGGTAATTTTCAATATGATCATAGAAAAAATAGAAGTCGATTTACTAAAATGATTGTTCAAACTAAATTACCTTTTAATTTTTTAGAAAATTCATATTATGAAAAATATATGCAAAATAATTGTCAACCAGCACGGAAAAGAATTCCTAGAACAACGTTAAAAAATTATATAATAAAGATATATAAAGAAACGAAAGAGTATCTAATTGCTATATTTGATTCTTGTAATTGAAAATTTCCTCTTACTTGTGATGGTTGGACTGCAATTACTAATGAATTTTATTTGTGCATTATATGTCATTGGATAGATCATGATTGGTTAGTACAAAAAAGAACTATTTATTTTAAATTATTTGAATATCCTCATGTAAGTAGTAGTATAGCTAGAATGATTATTCAAACATGTCGTGAATATAAGATTTTAAATAAAATTATTTCTATTTTTTTAGATAATGCTTCAAATAATGATTCCGCCATAACAATTTTGAAAAATACTATGAATCCTATATTAGATGGTATTACTAGGTGTGCTTGTCATATATTTAATTTGTGTGTTAAAGAAGAATATAAATATATTAATGATATTGTTAATATAATTAGAAATGTTGTTTTATTTATTAAAACCTCCCCAATTAGGCAACAAAATTTTAAGGTATTATGCCGAGAACAAGGTGTATCTTTTAAAAAAATAGATTAGATTGTAAAACTAGATGGAACCCAACTTTAGATATGTTTGAAAGTGTTATACCTTTTCAAAACCAACTTATTGAATTTTGTAATAGTAATAATTTTCAACCTCCACTAACTGAAACTCATTTTGAAAATTGTACTACACTTTCAACATTTTTATTTACTTTCAAAGAAGTTACTGAACTTTTATCGGATCTTATTATCCCACTACTCATCATATTCTTTCAACACTTGCTAAGGTAGTACATATTTTTTGTGAGTATATGGATCATCCCCAATATGGTTATTTTATGAGAAGATGTTTAAAAAATATAAAAAATATTATGAAGATATTTCTACTTTATATTGTATGGCATTGTGTATGGATCCTAGAGTAAAGACGATTGGTTTTCATATTATTATTGAATATTTATATGAAACATTAGATTTTGATGAATCACAAACACTTAGGCAATGTATGATAAAATATATAAAAGATAAAACGGCTAAAACTTAATCTGACATGTATAATTTGTATGAGTTTGAGTCTTTTTGTTCTAGTTCTCCTAGTTTAAGTAAGCAAGCTTCATCATCATCTAATAGTCACTTTCAACCTCCACGAAAATCTACCTTTTCAATTTCATCAGTATTTAATCCATGGAGTATTATGAAACGTAAAAAAAGATCGTCTACCACCTACAACGAGATGACAATTTATGAGATGCAGCCCTTGGTAGAAAATGAAAATCAACATTTTGATATTTGTGGTTGGTGGAAGACTCATGTAAGTCAATACCCCATTTTATCTAAAATGGAACTAATCTTTTGACACCACCAGTCTCCACAGTGCCATCAGAAAGCGTCTTTAGTGAGAGCGCTCGAACAATCGATGAAAGAAGATCTCGATTGGCTCCTCAAACTTTGGAGATGTTAATGTGTTGTAATAGTTGGTTTGCAGCCGAAAATAAGATGGCTAATTCATGGATTATTGATGATGGCTCAAATGATGAATGGGGTGAACCAAGTGGTTAGTTTAGTATTTTTGTAATTAGGAATTTAGGATAAGTAATATTATATATTTAATTTTATTTTTAAGATATTTATTCTATTTTTAAATTTTAATCATTGTGATATTTTTAAGAGGTTTAGGCATCAAGTCCCCCTTATGTAATCTTTATTTTATTAATTAATAAAACAGGTAGAGGTTTAAGCCAAATCTCTCATCACTTTAAGGTGACTTTTTTATAATTTTAAAAAATTGTGTTATTTAAGTAACAATAAAAAAAATTACAAAACAATTGAATATCAAAATTTTTAATCAAATTAAGTAGGAGAAAAAAAAAAGAATAAACCCACGAGCCATCTTGGGCAGGCCTGCGGGCCTCTCGGGCCTGACCTAACCCGACCCGAAACCATGCGGGTCGGCCCAGTAGCCATTGCTAATGTCAGCCATAACTAAGTATGGCAATTTTGCTTTAGCCCATGCATCGAGGTAGGTTTCATCACAAAGAAAGCTTGCGACCTAAGATAGATTTGAAAGGCCATCAGATTTTTTTAACTTTCTAGACCAGACAGCTGAAAGATTTGATTCTGTAAACTTTTGACTCATGCACGGAAAAAAAAAATGGAAATGTAGGAATTTCAAGTTTTTGGACTACATTATTAATCCGTAAATATCGTTCACTTTGTAGTCATTGATGAACCAAAGACAACTCATACGAACTATAGTTAAGGTTCAAAAAAATCCTTAATCCAATGTAAATGATCCCCCTATTTGAACATTTTGGCCATCAATCTTAGAAACTTTCTGATTTCAAGTCCTGAAGATTGTTGACATTGTGGAGTGAATACCAAGATAACGAAGAACCTATTATCTTCAAAAGGTGTAAGATCGGACGTCCTAACCAGTCGGCTCCATGATTAGGAACGAAAATACAACAGGGATGTGTCAAACAGAAAAGCCCTCCCACAGCTTCTTCCACGAAGGGATTCGAACCCGAAATATGGCCTCCTCAAAATTTTAAACTCTCCTACCTATTATCCTAACAATTGATCAAAGTGCATTCTTGTTTAGCATTTTTATACGCCTACTCTTTATACCCTTTTTGAAAGGTAGCATTGCCCTGTTGAAGATAAGGTAGATTAAATGTCATCTATCAGAAGTTGGTTGCACTGGAAAGAAAGTATTCCACATCAGAAATTCTCGAAAGCACATCAGCCGACAATCCCTGGTAAGAAAAAGTGTAGCTTGAAGTTTCTTAGGATTGAGTAAATCCACGATAAAAAGTGCAGCTAATTTTATTTCAAAAAGACTTGCTTCATCCCAAGGGAAAGCTACTCATAATCTATTATAGGGCATTCCTGATCTTACCTTAGTTCATTACCTCACTGCTTGAGACTGCCAAGAAGAAAACGTATATTCTCTCTTCCAAAATTTGTCGGTCTGAATAACACTTGCAAACATAAAGCGAGCAAATACATCACAGTAGTACACAGAAGTAGTAACAGCTGACAATTTTGAGTTTTGGTTCATGAGATTCCTGAAGCACCAGAAGATATAGAAATATCTATAGCAGGTGTTAGGAGAATTTTTTTGAGTTATAACTTGGTGAAGACTCATTATCCCTCTCTACATGAGATGTATAGATGCGAATTTGTGATGTAATTCTACAGAAAATTGTAACCTGGATGAATTTATTACAGAAGCAAAGTAAAGCACTTTATTTTTTTTGGTTGCTACCAAGTAGCATATTCAAAGATTGAAAGAGAGATACAGCGACTAATCACCCTATGCATTCGCTTGCTTGAACTTCCTCCACAGAAGGGATTACTTTACTACAATTCGTATCCACACCCTACTGCAAGGATTCTCCACAAATCTGAAGTAAGCATAGCGCCATGACTTCTTGAATCGAAGAACGGAGAACACTCCCACGAACCCAACTGCAAAACCAGGTCCTATGCCTGCATAAAACCAAGAGATATAAAAACCTTCTCCATGCCGAAGATCGAGCGCAGGGGTCCATCTTCCTTTGAAGGTTTATCATCAGTGCAGTAAAGTGGTTTACCACAGAGTCCGCTGTTTCCTTCATAGATGGATTTATCATCAAATGTTTGGAAATGATGTCCCTGCGGTATTTTCCCTGATAATTTGTTAAAGGATAAGTTTAGATATCCAAGGGCATCTATACTGGCTAGGCTTGGAGGAATGGAACCAGAAAGTTCATTCAATGACAAATCAAGAGATTCGAGGCTTTTCAGGTTTCCAATGTTCTCTGGAATTCTTCCGTGCAGATGGTTTTTGGACAAAGTCTAGCTTCGCAATTCCAGAAGACCCATTAACTCCTTGGGAATCTCTCCAACAATCTTATTTCCAGAAAGTGCAATAGACCTGACTGACATGAAGCTTAGTGAATAATTGAGATCTGTTCCTGTCATCAGGTTGGAGAAGAACTGGCGCTTAACTTCAGAGCTTGGACCAGTGAATCCCACGAAGTCTATTAATCTTGCCATTGCAGTGAAGTTCCCAAAACAACGAGGGATGACACCAGTGAAATTGTTTTGAGCAAGGTTTAACATTTGAAGGGATGATAGTTGACAGAGTTCTACAGGAATATTACCATAGAAATTATTTGACTGAAGTCTAAGCCATGCCAGTCGAAACTCGGGGTGAAACCATCTTGGTAGAGTGCCGGACAGTTGATTATCACCAAGATCAAGAATTCTCAATCTTGTCAAATTCTGCATTGACAATGGGATCTCCCCATGGAACTTGTTCTCTTTCAACTGTAAAATTGACAAACTTCTCAGATTACCTAATGAACCTGGAATCTGACCAAAGAAACTATTGTTTGCCAAATTTAGCAGCCATAAATTTTGCAAGTTTCCCAAGCAGTAATTAAGGGATTTTTCCAGACAAATTGTTGTTGGAGAGATCTAAGAATTCTAAACTCTTTATTTTGCAGATAGCACTTGGGATGTTTCTAGAGAAACCATTGCCATGGACAACAAAATTTTTAAGGCGCACGTTAGTCCCATTACCATCCACCAGAGGAATTTGTCCAGTAAAAGAATTACCTGATACGATGAACGTATCAAAATCCCTTGGAATTTCGCTCAAAGAGCCCACAAACTTGTTAAAGCTCATATCTATACTTCGATCCGAGAAAACGGAATCATCTTGGTAATCTAGAAATTCAGCTCCTTTGATCTGTGGTGGTTTTCCACTAATTTGGTTGAATGACAGATCTAGAAGATTGATATGAGAATAAACAACTTCAAACCAAGTTGGAACTCTATCCGAGATGGTGGCATTAGACATTCGTAATGCGACAACTCTCTTTTGTGTTTCTAGCCATGGAGGAAATTCGGACCCAACTTGAATGCCATCCATAAGGATTTCAGAAAGTTGAAATGGAGGGAACCATCGGGAACTAACATTCAAACGGAGGAAAGTACGAGATAGACCCAATGATTTTAGTTCAGTTAATTGTGCAAAGTGAAGTTCGGTTAGCTCCCCAACGAATAAATTATGAGAAATGCAGTGATTTTAGCTTCTCAAGGTGGCCGAGACTTGGGGAGAACTTGTTACCAGAAATATCAAGTTCAGTAAGCTTTCGAAGATGGCCAACCTCAAATGGTATTTTACCTTGAAATCTATTGGATCCCAATTGAAGAATGGTAAGAGAGGTTAGATTCTCAAGGCAAAGTGGAAGTTTTCCTTGAAAGGAATTTTCACTAAGAACTACCTGAGAGAGATTAGTCAATGTACATAATGAATTTGGAATTGCATTATTAAACCCATTGGAAGAAAGATCAAGTACAGTTAAAAACTTAAGCTTCTCAAACAGATTTGGAAGTTTGCCTTGAAAGCCACTCCTTAAGAGATGGAGATTGCTAAGACTGCTAAGATTAAACAACCAAAGAGGGAATGGAGAGTCCATATAATTGTAATTGAGAATAAGTGAAACAAGAGATGTGACATTAACATTGGGGGGAGTTAGAGGATTTGCTAGCCCGCAATCTTCCAAATTCAGTGACACCAAAGATGGAAGCATATTAATTGCCTGTAGCCAGTCATAAGCGTCACCAAGAAGCACATTGGATAGGTCCAAACTTTTCAAAGAGGAGAATCTAGTGATCCACCGTAGACTCTTACCCCTGAGCCACCCATTACCACCAAGATCAAGATATTACAATCTTGACAGATTACCTAGATGACTAGGAATCTCTCCTACAAATCCTGAGCCAGAGAGGTTGAGATATCTCATATATTTGAAGGATCCAAAAAAGGTTGGAATTTGAATTCCAGGAAAAAAGTTCCGACTGAGATCCAAGTGTTGCAAATGCTTCAAATGGAGTAAGGAAGGGCTTATCTTACTTCCCAGAAGACGCATATTATCATAGTTTTCAACGTACCTTCCGGGTTTCAGATTCTGGAGGTCAAGCTTTACCACCCGGCCGGTGTGTATGTTGCAGCTTATTCCATCCCAATTGCAGCAGTTTTCTCCCGTCCATGATGAAAAACGATTTCAAATATCAATCAGACCTTTCTTCAAGTCGAGAAGAGCTCTTCGTTCGCTCTCAATGCAGCTTATATTTGAATAACCATTTCCATTGCAGCCAGAGAGCATTTGGCAAATGAAAAGAACCAGGAAGAGCATTATAGTTTGAAGGGAATGATATAGCATGGCTTTAAATGTAGTTCTAACTGGATGAGTGAAGGGTGTTATAAGCCATACAGGTCTGCTAAAGTTGTAGAGGTTACATGAGGGATTGGGGACTTAAAATGAAACGACTACCAAGGTCTAGTTGAGCTAGTATACGAGATGGAAAATTCCATTCCTACGCACAAAAGAAAATGAAATAGAAGCAAACAGAAATAAAGGAGATACTTCAAACATTGTAAAATTTTTATTGATTAAGACTATGCAACAACTGCGTATATTTACCTAGTTTTAGTATGAGAGGAACACATATACCTAAATCTTTCATTTTGTCTAGTTTCCCCTTTTTGGTCATCTATCGTGCGACACTATTTTTGATACATGCATGCAAAGATTTGTTTTCTCTGCTAACATATTTTTAATGTTTTAATCTTTTCATCTCGTAATCGAAATAATTTATTTAAAGAATATATTCATTTTGAGAAAATAAATATTTATTTTTAAACAAATCAAAATTAAAACATGAATAATTAATTCGAGATAAAGGGATAAAAATAATTCATTTATGTAAAAAAATACTTAAAAAAGACGTGCATCTAATAATGCTGAAACCAGCACCTGAATATGGAGTCATGCTTTTTGACTATATTCATGACTTTTTCTTCCACAACCAATCACTGATTGGCTTGCATTTCACGACAATGAAATTTTGCTCTATCTCACTCGTTTTCAAAGCCTAATTAATATTGACAAAAACTCAGGTAGATTTTCAATCTGCAGGGACTTCACTCTGTGTTTGGAACTCATTAGCAGGCAAGATCTTGAATGTTGATTTTATTGCATGGAGGAATTGTTCAACCATCGATCTTAAACCTCAATACGAAAGAAAGTGTAAACATGTCACTTTCGATATAGTAGGGTTATGGTACAATCACTTACTTTTGCCATATAGATCTTCTGCGTTGTTTGCTGTGCAAGGAGAAGAATGGGGTTAACAGTAAAGGAACTTCATACTGAATGGTTACAAATTTCAACTACAAAATGATAAGTTTCAAACATGTTAGGTCGTGAAACTTGGTTAGATACTCATCCTCAATTTTCGGCGCTACATGAGGCTCTATAACTCCTTTTCTTTTCGCTGTGAAAATTTTTTGAAAATATAAATTCTTAGATGCATATCTATATGACTTTTTTCTTTGATATTTGAGGTACTTAACTTCCTCTTTCTATCTAATATTAGTCATCTGTAAAGGGGAGATAGGATTAGAAGGGGGAAAGAAAAAAAAAAAAAAAGTCCTTTAACACTTTTATGTTCTAAATTTCTTTACTAAACTATGGTATTTACGCTCACAAAAGATCAAACTTTGCTTTGGAAGACTCACTGTATGATAAGGGGGGATAAGAGCCACGCAAGCTGCTTTGCTGGCCGAAATCATTTAAATAATGACAAGTGTCCATATATATCATTAATGCGAAACTTCCACATTAGAATATTCTAACTTATATTAGGGGATTCCCGTCAATACTTCCATGCTAGGAATGTGATTCTTCTAGCTATAGACACAGGGTCCGATTGATAAATATAAGGTTTGCATATTAAATTATGAATATTTAAATATTAAAATGAAAATTTTGAATTAAAAAATTAAATTAAATTAAATTTATTTTTACACTTTGTTTGATTAGAATTTAGATAAATTTATAATTAAATAAGTATATAAGATATTCAAATTTCAAATTTAAATAACTCTCATTTCACTTAAAATTTATATTAAATTTTTTATACATTTAGTCTATTAAGTGATAATAAAAATTTGCTATCAAACATATTGAAATAATTCAATACTTAACAATAAATGTGATGAGTGCTACAAATGTACATATTTTCTTATCACTTTGTGCAATATTTAATTTGAGATTTACTTAGGTTACTACTCATTCTATCCCTTTTTATTTTATTTTGTGCAGGAATTGTTAAAATTTATTTGATGAAAAACAAGGTTGAAAAGAGAAAAAAAATGAAGCAAAACAGCCCTAGGAGACTTAACCTAGGTGGCCTTGCGTAGTTCACAAAAGGCAAGGCCTAACTAGGCTAGCATTTTAGCAGAGAAAGGTTATTGGGCCTAGGCAGCCTGGCCTAGGTCGGTTGAGGTAGGGCCGCCTATGCCCTAGACTCTGAAAAAAATTTCCTAGGCAGCCCAGCCTAGGTTGGTTGAAGCAGGGCCACCTACGTTCGTAGAATGCTCTATTTTGCAAGATTTTAGGGTATTCAAGATGTGGAGGCTATAAATAACCCTTTAATAATGCTTTGGACCTTGGGTATTTCTCCAAGAACGCTAGGAAGCTTGGATTAGCCACAAAGTAAGATCTTTGCTACCAAGGAAGAAGAAGAAGAGAGATTGCAAGAGGATTTCAAGAAGAAGAAAAGAATGGCTTGTTCACAAGTTTTTCTTTCTCTCACTTTTTTTTTTTTTTAGTAAATCTTACTCGTCAATACTTTGCTAAACTTTGATTGATAGTTGTAATGGAGGGTTATATTCTATTTTAGATCTATTAATTTCTCTTTGTGGCATGCATTTGATTATTGGCTTTATTGTATTGAGTTGGTTAAGTTGGGTTGGATTAATTTTCTTCAATTAATTTGTTCTTTTTAATGATTTCGAGAGATGGGGTTAAGATTTTGAAAACCCACTTGGCTGATTAAATGTTTGTTGTCCTTGATTAACTTGAGTGAGGGGGTTAGGGATTTGAACTTGATAATCAAAAGGTTGATGAAATTACGTAGAGAGAGGGATTTGATGACTTCCGGATACCTTGGGCAGATAAGTTGAGCTTAATACCTCATTTGGTTTGGTTGATTAAGTAGGAATACTAGTTAATTGAACTAGGGGACCTTCAAACTCATACCAGTTTCTAGAGTTAGGATTAATTGATCTAAGGAGTACTCTTTGTAATACCCCACCCTAGTGTGCCTGGGAACATACATTGCATCATTTATATGCTAATATAACTATTCTTGAACTTAAGAATTTTTTACATGTCTTGGGTGTAATTCAATTAGGTATAAATTTTACCGAAGTTGTTACATGATGCTTGCATATATTATTTGAGTGCCTATTACCTTTTTTTGTAATTTCATTTTGCTATAGAAAGAAATTAGGAGGCAAAAATAATCTAGTACATAAGAATTTTCTTGTTCACTTAAGGCATGGGAACGATAGTGGGTTATTGGTAAGGGTGTTGGAATTTTATAGATGGGTTAAGGAATTGATGGCTAATTCTTACTTGGACAACCTTTATTTTTTCTTTCCTACCCTCTCACTTAGTCACTTTGACCGACCAGCTTGTTGTAGCCGCCCTTACCATGTTGGGAGAACACAATTCCATGATTTAGGGAGCTACTTACCTAAAGAGATTTATTTCAAATTTATTTAACCTTTGAGAATAATTCTATTTCCTTATTCCTCTCAAAATTCTATATATAATCTATTTTATTTTAGTAGCTATAGTATAATTGGTTCCTATTTTGTTCCAAGAATAATATTCTTGGATTGAGGGATTTATTTTCCAATTTAATTCCTTCTAGCCATCGCTTGCCTTGTTTGGGAAGGTACAATAATTCTTTAAATTAATTGTGATCTTTATTTCCTTCTTCTTCTAAATTCAAATTAAAATCCTGTCCTTATCTGCTTTCATTATAGCTGGCCTTAGCATGGTTGCATTTCCATATTTTTTCCTCATTAATTTTGGTGAAGATGTGCGATAATTATTTCCTACCGGAGTTGGAAATTGGTCCTTCCTTTTTATGGATTCCGAAATTTAAGAATCTTAGGGAGATAAATATCTCCTTTCCTTCTTGATTTATTCACACACCATAATTAAATTATCTCTCTATTAATTTGCATTTTATTCAATTTTGAGCTCCTAAAAATTATTCCTTTTCCTTACTCTGAAGCAGTCCAGTTTTAGGGACTGATTAAACCCTCTTGTAAAATAATATTGTTTTCTTAAATTTCATGTATATATATATATATATATATATATATATATATATATATATATATATTCGTTTGGTAATTAAAATTATATTCATTTCCTTTCTTGCAAAAGATAGTATATTTCGCATCATTTATGGCCTCTTTTCCATTAAGGCTGCTGGCTGTCATCTTCCCTTTTAGAGCTAGAAGAATATTTTCCAGGGTTTGAATCTATCAACTCTTATATATACACATATACGCATTCTGGTTGGTCCAGCCTTGCAAAATAGGCAAATGAGGTTGCTACTCCAAAATCAATTTAACCCATCCTCAATTTCTTCAATTCCATATTGTTATTTTGATTATTAAATTTATGGGAGGCATTAATGCTACCAAAGCTGGATTTTATTTCCTCTGATATTGCTTGAAAATTAGACAATTAACTTTTTCTCCCTTTTGAAAGGTCCGCCATATATACACATATAATTCCTACTTTTTTTTCTTTCCCCAGAATCAAGCTACTGTATCTTCCTTTGCATGCCTGACAGCTTTCAATGTGGTGCTGGCCGAATAAATGGAAGGAAGCTAAGGAAGGAAACCCCTCTAGTTTAGCAACCAAATACTCCACCGTCCTTTCTTCCTTCATCACTGAAAATTCGAATTCAAAACCCCAGCAAATTCTTTCCTTGTTAAGCTAGCCGAAAATCAAGAGGGAATTGAGCAGGGTGATCTTTTTAGTTTAGTAACGATATAATGTACCTTCCTATTCAACCACGAGGATTACTTGGCATAGCTTATTTCTATAAGATTTCAACAATCACCATACCTTTCCTTTTCCTATTCTACACGCAGCTCTCAATTCCAACAGCTTGGAGTTTTGGCCATTTCTTCCAGCAACGGAGACGAACCAAGGCAGCCTGGACAAACACATTGAGCTGCTTAATTTCGACCTTGCTGAACTGCTGCTTTACCTCTTTATTCGCAGTAACAATCACAGTTTAACAGCAAAAGACTTCGGCCACTTTGCTCACATACACCACCGAAACAGCTTGGAAAATACAGCACAAACCGAGAGACTTCCAGCCTCTTTAGTGAACCCAAACACATCAGGCCATTCGGTCCCTTTTGCTTACTGCAAGCCTTCCTCATTCTTGTTCCGGCACACACGACTAACACCCACCCAGCTCCCTATTTGTCTGACACACACACAAAAACAAAGCTGTTCAGTTTAGCAGCAACATAACCGAGCTACTCTGCTCATAACCCTTCCTCTGTTTTCCTTCTCAATTATCTCCTCCAAATCTGCACACTTTCCTTCTTTGCTCCTCTCAATCATCTAAGGTTCCTCCGCCATTCCGAAACACCCTAAGCCCAGTCCCTAGTCTTGTCAGTCGAAACAACACTCACTCACCAAAGAGAATTCTTCTCGGCCTCCCTTTCACTCTACAACGCAAACCTCTTTCTTTCCTCTCCCTGTCACGGCATCAACCTCACTACAAGAAAACAGTGATTTTCTGAATGCAATTAGCTACGACTAAAACACCATCGCTAAGTTGAGAGAGTTTTGCAACGGCAAGAAAGGTAGGGACAACTTAGCTAAGAGTTGCCAGCCGTAGCTGAACTCTCACCGTTAGTGACAGCTTTGCTAGAGGATCAACAACACTTGCCAATTTGCTAGGGATTTCCTACGTAAATACGTATTTTTTTGAAATAAATATTCGGAAAATTTATTATGCAGCCGTTGTAGAGAAACTCTCACTATTAGTTAGGGTTTTGTGACGTTATTCGTAATTTTTGAGAAAAATATTTAAAGGGAAATTAATAGGTGGTAGTGCTAAACCTTTACTATTTACTAGGGTTTAGTTACGGTTATTTAAATTATTGAAAAAAAATTTAGAAAAAAATAAATGTTGTACTTCTGTACCTAAACCCTTGCTATTTGCTAGAGTTTAACTATGGCGTTTTGAATTTATGAAAAAATATTTAGAGGGAAATTAATGTGAGACAGTCGTAGTTAAACCCTAGCAAATAGTAAAAGTTTAGCTACAACATTTTAAAATTTTGGAGGGAAATAAATATTGGATTTTCGTAGCTAAACCCTCGCTATTTGCTAGGCTTTAGCTATGGCTGTATAAATTTTGTTATTTTATTCAAAATTTAAATTTATTTGATCGCCAGATTGGTGTATAGTTAGATATTTTCATATGTTTTAAAATGTACATGTCATTATATAATAATATATACTTGAAGTGTTAGATAATTAATATATATGCATATTTAATGTTGTTATATACTAGATTGATATATTAATTAATAGTTATAATTGTATACACATATATGTTATGTATTAGTGTTTATAATATATATATATATATATATATATATATATATATATGCACACACATATTTAATGTAGTTATTATATACTACATTGATATATTAATGGTTATAATTGTGTATGTTATATATTAGTGTTTATATAATTATGTTTGCCCAAATTGTAGTTATATAGTATATATATTGATATGTTAATAGTGATTATTGTATATGCACACACACATCTATTAAAATGTGCATACCATTATATAATAATGATATATATATATATATATATATATATATATATGAAATGTTAGATAATATATCACAACAAGAAAAATCGCAATTTGCGACGGCCAAAAACCGTCGTTGACCGTTTTTGCCATGGTTCACTACAGGAAAAATCGCGATTTGCGACGAATTTTTTGCGACGGCTTCAATACCGTCGCTAATAGCGACCAATTTGCGACGATTTTCAAACAAGTAGCGAGTTGACCAAAACCGTCGTAAAACCGTCTCAATTTGCGACGGTTTTGCGACGGTTTTGCGACGCCAAAATACCCGTCGCAATTCGTAGCAAAATCATCGCTATTTGCGACGGTATTTATGCCCTCGCAAATTGCGAGGGTTTTGCGACGGCGAGTTATTTTAAAAAAAATATTTTTAAATAAATTTTCGTACGTCCGTCGCAAAACCCTCGCAATTTGCGAGGATTTTGCGACGGCCAATAAACCCTCGCAAATTGCGAGGGTTTTGCGACGGCGAGTTATTTTAAAAAAAATATTTTTAAATAAATTTTCGTACGTCCGTCGCAAAACCCTCGCAAATTTTCGTACGTCCGTCGCAAAACCCTCACAATTTGCGAGGATTTTGCGACGGCCAATAAACCCTCGCAAATTGCGAGGGTTTTGCGACGGCGAGTTATTTTAAAAAAAAATATTTTTAAATAAATTTTCGTACGTCCGTCGCAAAACCCTCGCAATTTGCGAGGATTTTGCGACGGCTAATAAACCCTCGCAAATTGCGAGGGTTTTGCGACGGCAAGTTATTTTTTAAAATAATATTTTTAAAAATTTTTTTGAACGACCATCGCAAAACCCTCGCAAATTGCGAGGGTTTTGCGACGGCAAATAACACTCGCAATTTGCGAGGGTTTTACGACGGATATTTAATTTTAAAAAATATTTTTTAAAAAAATTTGAACGTCCATCGCAAAACCCTCGCAATTTGCGACGGCCAATAAACCCTCTCAATTTGCGAGGGTTTTGCGACGTGCAATTTATTTTTTAAAAAAATATTTTAAAAATTTTTTTTGAACTTCCATCGCAAAACCCTCGCAAATTGCGAGGGTTTTGCGACGGTAAATAACCCTCGCAATTTGCGATGGGTTTGCGACGATAAATTATTTTTTAAAAAAAATATTTTTAAAATTTTTGAACGTCCATCGCAAAGTCCCCGCAATTTGCGAGGGTTTTGTGACGGTAGTTAGCCCTCGCAATTTGCAAGGGTTTTGCGACGGTAATTTATTTTTAAAAAAAATTGAACGTCCATCACAAACCCTCGCAAATTGCGAGGATTTTGCGACGGCAATAACCCTCGCAATTTGCGAGGGCTTTGCGACGATCGATTATTTTTTAAAAAAATATTTTAAAAATTTTTGAACATCCGTCGCAAAGTTCTCGCAATTTGCGAGGGTTTTGAGACGAATTTTCGGCTCTCGCAATTTGCGAGGGTTTTGCGACGGTCAATATTTTTAATTAAAAAATAAATAAATGGCAAAATGTATAGAAAATCTCAAAACCCCAATTCGTCGCAAATTGCCGCTAATAGGTCACTAATTGCGACTGAATTTGCGAGGGTTTTACAACAAAATAGGGTTTTAATCTTTTTTTTAAATTTCTTTATGTGTTTATGTGATGGTGTATTTTGACAAATTTACTGAAATATTTTTAATAACATGTCTCAATTAGTGCATTTTATTATAATTTTGTATATGTAATTATGTCATGTTATACACCTAATATATTGCATAAGTAAATGTATATAGTTAATTATGTTATGTTATATACTTATTCTAATATATAAGTATATGTATATAATGTATATAAGTATCTGTTTAGTTTAATATATATATATATATATATATATATATATATATACTATAACATGTAGGTATATATATACATATGTCTAATTTTTTAATCTATCACTTTGATTAAGTAGTGTATAAAGAAAAATAATTCAAATACTGTTATTATTGTTGATATCACTAAAAAAATTATGAAATTTATAATGTAGAGATCAATTGATAATGTTCTTCGTCTCCTACATGTTAATATATATTATACTAATTTAGCTATGTATATACATGTCCAATTTTTTAATATATCTATTTTGTTAAGTAGTGTATAAAATAAAATATGTTAAGAAAAACAATTCAAATACTGTTATTATTGTTGAGATTACTAAAAAAAATATTGAAAATTATAATGTAGAGATCGATTTGTAATGTTATTCATCTCGAACATATTAATATATATTATACTATATAGTTATATATATACATATTCTAATTTTTTTTATCTATTTATTTGATTAAGTGGTGTATAAATTAAAATATATAAAGAAAAATAATTTACATAATAATATTATTATTAGAATCACTAAAAAATAATAAAAATTATAATGTATAGATCGATTTATAATATTATTCGTATTAATTTATGAGAAATTAGCGAGGATTTTATTTTTTCGTCACAAATTGCGACAAAATAGCTAGAAATTTAAAAAAAAAATTAAAAATTTCCAAAATTTTTCACTCCTTCTTTTTTTTTTTTTTTCCCTCCTTCTTCCCCCTTCCTTCTTCCTCCTCAACTCCCCTCCCTCACCTCCCTCAAGGCACCCCCCCCATCCGACACCCCCCTCCCGCTCCCCCCTCCCTCATCCCGCGCCCCCCTCCTGCTCCCCCCTCCCTCATCCCGCGGTCCCCTCCCTCAACTCCCCCCATCCCGCAGCCCCCCCCCCCCTCAACTCCCCTCCCTCAACTCCCCCACACCCCCGCGCCCCCTCCCCGCGCCCATCCCGCAGCCCCCCCACCCCCGCGCCCCCTCCCTCAACTCCCCCCATCCCGCTAGCCGCCCCCCCCTCAACTCCCCCCGCTCTTCCTACCCCTTCAGCCCGCCTCTCGCCGCCGCTCGCCATTCCCGTGCTATCGTCGTGTCGTTGCTGAAGCCGATTCGTTTGGGTAAGTAGTTAGAATTTATCTCTTGAGCTACTTCATTATCTTATAAACTTTGGGCAGATTTGCATTTCCCCGAAGCTTTGAAATTTGGGCGATTATTTGTGAATGAGCAGTAGTTTGAATTGATGTATAAAAGTTGTATTGATGTTGGGGTTGAGTTTGAGGAGATTGTGAGTGACATGATGGTGGTTTGATGTGAGATTATTGATTTAAATTTGGAATTGTGAACTGGAATTGCTAAATTGTTAGTTGGAATTGTTGTCCTTTTTTAACATTCAATGTGTTTTGATCTATACTTATAGTGCACTCTTTTTACCCTCGTTATAAAAAAATTACTACTTTGATCAAATTATATGGGAACTATGTTTTAGCTATATAAACCCTTATAAATTAATTTGATTGGTTATGATGCCATAATAGGAAGGTTGATTTCTAATTAGTTTAGTAATCTTATTACTTGATTATAATAATATATTAGTCTCTCTAGTGGAAGATTTAACTCTAGTAGAATGCTTTGAAGGCTCTTTTATGTGAGAAATCCGTTTCCTTAGATTATGAAGATGTAGGAGGTGCGTGTTGTTCATATAAATTGCCTTTTTGTTGAATTCAAATGTTGGATTCCCCGTGAGTAATGGGTGATTACTCCTCCCGGGTAATGGGTGATTACCCCTAGTTATCCTTTTATTTATTTATTTATTTTTTTGTATAAATGAATGATCTGTCTTTGTTGTTTGCAATTGCATTTTGATTGTATAATTTTGAGGTGGCCTTGTGCCTGGAAAATGTCCAATTACAGGGGAGACTCGTCAAAATTTTTTTCAAAATCTGCCGCTACTTAATGTGGAATAGAATAACTACCCTTATCTTGGAGTGTATTATTCGATTGAGCATGAGTATATATCCCATAATAGCATTATTATTAAAAATAATATTGCTAATAAGAATAAGAATAGGAGTAATGAAATGAGTAATAATAATAATTTCATATATAGGTCGATGTTAATAATAGCAGGAATAATATACGTTATAGAGAGAGTTTAAACAAATATAAACATTGGAATGAAAATAAATAAAATGTTATTATTTAACCATTGGAATGTGTAAAATAAGAATATAATTAGCTTTAATAGTATTTAATCTTAATCAAATTCCTCAATTAAGATTAAATACTTGGTTAAAACGTATATATTGAAGGTGTAATCGTATCCAACGATAGCAATTGTAAATTCTATGTTTTGGACCTCTTTTTGTTAGATAATAGAAAGGAAAATGTAATTATACTTCTCTTCCTTTTGTTTAAGGGGTGATTTTAATTATTGAGTTGATTGTTCTTTTCTCTCATTTAGACGTCATGGAGGATCGTAGTTGGATGTATAGAAGGCACGCTTCGTGTGTAAAAGGGATCACTATTGAATTTGAGGAAGGGGTTAAGGCTTTTTTGACATTTGCCTTATCAAATGCAATGTCAAGCGTAATTAGATGCCCGTGTGCAAAATGTAAGAATAAAAAGTACCCGGATCCAAAGACAAGTTAAGCTCCACCCGTGGAAGTCCTGGATTTGTGCCTAGGTATTACCGGTGGACATGTCATGGTGAGCCATTCGAGTGTCCCTCAAGTGTGTCTACCTCAATCCCGTAATCCGATTCACATCAAGAAAATCGGTCTCGCGAAATGGTCTTAGACGTAGCAGACCCGACTTTCCCCCGAAGCTCCATCGCAGCTCATTTTGAAGAGCCACCTAATGTGGAGGCACAAAGGTTTTACGATATGTTAAAGGCGGCAGAGACTCCTATATGGGATGGATGCACACAACATTCGCAGCTTTTCACCGGCTTCAAGGTTATTAAACATTAAGTCCGAAAATAACCTCTCGCGTAAAGCCTTTAACGATGTTGTGCAATTGATGAAAGAGGTTGTGCCTAGCAAGAATACGATTCCCGATGATTTCTATCGATGAAAAAATTAGTGGCCGGGTTGGGTTTGCTGGTACAAAAAATAGATGTATGCAATAATGGATGCATGCTTTACCGGAAAGATGACATGAATCGTAGAGAGTGTAAATTTTGTGGCCATCCTCGATATGCACAGTAAAAAGGTTGGGAAGAACACAAGTAGAAGGGAAATTTCATTCAAGAAGATGTATTACTTCCCGATAACACCGAGGCTACAAAGATTGTACACTTCCAAAACAACAACTCGAACACATGAGATGGCATGGAGAGAGCAGATCGGAGAAAGGCACAATGAGTCACCCTCGTGATACCGAAGCATGGCAACACTTTGATCGAATATATCCCGAGTTTGCAAAAGAAGTACGTAATGTCAAACTTGGTTTATGTACAGTATGGATTCTCACCATTTGGGATGTCGGTAAGCAATATTCATCCCGGCCTGGCCATTCTCACACCGTATAATCTCCCCCGTGGATGTGTATGAAGGATCCAAATCATGTTTTTAACAATCATTATCCCGGCCCCAAGAATCCAAAGCACCAGTGTGGATGTTTATTTACAACCCTTGATAGACGAATTAACCAAATTGTGGTTTGAAGGTGTCACCACTTATGACATATCGAAGAAACAAAACTTCCAACTACGGCGGCACTTTTGTGGACTATTAATGATTTTCCCGCATATGGTATGTTGAGTGGCCGGAGCACTCGCTGGGAGATCGGCTTGTCCATATTGTATGGGCAATACAAAGTCTTTTCATCTACAAAATGGTGGGAAACAATCATGGTTTGACTGTCACCGTCTGTCTTACCATCTGATCATCCTTACAGTGAGGGATACGAGATCTTTTAGGAATGATAGAGGTTCTCGAGACATCACAACTCGTGCAATACCCTACCGGTGAAGAAATCTGGGATAGTTTGTCTAATTATGAAAAAATTACAGAAACATGCAAAGAAATTGGAAGGAGTAATGGCAGGGGAATATCTCATAATTGGGCAAAAAGGAGTATTTTTTGGGATTTGCCGTATTGGCGTACTAATTTGGTCCGACATAATATTGATGTAATGCACAATGAGAAGAATGTATTTGACAATGTCATGAATACAGCTTCTTGAGGTAAAGGGTAAATCAAAAGACAATTTAAAGGCTAGACGTGACTTAGAAATTTATTGCCATAGGCCCGAGCTACATGCCTTGAATGTGGGAGGAGGAAAAGTGGCTATACCTAAAGCCATTTACTCGTTGACATCGTAACAAAAGAAACTTTTGCTAGAATGGTTGAGGGGATTGCAACTCCCGTATGGATACGCTTCAAACATTGGAAGATGTGCCGATTTGAATGAGTTGAAGTTATCCGGTATGAAATCACATGACTCGTCACGTATTCATGGAGAGACTACTTCCAATTGCATTGAAGGAATTTCTTCCTTCTAATGTATGGGGTGTTTTGACTGAGTTGAGTCTTTTTTATCGTGATCTATGCTCTCCTAAGTTGAATGTAGCTCATATGGCCAAATTGGAGTCCGACATTCCTTTATTGTTATGTAAGTTGGAGAAGATATTTCCACCCGCATTCTTTGATGTAATGGAACACCTATTAATTCATTTGCCTTACGAAGCAAGAGTTTGTGGCCCCGTTCAATATAGGTGGATGTACCCGTTTGAACGGTAATCGAATCATTCAATCTAATTCTTTTCATAGCAGTGTTCGATATAAGTGTGTGTGACTCGAAGTCGTATTTTTTTAAATGACAGTATTTGCATCAATTGAAAATCAAGGTGAAAAATAAGGCTAGAGTTGAAGGGTCAATCTGCAATGCTTATCTAGTTGAGGAAGCATCCACTTTCTTCTCTTATTATTTTGAGCCACATGTACAAACAAAACGTACAATTCCAGCGCGTAATGAAGAAGGAGAACGATTAGAGAGGGTGCAAGAACCTCGGGTCGTCAATCCGCAATGTTCAAGGACGGGTGATAGGACGAATTCGAACTCGGTTCCTTACTTCGAAGAATTCGTTGCAAGCAAGAATTTATATGTTGCTTAATTGTGGTGAAGTGCAGCCATACATTGAGTACGAGCTACTACTTCATACATTTTATACGATAAACGATACCTCATAATGATTTTGACTCATTCCATCTAATTCTAATGCATTACAGGGCATTCACGACACACTTACGAAGTCCGGCTCCGACTATATCGTAGATAGAAATCAATAGAAGTATCACCTTGAATTTGCGTAATGGTTTAGTGGATATGTAAGTCTCATAAGATAATAACTTGCATTTGGAACTCCATTGGGGATTCAATGGAGTTTCATAATGCTATAACTTTCATAATTACGAGGTTAACTTGTCTAATGTTTTTTAGGTACAAGATTCGTAAAATATGGTTACAAATGAATGCTTGAGGAACTTTGCTTGGGGTCCGTCAAGACTAGTGAAATCATATAGTGGGTACATAATTAATGGTTACCGATTTCACACTCATGATTATGCGGAGGGAAAGAAAACAGCTTAATAGTGGTGTTTGCGTGAAAGGGATTGGAAATGACGCATCAGGACCTCGATTACTATGGAGTGTTAAATGAGATTATTGAAGTGCAATTTCCTGGTAATCCACAAAGAAAGCATTGTTCTTTTTAAATGTCACTCGGTTTGATCAAACATTGAATCGTGGTACGAGGGTACATCCGCAAGATAATCTTGTAGAAATTAACCACAAAAGGAGCTATGCTAACTATGATCCATTTGTTCTAGCTCAACAAGCTATCCAAGTGTATTATGCATCATATCCAGGGAGTAAGAGGCCAAGATCCGATTGGTTGGCAGCTTGCAAAACCAAAGCTCGACATATAATAGATGCACCCGTGGTTGATAGAGCTTATCGAGAAGAAGTAGATGCTATCGACGAAGTCAGCATATCGTTATTTGTTGATCTTGGTATTCTCGACGCATGAGAATGGTATGAGTGAAATGTTGGATGTTCATGATGAGGCTATAACAAGCAAGGGATAGTTCTCCTATAAATGAAGAGGAAGAAGATGAATGGGAAACGAGTAGCGATACCTCAGTAGATGATGATGAGTCTCAGTATCTGAGAATGATTCTAGTGAATAGGCCTCGATTTCAATTCATTTACAAATAATATAGTTAATGGTGAGGGAATCCCGAAATCTATTGCATCATTACTATCCCATGTCAAATTTTAACTTACAATTTATTTGTTACTTGAATCTACATGCCTTGAATCTTTTAATTTTTATTATTTTAAATTCCATCACATACAATTTTGTTTCACAATTTTGTCTAATTGTCGGGAATCTCATCTCCTTCTTTTTTTTTGGCAGAATCTTTCGTTTAGACTTGTACAAACTCCGGAGGATTTTTGTTATTCCTTATTATATTCTTTTGTGGTGTAAACAACAAGGTAGTTTATATATTGTATTGTTGCCGTATTGACAGCACAATTCACAAGGACAGAGGCATTTATAATTTTTAGCTTGATTTTAACTATATCTAACATTTTAATTGGAACCCCGTGAGTGATGGGTGATCATTCCCCGTGAGTGATGGGTGATCATTCCTCTTGGGTAATGGGTGATTACCCCTAGTTATCTTTTGAATTTTTCTATATTTAAAAGATCTCGTCTTTGTTGTTTGTAACAACTGCTTTGGTTGTCAAATCTTGAGGTGGCCTCTGTGCCCGGGAAATGTCCAATTATAGGGGAGACTCGTCAAATTTTTTTAAAATTCAATTTACAAGTACAATGTTTATTTTGACATATCCATCATCAGCAAAGCATTATTATTGTATTACTTTAAACTAGCGAATAGATATAACGTTTCAATGTTATTATTCTTTTATCATTTTTATTCACTGTTATTTACATCCTTCTTTTGGAGTGGGCTTCGTCTTTATTGGTTACTTATTTTTCTTTTTTCATCTCCTTTAGCAATGTCTTCTAATGAAGGATCATTGAGGGAGGGGAGTCGGAGGGTCAGGAGCCTTATACTCCATCCCCTACTCAGCCTACAAAGGCTTTCGTGCCTCATTCATTACATGGCTCTATTGGAGATGAGGGAGTACCATCCCCGCTTTTCAATCATCCGCCGCTTCAGCCTTCGCATTCTCGTTGGGTTGCAAGTTACGGACTCCCGACCTTGGATTGTTCCACGGGGAAACGGTAAGTAACATATTCATACTTTGTAAGATGTTGATTATTAGTTCAATTATTATTATTATTTTTGAGATTAACATAACTATATTGTACATTGTCATTGCACCAAAAATAGGTTCACTGCTCTGACAAATGTGTCCGAGAAATTTCAAATATAATACAAGCAAGATTTCACCGGTTCGTATCCGACATACACGCACGTCCCGATAACCGTGCGAGACTTATGGTTTCAAGAATTTGGGGTAAGCAATTTTTGAGTATTTTTTATCGTTTAAGTACTATGTTATATGTTAATCGTAAATCTTAATCATGATCATGCGTAAATATTTTCGTGGAGGGAAGAGTATGCTTCGCTAATTCGATCAACTTGGGAAAAGAAGTGTCTGACGCGATTTTCTGACATAATGTCTAGGCCGAGGAAGAGGGATGATTGGGTATGTCCTCATTGGATAGAGGCACAGTATTGGAATGACATTTGCGAGTACCGGAGATCGCAGAAGTATCGTAAGCTCTCATCCACCAACAAAAAGAATCGTGGGAGTAGCCGCACCCATACCGGAGGGTCTATTTCTGCTCACGTAACACGAGGACCGTTTGGTAATTCACCTACATGCCTTAATTAATTATTAATCTAAATTGTTTTATTACAAATTTATGTAAGATTGTAATGATTACATCGTGTTAACATAAATGTAGCGGGCCAAGGAGGGGAGTTCTTTTAGCTACACAGTACATGTTTGAGACATTACATGTCTTTCGTAGCGGGCCACAAAAGGGTCGGCTTTGTCGCTGAGCGATCTCGCCGTACATTGGTACTATATAGATTAAATATGTTGAAATTCTTTATACCGTGTGGAATTTGTATTTTATTTTGATAATTACTATTGACAATTCTTTTTTTTTTTTTTAGGATGAGGTGCGAAATCTCATACGTAGCACTCCTCGCCCGAGTCTAGTGACTCGTAGAACTCGTTGTTCCTCTTGATGAAAAAGCCATGTTTGTAAAGGCACAAGGCGGGTTCAAAAGGGGACGAGCTTTGGGTTAGGCTCGTAGGCGACACATGTTCGAACTAGACTGTCTCAAAGTGGACCGCATGCATCTTCTCCTACACAAGTTGATATTGGACATCTAGTAGAGCAAAGGGTTCAACAGTCGAGCGGAGATTCAATCGACAAATAGACTTGTACCGGACTTCATGAGGCAACAAATAGCCTACATTTGGTGGTTGGATGGCAGCTATGTCTGACAAAATGGGTATTCCCGCACCATCTATGCCATCCATAGAGGAGATAGAAGCGCGCATTGCGGCCGCTAATGTCGAAGATGAAGATCCAAATGTTGACGATGGATTTGATCCAACCGATGAGCACCCGGCCCACGTAGGGGCTCTCGTTCCCCTCCTCCACCTCCTTCTCGTACCGCTTCCTTCATTGCTTACATAGACTTGTTATATTTATTTTTATACTCTTTATACACTATTACTTATTTTTGTGAATTATTTTACTTTTTTAGATACTTATTATGTATTTTATATTATATTTTAATATTTAATTATATTTATTTGGGTTTATTTTTAATTTTTTATAGTATTTTTTTGGATTATGAACATACTGTTGATATTTATTTGTATAATATTTCAGGGTTGATTTATAGGGTAATAATTTAAAATAAATATAATAATAAAAAAATTTATTGCAAAACCCTCGCAATTTGCGAGGGTTTTGCGAGGGCCGGGTCGTGGCCCTCGCAAAACCCTCGCAAATTGCGAGGGTATTGCGACGATTTTGCGAGGGTCACGACTTGGGGTTAATTGTCCCCTCGCAAAACCCTCGCAAATTGCGACGGTTTTGCGAGGGTCACGACTTGGGGTTAATTCTCCCTCGCAAATTGCGACGGTTTTGCGAGGGCCAAACCATGATTCTCGCAAAACCCTCGCAAATTTGCGACGGTTTTGCGAGGGTCACTTTTTTTCGTCGCCAAATCGTCGCAAAATTGTTCCTCTCGGTGAAGTTTGACCAAAAAATATTCGTCGCAAAATCCTCGCAAAACCGTCGTAAATAGCAACGAATTTTTTTGCTCCTTCGCAAAACCGTCACAATTTGCGACTGGTTTCTCATGGCCGTCGCAAATTGCGACGTCGTTTTATGCGACGGCTTTGGCCGTCGCAAATGGCGATTTTTCCTGTGTGGTTTTAGCCGTCGCAAAAAATGACGTCGCAATTTGCGACGGCCAAGGGAAACTGTCGCTATTTGCGACGGTTTTGCGAGGGCAAAAAAAATTCGTTGCTATTTGCGAGGATTTTGCGACGAATATTTTTGGTCAAACTTCGCCAAAGGAGCAAATTTGCAACCGTTTTGCGACGAAAAACATTAACCCTCGTAATTGCGACGGTTTTGCGAGGGTCGACTTTGTGCCCTCGCAAAACCCTCGCAAATTGCGAGGGTTTTGCGAGGGCTACGGTTTGGACCCTCGCAAAACCCTCGCAAATTGCGACAGTTTTGCGAGGGGAGAATTAACCCCCAAGTCATGACCCTCGCAAAACCCTCGCAAATTGCGAGGGTTTTGCGAGGGGAGAATTAAATCCCAAGTAGTGGCCCTCGCAAAACCCTCGCAAATTGCGACAATTTTGCGAGAATTTTGCAATAATTTTTTATTTTTTATTATTATATTTATTTTAAATTATTAATTCCCTGTAAATCAACCCTGAAACACTATACAAATAAATGCCAAAACTGTATTCATAATCCAAAAAAATACTATAAAAAATTAAAAATAAGCCCAAATAAATATAATTAAATTACTAAAATATAATATAATATAAAATACATAATAAGTATCTAAAAAAGTAAAATAATTCATAAAAATAAGTAATAGTGTATAAAGAGTATAAAAATAAATATAACAAGTCTATGTAAGTAATGAAGGAGCAAATTGCAGTAGGGGGTGGAGGAGGGGAACGAGAGCCCCTACGTGGGCCCGGTGCTCATCTGCCTGGATCAAATCCATCGTCCGCATTTGGATCTTCATCTTCAAGCATTAGCACCGCAATGCGCGCTTCTATCTCCTCTATGGATGGCATAGATGGTGCACGAATACCCATCTTGTCCGACATAGCCGCCATCCAACCACCAAATGTAGACTCGTTGTCGCCTCATGAAGTCCCGATACAAGTCTATTTGTCGATTGAATCTCCGCTCAGCCCGTTGAACCCTTTGCTCTACTAGATGTCCAATATCAACCGGTGTAGGGGAAGATGCATGCAATCCACTTTGAGACAGCCTAGTTCGAACATGTGTCGCCTCCGAGCCTAACCCAAAACTCGTCCCCTTTTGAACCCGCCTCGTGCCTTTACAAACATGGCTTTTTCATCAAAAGGAACAACAGAGTTTACGTAGTCACTAGACTCGGACCGAGGAGTGCTCGTATGAGATTTCGCACCTCATCCTAAAAAAAAAAAAAAAAAAGAATTGTCAATAGTAATTATCAAAATAAAATACAAATTCCACGCAAGATAAAGAATTTCAACATATTTAATCTATATACTACCAATGTCCGGCGAGATCGCTCACCGACAAACCGACCCTTTTGTGGCTCCACTCCGAAAGACATGTAATGTCTCAAACATGTCTCGTGTAGCTAAAAGAACTCCCTCCTTGGCCCGCTACATTTATGTTAACAAAATGTAATTATTACAATCTTACATAAATTTGTAATAAAACAATTTAGAATAATAATTAATTAAGTGAAGGTGAATTACCAAACGGTCCTCGTGTTCTGTGAACGAAATAGACCCTCCAAAGATGGGTGCAACCTACTCCCACGATTCTTTTTGTTGGTGGATGAGAGCTTCGATACTTCTCTCGATCTCCAGCACTCGCAAATGTCATTCCAATACCGTGCCTCTATCCAATGAGGACATACCCAATCATCCCTCTTCCTCAACCTAGACATTATGTCCGAAAATCGCGTCCGACACTTCTTTTCCCAAGTTGATCGAATTAGCGAAGCATACTCTTCCCTCCACCGAAAATATTTCTGCATGATCATGATTAAGATTTCTGATTAACATATAACATAGTACTTAAACGATAAAAAATACTCAAAAATTGCTTACCCCAAATTCTTGAAACCATAAGTCTCGCACGGCTATCGGGACGTGCGTGTATGTCTGATACGAACCAATGAAGTACCGTCGTATTATATTTGAAATTTCTGACACATTTGTCCGAGCCGGCGAACCTATTTTTGGTGCAATGACAATGTACAATATAGTTATGTTAATCTCAAAAATAATAATAATAATTGAACTAATAATCAACATCTTACAAAGTATGAATATGTTACTTACCCGTTTCCCCGTGGAACAATCCAAGGTCGGGAGTCCGTAACTTGCAACCCAACGTAATGCGAAGTCAAGCAGCTGGATGATTGAAAAGCCGGGATGGTACTCCCTCATCTCCAATAGAGCCATGTAATGAACGAGGCACCGAAAGCCGAGGTAGCCGAGTAGGGGATGGAGTATAAGGCTCCTGACCCTCCTGACTCCCCTCCCTCAATGATCCTTCATTAGAAGACATTGCTAAAGGAGATGAAAAAAGAAAAATAAGTAACCAATAAAGACGAAGCCCACTTCAAAAGAAGGATGTAAATAACCGTGAATAAAAATGATAAAAGAATAATAACATTGAAACGTTATATCTATTCGCTAGTTTAAAGTAATACAATAATATGTATGATAATGATGGATATGTCAAAATAAACATTGTACTTGTAAATTGAATTTTAAAAAAAATTTGACAGAGTCTCCCCTATAATTGGATATTTCCCGTGCACAAGGCCACCTCAAGATTTGACAATCAAAACGTCGTTACAAACAACAAAGACAGATCTTTCAAATATAGAAAAATTCAAAAGATAACTAGGGGTAATCACCCATTACCCAAGAGGAATGATCACCCATCACTCACTGGGAATGATCACCCATCACTCACTGGGTTCCAATTAAAATGTTAGATATAGTTAAAATCAAGCTAAAAATTATAAATGCCTCTGTCCTTGTGAATTGTCTCGTCAATACAAAGAACAATACAATATATAAATTACCTTGTTGTTTACACCACAAAAGAATATAATAAGGAATAATAAAAATCCTCCGGCTGTACAAGTCTAAACGAAAGATTCCAGCAAAAAAAAGAAGGAGATGAGATTCCCGACAATTAGACAAAATTGTGAAACAAAATTGTATGTGATGGAATTTAAAATAATAAAAATTAAAAGATTCAAGGCATGTAGATTCAAGTAACAAATAAATTATAAATTAAAATTTGACATGGGATAGTAATGATGCAATAGATTTCAGGATTCCCTCACCATTAACTATATTATTTGTAAATGAATTGAAATCAGGCCTATTCACTAGAATCATTCTCCGATACGTACTCATCATCATCTACCGAGGTATCGCTATTCGTTTCCCATTCATCTTCATCTTCTTCCTCTTCATTTATAGGAGAATTTTCCCTTGCCGTTATAGCCTCATCTTGAACATCCAACATTTCATTCATACCATTCTCATGCGTCGAATACCAAGATCAACAAATAACGATATGCCGACTTCGTCGCAGCATCTACTTCTTCCCGATAAGCTCGTCAACCACAGTGCATCTATTATATGTCGAGCTTTGGTTTTGCAACCGCCAACCAATCGATCTTGGCCTCTTACTCCCCGGATATGATGCATAATACACTTGGCTAGCTTGTTGAGCTAGAACAAATGGATCATAGTTAGCATAGCTCCTTTTGTGGTTAATTTCTACAAGATTATATCATGGATGTACCCCGGTACCACGATTCAATGTTTGATCAAACCAAGTGACATTTAAAAAGAACAACGCTTTGTCGTGGATTACCAGGAAATTGCACTTCAATAATCTCATTTAACACTCCATAGTAATCATGTCCCGATGCGTCATTTCCAATCCCTTTCACGCAAACACCACTATTAACTCGTTTTCTTTCCTCCGCATAATCATTAGTGTGAAATCGGTAACCATTAATTATGTACCCACTATATGATTTCACTAGCCTTGACGGACCCCAAGCAAAGTTCCTCAAGCATTCATTTGTAACCATATTTTCTCGAATCTTGTACCTAAAAAACATTAGACAAGTTAATTTTTTAATTATGAAAGTTATAGCATTACGAAACTCCATTGAATCCCCAATGGAGTTCCAAATGCAAGTTATTAACTTATGTAACTTACATATCCACTAAACCATTCTCGCAAATTCAAGGCCGATTCTTCTATTGATTTCTATCTCTCGATATAGTCGGAGCCGTACTTCGTAAGTGTGCCGTGAATGCCCCGTAATGCATTAGAATTAGATTGAATGAGTCAAAATCATTACGAGGTATCGTTTATCGTATAAAATGTATGAAGTAGTAGCTCGTACTCAATGTATGGCTGCACTTCACCACAATTAAGCAACATATAAATTCTTGCCGCAACGAATTCTTCGTAAGTAAGGAACCGAGTTCGAATTCGTCCTATCACCCTTCCTTGAACATTGCGTATTGACAACCCTGTGTTCTTGCACCCTCTCTAATCGTTCTCCCTCTTCATTACGCGCCGGAATTGTACGTTTTGTTTGTACATGTGGCTCAAAATAATAAGAGAAGAAAGTGGATGCTTCCTCAACTAGATAAGCATTGCAGTATTGACCCTTCAACTCTAGCCTTATTTTTCACCTTGATTTTCAATTGATGCAAATACCTGTCATTTAAAAAAAATTTCAACTTCAGCCACACACGCTTATATCGTACTCGCTATGAAAAGAATTAGATTGAATGATTCGATTACCGTTCAAACGGGTACATCCACCTATATTGAACAGGGCCACAAACTCTTGCTTCGTAAGGCAAATGAATTAATAGGTGTTCCATTACATCAAAGAATGCAGGTGGAAATATCTTCTCCAACTTACATAACAATAAAGGAATGTCGGACTCCAATTTGGCCATATGAGCTACATTCAACTTAGGAGAGCATAGATCACGATAAAAAAGACTCAACTCCGTCAAAACACCCCATACATTAGAAGGAAGAAATTCCTTCAATGCAATTGGAAGTAGTCTCTCCATGAATACGTGATAGCTCATGTGATTTCATACCGGATAACTTCAACTCATTCAAATCAAGCACATCTTCCAATGTTTGAAGCGTATCCATCCTGGGAGTTGCAATCCCCTCAACCATTCAAGCAAAAGTTTCTTTTGTTCCGATGTCAACGAGTAAACAGACTTTAGGTATAGCCACTTTTCCTCCTCCCACATTCAAGGCATGTAGCTCGTGCCTATGGCAATAAATTTCTAAGTCACGTCTAGCCTTTAAATTGTCTTTTGATTTACCCTTTACCTCAAGAACTCGTATTCATGACATTGTCAAATACATTCTTCTCATTGTGCATTACATCAATATTATGTCGGACCAAATTAGTACGCCAATACGGCAAATCCCAAAAAATACTCCTTTTTGCCCAATTATGAGATATTCCCCTGCCATTACTCCTTCCAATTTCTTTGCATGTTTCTGTAATTTTTTCATAGTTAGACAAACTATCCCGCATTTCTTCACCAAGCAGGGTATTGCACAGTGCCGTGATGTCTCGTAACCTCTATCATTCCTAAAAGATCTCGTATCCCTCCCGTAAGGATGATCCGATGGTAAGAAACGACGGTGACAGCCAAACCATGATTGTTTCCCACCATTTTGTAGATGAAAAGACTTTGTATTGCCCATACAATATGGACAAGCCGCCTCCCAAGCAGTGCTCCACCCACTCAACATACCATATGCAGGAAAATCATTAATAGTCCACAAAAGTGCCGCCCGTAGTTGGAAGTTTTGTTTCTTCGATATGTCATAAGTGGTGACACCTTCAAACCACAATTTGGTTAATTCGTCTATCAAGGGTTGTAAATAAACATCCACCTGGTGCTTTGGATTCTTGGGGCCCGGGATAATGATTGTTAAAAACATGACTCGGATCCTTCATACACATCCACGGGGGAGATTATACGGTGTGAGAATGACCGGCCAGGATGAATATTGCTTACCCGACATCCCAAATGGTGAGAATCCATCTCGTACATAAACCAAGTTTGACATTCCGTACTTCTTTTGCAAATTCAGGATGCATTCGATCAAAGTGTTGCCATGCTTCAAGATCACGAGGGTGACTCATGGTGCCTTTCTCCGATCTCGCTTCTCTCCATGCCATCTCATGTGTTCAACCGTTGTTTTAGAAGTATACAATCTTTGTAGCCTCGGTGTTATCGGGAAGTAATACATCTTCTTGAATGAAATTTCCTTTCTACTTGTGTTCTTCCCAACCTTTTTCTCGTGCATATCGAGGATGGCCACAAAATTTACACTCTCTACGATTCATGTCATCTTTCCAAGAAAGCATGCATCCATTATTGCATACATCTATTTTTTGTACCGGCAAACCCAACCCAGCCACTAATTTTTTCATCCGATAGAAATCATCGAGAATCGTATTATCGCTAGGCACAACCTCTTTCATCAATTGCACAACATCGTTAAAGGCTTTACGCGAGAGGTTATTTTCGTACTTAATGTTTAATAACCTTGAAGCCAGTGAAAGCCGCGAATGTTGTGTGCATCCATCCCATATAGGAGTCTCTCGCCGCCTTTAACATATCGTAAAACCTTTGTGCCTCCACATTAGGTGGTTCTTCAAAATGGTCTCGTCGATGGAGCTTCAGTGGGGAAAGTCGAGTCCCGCTACGTCTAAGACCATTTCGCGAGACAGCATTTTCTTGATGTGAATCAAATTCTCGGGATTGAGGTAGACACACTTGAGGGACACTCGAATGGCTCACCATGACATGTCCACCGGTAATACCTAGGCACAAATCCGTACTTCCACAGTGGAGCTTAACTTGTGCCGGATCTAGATACTTTTTATTCTTACATTTTGCACACGGGCATCTAATTACGCTTGATATTGCATTTGATAAGGCAAATGTCAAAAAAGCCTTAACCCCTTCCTCAAATTCAATAGTGATCCCTTTTACACCCGAAGCGTGCCTTCTATACATCCAACTACGATCCTCCATGACGTCTAAATGAGAGAAAAGAACAATCAACTCAATAATTAAAATCACCCCTTAAACAAAAGGAAGAGAAGTGTAATTACATTTTCCTTTCTATTATCTAACAAAAAGAGGTCCAAAACATAGAATTTACAATTGCTATCTTTGGATACAGTTACACCTTCAATATCTACGTTTTAACCAAGTTCTACATTTAATTGAGGTGAAAAGTACAATTATTTGAAGAGTAAAAATAAATGTGGAAATAAAAGAGAAAATTTTATATTTGATTAAGATAAATAATATTAAAGCTAATTATATTCTTATTTTATACATTCCAATGGTTAAAATAATAACATTTTATTTATTTTCATTCCAATGTTTATATTTGTTTAAACTTTCTTTATAACGTATATTATTCCTACTATTGTTAACATTCATATTATATATGAAATTATTATTATTATTATTACTCATTTCATTAGTCCTATTCTTATTGTTATTAGCAATATTATTTTTAATAATAATGCTATTATGGGATATATACTCATGTTCAATTGAATAATACACTCCAAGATAAGGGTAGTTATTCTACTCCACAGTACATAGCGGCAGATTTTGAAAAAATTTTGACAGTAGTCTCCCCGTAATTGGACATTTTCCAGGCACAGGGCCACCTTAAAATTATACAATCAAAATGCAATTGCAAACAACAAAGACAGATCATTCATTTATACAAAAAAATAAATAAATAAAAGGATAACTAGGGGTAATCACCCATTACCCAGGAGGAGTAATTACCCATTACTCACGGGGAATCCAACATTTGAATTCAACACAAAGGCAATTTATATGAACAACACGCACCTCCTACATCTTCATAATCTAAGGAAACGAATTTCTCACATAAAAGAGCCTTCAAAGCATTCCACTAGAGTTAAATCTTCCACTAGAGACACTAATATATTATTATAATCAAGTAATAAGATTACTAAACTAATCAGATATCAACCTTCCTATTATGGCATCATAACCAATCAAATTAATTTATAAGGGTTTATATAGCTAAAACATAGTTTCCATATAATTTGATCAAAGTAGTAATTTTTTGATAACAGGGTAAAAGAGAGTGCACTTTGTACAAAGTATATCACATATAAGTACAGATCAAAACACCATGAATGTTTAAAAAGGACAACAATTCCAACTAACAATTCAGCAATTCCAGTTCACAATTCCAAATTTAAATCAATAATCTCACATCAAACCACCATCATGTCACTCCCAATCTCCTCAAATTCAACCCCAACATCAATACAACTTTTATACATCAATTCCAACTCTGCTCATTCACAAATAATCACCCAAATTTCAAAGCTTCGTGGGAAATGCAAATCGCCCAACATGGACTTAGTTTATAAGATAATGAAGTAGCTCAAGAGATGAATTCTAACTACTTACCCAAATGAATCAGCTTCAAGAATAGCACAAAGACAGAGTACACAGAATGGCAGTGGAGGCGCTCACTGAGGGGGCGGGCTGAAGGGGGCAGGCTGAGCAGGGGGGGCTGAGGGAGACTCTGCAGGAGGGGGGCGCAGGGAGGGGGCGGGCTGAGGGGGGATCTGCAGGAAGGGGGGCGCGGGGAGGGGGGACCTGCGGGGGAGGAGGGTCGGCGGGGGTGGGAGGGCACGGGGAGGGGGGCTGCGGGGGAGGAGTGCCGGGGAGTGGGGGCTTGGGGGGGAGCTGCGGGAGGGGGGCGCGGGATTGGGGGGGGGGGAGTTAAGGGAGGGGGCACGGGGATGGGGGAGTTGCGGGGAGGTCGCCGGCGGGGAGAGGGGGGAGAGATGGGGAGCGACGGCGCGAGCTTGGGAAGGGGAGGGTGTGGCGGGTCGTGTGGAAGGGAAGAAGGATGTGGGAAGAAGGAGGGAAAAAAAAAAAGGAGGGAGTGAAAAATTTTGGAAAATTTTAGTTTTTTTTTTAAATTTCTAGCTATTTCGTCACAATTTGTGACGAAAAAATAAAACCCTCGCTAATTTCTCATAAATTAATACGAATAACATTATAAATCGATCTATACATTATAATTTTTATTATTTTTTAGTGATTTTAATAATATTATTATTATGTAAATTATTTTTCTTTATATATTTTAATTTATACACCACTAAATCAAATAAATAGATCAAAAAATTAGATATATGTATATATATATAACTATATAGTATAATATATATTAATATGTTGGAGATGAATAACATTACAAATCGATCTCTACATTATAATTTTAACTATTTTTTTTAATGATCTCAATAATAATAACAGTATTTGAATTATTTTTCTTTATATATTTTACTTTATACACCACTTAACAAAATAGATATATTAAAAAATTGGATATATGTATATACATAGCTATATAGTATAATATATATTAATATGTAGGAGACGAAGAACATTACAAATTGATCTCTACATTATAAATTTCACTATTTTTTTAGTGATATCAACAATAATAACAGTATTTGAATTATTTTTCTTTATATATTTTACTTTATATACTACTTAATCAAAGTGATAGATTAAAAAATTAGACATATGTATATATATACCTACATGTATATATATATATATATATATATATATATATTAAACTAAACAGATACTTATATACATTATATACATATACTTATATATTAGAATAAGTATATAACATAACATAATTAACTATATACATTTACTTATGCAATACATTAGGTGTATAGCATGACATAATTACATATACAAAATTATAATAAAATGCACTAATTGAGACATGTTATTAAAAATATTTCAGTAAATTTGTCAAAATACACCATCACATAAACACATAAAGAAATTTAAAAAAAAAAGATTAAAACCCTATTTTGTTGTAAAACCCTCGCAAATTCGTCGCAATTAGTGACGGATTTGCGACGAATTAAGGTTTTGAGATTTTCTATAATTTTTTTCATTTATTTATTTTTTAATTAAAAATATTGACCGTCGCAAAACCCTCGCAAATTGCGAGGGCCCAAAATCCGTCACAAAACCCTCGCAAATTGCGAGAGCTTTGCGATGGACGTTCAAAAATTTTTAAAATATTTTTTAAAAAAACAATCGATCGTCGCAAAACCCTCGCAAATTGCGAGGGTTTTGCGATGGACATTCAAAATTTTTTTTAAAAAATATATTTTTTAAAAATAGATAGCCGTCGCAAAACCCTCGCAATTTGCGAGGGCTTTGCGATGGACGTTCAAAAATTTTAAAAATATTTTTTAAAAAAACAATCGGTCGTCGTAAAACCCTCGCAAATTGCGAGGGTAATTTGCTGTCGCAAAATCCTCGCAAATTGCAAGGGTTTTGCGATGGACGTTCAAAAATTTTTTAAAAAAATATTTTTTAAAAGCAAAACCCTCGCAAATTGCAAGGGCTAACTACCGTCGTAAAACCCTCGCAAATTGCGAAGACTTTGCGATGGACGTTCAAAAATTTTAAAAATATTTTTTTAAAAAATAATTTGTCGTCGCAAAACCCTCGCAAATTGCGAGGGTTTTGCGATGGACGTTCAAAAATTTTTTTAAAAATATTTTTTAAAATAAATCGCTGTCGCAAAACCCTCGCAATTTGCGAGGGCATAAATACCGTCGCAAAACCCTCGCAAATAGCGACGATTTTGCTACGAATTGCGACGGGTGTTTTGGCCGTCGCAAAACTATCGCAAATTGCGACGGTTTTGCGACGGTTTTGGTCAACCCGCGACTTGTTTGAAAATCGTCGCAAATTGGTCGCTATTAGCGACGGTATTGAAGCCGTCGCAAAAAATTCATCGCAAATCGCAATTTTTCCTGTATTATATATATAGATAATATATATATATTGATATATATATATATATATATTATATATTTAATGTAGTTATATACTATATTGATATATTAATGGTTATAATTAAAATGTTATAAATTATCTTGTCATTATAATGCTTGAACTTTTAAAAGAAGTAGCAAAGTATAATGATTCTAATATATTAATTTATAATTAGACAACTTACTTAAAAAGAAAATAACACCTGAATTTTTGTTAAATTTCAACTAAATTAATATTAAGAAGTAAATATTAGGAGGGAAATTGTAAATTTATTAAATGATTAGTTGTGTGTAACATATTTTTAGTAAAAAAGATTAAAATTGGAAAAAAATTATTATTAATTAACATATTGAATAATATAATTAATTATTTAATTTTGAGTTTAGTTTTATAAAAAATTCATACAAACTACATGAAATTCAGTAAAATTAAGATCTTGTTATGAATATCTTAAAATTATTGGAAGCTTCATTAATTAGTGGAGGCTCCACTAATTATGGATTTATGTGAATTATTAGAGAAGATTTTTATGGATGTCCGCAATTTAGTGGAGACACCACTAATTAAGATTAGTGGAAGATGATGTATGCCATTGTGTATTCCACTAATTAGAGCTCTATAAATAGAGCTATTCTCTAAACTTGTAATACACCATTATTTTGTGAAAGAAAGATTAGTGAAAGAAAAATTAGAGAAAATTGTGAGAGAAAAGAAAGAGAAAAATTCTTGTGCAAAGAATAGTTAAAGTTTTATTAGTGTGTAGTGTGTAGATTTTGTTCTAATACTACCCAAATTTTATAACACGTTATCAGCACGAATCTCTACCGTTACAAAAGCCAGAAGACTAAGCACGAGTTTCTGCCGTTACCAAAGCCAGAAGACAGGTACGTATTTATTGATCTCTATGGCTAACCTTGCTAAACTCGAATTTGTAGCCCTTGATATTTCTGGAAAAAATTATATGTCATGGGTTCTCGATGCAGAAATGCATCTAAATGTTGAAGGCCTTAGTGAAACTATTCAAGCAAATAATAGTGCATCTGCATAACATAAGGCTAAAACTTTGATTTTTATTCGTCGTCATCTTGATGAAAATTTGAAAATGAAATATCTTACCGAAAAAGATTCATATGTCCTGTGGGTAAATTTAAAAGAAAGATTTGACCACCTGAAAATGGTCGTACTACCCACTGTACGGTATGAATGGTTGCACCTGAGGTTGCAAGATTTTAAAACCATGAATGAATATAGCTCCGCAATGTATAAAATTACATCTCAGTTAAAATTATGCGGGGAAAAAGTGACTGATGAAGATATGTTGGAGAAGACATTCTCAACCTTTCATACCTCGAATATTGTCCTGCAGCAACAATATCGAGAAAAAGGGTATACAAAATTTACAGATTTAATTACTGCAGAAATCATGAAACCAGACCAACTGGCTCAACAGCACTCCCAGAAGTGAATGTTGCTGGTTCTAGTAGAAGCCACCATTATAGTCGTGGTCGTGGCCGTGGTCGTGGTTATGGTCGTAGACACGTTCGATATTTCCCTTATCACAATCATAATCAAACTGTGAGAAATACTGACCACTTGAAGTGGAACAGAAAAGATCATAAGGGAAAAGAAAAAGAAATTGAAGAAAAGTATGAGGATATATGTTATAGATGTGGCATGAAAGGTCATTGGTCACGAAATTGTCGTACGACTAAGCATTTAGTTGAATTGTATCAAGCTTCATTGAAAAATAAAAATGTAGAAGCAAATTTTTTTCAACATCCAATAAATGATACTGAGGATGATGATATTGATTCTGAAGATCTTAATATCAATATTACCCATATGGATGTATCGGATTTTTTTGAACACCCAGACGGTAAGATAAACCATTTAATTGGTGATGGCAGTGTCCAAAAGAACTAAAGCCTCACCCTGATATTTTTGTATTTTCATTTTTATTATATTCTAATATTATTTACGTTTGCATATATATATATATATATATATATGTGTTCAGATGGCTGTTGTTAATGATGATGTATGCATTATTGATAGTGGAACTACATACACCATACTAAAAAATGAGAAATATTTTTCTGATCTCAAAATGGAATAAATAAATATTTATACGATAAATGGTAGTGCAAATGTGATTGAGGGCTCTGGAAGAGCTAGTATATTGTTGCATAAAGGAACAACAATTATTATTGATAAGGTACTATTTTTCTCAAAATCCAAAAGAAATTTATTGAGTTTTAAAGATATCCGCAGAAATTGGTATCATGTTGAAACAAATGAGGAAAATGGAATTGAGCATCTTTATATTACTCAAATGCATTTGGGTAAGAAATTTGTATTAGAAAAACTGCCATCTTTTTCTACTGGCCTATATTTTGTAAAAATACGTACAATTGAAATTCATCATCTAGTAAACCAGAAATTTACTGATCCTATTACTTTTAGCATTTGGTATGACCGGTTGGGTCATTCGGGATCTACCATGATGAGAAGAATCACTGAGAATACACATGATCATCCTTTAAAAGATAAAAGGATATTAACATCAGAAAAATTCGCATGTACTGCATTTTCCCTATGAAAATTAATTGTTAAACCATCACCAGTAAAAGTAGGAGCTGAAAGTCCTATATTTCTCGAACGGATTCACGGAGATATTTGTAGACCTATTAATCTACCATGTGGACCGTTCAAATATTTTATGGTCTTAATTGATGCATCATCCCGATAGTCACATGTATGTTTATTATCTACTCGCAACATGGCATTTGCAAGATTACTTGCTCAAATAATTAAATTACGAATACAATTTCCTGACCATCACATTAAAAATATCCATTTAGATAATGCTGGTGAATTTTCATCACATACTTTTGATGCATATTGCATGTCAATTGGGATTAATGTTGAACATCCTGTAGCTCATGTTCACACACAAAATGGTCTTGCTGAATATTTGATTAAACGATTACAATTAATTGTTAGACCATTATTAATGAAAATACATCTCCCAACATCTACTTGGGGACATGCTATTTTACATGTTGCAACACTTGTACGTATAAGACCAGCTAATTATCATAAATTCTCTCATTTGCAATTGGCTTTTGGGTCAGAACCAAATATTGCTGATTTAAGAATTTTTGGGTGTGCTGTATATGTTCCAATTGCACCAAACCAACGTACAAAGATGGGTCCTCAAAGAAGAAAGGGGATATACGTTGGATATGATTTTCCCTCTATTATCAGGTATGTTGAACCCCTGACAGGAGATGTATTCACAGCAAGATTTGCTAATTGTCATTTTGATGAATCATTATTCCCTAAATTAGGGGGAGAACCAAAACAGTATAAAAATGATCTTGCTTGGACAACATCATTAAATTATCTTGATCCGCGCACAAGCGCATGTGAACTTGAAGTTCAAAAGATAATTCATTTGCAAAGCATTACAAATCAAATGCCAAACGCTTTTGTTGACTCTAGAAGAGTTACAAAATCGCATATTCCAGTTATAAATGCTCCTATTCGAATTGAAGTTTCAACAGAACAAAATATTATACCTATAGCTGTTGAGTCAAAAACACGCCAGAAGCGTGGCCGACCTCTTGGTTCTAAAGATAAAAATCCTCGAAAGAAAAGAGGATTAAATGATCCAAAAGATCATATTGAAGAAAAGAATGATAAAGACCAACAGAGAACTGATGACAAAGAATCAGAAGTTGATGAAAGTAACACTGAAATTTCTATCAATTATATCACTTCCGGTAGAAGTTGGAATCGGATAGAAATTGTTATTGATAATATATTTGCATACAATATATCTCTTGATGTTACATAGGATAATGATGATCCTGAACCAATATCAGTTGATGAATGTCAACATAGAAAAGATTGGCTGTAATGGAAAGATGTGATTTAATCGGAGTTAAATGTACTGACAAAACGTGAAGTTTTTTGACCTGCAGTCCGAACACCAGAAGGTGTAAAACCTGTTGGCTACAAATGGATATTTGTGCGAAAGCGCAATGAAAAGAGTGAAATCGTTCGATATAAAGCGCGATTAGTAACCCAAGGTTTTTCACAAAGACCAGGTATTAATTATGATGAAACCTATCATATTGTTGATGCTATTACACTCCGATATCTTATCAGTTTAGCAGTACGTGAAAAGATAGATACGCGCCTATTAGATGTTGTCACTGCTTACTTGTATGAAAATTTAGAAAATAATGTTTACATGAAAATCCCCGAATGATTTCATATGCTTGAAGCATATAAACATTATCCTTGTGAAAATTACTCCATCAAGTTGCAGAAATCATTATATGGCTTGAAGCTCTGGACGCATGTGGTTCACACGTCTTAGTGAATATTTATTGAAAGCGAGATTTAAAAATGACCAGGTATGTCCATGTGTTTTTATTAAGAAATCTGGTTCTAAATTTGTGATATTAGCTATATATGTTGATGATATTAATCTTATTGGAACTCCTGAAGAGCTCCAAGAAACAATGGATTATTTAAAAAGAGAATTCGAAATTAAGAATTTTGGTAAAACCAAATTTTACCTTGGTTTACAAATTGAACATTTGGAAAGTGAAATATTTATTCATCAATCAACATATACAACAAAAGTGCTAAAAAGATTTTATATGGACAAAGCACATCCATTGAGTATTCCAATGATCGTCCGATCATTAAATGTAGATAAAGATTCTTTCCGACCTCAAGAAAATGATGAAGAACTCCTCGGTCCTGAAGTACCATATCTCAGTGCAATTGGTGCATTGATGTATCTTGCTAATAATACACGACCTGATATTGCTTTTGCTATCAATTTATTAGCAAGATTTAGTTCTTCACCAACACAACGACATTGGAATGGAATTAAACAAGTCCTTCGATATCTCCAAAGTACATTTGATCTCGGATTATTTTATTCAAATAAAACCAACCCAACATTGATTGGTTATGCAGATACTGGTTATTTATCTGATCCACATAAAACACGTTCTCAAATGGGCTATCTATTTATATGTGAAAATACTGCTATATCATGGCGTTCTACAAAACAATCTATAGCAGTTACTTCTTCAAATCATGCTGAAATTATAGCCATTCATGAAGTAAGTCGAGAATGTGTATGGCTAAGATCTATGATTCATTATATCCGAGAACGTTGTGGATTATCATCGATCAAAGATATTCCAACTCTTCTTTATAAAGACAATGCAGCTTGCATAGTTCAATTACGAGGAGGATATATTAAAGGAGATCGGACAAAACATATTTCACCAAAATTCTTCTTTACTCATGAACTCCAGAAGAAAGGTGAAATTGATGTGCTACAAATTCGGTCATGTGACAACCTCGCAGATATTTTCACGAAGATTTTACCGACTGCAACATTTGAGAAGTTGAGATATAAAATCGGTATGCGTCTGTTTAAAGATTTAAATGAATCATCTCATTAGGGGGAGTAATAAACAGACATATAGAATAGTGTACTTTTTTTCCTTCACTATATTTTTTTCCCACTGGGTTTTTATCTTGTAAGGTTTTAACGAGGCATATTCTTTATGTAATGGATGGACATCTAAGGGGGAATGTTATGAATATCTTAAAATTATTGAAAGCTCCATTAATTAGTGGAGGCTCCACTAATTATGGATTTATATGAATTATTAAAGAAGATTTTTATTGATGTCCACCATTTAGTGAAGACACCACTAATTAAGATTAGTGGAAGATGATGTATGCCATGATATATTCCACTAATTAGAGCTCTATAAATAGAGCTATTCTCTAAGTTTGTAATACACTATTATTTTGTGAAAGAAAGATTAGTGAAAGAAATATTAGAGAAAATTGTGAGAGAAAAGAAAGTGAAAAATTCTTATGCAAAGAATAGTTAAAGTTTTATTAGTGTGTAGTGTGTAAATTTTATTGTAACATTACCCAAATTTTATAACAGATCTAACTTTATATATTCATCTAAAATTAAATTATAAAAATAGGGAGATGCACAAAAAAAAAAAAAAAAAAGCTTATATGCCACGGTCGGTAAACCCTCGCTATCTGTATGGAATTCGGTAAACCCTCGCTATCTGTATGGAATTAGAGACTGAATACTGACCATAATTATCTTATCCGTAGCCAAATCATCGAAGTTGCGAGGGTGAGAAGTAGGTCCTAACTAATTTTAAGATTAAGTTCAACACTTGGTAGTTTTTTCTCTTCTTTCCATTCCAATCTCCGGTCGATCCCTTTGTGGCTTCCATCTTTATTTCCCCTTCCTTTCCATTCTTCTTTTTCCGGTCGACCTCTGACCTTTGTCCATTTCCTCGGTAGCAGACCCCCCCCTCCCCCTCCCCACTGCCGCGCTAGTCACTCCTACTGTCGGAGATTTATCCGCCCCCTTCCACTGCCAGTAATACAATTCGGCCCTCCACAGCACCGTTGTTGCCGCATACGTTATCCCTCTGCTGCCACCTAACGCTTCTGTTGCCGCCGACCTCCGCTGCCACTGATTCTTTTGGAAATTGGACCTGCAGTGCCGCCGATTCTCTTTTCTCTATACACAAAGTAAAGGTCCGTTCACTTTGCTGATGAAGATTTTCCCATGGTTATTTGTGGGCTCTTTTAATGCTTGTTGAAATAATGTGTTTAGCAAATAATACAGTATTGCTATTGAAAATATGATCTTTGGATAATTTTAATGCCTGTGCTTGACAATGTGAAATTAACAAATGCATTTCAATAAGGTACTGGGTTTCTATCGATTCGCTTCAATGAGTTTGTAAGTCTACCTGAGTATATAAATTTTCATTGGGGAAATCATTCTTGTAATCAAAATCTGAACTCTATAGGAGTTTATTCAATTATTGGATCAATTCAGGAGGTCATATTGAATTTGTATCCTCTGTAGCTCGTCTACTATTTTATTGTAAATGCCTTCCACACTTTTCAAGAAGCGGCTTATATTTTAACTTAACTGGATACTTAGATGCAAAGCTTTGCTATAGAGTTCATTATGTAGTTTTGTGTGTCCGTCCTTTATATGTCATTTTGTACTATCTTATCCTACGAAAGAAAGAATTTTCGCACTCATGCTATGCTGAATATGTAAATGTTGGAGGGGTGAAATTAGCTAAATTGAAAAGTTAGAAATTTGGGGAGAAATTTCATTCGTAAAATTGCTCAACTGAAATATGGGGGAGGGAAAATTTTCTATTTCATTGTACTTTTGTCTTTACCCTCCTTCCCTGTTTCCCAAAACTCGTGTCTCTCTCCCTTTCTATCTCTCATTTCTCTCCCCCATTTCAAATCAAATCTAGGGTTTCTTTTTCTTTTCTCTTTTTTTCTTTATGTGTCTTAGGCAGCATTTGTTGGACTGCTAAAATTTAAGCTTTGTTTTGAGGGGCTATATGGTATGAATTTTCTGCATTTTTGTTAAAGGCATCAGTTTATACATTTGCCTGGAAGTTGATTGAATCATCTTTTCTAACAGTACAGAAGATTATATTTACTGAGGTACTTTGTCCTGTCACTTTGCTTATCAAGGAAAAAGGTACATGAATTTAAAAGTTTCAACTTAAAATTTTAATGTTTTTACCTTATATGAATTGGATCCCTGTGAGTGATGGGTGATCATTCCCCTTGAGTGATTGGTGATCGTTCCTCGTAGGTAATGGGTGATTACCTTTAGGTTAGTTTTATTGAATAATTGCTGTGACATTTATTAGTTTTTGTGTATTTCGTTTAAGGTTTGTTGATTTTGTGGTGGCCTAGTTGCATAGAAGACGTCCAGTTTATAAGGGAAACTCTGCCAAAATTTTCATTGCTCATCTTAAACCATTTTCTCTTAAGATTAATTTCTTCTTGTTTTTTTACAAATGGTATTCAACATGACAACTTCACCATCTTCTTCTTGCATTTCAGCTGGCCAAGGACCCTAAACTCACTTATAAATGCTACAACAATCAAGCTGCAAATCTTGAATTCAAACTTCTTTTAAATTGAAATGAAATACTAAACCACTTCCTCCAATCTCTCTATGCCTTTTGAACTTTATAACACTAGTATTTTCCAGCAATTATAGCATAAAACAATCACATTTCTTTTCTTCTTCTTCCTCAAAATTTCGGCACTCTCTTTGTGATATATTGTACACTTCTTCTTCCTTCACCATAGCAGCAGAAGAACACCATTAAAATACCTCTAAGCACTCCTAGTTTTTGTCTCTTCAAATTAGTTTGAATTTAAAATTAAAAACCATGAAATTCTGCTTCAAACTCTCAACCAATGTAGCTACAAACCTCATTTGGAGCAACCAGAATTTCAACTTCCAATACTCACAAATTTCGTACAGCTTAAGCACAAGAACATCACAATTTCCTTTCTCTATTCTTATTCATTTATTCATCTCTCTTCAACAAGAATACACACTTGCACTCTTCTACATTTTATTCATTTTCAAGTATGACAAATCACTCCAAACTATCCAAATGAGTAGAGCACCTTCACCTCTTCCCTAAATTTCAGATTTTTACATCAGACCAATCAGAATTTCCTTTTTTAAAGGTTAAAATGGAGATGGTTTGGAGAAGAATCAAGAAGAGTATCACTCATAGAACTCTGAACTGTGATATACTATAAAACAATGTGTGTCGAACATATTTGCATTTTAGTTAACTATGAACTTTTATCTAGGACAAGGCACTATATAATTAGCAATTTTAGTTTTCATTTGGCCAATGTACCTAACGATTAGAGAACCCATATTTTTTCCTATGGTGGTTTGAAAGTTTTGCAAATGTATTGCCAGTTATACTAGTTTTAATTGCAAAGTACACATGATTCATATTCTTCTAAGTTGGTTCTTTGTTTGAGTTGAAATGGACGTTTGCAAATGTATTATCTGATGGTCTTAAAGTTGCATACCTTAGTTGCTATTTCTCTCACTTCTTCTACACAACATATACATTGAATGCGCTCTTTTTTGGTTATTGCACATTATGCTATTATTATGCTTTATTTGGATACGCATGTTGCTGGTTTATCTTAAGAATGCCCTATTTGGTAAATTGAGTTCATTTGGTGTAAGCTCTATGGGTAGTGATAAATTTTGATTGTTGGTACATTGTGTTTTTTATTTTTTGAATGTTGGTTGATTTTGTTGATGGCTTTAGTGCCTGGAAAGCGTCCATTTTGTAGGGGAAATTTTGCTGAAATTTCCATTGGTCATCTTGATACACAAGATAAATAGATTACCATTATGATTGATTTTATCCAATAGATTATAATGCCTAACCATCTTCTTAATGTAAAGAAAAATTGGAGAAAGATCATAAACTTGACCTTATGTAGCCAAAAGCAATCAGACTAACATCCGCATTCTCATAATCTTTCCCCTTTCCTGATAGGTTACATCGTATTCGCTTTTCTATCTTCCACCTAGTGAAATAGAACTCCATTTTCCCTAACCACACATAAGAAATAGTTGTAGGTTAAAGTAAAAAAAATTATAAATACTAATACCCTAAACTTAAGTTAGGTAAGCAGTCATGTATAAACCCAAACAATATGAACATATCTATTAATTCAACCAACTCCCCATTTCTTCTCACATATTCCATTGCTTGAATGCTCTTTTAGGAGGTGGAGATCTCTTCTACATTCTATATTCTTCCTTAATTTCTAAAAGTAGAATGGTGATCGTCAAGGAAAAAAAAAACTTGCGAGTCGTATCAAAAAGCAAAAGCTATTAGATCTTTAAAACCCTTTTTCATCTCTTTCATGTACCCTTTACATGTGTGTACCCTCTTCGTCTGGTAATTAGACTAACCACTTATCTTGGCAGTTTTCATCAGTGGCCACTACTTTTCGTCATTCAATTGATCTCTCAAAGGCAACATGAACTATTGTTCTTTTTCCCCTGACTTTTCTTACTAACTTTGCGAATGATTGCCTTACTAATAAGAATGAATGTGAGTCCATGCTTCCAGTCTCTAGAAAGACAAGAAAATAGCCAGTTACAATTCTAACTCTCTGTTATTGGTACAACTGTTCTTATGCCAGAGAGTTGGATAATTGCTGGTAATTTTCATGTCTTTCTGGAGACTTGAAGCATGAACTCACAATCATCCTTCATAGTGAAGTAGTCATTCACAAATCTAGCAGGAAAAGTCTGGAAAAAAAAGGACAACTGTTCATGTTATCTTTGAGATTTGAATTGAATGACAAAAAATTGTTGCAACCCTGATGATAAATGCCAATACAAGTGGGTAGTATAATTACCAGATAACGGGGATAATAGATTCATTTGAATGGTACATGAAGGAGATGAAGAATGGTTTTGAAGATCTAAAGACATATCTTTTTGATATGATTCCGACCTTTTTTTTTTTTAAAATAACAATCACCGTTTCAAGGATATTACTCCATTTCTTGTCTACTCTATTAATAATGAGCCTTAAAACCAAGTCTTGTACATCTATCTTCATTCTTATTCTCCTTCAAAATCGAGTCTTTTATATGATTGGTTTGCATTATTTCTGATATTTATTTTAGATAGACAATCTAGATTGGACATACAGAAGGCATGTTCTTAGCATCAAGGGTATTACGATTGACTTTGAATGTGGGGTCAAATAATTTTTAACATTTGCAACTTCAAATTCTGTCTCGTCTAAGAAAAGATGTCCATGCTCAAAGTGAACAAATAAAAAGTATTTGGTCCCACCCGAAGTCGAAATTCATTTATACAAATATAGATTTGTTGGTAACTAGCAACGATGGACTTGTCATGGTGAACCGTATCATACAGCATCGAGAGAGCCCGCAATGGTTTCGATGAATGCTGGTGGTGAAACTTGTTCCAACAACCCCTTTCGAGAAATGGTTTTAGATGCCGCAGGGCCTGAGTTTGTGGAGATTGGGCCATTTGAATATTCTGTTGATGAACCTCTAAATGTAGGAGCACAGAAGTTCTATAATATGTTGTGAGCTGCTGACACGCCAATATTTGAAGGTTGTTCGAGCCACTCACAACTTTCACTTGTCTCCCGGCTGTTAAATATCAAATAAAAAAAATAATATGTTGGAGAGATGTTTTAACCAAGTAGTGCATCTCATGAAGGAGGTGGTACCAGGCTCCAATAAAATTCTTGTTGATTTCTATGAGTTTAAGAAATTAGTATCTTGTCTTGGTTTACCTATTCAAAAAATAGATGTATGCATGAATGAATGTATGCTTTATTAGAAAGATGATATTTCCCATAAAGATTGTAAGTTTTGCGGTCATCATTGGTATGTACAAAGGAGAGGTCCGAGGAGTAGTAGGTAGAAGGAAATACCCGTTAAGAAGATGTATTTTTTCTAGTAACACCTAGATTTTAGTGGTTGTATGCATCTAAAATGACTGCATCACACAGGAGGTAGCATGCAGAGATCTTTAAGGAGGATGGGTACATGAGTCATCCTTATGATGGTGAGGCTTAGAGACAGTTTGATGCGTATCATCCTGATTTTTCAAAGGAGGTGTGCAATGTAAGGGGTGTGCAATGTAAGGCTTAGAATATGTACAGATGGATTTGCTCCATTCGAGATGTCTGAAAAATAGTATTCATGTTGGCTAGTTATACTTACTCCATATAATCTTCTCCCATGGATATGCATGAAGGATCGATCTGGTGATGTTCTTGACTGTGATTATTCGGGCCCAAAGAATCCTAAACATAAAGTTGATGTTTATCTACAATTATTGATAGATGAACTGAGTATATTATGGCCTGTTAGTATCCCCACATATAACATATTCAAGAAACAAAACTTTCAGTTACGGGCTGCACTTCTATAGACGATATATGATTTTCCAACTTATGGAATGCTAAGCGGGTGGAGTACTGTAGGTAGATTTGCATGTCCATATTGCATAGAGCGTACCAAGTCTTTTTAGTTGCAGTTCAAGGATAAAACTTCTTGGTACGATTGTTATCGCTTTTTCTTACTGCTGGATCATCTATATAGGAGGGATACATGGTCATTTCGAAGGAAAAGAGGCCAAGGAACCTTACCGCCAGCAGCCCGTCTAACAGGGGATCAAGTGTGGGAAAGAGTGTGCCATTTTCCAAGAATAATAGATTTAGGATGTGAACTGGGAAGGTGCGATGGTAGAGGTGTTAATCATAATTGGGTGAAGAAGAGCATTTTCTGGGACTTACCTTATGGCACACTCTGTTGGTGCCCCATAACATAAACATCATGCATAATGAAAAAATTGTGTTCGACAATGTTTTTAACACTGTAATGGATGTGAAGGGAAAAACAAAAGATAATTTAAAGGCATGATAGGATGTTGAGACGTAATGCCATATGCCAGAACTAAAAGTTCGTGGAGCAGGCGAAGGAAGGGTTTTTGTGTCAAAAGCATGTTATTCATTGGCTGTAGAGGCTCAGCAAGCGCTGCTTGAATGGGTGAAGGAGTTGCAACTTCCGGATGGATGTACTTCAAACTTATCAAGATGTGTTAATTTGAAAGAGTTGAAGATGTTCGGCATGAAAAGTCATGATTGCCATGTGTTTATGGAACATTTCCTTCCAATTTCTTTAAGAGAATTTCTTCCAGTCAAAATTTAGAACGTGTTGATAGAATTGAGTCTTTTTTACAGGGATTTGTGCTCACCTAAATTGTTAGTGGCGTATATGAAGAAATTGGAGAATAAAATTCCTGTGCTAATATGTAAACATGAAAAAATATTTCCCCCCAGTTTCTTTAATGTGATTGAGCATCTAGTGGTTCACTTACCTTTTGAAGCTAAGGTTTGTGGTCTAGCTCAATACAAATGAATGTATCCTTTTGAAAGGTACATAGACATTAACTGCACGTTGATGACATAATAGTATATGATAGTAATATGGTCTTCAACATTGTGATCAAATTTACCTTGTTTCAAATAATAGGTTCTTGCATTGTTTAAAGGTCAAAGTGAAAAATAAGGCTAGGGTAGAAGGATCAATTTGTAATGCATATCTAGTTGAAGAAACATCGACGTTCTTTTTATACTACTTTAAGCCACATGTTCAAACAAGATATACACAAGTGGCATGTATTGAAGAGGAAATAACTGAGCACGTATATGAGCAATCTTTGCTCTCAATCTGCATTGTTACAGGAAGGGCCTTGGGGAGGATACAAACTCAATTCTTGACATCCGAGAAATTCAATTCTGCCACAAATTACATTTTGCTAAACTGTAATGAGGTGCAACCATATATTAGGATTTTTTCTTCTTTATTGCTATCCCATCACATGGGTGTTACAGAGTTGGAACCGGAGAGAAGGATCGAGAACGAGTTTGCCGGATGGTTAAAAAATTATGTAAGTGCTTATACGTTTCAAACATCAGTGAGTGTATGATTATGTAATTGACTTATACATCTATATTTCAGACACAAACTTACGGAAGCCTGGCATTCTTGTAGGTGCGTGACCTAACCAATGAAGTGATAAACAAATGTTTGCATTTCGTGGGGACCGTCGAGAGAGGTAAAATCATTTCAATGATACGTTATTAATAGCTATAGATTTTGCATGAGTAACCATGCAGAACATAGAAAAAGTGCTAACCATGGAGTTTGTGTAAACGGCGCTGAGAACGAACATGGTAGTGTTGAATATTATGGAGTCTTAAAGGAGGTTATTGAACTTTAATTTCCTGGTCATCTAATCCAAAAAGTTGTGCCTTTCAAGTGTGATTAGTTTGATCTTATACCAAATCGGGGATTGATGGTACACCCTCAATATAAGTTAGTTGATATTAATCATAAGAGGCAGCATCCTAAATATGACCTTTTTGTATTGGCCCAGCAAGCACATCAAGTATACTATAGTACATATCTTTCCCCTAAAAGACAAAAATCTGAATGGATGATAGTCTGCAAAGCAAAAGCTCGACATGTGTTTGATTCACCTATTGTTGATAGGGCTCACCAAGAAGATGTTGATGACAATGCTGCAATGTCTATATCTTTGGTGGTCGATCTGGGGCCCTTAATTCACGTGGTAGGCATAAATGAGATGCTGGATGTTTAGGAAGAGATATTAGATCGGGATCCAGACCATGATGAGGATGACGTAAGGGTAATTGGGAGACAGAAGTTGATTTGGAGGAGTTTATTTAAGAAAATGACACAAGCAAATATTACAACTTGGCAACAATCTATCTTTTTTAACATGCTTTGTCATCTTGTTTACTTATTACACTGACAAAGAAGGAGATCACAATTTTTGGAACTTCTTTACATTGAAATATATCATTGTAACAATATTTTTTTTACTCTACATAGATATGTCTACTAGAGAGTAGCTGCCTACTAATGACTCATAGCATACTCGGTCACGGGATCGAACACCATCACCACCTCCAGCTCCTCGGATACCACTAGCTGAGCAGGATAGAGATTCTTTTGCAATTCTATCATCTTCAGCATTGCATCATACTAGTTCACAGGCATAGGATCCCCGACCACTGATTATACCACGAGTGGACGGATGAGAAATATTTCACGTATAGTATTACTTTATGAGTCTTTGCTTTTCAATTTAGTAGCATTTGATTTATATGTTCTTTGCTATTTTTTTATTTCTTAGTGAACTAATATTGTTATGCATTACGTTATTTTTCATATTCTATCAGTCTTTTGCTACTAATTTGTTTCATTTTCATATCTCGTGTATGACATGTTCCAATTGTTGTTTCACTTGTCTGAAGAACTGCAATTCTCTTGGCATTGAAGAGGTCTATAGCAAGACAATGAAGAACCAACTTCCCAGACAAATGATCAGAATCCCAAACAGCTCTGCAACACTCTTGTTTGACAGGTCCATGACAAGACTTGCACCTGATTGCCATTCAAAGGAGTCTTTCAACATTGGGCAGAATAAAGAAATTTCAAGTATCGGTTGGAAGATAAATCTGAGATTTAATGTGGAAAATTTCACAAAAGGCATCCTAGAGCATGGTTAGTACATTCTTTGCAAAAATATATGGACTTCTCTGTGTATTCTTTAGGTTTTTGGAATCTTCTGTTTGTGATTATTGAAGATAGTTTCTTTTTGTGTTTTTTGTTTTTGAACTTGCAATTAGCTTGGCACCAAAAATAACAGAAACTGTGAAAGGGAAGTTGAGACTGGGGGCAAGAATTCTTCAATTAGGTGGAGTGGAGAAGGTGTTCAAGAAGCTTTTTAGTGTTGGAGATGGTGAGAGGCTGTTGAAGGCTTCTCAATGCTATTTATCAACAACGGATGGTCCTATTGCAGGTCTACTTTTTATTTCCACAGAAAAGGCTGCATTCTGGAGTGAGAGATCAATCAAACTTATTTCTCCAACCGAAAAGCTACAGAAAATCTATTACAAGGTCCCGATCCCATTGAGAAAAATAAGGCAAGCAAATGCAAGTGAGAACAGCAAAAGACCATCACAGAAGTACATAGAAGTGGTTACTGTTGATAACTTTGAGTTCTGGTTCATGGGATTTCTGAATTACCAGAAGACCTTGAAATATCTTCAGCAGGTGTTACAAGAAACTCAGTGAATAACATCTTAGTGATTACTCAGGATTCAAGCGGTTTTGAATTTACTTGAATTTTTAACCCCTTTTCTAGACATGTAAAAATGTAGTTCTAAGACTTCTCTAAGGATGAAAACTGTACAGAATTTTATAAACTACAAGTTTGTTGCCTCATTGAAGGAATTGTAACCAGTGTTGCTATATTCAGGCTAAATGATGCTACCATCATTAATCAGCTGAATGCTTCCCTGTACTTCAGTTTCAGCATTATGATTTAGGTGACGCTTATGACCTTTTATTTCCCCATGAAATCTCAATCATAAGCAAGATAAAGCACAAACTTTGGTTTGATTCTTTTGATAAAAATTGAGGTTTCAAGCATTCTCTATGACCTTACTAGGTACATCATATATAGCCCTGGAAATTATAATTTGCTTCTTCCCTTAAAAAAAAAAAAAAAGCCTATTCAGCTTGTCAACCATTCTCTTTCGATTTTGATTTGGACCCCTTCCTTGGAAGATCAAACTGTCTTCTAAGGTTCAGCTTTATAGGTTTTGGTTTAAACAATCATCTGGAGCTCATGAGATGCTACATTTGGAACTGTTTCGACTTTCAAGAGACATTGCCTTTGTTCAACCACCTGTATTGATATATTTTGCCAAGGAAAGAGAGTGAATTTCTCTCAAATTTCACAGGCCATGCTAAAAGGACACATTCTCTGAGAATGACAAGAGCTAAATGTTAAAACAAAGGAATTTGTCGAGTATGGAGGACAGAAAGTTGTATATATAGTTACCGAGGACCAAATGTTGCTAAAGAAAAGGCAGCACAATTAGTTTCAAAATTTTGACCATGCTGTACTTAGAGAACCTAAAACGATAAGCAGCAAGCGAGAAGTTTTTATACAGCAGCCATTTCTTTTTTGCATGTCTACTGTTATTCAGAAAATCTAATCAGGAAACAAGTAAGAATTAAAATGCTGAGTTTCGCAGTTGAATGTCGTCACTAAAGAGGTAACAATTATTTCTCATGTTTTGACGTTTTGTTTCTATTCTTCATTATGAATCGTCTCAAAATGTTTCAAGGTTGCATGCATCAGAATATTGGCTGTTTCTAAATTCAGCAATATAACAAAAAGGAAGAAATTTTTATTCTAGATACTTATCTATGATACATCGAATGGTAATATATTCATGTTTGTTCATTCCGTTGGGATTCATGATTTAACCCTAAAAGCACATTTAAAAGCAAAGATTGTCTTCATGTCTTACCTGAAATTTGTGCTTTTAGACCTAAGCTGAAGATGAGCAAAGGCAAAATCACATTATTAAAAAGATTTCTCAGCATGAATGGCCTACAATAATCTATGCCTTTGTGTCCTGGTTTCAAGTCCACGTAGAAAGGCTGCAAAAGAGGATGTTTATTGTGAGTTGCATGTGGGAGTTTCCTTTCCATTGGCAAGCAACTGTTGTTGACTAGGTAGATTACTTGTCAGCCATGACTAACTATGCCAATTTTGCTTTAGACCATTCACTGGGGGATGGCTTGCCTCAGAAAGAAAGCTTGCCACTCCAGGCACAGGTAAGAGAGGGTGGAAAATATTTCGAAACCCTGTCATTGATGACTCATCCAACTAAAAGTTGACCCCCAACAACTGCCTTTGCGCCTGCGCGCGCGCGCACACACACACACATATTATATTGCGCATATGAACATTTAGGCATCCAAACATACATTCTTAAGCAGTGAAGTCTAGTTGTTTTTGTGTAGTGCAAAAGCTTAGAGAATGGAGAACCAACCTTCCAAAAACATTCTCAGAATTCCAAACAGTTCTCTTGTATGACAGGTCCCTCAAAAGCCTTCTACCTGATTGTCATTCAAATGAGTCTTTCAATGGTGAATGGACTAACCAAATCTCAAGGATCAATTGGAAGGTTAAACTGGGATTCAACATCGAAAATTTCACAAAAGGCATACTAGATCATGGTAATTACATTTTTTGCGGCTTCTTGAAATTTTATGGTGGTTGTTTCCTTCTGTTGAGCTGGCGGTTAAACATTTTTTGTTTTGAGAATTTGCAGTTAGATTGGCACCAAAATTAACTGAATCTGTGAAAGGGAAATTGAGGCTGGGGGTAAGAATTCTTCAAGTAGGTGGAGTGGAGAAAGTGTTTAAGAAGCTTTTTAGTGTTGGAACTGGTGAGAGGCTGTTAAAGGCTTCTCAATGCTATTTATCAACAACAGCAACAATGCTGGAGCACACTTTTTAGTGTTGGCAATGTAGCAATGCTGGAGCACATAAGAGTTTTAGCTATTCTCCTCCACTACTCGGAGGAACTGGGGTCAGGACACTATCACTCATACTAGAGGCTCAGTCTCATTTACTGTTTACGAGGAGCGTATGATAAATTACTTGTAACATTACACATTTTATAATTTTAATATGCTTTTTCAATTTTTTGGACACTTTTTTTTGTGAATTAAATTTTTAATTGCAGCGACAGAAAATGGGCGACGGTTTTAGCCACATCGAGTGGCATAAGAGGCTGCACACATTTCAGGGTGTGGAGAGACAGGGACAACATGTCAGTGAGTGCTCTCGCAAGCTACTGGTAATGATTTATAAATTCAATTCTTTAAAATACTTTTCACTTTTTCAATAATTGAACTAACTTTGAATTTGATTTCAGGAGGATGTGACGGCTAAAAAGAAGCGTCTTACACAGGCATCTTCCTTCTCTTTTTCTAGTATTACGTCTTTAGTTGTCCCAAATGATAGGGCATTGTTTCTCAAGGTGGCGGGCAGGTACAATCGAGAACGCGTGTATGGACTAAGTTCCGAGGTTTCACGTGTTAGATAGCAGCTTGACAGTGTTCTTTGCTATCCACATCATCTATGTAACACCCCACTACTACGTACCCTAAAAGGGCGGGGATATCACCCTGTCCTGGAGGACAATGGGTCTTTAAAACGAGGTATAAAATATAAAGGCAAACCCCAAAAGAATCAAACTTAGATAAATAGAGAAAACTCTTATTACATCAGGCTCAAATTGGAGCAATACGAAATAAAATAAATATCGTTTAGAAGCTTAAACAACAATTATCTCCTAGAACCAAAATGGAAAAATAGAAAAAGTTTCAACTATCACATGCCTCGCTTGCTCAGCATAGTCTATCTCCTGAAAACATGATATAAAACAGTGTGAGATTAAATCTCAGTAAGTCCTGTGTGTGCACATGGTATTTTAAATAGTTCGTGTATGCATAGAGAAAAATATTTGGCAAGTCATAAATAATTTCCCTTTCGCAAGGAGTGGGTTTTTCACATAATCGCACTTTATATAAAACAAATCATCCACTCGAATCAAGGTCATGTCACCACACGTTGGGCTTCATGAGAACAAGGCACTACACTTTGTGCACCTTGCCGAGACTAGATTGCCACACGTTGGGCGTTTTGATCAAGGTGAGTGTACGACTTACCGGGTGAGATACTCCTCCTTCTCTACACCCAACAAAACCATCCGGGTGTCCATGCTGGGAAAATAAATAATACCTTACCAGGTACAAATGCTAGCTCGGACTGGCCTGACCAACCAATACTGTTGCCTTTTCAAGCAGAGCTCATCTTCTGGAGGTAGCCTCTTGCCAGAAGACTTATTCTAACCCTCCAAGACTAGTATTGTTAGCCTACCCCTATTGAGTACTCAACAAACATATTCGTCAATTTCTGATTCAAAATTTCCATACCTTGGCTTTGTACAACGTGGTTTTCTTTAAAAGAGTTTTCTAAAAATTTAGGAGAAAGAATAATTTTCTTGATAAAATCGTTAGTTTGATAAGACCGTTTAAAGAATAAATATCCATGTTTACAACCCAAGTAAACATAGTTTAACAATAGCTTCACAAAGCTTTACAACATAGACTTGCCATCACAACATTTAACAAAAAAATTTATGTAAGGACTTACTTGATGTGCCTCAGATAAACAAGATAAAATCACAGCTTACTTCCTTCAAATATCCTCCTGATCTAGAGCCACATATTATCATGATCAGGGTCTCAATCGATTCAAACATGCTCTAAACGCATTTATTCCCATAACAATTCACAATCCACTATCTAACTCCAAATAAATTATCCAATCCCCAAAGTTCATATAATATGACCATGTATTCATCAAAGACATGAATATTATATAAAAAAGGTCTCGACTTGACCATCACAACTCATATCCATTATTACCACAGTAAGGTATAGCATTGCTATCTATCGAATATGCTTAATTAATTACTCGACTCAAAATACCCATTCATCATGCTAATGGACATCATCAACCATATTAAACCTTAACTTTGACATCAAGGGTAAGGATTCCCTTACCTTGCAACAACTGGGTTAACAAGATCTCGATGCTCCTATGGTGATCGTCCCGAGTTTGTTTGAAAAGAAGAGAAAAGTTGCCTTCTTTCCTTCCTTTTGGCCGAGAGTAGCTAAAGAGGATGAAATCAGCCTTTAGGTGGCGTGATTCAAGGGAAGGAAAAGAGAAGAATTGATGGAAGGAAGGAATCAAGAGGTTAGGATGGTTTTTGCTTACCTTGGAGCGTGATCAGTTTCTTGTTGGGAATTGTTCTTGTGATTTTCGAAAATTGCAGAGAGATTCTTGCTGGAATTTTCAGGTAGAATGGAGAGAGTAGTCGGCTACTGTGATTTAGGGTTAGAAAAGATTGGTTTAGGGTTAGATGGTGGTGTTAAGAAAGACTCCTAATGGCTTTAGATCTCTTGGACAGCAAGGACGAGAAGTGCAGCTTGCTGTGCACCTTGTTGCTGCCGAATTTGGGTGGGTTTATGAGGGGAAAATATTCTGGACTTGTTCTCCTATGCTGGCCGAAATATTGCTCAAGAGAAGGGCTGTGTGTGTTCAGAGTTTTTGGCCAAAACAAGGAAGAGTTTGAGTAGGTTTTGATAACTAAAATTCTGTGCAGGAATGGCGTAAGTGCTGTGCGAAAATCACTAACCAAAGGGGAGAAATTCCGAACTGTTTTAGTTGTTGTTTTGCCGCAATTCATAGAGAAAATGTGAGGGTTTTAGGTGCTGAAAATTGGCTTAATCAGCTGAGGGTTTTGGTATGTTTTGGTGTGCAGAATTTTCGTTTGATTTGGAGTGCAAAGCTGGCCAAAATTTCCTGTACAAAGCTAGCTGAATTTCTGGTTCATAAGCTGGCCGAAATTCTGGAATTTTAGTGAGTAAAATCTGGTTTTTGTGTGGCTAAGGTAATTTGAATTGATGAGGAGTGTTCTAGGTGTTTTGAGCTAGGGTTTGAAGAGTTGGACTGCACTTAAGAGTGCAGGAATTTCGGACAACTTGTGCTTGTACAAGGCTACCAAAATTCTGCTGGAGAGGGGAGCAAAATCCTAGTTGAAGTAGGATTGAAATAAAATCTGATTTGCTAAAGGATTTAAGATAAGATTTCCTAGTATTGGAAGAGTTTGAGTTGACCTAAAACTTCTTCAAAAGTGGCGGCACCTAACTAAAAAATTTTTCCAGATTTTTAGCTAGGGCTCTAGGTTCAAAATAAACAAGGTATCCAACTAGAAAAATAACACTTTAATTCCAACTATCCATTACAAAATCTAGTAAATTAAATTCAAGTTGGAATTTAATTATTCAGCTAGGGTTTTTCGAAAATCAAAGAGAACAAAAGCTGAAAATAAAAGTAACCTTTATTTTCATCAAAAATCATTGAATTTAGGAGATAAATATAGAGACTTATTTCCTTAGAAAAATGGCATTGAAAATTCACTAGGATGGCTGGGGTCTTTTCGGCCAAAACATGGAGGAGTCTAGGAAAAAGAATTTTCAAAAAGAAAAACTAAGATTCGCAAGAGGTAAGATTCGAACTCGGGTCACCAAGGGAAATCGCCAACCTACCCGCTACTCCAATTCAACTCCAAATATCTCTAAGAAATTCTTTCCATCCTAATTCTCCTCCTTCCGTCTCCTCTACTAAACTTCACTTAAACAACTCTCAAATAATGCAACAACACAATTATTTCTCACCAAATAAATCAAATGCAAGAGCAACTTTAAAAATCTCATGCACCCATGCAAGAATAATTTTAAGATAGCACATGAAATGCGAAATGCTATGCAATGCATGACTTTTTTTTTTCCCCATAGTCAAAAGTGGTTTTGGGCGGGATATTACAATCTACACCCACTGAGATAGAGGGCATAGTAGAAAGAAGGGTTGAGGAGAGGGTACATGCAGTGAGAGATGAGTTGAAGAAGGATTTCGACAGGAAGGTTGTTCAGATGCAACATCATATCAGTGGATTTATGACCATGATGTCAGAGAAGCTTGGGATAGATCTTCCGCTATTCCACCCGATTTAGGAGGATGATGAGGTGGACAAAATGGATGATAGCTTTATTCTGCCACCAGATCCCCATCTTTTGAGATACTCTCGTCCTCGTTCTCCATCCCCCCTCCTTCAGTTGGCGCTACTGCTCTTGTAGTATAGGATTTTATTGTAGATGTTATTCTGTATATTACATTTACTTCATTCTATACATTTATGTTGAATAAGTGTATTTTCCATTATTGAGATGATTGTTTGTTATGTTGCATTTTAATGAAAATGGAATTACATTTTATTTTAAATTTAAATTTATGTGGTATATATTTTTTATATATATGGTTCAGGGGTTCAAAATAAAAATGAAATTGGTATTGTAATAGGGAAACAAATTAGCGACAGTTTATATATGGATTAGCTAAGACGGTTTATCTACCATATAAAACCATGACTCTGTTGGCAATGCCGTCACTAAACGCTTGCAAATTAGCGATGGTTTAGCTACACCGCCATTAAACACAAGCCAATTAGCTATGATTAAGCGCAATCCATTGCAACACCGTAGCTAATCTTGCAATCGTTTAGCGACGGTGGATAATTTGACTCGCAAGTTTGGCTACGATTTGTGACAACAGTGGGCCATCGGCAAACTGTTGCAAATATGGCGACGAATTAGAGATGGTGTAATTATATTTCTAATTATCTATTATTTGAAAAATTGTTCCTAGCCATCTCTATCCCATCGCTATTTGGAACTTTGACCTGATGTTGGTCTTACTGTTTCCCGTCTCAAATCCGTAGCGATGGCTTTTTCTTCCCGTCGCAAAAAACTTATTTAGCGACTAGGATTTCAGCTATCGCTTCTTCCATCGGCATGCCGTCACTAACTATGTTTAGCAACAGTTTAGCTACGAATCTTGCCGTCGCTAATTTGCTGTTTTCTTGCAGTGCCTCCAATTCCTCTCAAAATCTAAAGCAAGTTGAGCAACACCAGTCACATTTTAATCCTTGACCAAGCAAAGCTAGGTAGCAATGTATTCTTCATAGCTTGGCACACTAGGGTTCTTCAAGGACAAGCCAAGTTTCCTCCTTGAATCAAGTAACTCCTTGACCATTACTTCTTTTAGTTTTGGGGTTAAATAGTGCAGTAGTAGTGGATATCTTATTCTGTGAAGTGATGTAGTGTTGTTGCAAACCTTTCACAGGGTTGTTGGGGTGACATATAAATATATATACCAATTTTTAGTAGCTTTGTTTATGGTGTTAATAAAGTGTGTGTGTGTGTGTGTGTGTGTATATATATATATATATATATATATATATATGCATATATATATATATATATATATAAATGTAGATATATCAATATTTAGTAGATAGTTTAATGTTATTATGTGAATTTGGTAATATAATAATCATTTTTTGTATGAATTAGGGTATTAAAAAAATTATATATATATATAAATATATATAAATGTATACACATGTGCATATAAATATATTACCAACTAATAATTTATGATGAGTTTATTTACTAATACTAATTTACAAATATTCAATTTACCTATTTTCCTTTAACTCTATTATGTTGGATGCCAAAATAAAATGTTGAATTAGTTTGAATTATTTATTAAAAAACCTTACCTAATTATTTATAGATCTATTCGAGATTTCCTATATAGTTTTGTATTAATTTAATTCCTATCGGTTTACCCATTAAAAATCACCTACTATTTTAATGGAGGTCCTAATTAAATATTTAATCCATTTCTGTTAATTATCATAAATGATTGATCAATAATATTTACTTGCAAACCTATATCTATCTACTAATCAGTATTTATAAATACCTTCTTGAACTTTATTTAATGAATAAATGTTTATTTGGCTTGGAAGCCACATTATATACATATCTGCTACAAACTCATGTGTTATTTAATTGCTATTTTTTACTTTCACACTATCAATTATTTATTTCGCCTAATTTATTGAAGAATTATTAGCAGCCGTGTTCTATTAATCTAAGGTACCAGTTGTTGACTTGCTCCTTTAATCATTTAATTCATTTACTATATTGAATATTTAATGACCGAATTATTAAAATAATTATTCATCTATTTAAATATAATACTAGGAAATTATTGCTTATTTACTAAATAGTAGTCTTTTAATTTAATTTTTGTTGATTGAAGAGCCTGTTTACATACACTTATTATTTTTTGTAATATATGACTTCTTACATATTAATTTATTTACCACCTTATTTACTAAAATATATGACTTCTTATTATTTGTTATGAACTCACTAAGCGATATTATTGAAATTTATTGGTGTTAGTTCATAAAACCCATTTAATTATTATTATTCGCACTTACTATTTACCTAGTCATTAGTTTATTTACTAAAAATTGATTTGATCAATTATTATTGTGACTTCTTAACTAATATGTATATACTTACTCATGTATCTATGTATTTACCATTTAATATTAATTATATATTATTCATAAGACAATATTCATTTATTTGTTTAACCATATGGTTATTAGTGAGATCTATATCATATATGGGTAAGTGATGTATTATGAGTATGATACTAGATGGCTGAAGTGGATGCTTAAGAGTTGTAGGGAGTGAATATTGAGACTTATTATATTTCAAAACTTATGAGTAGAGATAGGTCATGATTAGAATTTTAATTTCTTGGTAGGCCAATTTGCACTTCAGACTCCTGCAATCCAGTAATTCACTTTACCAAGTGATCCTGACAGGTAAGTCCTTACATTAAATATTTAATACTAAAGTTTTGAATTGCAAGTCATTTGAAAAATGAATATTGTCCAAATGATGTGATTATTTGGAATGCAATCTTGACTATTTCTCATTAAAAGTTTGAATACAAGCAAGGATTTTATTGGAAAATCATCTTTTATTTGTAAAATGATTTTACCGCAAATTATTTGAAAATCATGCTTGCATGACCAAAGTGTGTTGGAAATGTTTTCATTGAGATTGGATCTTGAAAGATGTAATGAAACATTGAATACTCCATAAGGCCAGGCCTCTAGGACTAACCTTTGAAACATAAGGCAAGTCTCTCAATAGGAAGCCACCTCTAAAAGGTGAACTCTATCTGGAAAAGTTGATAGTCTTAGCAGGTCAGGCTGGTCCGAACTAGCACTTCAGTCCAAGTGGGTTGTTATTCCAAAGTGGACATCTGATAAGTTATGGTAAGAGATGGAGGAGAATCTTACCCAGTGGGCCGTATACCTACTACACTGTGATGTAGGGTTTCACAGTATTTGTCACGATGCAGGGTTTCATGGTAAGGCTATAATGCAAGGTTTCATAATCCGTTTATTTTGAGTGGTTTTTGTATGTTACTTATTACTATGATTTGATTTTAGTATGGCATACCACTCACTTTGTTTATGGAAAATGTTTGACTTGCAATCAACTTTTAATAATTGATTTCAAAGTGCATTCATGAAAGCTATTTTGGCTCATAATAAGAATTCTTTTCTTACACAACTTTCTCTATCATGTTTCAGGAGGTGCTAGATCTGAGTTGGGAAACAATTAGAGACAAGTGCTATTCAAGTTTGCCTTGATCATTTATTTATTTAGTTTTGAGAGATTGTTTGTCCCCTAGACTTTTATTTGTTCAAGTCCTAGATTGTGCATTTGTACGCTTTAAGTTAATTCCCGAAACCTTGCAATAAGTTTTGATGTGATGAATATTGAGTTGAGTTTATTACATTTCTCTGTTTCACCTAGTTATAAAGACCCCTGTTCCTAAGAATGAAGCGACATCCCCGACCCTTTTTGAGTCACATAGTAGCGGGGTGTTACACTCTTCACTTGGTGTTTAATTTGGGGAATTCCTTCTATTGCATGGTCTCTCTCTTTTTCACGTTCCTTGGTGAACTGTGTGACTTTTTCTTTTTGGGCTTGAATTGGTTTTTAGCGTAATTATTTAGTCCCTTTATCACTTAATTAATTGGCTAGACAATGAGATGAGAAAGAAGTAGGGGTGCTTTTCCCTTAGGTTTTCGATACTTACTTTTGTACTCTATACTACATGATAGGCGCACTTGTCTAAATGCATGTTGCGTGAGTTAAATTGGCATTTTAATATTTAAAACTTTAATGATTTGTGGATATTGTTGATATCATTTTCTAGTACATGTAAGTGCGCAAAAAAATGTTATCAAATATACTTAATTAAATGAGTAATTAATTAATTAATTTTAATTATTTAATTGAGTTATAGTAAACAAGCCTTTACTTTATTCGAACAATATTATAAGTAAAATAAATCACTCTCCTATTTACAATCGATGGATTAAAAAAAAATTCCTTATGTGTTGCCTTGCATCTGTAATGTAGTAATTTTTATCTAATCTTAACAAAATTGAAGCCTAATAGAAATTGATCAGTGACTTAGATAGTCCTGTACAACTATGTTCTTTGATAGACAACACGGATATCAATTGATCAACAACTTGGTGAAGACTTATTAGCCATATCTACATGAGATGTACATATGCGATTTTGTGATGCAATTCTACTGAATATTGTAACCTAGATGAATAATATTTTTTGAGTATCAATATAGGATTCATTACAGAATCATGGTAAATTATCTATGACAAGCTTCCTTAGTTTTGTCTAGATTGCCATAGCTAATAAGGGCATGATTGCATGGACCCTAGCAAGACGACTTCTTCGTATAAGCCACAAAAAGTACGACGGCTATGCAAAGAGAAAAAGGTCTAATAATATTAGACTCCAAAAAAATAGGCATTGGTGAATGCACTCGGTATTATAAGTACTCGTGTTGCTTTAGATGCACTGACTCCTTTACCTCTAGTATAACACCCTAAAACTTACGTAACCCAATCGAGCTGAGAATGTCACCCCATCCTTCGAATCAGAGGTTTTTATAATGCTGTAATAAGTAAATGGATAAATGCATAGAAATACAAGGGTTGAACTTAGATTGAAACTTTAAATAAGACCATTACAAATCCAACATAAATAAATCTTCAAAATAAAACTTCAGAACATCTAAATCAAAATATAATAAGTAATGTATCAACACTATTACTATTACAAAAACTAAATTCTACTCCTTAGTCGTGATAAGGTCATCTAACCATGAAAATATGGTTAGAAAAGTCGTATGAGATTATAAAAATCTCAGTAAGTTTGAAGTGCGTGAATTTGTGTCATAATTTCAAAATTCAATGTCATGATGTATGAGTGAAGTAGACTTGAATGGATAAATTCACAATTTAAATAATTTTTTGCATTTCAAATAAATTATCATTTTTGGGGAGATTCAGCTAGTACAAAATCAGTAGCATGCAAAATTAAATATTTTGTGGATAAAATTATTTATACAACATTTCTAAAACAACAAAATTCATTTTTCAAAAGCTTTGAACCTATCACAAAACCATATCCTGTGTATCCTTGAAATACACATACCATGTCAATTTGATCACGTTACGTCATATATATGATAATGGCATATAAAATGCCCAATGGTTAGGTAAGGTGTGCGTTCCTCCAGAAGGAATACCTCGCCATCTCCCTTATATAAAATTAGACCGAATGTCCCATGTCTATCCTTCAACTCTTCTTGGAGACTGTGTTGCTAGGTAAGAACTATGCTCAACTAATAGAATTGTCGCTCCATTTGGAAAAAGACAACTTTTCGAAGACGACCAATCTATCGAAATTCTCTCCGAAAAAACAAAAGTTAGTCCTATAGCCTTATCCATTGAGATCTCAATGTCATTACATTAATGGTTCAAGAGTTTATTATTCCAATATGGAATAATTAATTTATTTCCAAAATTGCCAAATCTTTAGAAGTAAATTGCCAAGTCTCATCCCGACTAAAATTAAAACCACAATTATTTGTCCCCAAGGTTTCCAAAACAAACCTTTCTATATACATTCTAAAATTTATTCGCGAAGTATTATTTTATTTCTCGTAATTCACCAAAGCTATAATATTTGAAGCAATTACTTATAAAACTCATGCCATGATTTTCGCAACATTTATCATGCATAAAATGCATGTGTAATTTCGTATGTCATGTATATTTGATGCATGGCTTCAATTTGTAATCATGATACTTATGAAAAATCTTTGCATAAATACTATGCATAATTCATTATAAAACCATTATTTATAATAAGTATTATTTTCATGCAAGCATTTTCCTCAAAGTGACATGTTCATAATTTCGATCATAATATTCATGTTAAGGATAAACGTTTCATGAAATTAAGCATATATTATATATGTGCTTGAATGCAAATATTGCGTGATTTAAACATGGTATTTTGTATGGATTTCGCATTTCATAATATTCATTTCGAAAATATTTTTGTGATGCAAGAACTTACCTTAGTCCAAGCTTGCATAGTGCTCTCAACTTAATTTAAGCCCGTACTCCTCTTCCTTCACCTAAGTTCACCACATTTACCATAAATAATATATAGGAATTAATTTCCTATTTATATACCCCAAAATATATTCTAACTAAGACCCTTGGGCAATTAGGGAATTGCTTAGGCTTTAAAATAATTCTATCACACTTAATCCTAGAGGTAGGAACATCCCATCAAAAAATTCAATAGCCTACTAAGGCATCCATAATTTCACTAAGCATAGGATTCCTTAATTTACTCAACTGCTCACACAACATTTTAGTCTCCATGCAAACCCTAATTACAACATTAAAACCCTAATTACTATACGTAATCGCAAATCATCTTACATCCTGACATACACAAGTTGTAAAAAGTCACATGATCCCATTAAGCATAACAAATAAATTCAGCAACAAAAATAATTTTGCAAGAGTTAAAATTCCCCTTAGTACGTTATTTGCAAAAATTGGCTATTTAAGGGTTTCATTACCCAAAATTGTACAATCCATTTTTAATCATGAAAGCTCACACGAAAGTATTTCTTATTAACTTAGACACCTCATAAAAATCTATTTAAGTCAAATCCCATCACATTTAGAGTCAAATTCTTATTCAAATATACTTTTTATTTCAAATTCAAAACTCTATTCACAACGGTAAAATAAGTAATCAAGATTACGTTAATTACCTAAGTAAAACATTTTATTTTCTAGTGAAATTCTCCAGTTTGAAATCTTGACATGTTAGGTGAATTTTCATGTAAATTTCTCCCCAAGACTCCCCTTAAAAGCAGGTCAAATAAATTTTAAAAAACCCTCTGCCGAAACAGTACCCTTATCAGGCAATCCTTTATTTTCAAAAATTCATTTCTCTCAATCTACAACTCCTTCTTTTAGAGTAATTAATATTCTCAATTTTTTCTAACATCCTAAAGTTTCTACAATATAAAATTCATGGCTGAACTCGACTGAAAAAGGGGGTTTGTTGGGGGTTTTAAAATTGCATCAGTTTCATGGAAAAAATCATAAGGATATGTTATCATCACTTCTTTCATGCAAAACTGCTTCAAAACATTCCCAACACACCCAAGATTACTCAGAAGAAAATACCATCCTAGCAAAGTGCACTCAATTTTTTAGTCCCAAAATTATCACCTATTTCAAGTCACCAACCATGTATCAATAGTTTTTGTCAAATCCTCTTCACACTCATCACCCACATCATAACATGCTTATTTTCTCACAGTAATTCATACACACATAGCAGTACATATCCCCACAGGATTTACCTCAGTTTTCACACCAAATCACAAGAAAAATAACATTATACGTCAAAATGCATTTTCTAGACTGAACACTATCTCTTTCGGTTTTCATACAAATAGGATAGATAAAAAGGATTTCTTTCTACAAAAAGGTTCATTTTCACATAGTACAACTTGTCCCCAACATAGATGTACCATTCCCTTATCAATGTTAACACATGAAAATGGCATTAAACCCAAAAATTACCAAGTTGGACAGAATGCAAGAGTTTTCGGGTAGGACCCTTAAAAAAAAAAAAAGGAAAAAAATGAGTTCTTGGAGGCTTACCTTTTAATGCTTTGTTAAACTACAAAGAAATGCAGCAAGGGAGGCTTTGGTTTTCAAGATTTTTAGCTAGGCTCTTGAGTTTTCTTGAAGAAAAATAAAGGAATAATGAGTACCCTTTTTTGGCTACAAGAAGAAAGAGAAAAAGAGGAGCTTTGAGATTACCTTTGAAGCCTTTGTTCAAGCTTTCAAAAATTAGTGAATGAAGGTTCCTTTTGTTGGGAAATATGCTCTCTTAGACTAGGTTTCTGATGTAAATATCGAATGTTTTAATAAAAGAATTTATTTTCAGAAATTATTTGTGAATTTACAATTTTATTTGTGCACAATCACGTTTGGAAAAAACCCATTGTGTTTAAGTAAGTGGTCCATGTGAATAGAGGTCTTTCACAGTAAGGTATAGCTCACGAGTTACTTAGCACATAAAGTTTTGTTCCTAACCAATTGATGAGAATGAGAATCTCATCATATTTAGGTTATTATGTTGTGAATTCTAAATGGGGAATGGCTTACCTTTAGCCAGTGAGTAGTCCACTCACTTCATGACATAAGCGTATTTCAAATACGTAGAACAAGACCTGTAGTAGTGGTTTCTTAAAAGTACTATATGGTAGAAATCTAGACTATTACCGTTACAACATGGACTAGTACTCTACGACTTGAGTATGAGTTGGTGGTCTGACGAAGTTGGAAGTATATACTTTGATATGCTATAGTTGAGGTTCTATCGTATGGTCAATATACTTGCATGTTGGGTATGTGTGACTAGTTAGTTAAGACAGATTTGTACAAGATAGTTTCTATACTATATCGCCCCTTGTGGTTGTCTGAATGATCTAAATATCCAGAGCCCTGAGAAACATAACTTGGATGTTTGCTTTAAGATAGCTCCATTGGAAAGCGGAAACAATCTAGGAGGTCATGGATTATTGGACTAGAAGCCTAAGGATGGTAGATGCTATTTAGAGAGGTGTTAGTATACTTCTTCCTCTCTAAATGTATGGTGATGTATAGAGGGGTATTTTAGTCATTACACCTGTAGGTCGGAGATTTTGCTAACGCAGCACTGTCTTTGGGAGTTAATATTTCCTTATGGTTGTTAGGATTCGTGAACTTCTAAACGCGAAAAATATCCACGAATCCCTTCCGAGAATCCAAGTAAACGATTTAGAAGATCGTAGGTTTGTAGAATTACCTCTGTTTTGTGTAATCGATATCTTTCGATTTCGATTGTGCTGCTGTACGTGCAACGATCACCAGACGCTGCAGTGTGCGAACATCCTCTATCGGATACACCCGCGAACTCACTCATTACCCGGGGAGTGCTAGCGCCTAGGGTTTGAGAGGGTTTTTTTTCTAGTGGAGAATGGCACGAAAATTCTCAACAGAATTGGCACACCCAAGAAGACGGCTACGGTTTTCTTAAAAACCCACTCCGAACCTCTTAGAGTCTAACCCTAATAATATCTTATCGTATTTTAATTTAAATTCAAATTAAATTAAAACTGATATGATAAGATTCTACCATTATCTTGATAATTTAACTAATTAATTTACCGAGTTAGATTCTTATAATCTGGACATCATCCAGATACATCGAATGTGGGCATATTTCCAAATTCATTGTATCTGGTAAATTTTCTAAGTTCGATTAACTTAGATATATTTCCAGATTGATCGAATCTAGTCACTAGAAAAATAACCTAACAAATTCGCTTATTGTGTGACCCTATAGGTTCATTTAACACTGGCAGTATGCCTAAATCATATTTAAATGGCCCACAAGTTATAAGTGATTTCTAGCAAAATATTATAACTATCCAGGTTAAATGAAGATCGGTGATCTCTTTGAACCAAACCATAATTTTATATTTAGTCCTTTTGTCACACGATATCCAGATTAAGCATAAGGCATGGAGCATGTCATCCTTATTAAGCTTAATTAATTATTTCTTGATTTCATAGTAGACTGTTCAAACAAATGATATCAATATCTTAGATTGATATATTTGAGCACGGCCATGCATTTTAATAGTCTAACTTATCAAGGGGCCCATGGATATCTCTCCCATAATTGAGATGGACAAATTCCTTCACAATCAATCATATTCCTCTCCCCAACTTATTCGATATCCAACAGTAGTCTAATTTATTATTTGGTTAAAGACAACTTTAGACAACGTCAAAATACAGAATTTATTAAGTAGGAAACTATGATGAATTTAGGTCGAAGGACTTTTAATATTATTATAGCTAGAAAGTACTTATGACATGTTCCATGAAGTACTCTCACAGTGGGTCATGTCCAATACAATGTTCTCTAACATTTATTTATGTTTTGATTTGATATCACAAATATCCATGACCAGTAAAACATAGCTATCCAGTCACAAATATACTAATCTTAATTTATTATTGTTCCAATAATAATAAACAATTAGGGATAGATTTAGAATAGTCATTGTATTCACTGTTGGATTTTACTATCAAGTCACGTACTTGATGACCACAAAACAAAACACACTATTCATGGAAAAAAAGCCTCATATTATTATGTAAAATATAATAAAAATAGTATAAGTATAAATTGACTCTAGGGCATATCCCCAACAATGGTGATATTAGAAAATATTTAAAATACAAAATACAGCTATTTATATGGCAATGGTATTTTGGTCATTTTAGTAGCCAAGGCGGTGTATTTTTTGGTCTCCAATATAGACTATGAGTCCTAATTAAATACGGGTTAAGGAATTGATCTTAAATTAAATAGAATTTATTTTATTTAAGTAGCCTAATTTAATTATTGGGCTAGAATAAAATAAAGATCCATAGAGAGCGAGAATGAATTAAATTAGTTTATTGGGTTAATTAATTATTCAAGGCTTTGGCCTAATTTGAATAATTAAAGATTAACCTGGGACTAAACTAATATAGACTTATTTATTGGACTAGTTTATTTGGGCTGGGAAATTAATTATTTGTTGGGCCAATTATTTGGTTATAATTAGAATAATTAATTAAGTCCAAAAGGTTAAACTAAGAATCCAACAGTCCAGTTTAACCTAGGGTTTTATTTAGGTTAAACAAGAGGATTGGAAACAACGTGGTTGTAGAACACACACTCTTTGAGACGACTTCTTCTTTGTAAAAAAGCCAGACGTCTCTCTCTCTCTCTCTCTCCAGAAAAATGTTTCTTAATCTGTAGTTGTTCACTAAACGGATTTAGGCAGACCATATACTGAAAGATCGAGAGTTTGGCGTTCACCTACATGCAAAGACGGAGTAGGAGGCTTGCAGGAATCGCACTAGAGGCTTCCACTAGCGTACCTACCCCGGTAGTACACATTCTGGTCCAGCCAACTCTTAGAACAAGAAAAAGAGGTAAGAAATTTTTAACTTTGGAGTCTCGCCAGAACCTAACCAGCGCCGGCTAGGACTGCTGGAGCCGGGAATTCCTCTGTTCTTGGTTTTTCTAGTTTTTTTTAATTCTCGCTTTCGCTGCGTGCCCTATGTTTTCCGCTTTCTATGCCTTCAATTGGTATCAGAAACATGATGGTTTTGTGAAAATATAGGGAGTATGCATTTAGATGAATAAAACTGGACACATATGTGTGTTTAAAATTGTGATCCTTCAATATTTATGGTATGGATAGATTTTCTATTAAACCTCGCAGGTGGAGGTATAGGAGATTTGTAATTTACTGTTTTTCTTAGCAAATCGTGTAAGCCCAATGTTTATGGGTATAGGAGATTGTTGGTTTTGGTTGATTTCATTGTATTTGGTTTGAAATCGGAGAGCCATTGATACCAGAAGTTGAGAAGAAAATAGGGGAAATTCGCAGGAAAAAAAAACTGCAGTAAGAGCCGGTCAGACCGTAACCGGCGCTAGCTTGGGGTGTTGGAACCGGCACCGGCTTGGGTCTGGAAGGCCGGTCCGTGCACTGGTTTCTCGTGGGTCCTGGTTCTGTGCCGCGGGTGTAGTGGATCACAATGCAGATAGGGTGCATGATCCAGTGTGGCGGGTGCAGTGGACTAAGGAGAAAATTTTGATTTTTTCCTCGTAATTTTTCTTGCGTTTTCTTTTTGTTTTGGGGTCCATACCAGACGAAGTTAATATTTTGCAATAGTTAATATTCAAGGAATATTTTTGCATGAAAAATAGTAGTAAGGGATTTTAGGATTAAACAAGACTATTAATTAATTAATTAACGTGTTTAATTCTATTATCTGGTGTACTTAAGTTTAAAAATAGAAGTGCATGAAAACGTCTACTGTTTTCTAGCATGCTATTTATTTTTGGCACCTATATGCACGTTTTCTCAAAGACCAAAGTCTTTGAAAATATTTTTGACAAGGAAAACATTTTTTTCTACAAATTGAATGGTTATTTTAACTTGAACAAAAATTAATCCTTAGATATTTTCTCAAATGATTTAATCATTGACATAGAAAATATATTGGATTTAGATATTTTTATAAGATTAAAATAGAAAGCCATTTTATTTTATTTTGGCACAAGAAAAATTGTTTTGTCAAATAAATTTGAGACCAAAGTCTCTAGAAAGTTTTAATTGGAAATTTTTTGAAATCATTAAGTTTTTTAACTCAAATAAAATTAGTCCATGGGAAAAAATTTCAAAGAATATAAACCGTGACATAGAGATTTTAAAAGACTTAGATATTTTATTTTTGAGTTAAGGGAAAACTTAATGAAAATTTTTAAAAGGATATTTTCAGAAAAACTCTTGTTTTAAAAGACTAAGTGGGAGAGGGGTTCCAACGGCCCCACGGCTTTCATCACGATCCTTATTAGAGATCGTGGGTCCCCTTGCATCACCCTGGGAGTGAACCCGTATAGGATGGGGATACCACAAGGATCTAGATCTAATGGAGGGATGTAATTAATAACCCAGGGCACGTGCTATGATCGGCCAGCCCCTCGTTAGATGTTATAGTGCAAAGAATATCCATAGAAAATGAGAGGAAACAGCCATCCCCTCGATGGAGTTATCTTCTAAATTATTATCTAGAAGGGAAATTAATTTATGGTGGTTAATACACTTAGCTTAGGAAACTGTTAATCTTCTCAAAAAGTTATGTCAGTTTTCCTAAGAGCTAAATTGATTATTATCAGTTTTGATAATAAGGATAAAGTGCACATATTTGTTTTGTTTTCACAAACTGAATCTTTTTCTTTTATTTTTCGATTTTTCAGAAATGGTGGGAGGTTCTTTTAGTCTATTAGCCGTTATTTTCCAAGAGAATAAGCTAACGGGACCAAACTATGTGGACTGAAAAAGGAACTTGGACATAATAGTCATAGCCGAGGAGTATAAGTATGTCCTGTACGAAACCTGCCTTATTATTAGGGAGGGGGTTTCACCACCGAGGAGCGTAAGGCTTAGAAGGCATGGAAGAAGGCCGAAGAGATGGCTTATTGTTACATGTTGGTCTCCATGTCTAATGTGCTCCAATCCAAACATGAGCACATGACCACTGCATATGACATAATTCAATCATTAGCCACGATGTTCACGGATAAGAGTTGGCCCGCAAGGTAGGAGGCTATTCGAATCATCATTAACACTAAGATGGCTGAGGGAGCATCAGTCAAAGAGCATATGCTCAAGATGATTGCTGTTTTTGAGGAGGCAGAAATCTTAGGGGTTGTCATTGACCCCGAGAGCCAAGTGGACATGGTTCTTGAATCTCTACCGGGTTCCTTTACTCAGTTCAAGTTGAACTATAATATGAACAAGTTGAACATGGATTTAACTGAGTTGGTGAAGGAGCTCCAGATGGCGGAGAAGGTCATGAAGCCACAATCAAAGGCTATGATTGCCAAGGCTTCATCTTCTAGAATTGGGCCCAAGCCCAGGAAGTTCAAGAAGCAGAAAGGGAACATAACAGCCCAGCCCAAGACCCAGCCCAAAGATAAACCCAAGGGCAAGTGCTTCAAATGTGGACTGAAGGGACACTAGAAAAAGGAGTGTCCGGATCTTCAAGCCAAGAAAATCCCCACAGGTAATGTTTTCTATCTAGAGTTTATATTAATGGTTGGATCAACTTGCACTTGGATTGTTGATTCAGGAGCCACTGATAACATCTATAACTCATTGCAGGGGTTTTGAAAGATTAGAAGACTCCAGAAGGGCGAATATGGACTACGTGTGGGAAATGGAGCACAAGTTTAGGCCCTTGCAGTGGGAGAGCTGAATATTATTTTTTATTGTAATAGAATAGTGGTTTTAAAAGATATTTTATATGTACTTGGATTTCGACAGAATTTGATTTTGGTTGCAAAACTAATAAATCAAGGATATTCTGTATCTTTCCATTCTGGTATTTTTATCAGTAGAGATGGAAAAATTTTATGTACTGGGCACATGTATGAGAATCTATTTTTCTTAAACTCTATTCATAATCAATTTAATAATGCTTAATCTGAACCTTTAACAAAGAAGAAAAAGACCAATGTCAATGACTCTTATCTTTGGCATCTAAGGTTGGGTCATATCAACTTAACCAGGATTCAGAGGTTGATCCATGATGGGCCCTTGAGCTCATTGAGATTGAAAAATTGGCCTCAGTGTGAGTCCTACCTGATGGAAAAGATGACCAAAATGTCATTTGCCCCTAAGGCGGATAGAGCCAAGGAGGTATTGAGTGTTGTTCACACTGATGCGTGTAGTCCCTTATCTACACCAGGTAGAGGAGGTTTTGAGTACTTAATCACTTTCACGGATGATTGTACAAGGTTTGGTTACGTTTACCTGATAAGGCGCAAGTCTAACTCTATTGAAAAGTTCAAAGAGTTTAAGGCTGAAGTGGAGCGTCGAATAGGTAAATTGATTAAGACCTTACGATCGGATCGTGGTAGAGAGTACCTCCTTGGTGAATTCAAGGACTACATGGTACATCATGAGATAGTATTTCAACTCTCTGCACTAGGGACGCCCCAATAAATGGAGTAGCTGAGAGAAGGAATAGGAGATTAATGGAAATGGTCCGAAGTATGATATCTTATGCTACTCTTCCAGTGTCTTTTTGGGGATATGCCCTAGAAACAGCGGCATACATTTTGAACTTGGTGTCTTCCAAGTCAGTACCTAGGACTCTCTATAAGATGTGGACTGGGCATAAGTTATGTCTGAATCATTTCAGGATATGGGATTGTCCAACTTATGTACTGGTCAAGGGAGACAAGTTAGAACCAAGATCAGAATTATGTTATTTTGTTGAGTATCCAAAAGGGACAAAGGGTGGTTATTTTTATCATCCTAAGGCGTAGAAAGTACTGGTTAGTACTAATGCTAGATACCTAGATGATGATCAAAGTACTTTCACGAAAGGTTCAACTAGGTTGCAACTAGAGGAGAAGTTATCTTTGGAAGAAACTTCTTCTGACCCGATTGTGGAATAAGAAAAGCTACAGCCTCAAGAGCCTATACAAATGGAGCCTTGACATAGTAGGAAAGTGTCTAGGGTTCCAGAGAAGTGGACTGGAAAAGCTTTCGAACTGATCTCTGACCATCAGGAACAAGACCCCACTAGATATAAGAAGGCTATTGCTGATGCCGATACAAATTTATGACATGAAGTAATGAAAGTCGAGATTGAGTCTATGTATCTCAATCAGGTTTGGGATCTTGTAGCTTCACCAGAAGGGATAAAACCTATAGGGTGTAAGTGGGTATATAAGAGAAAGAGAGGAATAGATGGGAATGTGGAAACTTTCAAAGCTATGCTTGTGGCGAAAGGGTATACTCAGAAAGAAGGAATCGATTATGAGGAAACCTTTTCCATGGTAGCCATGCTAAAGTCCATCCGTATCCTCCTTGCCATCGCATGTCATTATGACTACAAGATATGACAAATGGATGTCAAGACGGCTTTTTTTAAATGGCCATCTTAGTGAAGACATCTATATGTTCCAACCGGAAAGTTTTGTTGCTAAAGGCCAATAGCATATGGTTTGCAAGCTTAAGAAGTCCATTTATGGACTTAAACAGGCATCAAGGGCCTGTAACATTCGTTTTGATGAGACTGTAAAATCTTATGATTTTGTTCAAAATGAGGATGAACCATGCCTTTACAGGAAACTTAAAGGCATTAATGTGGTTTTTCTTATCTTATATGTGGATGATATTCTACTCGTTGGAAATGATGTACGGTCATTGTCATTTACAAAGGTTTTGCTGTCTAGTCAATTCAATATGAAGGACTTGGGAGAAGCCAGCTACATTCTCGGGATTAGACTTCTTAGAAATAGGAAGTAGAGAATGTTAGAATTATCCCAAGCGGCATACATTGACAAGATGCTGGCCAGGTATAGCGTGGACTCATGCAAGGGAGCTCTAATTTCTTGCAGATATGGGTTATTATTTTTTTCAAGGGATTATCCTAAGTCTCAAGAAGAAAAGGACAGGATGAGTAGGATTCCCTATACTTCGGCTGTGGAAAGTCTCATGTATGCCATGCTGTGTACTAGTCCAGATATTTGCTTTGCCGTAGGCTTGGTTAGTAGATATCAGTCAAATTGTGGGGAGGTTTATTGGTAAGGTGTAAAGCATATACTCAAGTACCTTGAGGGAACGAGAGATTATATACTGATTTACAAGGATGATGACTTGGTTCTTGCAGGATACACAGACTCAAATTTCCAAGCAGATAAGAATGAGAGAAAATCCACTAGTGGATATATCATCACCTTGTCTGGAGGAGCTATTTCATGGAGGAGTATCAAGCAATCTTGCATTGCTGACTCAACCATGGAAGCTGAGTATGTGGCAGCTTCGGAGGCATCCAAGCAAGCAGTCTGGCTCTGGAAGTTCCTTTCAGAACTTGGAGTCGTGCCACACATGGACAGGCCGATTGTGATGTACTGTGACAATACTAGAGCAGTATCATAATCTAAAGAACTCAGGAACCACAAGAAGGGGAAGCACATCAAGAGGAAGTACCACCTGATCTAGGATTTCATCCAGAGACAGGAAGTCGTGGTGGAACAGATTGCCTCCGAGAACAATCTAACAGATCCATTCACAAAGCCTTTGGCTAAGAGAGTTTTCAAGAGACACTTAGACGCCATAGGGGTGGGCACCTTCGGACTTACTTAGTCTTAGAGTGCAAGTAGGAGATTGTTGGGAAATATGTCCTCTTAGACTAGGTTTCTGATGTAAATATCGAATGTTTTAATAAAAGAATTTATTTTTAGAAATTGTTTATGAATTTACAATTTTTTTTGTGCACAATCACGTTTGGAAAAAACCCATTGTGTTTAAGTAAGTGGTCCATGTGAATGGAGGTCTTTCACAATAAGGTATGGATCACAACATAATAATCTAGACATGATGAGATTCCCATTCTCATTATGTCTAGGTTGGGAGATTTTTGGGAAATATGCCTTCTTAGACTAGGTTTCTTATGTAAATATCGATTGTTTTAATAAAAGAATTTATTTTCAGAAATTATTTGTGAATTTATAATTTTATTTATGTACAAACACGTTTGGAAAAGACCCATTGTGTTTAAGTAAGTGGTCCATGTGAATGGAGGTCTTTCACAGTAAGGTATAGCTCACGGGTTACTTAGCACATAAATTTTTGTTCCTAACCGATTGATGAGAATGAGAATCTTATCATATTTAGGTTATTATGTTGTGAATTCTAAATGGGGAATGGCTTACCTTTAGCCAGTGAGTAGTCCACTCACTTCATGACATAAGCGTATTTCAAATACTTAGAACAAGACCTGTAGTCGTGGTTTCTTAAAAGTACTATATGGTAAAAACTTAGACTATTACCGCTACAGCTTGGACTAGTACTCTACGACTTGAGTATGAGTTGGTATTCTGACGAAGCTGGAAGTATATACTTTGATATGCTATAGTTGAGGTTCTATCGTTGGGTCAATATACTTGCATGTTGGGTATGTGTGACTAGTTAGTTAAGACAGACTTGTACAAGATAGTTTCTATACTATATCACCCCTTGTGGTTGTCTGAATGATCTAAATATCCAAGGCCTTGGGAAACATGACTTAGATGTTTGCTTTAGGATAGCTCCCTTGGAAAGCGGAAACAATCAAAGAGGTCGTTAATCATTGGACTAGAGGCTTAAAGATGGTAGATGTTATTTAAAGAGGTGTTAGTACACTTCTTCCTCTCTAAATGTACGTCGATATATAGAGGGGTATTTTAATCATTACACCTGTAGGTCGGAGACTTTGCTAACGCAACACTGTTATTGGGGATTAATATTTCCTTATGGTAATATTAGAAAATATTTAAAATATAAAATACAGCTATTTATATGACAAGGGTATTTTGGTCATTTTAGTAGCCAAGGCAGTGTGTCTTTTAGTCCCTAGTATTGGCCGTGAGTTCTAATTAAATACGGGCTAAGGAATTGATCTTAAATTAAATGAAATTTATTTTATTTAAGTAGCCTGATTTAATTATTGGGTTAGAATAAAATAAAGGTACATGGAGAGAGAGAATTAATTAAATTAGTTTAGTGGATTAATTAATTATTCAGGGCTTTGGCCCAGTTTGAATAATTAAATATTAACCTGAGACTAAACTAATATAGGCTTATCTATTGGACTAGTTTATTTGGGTTGGGAAATTAATTATTTGTTGGGCTAATTATTTGGTTCTAATTAGAATAATTAATTAAGTCCAAAAGATTAAACTAAGAGTCCAATGGCCCAATCTAGTTTAACCTAGGGTTTTATTTAAGTTAAACAGAAGGATTGAAAACAACGTAGTTGTAGAGCACACACTCTGAGATGGCTTCTTCTCTGTAAAAAAGCCAAACGTCTCTTTCTCTCCAGAAAAAAGTTCCTTTGTCTGTAGTTGTTCACCAAACGAATTTAGGCTGGCCATATACTGGAAGATCGAGAGTTTGGCGTTCACCTACATGCAAATACGGAGTAGGAGGCTTGCAAGAATCACACCAGAGACTTTCACCAGTATACCTACCCCGGTAGTACACATTCCGGTCCAGCCAACTCTTAGAACGAGGAAAAGAGGTAAGAAATTTTTAACCTCATAGTCCCGCCAGAGCCTAACCGGCGCCGTCTAGGGCTGCCAGAGCCGCGGCTGGCCCTGGACGGGAATTCTTCTGTTCTTGGTTTTTCCAGTTTTTTTTTGTTCTCGCTTCCGCTGTGTGCCCTGTGTTTTCCGCTTTCTATGCCTTCATCTTTGTCACCCGAATGAGCTAAGTTTCTTTAGTGGGAGAATGAAAAAGAAAATGCAAGGATTGAAGTCTGCTCGTGGATCAAACTTATAGGAACAGTAGTTTCCATTTTCAAAATTTGGATGCATTAATGGAGACGTCTTGAGTTTCCTTTCCAAATCCAAATCCACTAACGTCAGTTTCCACCTTTAAATTTTCGATGCATTGGAGACATTTTGAGCTTCCCTTCCAAATCCAAACCCACTAAAGCTAAGCTCTCAATTTTAGCTAGGAAATGAAAAAGGTATACTTCCTCTTGGTAGGAGAAGTTGCTGGCAACTTGTATAAAGGAGAACAAGTATCTTTAGATAGAGAAAATACAAGGTGGTAGGCTGCTAGAAATGAGGAAAAATGTGACTTTTATTTTAGGGCTTGTCCTATCTAGGGGTTGAGACTTGTTTGTTTGAATATGGCCGAATATCAAGAGCTAGGATTTAGGTAACAAGAATGGTCAAGTCAAATAGTCTTAGACAAAATAATTGAAGACTAGTTAAAATAATTAATATGTAAGTCAAAATAATTTGATTTTGCATTAACTGAGACCTCAAATGGGTTCAAAATTAGAGTTTTTCAAAATGAAGTTTAGAAAAGTTGTAAAAATTGTTTCTCTCCCTGAAATAATTGAAATAAATTCATTTATAAATAATATTTTAATTTAATCATAATAAAAAATTTACCACTCATAATAATAAGTAGTCATATTAATAATCACAACGTAGCCAAGAATAAACCCTAGAATATTGTAAAACTTAATCTATTGAAAAACAGACCTAAAAATATTTGAAAAGAAAAAAATTAAAACTTTTTTTTTTACCAAATTAAATTGAAATAATGTTTCCCTATAAATAATGCTTTAATTTGATTATAAGTCCTTGCATTACTTATAGAAGCTAGGCAATCGTATTGATACACACATATTGTTCATATCATTTCACAAACCCATTGAACATTCATAAAGAAATTAAATGAGTATATCACCAGTATAATCTCAATAAAAATGATAATACTCGAAATTAAATACCCATTTCCTAGTTTCCAAAGCATAAATGGGTGGGATATTTCACCCTTCCCCACTTAAAGAAGTTTTGTCCCCAAAATTAATCCAAGTCACCTGTCACAACAATTCCAGATATCTCTTTCTCATCTGATCTTTAGTTTCCAAGTTGTGTCTTACACTACGTGTTGTTCCCACAAAACTTCAATCATTGGTAACTAATCTAACTAAATTCATACCTTGTCATATCTCTATATTCCGTGAAGTGAGTGGAGGATCAAATTCTGTGCACTTCCATCAAAATCTTCTTCTTCGATTCTTCCTTTTTTTGACATAGAAAATCTTTCACAATAATATATTACTTCCTGGTCATTTTCATAGAAATCTTGGTTCTCTTTTTCCATTTCTTTCTTTACTTCAGGTATTAGCCTCATATTACAGAACTAATTCTGTCTTTCCTAATTCCACTTCCTATGATAAAACTTGGTGCACCACTTGCATTTTCTATACTCGGAGTCTTGCCATTCACATTTTTTAACTTAATGTATTAGCTTTAATATTAGTCCTATCAAGGTGACAGTTGATTAAGCAACGATATTCCTTTAAAAATTCCTTCTATTTTCTTTACATCAAGTTCAAGCCCTTTTTTGGGTAAAGATATACCCCAAACTCTTGTAATCAAGGAATATTTCATAATTCATTTTGTACAAGTGGTTTCACTACTCTTTAAAGCAAATATGGTTATAGCTAAATCCGATTCATAAGTGGGGTAGTTGATTTTGTGTGGCTTGAGTTTTTCCATAATATTTTTGCGATAGCCTTACTTTCTTACATACCCAAGTACTAGAAGTTAAGTTACAACATCATGTGAAAAAGAAAAAAAGGCTAAAAAAAAGTTCAACATTAAGAGAAAATAAATCAACGATCATGAAAATATCAAAGAGCAAAAAGATAGAAAGGTAGAAGCCATTGACTATTAAAGGAATTACTATAATTGGTGAGAACTGAACACCTTCGTTGAGTGAAGAGAAGGAATCATTGGATAATCAAACCTTAATAAAAGAGATGCATTTATAGGGAGTAATAGGAGTCATTGAGTAAAAGATGAACATATGAAATTAATATTATTTGGTGAAGAAAAAAAAAGTTTTGTGCAACAAAAAGGACTACAAGATAATAAAGGTGAAAAAATTGAGCAGTTAGTGACACTAGAATTTAAGAAAGAGGTGAAGCTAAAAGAGATGGCCCAAGCAAGGATGTATTGAATCAAAAGAAGGAAAAAGAAATATGAACTAAATAGAATGAATGCAATAAAATAAGAAATATAATACCAACATAAAGATGTCAAACAAAAAGTTAGGCACAATGTTGGTGAGGTTGATAAGGATTGATTGCAAACAACGAATTAAATGGCTAAGGTGGCCATGGTTAACCAAATCTTGAGAGAAAACCTAAGATATCAATAAACGTTGGGAGAAAAGTGTACATTTGACTAAGCTTAGAAGAAAGAGGGAAAAGGCAATATCAAGAAGATAGAGTCATCTTCCAAGGGAATTATCAATACAACTCATAAACCTTCCTTCGATCTATCTATGTATAAAACAAAAGATTTTTTTTCCTTCTTTCAGCAAAATTTAGCTTAGGTGTTGAGAAAAGTTTTCTCTTGTGCTTTTGGAGACTCTTTTCACACTTATCGCCCACGAATACGACGTATTCTTCTGCAATTGTCAAGTTGAGAGGGATGCAAAGATGGAGAATCCTTCTATGACGTGACAATAATATTCTGTCAGTCACATGAAATTCTACTTCTCCGTGCCAAGTGTGAGGTTCTTTCAAAAGTGATTGCCTTTACTCTAGATGGGTTTTCTTTAACCTTATTCTCCGTTACCACATGTCCCAACGTTGAAACTACTCCCAACTAAAACTCACATTACTAATCTTGGCAAAAGCTTATACTCCCTTAATTTTTCTAAGAGAGTTCTCATTTATAGGGTATATGGTAATTTTAAATCTTAGTTTTCATAATAATTATCCTAATCTTCCTTATACATACCCATACTATACTAAGTTTATAAATTTTAAACCGTCATTCCAAAATATAACCTTATACTTGTAATAAAGTTTGCTGACTTCCATTCTCACACAAAGAGAGACATCACTAGTGAATTAAATGAAAATTCTAAACTACGGTGATGCTAATAAGCACGCACCATAGTCACACTAAATTGGGTAGAATAAAGGCCAATCAGCACATTTACAACATAGCCTTGGCTAGTGAGTGTACATTTTCTTGTAGTAGCATTCGTCCCAAATTCTTGTGATTCAACACGAACACTTTCACCCTTACTTGTGGCTTTGCATTGTTCCTCCATTTGCACCAGTTGCACTTCACGATTGGTCGGATATAGTGGATGAGCAGGGTTTTGCCAATATGTAACATTCTCGAAAAGATCCTAGGGAAGATTCAAACTCAGTTCCTCTCTCACGATGAATACAAACCAACAACAAATTATATATTTCTTAATTGTGAAGAGGTTCAACCATATATGAGATGAGTGTTCACTAGGTGATTTTGCCCACAATCTTTTCCTTTGTGCTTCTTCTTTATATAGTGATAGCAAGTTATCAAATTAGCATAGTTTCTACCAAAGTAGTCCTTTCTTACTTTCCTTTTTTCATCCATCGTTGCTCGATTAGTCTTTACGAAGGGAAGTTTCTCATTGTTGGTGTCATTCACAAGGTTGTCCTCTCTCTGTCTTTCTTCCCTATTTGTGTGGCTACCTCCATAGTAGTTATACACTTTGTCAGTGGCATATACCATTGCTCTTAGAACTAAACTCAAGAGTTACCCATATGTCTCAAAGTGAAACGTCCCTCAACCCAAATCTTTCGGTTCAAAATTAAAGTGTAGTCTGCCATTCACTAGGAATGAGTAAGTGCTTCTATAGCATACTTAATCAAATAAAAGGTATATGAAGATATTTCACATAGCATATATCTCACGCATTTCTAGGGCCATTCTAGATAATGCTTCCCGATCATACATATATATACTAGATATATCAGAAAATTTCAAGTCTCCAAAATATAGATGTCAAGCTCCTAGGTTTCAACAAAATTATCATAGATAATATCTTACTCTGAATACTATCCATCGAATCAGAATTAGGGCAGTCAAAATGCAAAAACTAGAAAGAATATCAAAGATCTTATTACTCGTCATCACACTTAGTCTTATCGTACTTAGAAAACTTCACACAAGCATACTTATCACCTAGACCTTTCCTCAACACCTCGTTAAAGTTATCATCGTTATAAAACATAGGTATAAGGGTACGTATCATACCTACTAACTCATCACTACTTAATAGGTATTATGATCAAAGTCATTATTAACTTAATCCAGGAGACTTAATCCACAAGTCAACAAGGCCATGATTATTATAATCCCAAAATTCCTAGACTCACTCTATACCTAGGCCAATCCAATCCCAAGTCTAATCCAAACGTGAGTTTTAATTAGAACCTAGGCTTAGTCTTATCTTAAGCTTATTCGATCCTAGGTTCTGATACCAATTGTAACACATACTACCTATGTAGCCCAATCGGGCCGGGGATGTCACCCTATCCTTTTAACCAGGGGTCTTTATAACGCTATAATAAGTAAATGGATAAATACATAGAACTACAAGGTTTGAACTTAGATTGAAACTTCAAATAAGACCATTAAAAATCTAACGAAAATAAGTCTTCAAAATAAAACTTCTAAACATCTAAATCAAGAGATAATAAGTAATCTATCAAGACTATTACCATTACGAAACAAAATTTTACCTCTTAATCTTGATAAGCTCACCTAACCTTGAAAATATGATTAGAAAAGTCATGTGAGATTGTAAAAATCTTAGTAAGTCATAAGTGTGTGAATTTGTGTCACAACTTCAAAATTAAATGTTATGATGCATAAGTGAAATAGACCTGAACGGATATATTCACAATTTAAATAATTTTCACATCTCAAATACATTATCATTTTTGGAGAGATTCAACAAGTACAAAATAAGTAACTTGCAAAATTAAATATTTGGTCAGGTACAATTATTTATACAACCTTTCTGGAACATCAAAATTCATTTTCGAAACCTTTGAACCTATCATAAAACCATATCCCATGTATCCTTGAGATACCTGTATTATGTCAATGTGATCATGTTACGTCATATATATGGTAACGTTATATAAAAAATCAATAGTTGGGTATGGTGTACATTCTTCTTGAGGGAATACTCCATCATTTCCCTTATATAAAATCAGACTAAATGTCCCACATGCATCTTTCTAGCTCTCTTAGAGACTGTATTGCTAGCTAAAGACTGCACCTAGCTAATAGAACTGTCGCTCTATTTGGAAAAAGACATCTTTCTGGAGACGACCAATCTATTAGAATTCTCTCCTAATCTAATGAAAGCTAGTCCTATAGCCTTGCCCATTGAGGTCTCAATGTTATTACATTAATAGTTCAAGAGTTTATTATTCCGATATGGAATAATTAATTTATTCCAAAATTGTTCCAATATTTAAAAGTAAATTCCCAAGTCTCATCTCGACCAAAATCAAAACCACAATTATTTGTCCCCAAGGTTTCCAAAACAAACATTTCTACATCCATTCCAAAATTTGTCTGCAAAATATTATTTTATTCCTCATAATTCACCAACGCTATAATATTTGAAGCCATTACTTATAAAACTCATTCCATGGTTTTCTCAACATTTATCATGCATGAAATGCATGTGTAATTTCGTATGTCATGTATATTTGATGCATGGCTCCAATTTATAATCATGATACCTATGAAAAAGCATTGCATAAATACTATGCATAAATAATTCATAATAAAACCATAATTTATAATAACTATTATTTTTATGCAAGTGTTTTCCTCAAAGTGACATGTTCATAACTTTGATCATAATCTTCATGTTAAGGATAAATATTTCACGAAATTAAGCATATATTATATATGCACTTGAATGCAAATCTTGTGTAATTTAAACATGGTATTTGAATGGATTTCAAATTTCATAATATGCATTTAGAAAATATTTTTGTGATACAATGACTTACCTTGGTCCAACCTAGCACAGTACTCTCAACTTAATTTAAGCCCTTACTCCTCTTCTTTTGCCTAAGTCTACCACATCTATCGTGTATATATATATATATATATATATATATATATATATATATAAGAATTAATTTCCTATTTATATACACCAAAATATTTTCTAACAATTAGGGAATTGCTTAGGCTTGAAATGATTCTAATACACTTAATCCTAAGGGTAGGAATATCCTATCATAAAATTCAATGGCCTACTAAGGCATCCATAATTTCACTAAGCATAGGATTCCTAAATTTACTCAAATGCTCACACAACATTTTAATCTCCATGCAAACCCTAATTACCACATTAAAACCCTAATTATTATACATAATCACAAATCATCTTATATTCTAACATACACAAGTTGTAAAAAGTCACATGATCCAAGTAAGTATAACAAATATATTCAGCAACAAAAATAGTTTTGCAAGAGTTAAAATTTCCCTTAGTGCATCATTTGTAAAAAGTGGCTATTTTAGGTTTTCGTTACCTAAAATTGTATAATCCATTTTTAATCATGAAAGCTCACACGAAAATATTTTTTATTAGCTTAGACACCTTGTAAAAATCTATTTTAAGTCAAATCCAATCACATTTAGAGTCAAATTCTCATGCAAACCCACTTTTTATTTCAAACTCAAAACTTTGTTCACAACAGTAAAACAAATGTCATAAAGATTTTATTAATCACCTAAGTAAAACATTTTATTTTCTAGTGAAATTCTGTAGTTTGAAATTTGACATGTTAGGTGATTTACCATGTAAATTTCTCACTCCCCTTAAAAGTGGGTCAAATAATTTTTACAAACCCGAGACAGTACCCTAATAAGGCAGTCATGTGCGATTATTTTCAAAAACTTATTTCTCTCAATCCACAACTTCTTTTCAAGTTATTCTTGTTCTCAAATTTTTCTAACATCCTGAAGTTTCTACAAAATGAAATTCATGGCCGAAATCAACTGGAAAAAGGGGATTGTTGGGGATGTAAATTTGCATCCTATACAGGGTTTTTTCACAATTTGCACAACTTCATGGCAAAAATCATACGGATAGGTTCTTATCACTTCTTTCATGCAAAAACTGCTTCAAAACATTCCAACACACCTACGATTACTCAGAAAAAAAAAAAATACCACCCTAACCAAGTGCACTCAATTTTTCAGTCCCTAAATTATAACCCATTTCACTTCACCAACTATCTAGCAATACTCTATTTTTGTCAAATCCTCTTCACACTCATCAACCACACAATAACAAGCTTATTTTCTCACATAAATTCATGCACACATAGCAGTACATCTTCCCACAAGATTTACCTCCAATTTCACACCAAATCACAAGAAAAATAACATTATGCATAAAAATGCATTTTCTGGATAGAACACTATACTTTTCTGTTTTCATACAAATAGGACAGATAAAATGATTTCTTTCTACAAAAGGTTGCACTTTCACTTAGTACAAAATGTCCCTAACATAGATATACAATTCCCTTATCAACATAACACACGAAAATGGCATTAAATCCAAATATTACCAAGCTAGACAAAATGCTGGAGGTTTCGGGTAGGGGCCCTTTTTTAAAAATAAAAAAAAAGGAAAAATGAGTTCTTGGAAGCTTACCTTTTGAAGCTTTGTTAAACTACAAAGAAATGTAACAAGGGGCTTTGGTCTTCAAGATTTTCAGCTAGGCTCTTGAGTTTTCTTGAAGGAAAACGAAGGAACAATGAGTACCCTTTTTTTTTTGCTACAAGAAGGAAAAAGAAAAAAGGAGCTTTGAGATTACCATTGAAGCCTTTGTTCAAGCTTTCAAAAATAAGTGAATGAAGGATCATTTGACACCCAAATGAGCTGAGTTTCTTTAGTGGGAGAATAGAAAAGAAAATGCAAGAATCATTTTTCACTTCTTCTAGGAACTAAATGAAGTCTACTCGTGGATCAAACTCGTAGGAATGGTAGTTTCCAACTTCAAATTTTAGATGCATTAATAGATATGTCTTGAGTTTCCTTTTCAAATCCAAATCCACTGATGTCGGTTTCCACCTTCAAATTTTGGATGCATTGGAAACATCTTGAGCTTCCCTCCAAATCCAAACCCACTAAAGTCAAGCTCTTAATTTTAGCTAGGAAATGAAAAAGGAATACTTCCTTTTGGTAGGAGAAGCTGCCAGTAGCTTGTATAAATGTGAACAAGTGTCTTTAGATAGAGAAAATTCAAGGTGGTCGGCTGCTAGAAGTGAAGACAAATGTGACTTTTATTTTAGGGCTTTTCCTATCTAAGGGTTGAGACTTATCTGTTTGAATATGACCTCATATCAAGAGCTAGGATTTAGGTAACAAGAATGGTTAAGTCAAATAGTCTTAGTCAAAATAATTGAAGACTAGTTAAAATAATTGATATGTAGTTTAAATAATTTGATCTTAGGTTGACCGAGACCTTAAATGGGTCCAAAATCAGAGTTATTCAAAATAAAGTTTAGAAAAGTTGTAAAAATTATTTCTCTCCCTAATATAATTGAGGTAAATTCCTTTGTGAATAATATTTTAATTTAATCATAATAAATAATTTACCACTCATAATAATAAGTAGTCATTATAATATTCACAGGTTAGCCAAGAATAAACCCTAGAATAATTGTTAATCTTAATCTATTGAAAAATAAACCTTAAAATATTTGAAAAGAAAAAAATTAAAACCATTTTTTACCAAATTAAACTGAAATAATGTTTTCCTATAAATAATGCTTTAATTTGATTGTAAGGCCTTGCATTACTTATAGAAGTTAGGTAATCATATTAATACACACATATTATTCATATAATTTCACAAACACACTAAATATTCATAAAGAAATTAAATATGTATGTTACTAGAATAATCTCAATAAACATGATAATGCTCGAAATTAAATACTTGTTTCCTAGTTTCCAAAGCGTAAATGAGTAGGATGTTTCGTTTAGCGATGCTAGTCCCAGATGAATTGGCAAAATCGAGCCCTTCTTAAAAAACAAGGGCGACTCAAATTGCAGAGGATTTCCTAGTTCAAACCGTGCTAGGTTCTGCATGGAATACTCCCGCAAATGCTCTCAAGCACAACTGTGTCTCTTCAAGGCAATCCTCAATACTTATTTCAGATGTTGCAACCGTGATGCATTGATGCAAAAATTTTGGGTGTATTAAAATTATCAAATTTAAATTCATCACTTGGTCAAGTTTTAATTAAAACATTAATACCAAAATACACATATGAGCAAATGTACCCATCGAGAGCATAACATCGGGAATTAACGAGTATCGATCCTTAAAGCAACAAGTAAACACTAATCACTTTTCATTCATTATTTAACTAACCAAATAAAGTGATAAAATAATAAAAAGAAAAATAAAGAAATATGTTGATAGGGGCTAAATTAGTCATACTTTTCCTAGATATTTGAGGTTCTTTTGTAATATATTTTGTGCAATAACTAGTCATATTCTTTCATATTTAAGATTTTACCCTTGGAAATGTATGTTGTTCATTATTACAGATTTTTAGGGTAAAAAGAAACAAAAATGTCGCAAAACAGAGGAGAGGCGGCGCCGGCCATGCACTGGATTGCACGAACTTCGGAGCAACAAAAAATTATTGAAACAGAGTAGAACAGAACCAAGGCGGCACCGACTGTGAAGCTGGAACTGGCGCCGACTGCATTCTGGACTACATTGCGTGAAATTCGGAGAAAAATAGGTAAACGAGTAAAGAAGTAGAACACAACCGGCGCCAGCTCCGAGAGCCAAGGCGGCGCCAGCTATGCCTTGGAGTTAAGGTGGTGCTGTGATTTTCCTATGCGGTTTTTGGTAATCTGAGGAGTTTTAGTATCTTCCAACTTCTACTCGGCCAAGAACTTTGTACCTACGAATTTAGGCACTTCCTAAACCTATAAATAGATGAAAAACACAAGGGAAAAGGGGGGGAATTCATTGATCATCATAGTAAATCACTCAATCAAAAAGGAGGAATTCTTCAATTTAAGGAGGGTTGTGCAAGAAGGTCTTCAAAGGAAGAAGAATGAGGCTTATCTATGAGTGTTTTCTTTTACTTTGTTTTCTTTTTCTTAACAATGATGTGTTAATTATTTTATTGTAATTTAACATTGTTTTAGATATTGATGATTTTTAGAGTTCTTGATCTTTTGATTAATTGATTGTTATTCTTGATATTGATTACTTGTGCTTATTACGAGATTGATTGGTTGTTTCTTTCCATTAACTCGCTTGGACAAAGAGGTTGATGGTGGTTTCAATTCATTAATTTCATATTTGTTAGCTTTTAACTTGCTTGGACAAAGGGGTTAAGAGTAGGGACAAAGTAATTCAAGGTTAATTGATGTCTGCCAGGATATGGATTCATTAGTTAATGTCATGCATATTTTGCTAGGAATGGAAATTTAATCAAGGACTATGGTTAATACATCTCTTAGGTAAGACTGGTTGAGACAGGATATGTGATACTAAATTACCTAGAAGATAGGGATTCATGGATTGGACAAAGAAGTAAATCTATATTATCCTTCATGATGCCAAGAGAATGATTAGTTATAATAACGATTAAGTCCTTTGAGATCATGTTTGTCTAAATAATGGTTTGAATTACATACTTCTCCATCCTTGACATGTATATATTTTTATTTTGTTTTCCTTTTTATTTGTTTTTCGCTTTATCGAATCAGTTAAATAATGAAAGAAAGATGATTAATGTCTACTTGCTTCTTGAGGATTGGCACTCGTTTGAACCCTATGCTCAGTTAATGATGAGCACACTTGCTTATATGTGTGATTTGGATTGAACGTTTTAATTTAAACTTGATTGGGTATGCTTAGTTTTTGTATGATTTTTACACCTAAGTCCGGACACATCATATGTACAACTCAAGGATGTGAAAATATGCAATTTAAACAAAGACTTTTGAAAACATGATAATGAATTACTTAGCACATATTACAAGTAATTATCATCTTAGTCTCATGAAGGATTCAATATAGACCCACTTCGTTTGCAATGCATGGAATCACTATCTTCTAGTTAAATTAGTGAACATATTTTGTCTCAACCAATTTACCCAAAAGATGCATTAAAATCAATCCTCATATAAATCCCTATATTCTAGGTGATTTAAAATATTAAATTAGTCAATAAATCAATATTCTAGCAATCATCAAATAATCTTTGATTACCTAAGTTCTTAACAATTAACCCTTTTTTTCAAGTAAGTTAAGAGATAATAAATATAAAATTAATTAATTGAAGTCATTACTGACTTCTTTTTCAAGCAAGTTAATAACAAGAATCAATCAACTAACTCTGTAATAAAACAAGCAATCAAATCCCAAAATTAATAATGAATTAATTAAAAGATTAAATTAATTTAAGAAATCATGAATCTAAAAAATAATGTCAAATTATAATGAAAATATTAATTACACCATTATTCTAGAAAAAGAAAACAAAGGTAAAAGAAAAAACTAACAGACAAGCCTCATTTTTCCTTGAAGACTCTTTTGAACAACCCTCAATGATTTGATGAATTCCTCATTCAATGAGTGATTTTCTAATTTGCTCCTTGAATTCCTTCTATTCTCTTACGTTTTTCCTATTTAAATAGTCCTTTTTGATGCTAAAATTCGTTGTTTAAGGAGTCTTGGTCGAGAAGGATTTGGAAAATACCAAATTCATGCACAGGATTTCGCGAGTCTAGAGAGTACCTGGCACTGGGTCCAATCGACCCACCTGGGGCCAGGTGTGTTCTGTTCTTGCCCTAAATATTGCTCTGTTTTCATTTCTGTTCCAGATTGGACCTGGCACCTGGTGCCTTAGCTGGACCTGGCACTAGGTGCATCATGGAAATTTCACCTTTTTGCTCGAAATCAACTCAAATCTGTACAAATTTGTCAAAAATACTTTTCACAAGCAAAATATAAAACAGGAAGGAATATGCCTAGTTATTACATCAAAAGTATATCAAATTAACCTAAAATAACTAGAAAAACAGTGATGATTTTAGCCTCTATCAATCCCCCCACTTGAACTTTTGCTTGTCCTCAAGCAAAAAATACTTAAGCTAAGAAAATCATCAAGAAAACACAAATCTTTATTCTTCCAAAAATTTTGAAATATAACAAGGATTATAACTTCTCTTCAAACTTTAGATAAAACTCTTGCCATTCATCAAACCCTTTGAAAACAATTCATGCTTTGAAACATTTGATAGACATCACAAAACTCTTGAAGTCAAATTAATCACATTTTTACCTTAGTCTAAGAAAATTATTCCACCCTTCAAGTAAAAACATAGATAACATGAATTACACAAGTTAAGCTATCTACCAACTCAAGCATTATAATTTCAAAAATTGCACAACTCAAGTCATGATGTAAGGAAAGCACTCCATTTTTTTTCTCTATTTTTTCAATGACTTAGGGAATTGATAGCCATAAGTACATGGATTTCTCTTCACACACCATATTGGTCTCCTTTTAGTCATCACTCATAATTTTTTTAACATATTTCCTCTCTTTTGCTCTTAGGAATTTATAACCCCAAGAAAGTGGATTTCTCTTCATTTTCAGTATTGGCCCCCATAATCAAGCAAAATAATACTTTCTCATCTTCAAAGAGGAAACAATCATCAACTCATTTTATTCAATTTTCAACTCACAAAAATTTTCCACAATCTGTCCACTCAAAGATTTTTTATCTCTTCACATTCCTTATCACAACTCAAAACTAAGTAAAGTTTAAACCTATAATACAAGAGTTAGCCAACAAAATTTTTCCATATTCATCATATTCTCCATATTCAAACTAGATGAGTCAAATAATACTCAAATACCAATGCACAAATAAGATTAATCCAAATTCTCAAGTCTTGAAAATATTATATCTAATAAACCAATTTCATAAAAATCCACCAAATGAATAATAAAGATTCATATCTATGTAAGAAAAAGAATTACAACCTTACTAAACAATGAAAACCACAAAAAGTTTTGAAAAATTTCACACAAAAATAATATATTGAAAATATCTTCAATACCTAAACTCTCCCCTACATTTAAACTGGGCATTGTCCTCAATGGCTATAAGTACAATAACGAAAGTAAAGCCAAGAAGACCAAAATAAATAAAGAGGAAAAATGAAGAGAAGAAAATATTTCTATTACATAGTAGGTCCAACATGTGTGAATCCGCCGCAAGGAGTAGTCAATAGAGTCGTCACGAGGGTACCTAACTCAAAAGAAACAAAAACAGAAAACAGAAATCTAGAAGATGACAAAGAAAAGAAATCAAACTAAAAAAAAAATAACAAGAATTAAAAAGAAGCCCGGAAGAAGAATCATGGATCATAGGGAAAAATATCCACATGATCCAAGATGTCAAAAGTCTCACCAAAATAATGCTTCACCTATTTCCATTAACTTTGAAAGTACCATTAACTGGGTGAGAGACTTCAAGAGTATCAAAAGGAAAAACCTTAGTCACCATATACGGCCCCGACTATCTTGATTTCCACTTACCCGGAAAGAGTCGCAAGCGAGAATTACACAATAATACTTAATCACCTTCTTTAAACTCCCAGGATTGAGCAATATATTTATCATGCCACCGTTTTGCCCGCTCTTTGTAGAGTAGAGAATTATCATACGCAGCCATGCACAATTCATCCAATGCATTCAAGTGGAGTAGCCTAGATTTCCAAGGGAACTTAAGTTCAAAGTTAACAAGTTTGAGAGCTCAATAAGCTTTGTGTTCAATTTCTATAGGTAAATGACAAGATTTCTCATATACCAATCAATAAGGAGTAGTACCAAGGGAGTTTTGAAAGCAGTCTAATAAGCCCAAAGTAGATCATCTTGCTTCAAATTCCAATCCTTTCTTATATGATTAACCACTTTTTTCAAAATTCTTTTTAATTATCTATTAACCATCTCAACTTGGCCACTTGTTTGGGGGTGATAGGGAGTAGCAAATTTATGAGTAACCCTAAATATTTGAGAACTTTGTTCAATTAGGTACTGCAAAAATGGGTTCTCCTATCACTAATGAGTACCTTAGGTACACCAAAATGGGTAAAAAGTTTTTAAAGAAATTTAACTACAACCCGAACATCATTAGTATGCAAGGCTTGCACCTTAACCCACTTAGATACATACTCAACTGCAACAAAGATGTATTTGTTATCCAAAGAATTAGGAAAAGGGTCCATGATATCAATTCCTTAATAATAAAAAATTTCACAAGCTTGAAAAATTTGCAATGGCATCTCATTAGATTTAGAAATGTTACCTGTACTTTGACACCGATCACAATTTTGAACAAACCTATGAGAGTTCTTAAAAGGTGTTGGCTAATAAAATCCAGACTCAAGCACCTTTTTTGCAATGTTGTTAGCTTGGTAGTGCCCTCCTGCGAGTCCTTCATGACAATGTTTCAAGATATTTGCACTTTCCACGGAAACCACACATCTTTGAATGATTTTATCTGCACAACATTGAAACAAGTAGGGATCTTCCCAAAAGTAATGATTTATTTCGGAGAGGAATTTCTTCTTTTGTTGTGCAGTGAAATCTTACGGAATAATTCCTGTAACCAAGCAGTTAGCAAAATCTGCATACCAAGGTATTTGAAAAATCTCACAATCGACGAGTAAAAGTTGTTCTTCCGGGAATGTATCATTGATGTCCCCTTCAGCCAATGGTTCTAGGTTGAAATATTCCAATTTAGATAAGTGATTCGTAGCCAAATTTTCCGCTTATTTTTTATCCTTTATCTCCAAGTCAAATTCCTACAACAATAAAACCCATCTTGTCAATCTTGACTTAGAATCATGCTTAGTTAGTAGGTATTTAAGGCTGGACTGATCCATATACATAATGACTTTGGACAAAACAAGATAAGAATGGAATTTATCGAAAGCAAACATTATTGCAATTAATTCTTTCTCCGTTGTAGTGTAATTCTCTTGTGCTACCGTAAGAGTATTGCTTGTATAGTAGATTAGTTGAAAAAACTTATTCCTCATTTGTCCAAGCACCACACCTACTGCATAATCACTTGCATTATATATTAATTCAAAAGGAAGAGACTAATCCGGTGCAATTAAAATAAGAGAATTTATCAATTTCTTTTTAAGCACATTGAAAGAATTGCGACATTTTTCATCAAAATAAAAAAAATCCTTTTCAAGTAATGAGGGAAGAGGTTTAGAAATTTTTGAGAAATCCATGATAAATCTTCTATAAAAACCCGCATGACTAAGAAAACTTTGAATAGCTTTCACGAAAATGGGAGGAGGGAGTTTCTCAATGGCCTCAATTTTTGTCCTATCAACCTCAATACATTTCATTGAAATCTTGTGTCCCAATACAATACCTTTTTGTACCATAAAGTGACATTTTTCTCAATTAAGCATAAGGTTGGTCTCTTCACACATTTGAAGCACTTTTTTCCAAATTGGCCAAACACAAGTCAAAAGAGTCATCAAAAATAGAAAAATCATCTATAAATACCTCCATGATGTCTCCCATAAGTTCTTCAAAAATAGTGATTATACATCTTTGGGAAGTTCTGGGACCATTACAAAGACTGAAAGGCATATGATAATATGCAAAAGTACCAAAAGGGTATGTAAAAGTGGGTTTCTCTTGATCTTGCAGTGCTATGGGAATTTGAAAGTAACCGAAAAAACCATTTAAAAAATAATAAAATTCATGTCTGACTAATCTTTCTAACAATTGATCAATGAACGGGCGAGGAAAATGGTCCTTCTTAGTTGCTTCATTTAACTTCCTATGATCAATGCAAACCCTACACCCGGTTACCAATCTCATTGGGATCAACTTATTTTTCTCATTTGGGCTTATAGTCATTCATTCCTTCGTTGGTACCACTTGTGTTCGACTTCCCCAAATACTATCAGAAATAGGGTAAATGATACTGGAATCTAAGAGTTTTTTTACCACATCACTCACATTTGGGTTCAACCTACGTTGGGGTTGCACTACAGGTTTGGCTCCTTCTTCTAACAAGATTTTGTGAGTGTAAAAGGAAGGGCTAATTCCCTTAATGTCCGTGATTTTCTATGCAATGACTCCTTTATATTTTCCCAGTAGATTTACCAATTTGGTCTTTTGATCACAAGTGAGGTCTTTTTCTATGATCATTGGCAATTTTTCTCTATTAGCCAAAAATACATATTCCAAGTGCTTAGGGAGGTATTTTAGATCCAATTCTGGTGGTTTAATGGATGATTTCATCCTTTCCAAACTGTTTTTTTCAATTTCCTCAAATTCTCCCAACTCATGGCCCTTATTTGAATCCTCTAAATATGCAACGGATTGTTCCATCAAGTCCATAGAGCATTTGACAAATGATTCCACTTCATAATGTAATGGCAACTGAATTATGTTGTGTTTCTACTCCTAATGGCGACTTTATCACTAGATCCATTAAAAACTAAATTTGCCTTTCCATATTTCGAATCATGTCCTCAAATTTAGCCCATGTGTCATCTATCTCATGAAAGCATTTGGTTGCATGGGTGGCAAATTTTTCTAATACCCCTTCTAAGGTAGTAGAGTTGGATGGTCAAGATGTCATCTCTTGAGGCATGTTAGGATACTGTCCCATATTTCAATTGGCCATTTTTCTTGCATGAAGTAGATTGTTAGTATCATATACACAATACAATATCAAATCAAGTTAGTTTAGTTATGGTACATGTAGACATACAAAAAGATATGGCACGCTATTACACAAAGAACATATATACATATTCACATATTTACATATAAACATATAAATATATAAATATAGCTAAATCAATAAAATCCAAACTTTCATGATATTGTTCTCCTGTTATGACGCCAAAAACTTGAAGCGTAAATTTTAGGTGTATAAAAATCATCAAATTTAAATCCATCACTTAGTCAAGTTTTAATTAAAACATTAATCTCAAAATACACAGACGAGCAAGTATACTTATCACAAGCATAGTATAGCGTAGGGAATTAACGCGTATCAATTCTCAAAAAAATACGTACACACTAATAACCTTTCATTCATTGTTTAATAGACCAAATAAAGTGATAAAATAATAAAAAAAATAAAGAAATATGTACAACTCAAAGATGTGAAAATATGCCATTTAGACAAAGGCTTTTCAAAACGTGACAATGAATCACTTAGCACATATCACAATCAATTATTATCTTGGTTTCATGAAGAATTCAATATAGACCCACTTCGTTTGCTATCTATAGAATCACTATCTTTTAGTTAAATTAGTGAACATATTTTATCTCAATCAATTTACCCAAAAAATACATTAAAATCAATCCTCATATAAACTCATGTGTTGTAGATGATTTAAAATATGAAATTAGTTAATAAATCCATATTCTAGCAATCATCAACCAACTTTTGTTTACCTAAGTTCTTAACAATTAACCCCCTTCTTCAACCAAGTTAAGAAATAACAAATATGCAGTTAATTAATTGAAGTCATTATCAACCATTTTTTCAAGCAAGTTAATAATAAGAATTAATCAACTAACTCCATAATAAAAGTAAGTAATCAAATCCCAAGATAAATAATGAATTGATCAAAAGACTAAATTAATTTAAGAAATCATGAATCCAAAAAAAAAATGTCAAATTACAATGAAAACATTAATTATATCATTATTCTAGAGAAAGAAAACAAAGATAAAAGAAATAACTCATAGACAAGCCTTCTTCTTCTCCCTTGAATACTCTCTTGAATAACTCTCCTTGATTTGATGAATTACTTCTTCAATGAGTGATTTTCTGATTTTCTCCTTGAATTCTTTCTATTCTTTTGTGTTTTTCTTGTTTAAATATTCCTTTTTTATGCTAAAATTTGTTGCTTAAAGAGTCTTGGCCAAGTAGGATTCGAAAAATATTAAAATCCTTTAGAAAATATTAAATTCGTGCATAGGATTTCTCGAGTCCATAGCCTACCTGTCGCCGGGTCTAGTCGACCCACATGGTGCCAGTTGTGTTCTGTTCATGCCCTAAATTTTGCTTTTTTTTTTCACTACTATTCTAGATTGGACTCGAGTGCCTTAGTTGGACCTGGCGCAAGGTGCATTCTAGAAATTTCACCTTTATGTTCATATGCATCATAGCTAGGAGAATTTAGCTAAGAAATGAAATTTCTTTTCTGATGATGTATTATTAGTAAGGAAACGTAAATTTTTTAGCTAATACACTTATTTCCTACTAAAGCCATCATGAAAGTTTATACAAATTTTGTTTCCTAACTAAAAATATAAACTTTCATCACTATTAGCTATATCTTTAGTGACAAAATTTGCATTTCCTAACTAATACCAATCCTTAAATTTTTAAATATTTACTACATGATCTCAAAAATTTTACAAATTGGTCTTTAAATTTTGTATAATTATGAAACGACCTCAAAAATCTAAAATTGATACATAAATTTTAAAATGTTTACAATATGATATAAAAATTTATAAATTAGTCTCCAAATATTTACAATATAGCCCCAAAAGTTTGTAAATTGGTCCCAAAATTTTGTAATAGCTATTTATAGCAGTCTTTGCAAACCCTTGAAATCTGCCTTGTACTACTTATCTCTATATGAACTGGTGTCTATTGTAAAGGTAGACCAGCACTGGATATACATTTTTTCTTAGAGATCTTGAAATCCCGCTCTAAACCGGTGCTTGTCTATTCTTCTATCCGGTGCCTATTGGTCTTGATGTTCGAGCTTCTTAACTCTCTAGAAATAACCAATGCCTCTTCAGCTGACAAGCGCTGCCTATTAATTAATGCAACCAACACCTGTATGTCTTTGAACAAATGCCTGTTATGTCCAAAATGTTTACCTTAACTCTCTATTTTGAACCGACGCCTGTTTACCTTTGTACCTGGCACTGGTTTGATGTTTCTTTACTCTATTTTCACCTGATTTCTTCAATCATCTTTTATTTATGCATTCTGCACAAAACAAGGCAAAAATAAGGAAATTAAGTAGTCATTTGATTATAAATTTAGCATAACTTAGTACAGAATGATAAATAAATACAGACATAATGAGAACTTATCACTCCTCTCACACTTAAGCTTTTGTTTGTCCTCAAGTAAATTCTCAGAATAATAAGTACTTCAAGCAAAAAACAATCTTCATCCACATTAGATTTTTGGCAACAATAACTCTTATGAGAAAGATATTCTTTTTCTTTTGAGATGAAAATTCAATTTAAGGTCACTTGACTAAGCTAAACTCGTGTATATATGTATTTGAATAGATAAAACCAAAGCCCTTGAAGTTGGATTAAACAAGTTTATACTTATTCAACATGCTTCATGTCATTTCTTAGGCCAAGAATATGATTCAAGTGATTCATACAAGTGAGGAATAATTGGTAAATTTAAGTTCTATGACTTTTAAAGCTATTACAATCTAAGTAGTGAACAGAAGATTGGTCTAATTGCTCACTTTTGCAAGGTATTGTAAATGCTTAGTAAAGGTATAAGTAATGATTTTTCAAATTTTATATTACCCTTATTAAACACTCAGTTTCTTTCCAGGGTAAGGCAAGGCAAATGCCTAGTAAATATATAATTAATGATTTTTCAACTTTTGCGTTACCTTACCCTACTTTCTTATTTTCTTACCCCAATCCACATTTACCAAAACTCAGACTTTGGACTAGTTAGAAGATCATAGAATATAAACAGACCAAAACTTTCCAACTTATACTTCATCACACGTTTCTCATCTATTCTCAAGAAACAAAAGTGTAACAATGTTTAGTAAAACCTAAATAAGGTTGAGCCAAATTCTTAAGATTTAGTCTATATCACATAAAATATTCATATTTACCTAAAAATATCCCCGTCAAAACAATCTCATACCAAATTTTTATACCAAGAAAAAAAAGGAATAGCAATATCATAAAATTCAAAGTGTGTCAAAAATTGAAAAAAAAAAAATTGCTCATTTTTCTTCAAATTTAGCTCAAAAAAATAGCCAAGGGAGTGCTAAGAAATTCAATAAATACTTTTACAAGAAATAAATCCTAATTCTCTTCCCTATACTTAAATTGGACATTATTCTCATTGGTCACAATTTATATAATAACCATATCCAGCAAAGAGTCAAAACAGATAAAGGGAAAAAGGAAAAACAATACTTCCCAAGTGTGTGAGGTGTAGTTCCACGATGTTATTTGAGGAGGAAGGGTATGGCATTGTTCCATATATTCAAAAAGTTCCTTCCACAATCACAAAAAGGTAAGTGAAATGATATCAAAATAAATTAAAAACATAACATAAATGAAATAGAATAAAATGTACTATGTATCCATACAAAATCTATAAAAATCTATACAAAAAAGATCTCAACAAAATGAAATGACATAAAAGAAAAGTAGAATGTGTAAGTCTACTAGAGAAGAGAGTAAGGACTGCTAGTGCCAGCACCTGAACGGTAGTCAGGTGAGTCACGTACATCATCGTCATTGCCAGGAGTCAAAGGCGGTAGAGGATTGCCTGGGAGATAATTTGCCACATGTGGCACATAAAGTCCTCCTAGAACTTGAGCTTGTGCTTCAGGCTCTCTAATCACTGATTCTAATGCTGTTGTGCTTGTATGATCTCCCAGAGTTGCTTATCTTACTCGTTTCCACGGGACACAATCTCAAAGTATTGCTCGGTGAGAAAGTCGTAAAGCTTATTGAACCATCTTGTCTAGCCACTGTACATCTCCATCGTCTGTCCTCAGAGCAGTCTGCACAATCTCTACCCTCTCCACTATACCTTGCAAAGTAGTTTGAGCGTCCTTTACAGCTGTTGGCCTAATTTTGCTGTGTCTGGGCTTAGGTGGTAGCACTACAATGAGTGGCTCCTTTGGTGGCTACTACTATTGCTCTGGTTCATGGGGCTCCGGTGGCTGTGTGGGATATGGCTCCTCTATTTTGTACCTCCTCTCCCTCGGGGTTAACTATCTCTCTACTCTCCATCATATTAGAACCCACAATTGATTAGGGTTCCATCTGAAACTACATCTCTGGAAGTGGTAGTGGCTGGTCTCTCCCTCATTAGGTACATGAAAGTGCTAGAGGATATGAATGATCAAGAGGGGAGGGATAAAGGCTCTAGAGGCGTAGTGAGATGCTACCACCTCTTTCATGTAGAAAAGAACAATAAGGGCTAGAGGGACTGAGAATGTAGCATCTTATGAATGGCATAAATGTTTATCACTCTAGCCTCATTAAGGCTACTGGCTCTAAAGGCAACATTAAACCCTAGAAGTTAGATAAGAAGTCTTAGTTAGGGAGGCATGTTGATAATCTGGATGATCATGGCTTGCTTTTCCTAGGTATACTAGAGCTAAAACTCTTTTAGAGCATCAATGAATTTCCAGGTACTCTCAGAGACTACCTTCTTATTGTACGTGTCTATCTCTACCTAGGGACCCTCATCTTCTACCCCAATAATCCTAGACAGTAGCCCCCTAGTTAAGTGAATGGACACCCCCATCACCACAATATTAATAGACTCAAGTGTGCTGTGATGCTTCTTAGATATATTGGAGAAAAATTCCTTGACTAATGTAGGAAAATTTGTACTACTTAATCCCAAGATAGGAGCCTATCCTGTCTATCTAAATACCTTAACTAGTCTCATATCCCCCTCAAATCCAGGGTCTATAGTCTTTTCCACAATAATCTTATTTTGGAGCCTATTCATGTAATACTTCTCACATAATGCATCTACAAAATGTCCAAGAGGAGTGGAAGTAGGGTCAATGGTATTGGTAGGCTGTGAAGAAGATGCTTCACCCCTTATCCTTTTAGGGAGAAGCATAGAAGATCGAGGTGGCATGGTGAAAATGAAAAAGAAATAGATGGAAATAGGAAAAAAAAAAGACTTTCTCCTCACAACTCAATAACAACCAAACTCCTCACAACAATCCAATCCAACTTCAATCTGCATAGCCATAACCAGTCCAATATTAACTCAAATCCCAATCAAACCAAAATCATAATCAAGCCACACAATTCTCAATTAATCATCACAACCACATAACTAAATCTGAGAGTTCAACACAAAAGCAATAAAGCCAAAGTTCTAGATTGATGGAATTACCAAAATAAAAGCCCATAAAGGATAAGGTAAAAATCACAAATCCCATATTCAAATGAATAAAATGAAAATGTACTCCAAGGCTATCCATCTAGTCACCAAATATAGTCTACTTTAATACATAGCTTCAACTCTAACCTTATTCACAAAAACTCAGCAAGAAAATTAATTCCAAAACATTTCTAAAAACATGCCGTTTAGCATTCATGTAAGGTCAAAGGATAAATCAACTTTCTTCCTAAAGCCAAAAATAAAACAGAACAAACCATCCTATGCATGCAATTTAAAATTATCTTATTATTAACTAAAAACAAGTACACAATATTCACCATATTAAAGTAAAATTTCAAAGTTAAAGAAATATAAACCATCCTATGTGTTATGGCTGCAACACCAAGATAGAAAAATAACTCCCACCACTATGTTTGTTAACAGTCCCAATAAAATTAAGCCTTCCAAGCATAAAGCAATGCTACCAAGTACACAACCCCAAGGTCAGCAATGCATTAACACAATATCCTAACAAAAATTCACACCATTGACATTTTTTGAAAAATTCAATAGTTTAATCACTTCCACCTCTATATTACTCTAACAGAGTAATCTAAAGTATCCATTTCACTTCAATAGTCGATCAACTTCCGACTTCAAAAAGCAGTAACTCCAAATTCATCTTCAATTAAAGTAGAAAATCATGAACCAGAGTAGGATCCCCTAGATAGAAAATCATAAATAACTTCGTCACAACAACAAAGTAAAAGTTCCAATAACATAGTATTTTACAATTTCAGGGCATAGATTAAATTTCAAGAACTCAAACATATTATAAACCCCTTAAAATGAAAATTCTTAAGAGCTGAGTCATTAAGGAAAACGGGGGTGTAAAAAAAATCACTAAAATTTTCGCAAAGATGAGGATGACAAGCTATAGTATGGTGAATGGAAGACTTACCTTCTTGAAAACTTCTTCAAAATGGATAGGTTGATAGCTATTGTGATGGATTCAAGGAGAAGAAAGCTTTAATCTTTAAATTTAAGGAAGAGGCTCACTTTCACTTTTCTATCTTTCTACGGAGTTGCAAAGAAGCTATGGGAAAATTTGCAAAAAAAAAAAAAAAAAAAAAAAGAAAGAAAAAAAAGAAGGTTTTTGAAAAGAATGAACCAAAAAGAAGTATAGGCTCTAACCGACAATAAGGGTAGCAAGGACAAGAGGAAGGACCGTAATGAGTGTGTGAGGATTTATGAGAAAAAATGATTCGCGGCTCTCTGATTTATTGAGAATCTGACAGTAATCGGCGCCTATTGAACATAATAACATGCACCTATTTTGAAAGAATTTGAATCGATGTGATCAAAATAATGTTGTTTTTACGGTTACCCTGACTAGCCAGTGCCTATTCAGGGTACTAATACTAATAGATACCAGTTAATTCCAGTAGCTCGATTTTTAATGTCACTGAATGAAATAGGCACTTTTTATAAGTTTAACTGGCATCTGTTATCTTCAGTATCTGTACAAAACAAAACAAAAAATCTTTTTGTTCTTTCTCTATTTTCTACTTTTTTCTTTCTTTTTCTCATAATAGAAATAAACCAACACAACCATCAACAAAAACACATCACAATTTAAGCCACATCACACCACTATGATCATAACAAACAAACTAGAATTTAACATCATAAACTCAAAACAATCACATCACCAAATCAAAAGTTCATAGTCCAAAGCATACCAAAAGGAGGTAAAAATGTCAAATACAAAAGCAAAGCATAGATAAAATTGTCCATAACCAACAAAAGATGCAAAATGGGAAGAGGGATCAATTCTTTCCATACTCATCACATGGATTGGCTTCTGTATTTCTTGGGAGAGTTCCACATTGCCTATCCAATTTGTCTTTCATGGTTGACGATGGATACCTTTTGGTTGCGTTTTTATCTTCAACTCCTTGGAAGCATGAGTAGATGGAAGATACTAACTTCTCTAGCAATTCTTCTAGTGATGGCATTTGCAAGCATTAAGGAGGTGGATGAAGAGGTGCATGATAAGGTAAAAGTGCTTGAGGCCTAGTCATAAGACGTGTTTGAGCATCTTGAGGAAATGATTGGCTTTGTCCTTAATTATCTCATGAGAAATTTAGATGATTATACCACCCTATGTTGTAAGTATTCCCATAAGGATTATTTCCTTATCTAGCATTTGTAACAAAATCAACTTACTTCACCAATTGCTTACTATTTGACTCCATAGATTGACACTTAGGATTGGGGTGCCCATCTCTACAAAAATCACAGCTCATGACTTAGGCTTTTAGATTAGTGTCCATTTTCTCAATTTTTTTCGTGAGGGCTTCCAACTTTGCCTCTATAGCTGCCATCACATCAATACTATGCATTCCTTGGGTGCATGCCTTAGGTCTCGAGTTGCACCACGAATAGGTATCTATTGCTAGGCTCTCAATCAAATCCCTTAGCTCATTGGGAGTTTTAGTTGATGTAGAACCACCTAAGGATGCCTCTAAAAGTCGCTTAGTAGCAAAATTGAGTCTATTGTAAAAAGTTAGTATTTGAAGCCTATGTCCAAATTATGGTGTAGGCATTTTCTTAACAATTTCTTCCAGTGCTCCTAGCAGATATACAATGTTTCTCCCTCCATTTGAACAAAGGAAAAGATGCCATTCCTGAATTTGGCAGTGCGAGCTAAGGGAAAATATTTTACAAGAAATTTCTATACCAGATCATCCCAAATAGTAATTAAGCCAAAGAGAAAAGATGTGAGCCATGATTTAGCCCAGTCTCACAGTGAAAATAGGAAAAGTCACAATCTGATTTCATCTTCAGATACTCCATTCAAATTCAAAGTGTTACATATTTTAAGAAAACTTGTAATGTGAGCATTAAGGTCTTCATTTGGCAGTCCATCAAATTTTACTGTTCACTATACCATTTGGATAAATGAAGATTTTAGCTCAAATTTATTGGCTTCCACTTGTGGCTTCACAGTGCTTCATTCAATTCCTTGAAATGAAAGTCTTATATAATCACCCATGGTTCTTCTCCTAATTCTATTTCTATTTTTTGTTTCCATTTCCATCATGTGGCTCATCTCTATGTATCCCACCATTTTCTCCAATGGGTCCATACCTTCTAAGTTCTCCAAAAATACAAATAATCCACTTCTTTCTTCCAGATTTTGGGTTAACACCATTTCCTCTTGTCTTTCTATCATCAACTTTCTCAACATCCTTTCTATTTCTGAGTCAAAATTCTCCAATTATTTGTGTACTCTCCTATTCATATAAGAAAAGATCTCATTTAATCAAAACACAAAAATAATGTTATCTCTATGATAAAAAACAAATTTCCAAAGGATCTAAATAAGGTCGATTCAAAACCCAATGTGAACTCAAAACAAAAGGTTAACTGTATACTATTTACCCAACAAATCAATGAATATCATACCAAAGAATCATTGAATGAATAAATGAATAAATAATTTTCTAAATTTTCAACCAAAAACAAAACTTCTAAAACAGCATTCAATGAGGAAATGCTCAAATACAGTTTCAATTCTGAAGTACACATATAAACAATTATCCACAAATGAGATGTACAACTATCTAAGTATAAGTTAGTCATATTCACAAGTATGTACAATTAAAAACTAAATCAACAAAGCTCAAGCATTTCAAAATATTGCTATTCAATCCTCGGTGACTGTGCCAAAAACTTAATGCATGCTTTTTGTGTATATTTTTGTGCATTGAAAATATTCTCAAAAATTCCCATAAATTAATCAATTTAATTAGGCATAACACACATTTAGATAAGGATACTCATCATGTAGCATAGAGTTCTAGTGGTAGTTAGCGTTTCCCTCAGGTAAGATGGCAAGTACCTTTACTATGCTGTTATCTCATTGGTTGGTCAACCTATTATCTAGGGAAAATTGATGAATCATAAAGGGCATTAGCCAACCCCATTATATTAGAATTCGCCAAAAGTCACCATGCCCAAAGAAAGAAAGAAAGATATAAATAATGCAAGTAAATAGAATCTTTCAAATCAAGTTAGACCTCAACTACCTACATTAGCTAATTAACAACTTAAATTTGGCACCAATGGGATAATTTACATAAGACCCACACTCTCTTGAGTTATGAGCCCCATACCTTTATCTCAATTGGTGGATATCTTTACCTCACTAATCAAATCTAAGGGGTATTAAGATCTATTACCCATCTAATTTGGGAGAAATGAAACTCCTATCTCTAGGCAACCTCACAACCTTTCAATCACCTAGTTCTTACTCTCAAACTCTTCTTTTGAGGTGATCTTAGAGAAACCTATAAACTAAATTTACCAATTGAGCCTTTAAATACTAAACCTATCTCTCAAAATCATTAGGACAAGAAAACCCAACCAATAGAAATACACAATATATAACAAGTGATTGAATACCCAAAATAATTTATAAATAACTCAAGTAAATGTTAAGATATAACAAAACAAGGGTTCAACCTTTTAAATACATTATGAATCAACAAAGATGCAATCAAAATTAATAAAGAAATGTAAGAGAAAAGAAAATAAACTTGTAGAAAAGTTGTTTTCTTCTTCCTTTAGTGATTTCCTCTTGAAGATGCTCTCTTCACCTGCAAATGAGACTTGGATACTTTTTTGTGCTTCTCCTTAGTGTTTTAGGGTTTGAAAGTGGCTCTCCCCCTTTTGGTTTTTCGTCCCTCGACAAAACAACAATAATAGCTATTTATAGTAGTTTTTGCAAACCTTTGAAATTTTCTTTGTCCTGACTTGTTAGCGATATGAACCAGTGCCTATTGTAAAAGTAGACTGGCATCGGTTGGGCACCCTTGAAATCTCACTCTAAATCGGCGCCTATCTATTCTTCTATTCGACACCTGTTGGTCTTATTGTTCTAGCTTTTTTGCTCTCTTGAAGTAACCAATGCCTTTTCAGTTGACAAACAACTGCCTATTGCTTAATACAACCGGTTCCTATATGTCTATGAACAGGTGCCTCTTATGTCCAAAATGTTTTCCTTAACACTTTGTTCTGAATAGGCATTTGTATACCTTTGTACCCATGCTGGTTATAATGTCTTTTAACGATGCCAAAAACTTGATGCGTAAATTTTGGATGTATAAAAATAATCAAATTTAAATCCATCCCCTAGTCAAATTTTAATTAAAACATTAATCTTAAAATACACATATGAGCAAGTATACGCATCGCAAGTATAGCATAGGGAATTAATGAGTATCGATCCTCAAAGAAATAAGTACACACTAGTCACTTTTTCTTTATTGTTTAACTGACCAAATAAAGTAATAAAATAATAAAAAGAAAAGTAAAGAACTATGTATAACTCAAGGATATAGGAATATGAAATTTAGACAATTATCCTAGAAAACATGATAATGAATCATCTAGCAATTATATCAAGTAATCATCATTTTGGCATCATAAAGGAATATAAAGTAAAATTCAATCGTCTCCCAACTCATGAATTCACTTAAATAGATTTCACTTCATTTTCAATTTATGGAATCACTATCTTTTGATTAAATTAAAAGATTTCCCAATCAAACCAACATAACCAAAATATGCATTAAACTCAATTCCTCATAAACATGAAATTAGCTAATGACCCAAGGCCATTAAGATTTTACAAATATGAAATTAATGCAATGAACTCCTAACATTATTTCCCAAGTCAATTAAAAGAACCTGCATCAATTACCAATGATAAAAAGTAATCTAATACCAAAGATGATAAAGAATTGATCAAATAATTAAATTAACAAAAAATTATAATCCCAAAATAATGTCAAATTATAAATAGAACATTGAATACATCATTGTTTAATAATAAGAAAACAAAGGTAAAAGAAAGCACTCAAAGACAAGCTTCCTTCTTCTCCTTCGAAGATTCTCTTGAACAACCCTCTTTAAATGGTGAATCTCTATTTTTTTGAGTGATTGGAATTTTTGCTCTTCAATTTACTACTTTTTTTGTGCTTTCTCTTGGTTTTATAGGCTTCTTTGATGCTAAACTCGTTGCTTGAAAAGTCTTGGCTGAGTAGGATTCAGAAAATACTAAAATATTTGGAAAATTACTAAATTTGTGTATAGAATTTTCACCCATCCAGAGCGGACCTGGCACTGGGTCAAGTGGACCCACCTGGTATCAGGCGTGTTTGATAGGGCCTAAATTAGTCATATTTTTCCATGTTATTTGAGGTTATCTTGTGATACATTTTATTCAATAACTAATCATATTCATTTATATTGGAGATTTTACTCTTAAAAAGGTATTTTGTCCACTATTTCAGATTTTAGGGGTAAAATAAGATAAAAACAGAGCAAAATAGAGCAAAGACGGCGCCGAACAGGGTAGAAGAACCGGCGCCGGTCACGTGCTATTGACACTCATTTCGAGACGACGAAAAGAATCAGTGAAACGTCCGGAATAGAATCGAACCGGCACCGAAGTTGTAACCGGCACTGGCTATACTCTGAAAAACATTGCACGAAAATCAAGAAAAAATCGGTGAATAACTGAGGAAATAGAACACAACTGGCACCGGCTCTAACAGCTAAGGCGCCGCCAGCTGTGACCTAGAGTTGAGGCGGTGCCTTGATTTTTTCACGCGGTTTTTAGTAATTTACAGAATTTTAGTATCTTCTTACTTCTAATCGGCCAAAAATCCTACACCAACGAATTTAGGCACTTCCTAAATCTCTAAATAGATGGAAAACATAAGGGAAAAGGGGGGAATTTATATATCATAACAGAAAATCTGCCAAATCAAGGAGGAATTCTACCAAATCAAGGAGGATTATGCAAGAAGGTCTACGAAGGAAGAAGAATGATGCTTGTCTATGAGTACTTTCTTTTACTTTGTTTTCTTTTTCTTGAACAATGATGTATTAATTGTTTTATTGTAATTTGACATTGTTTTAGGTACTCTTGATTTTTAGAGTTACTTTGATCTTTTGATTAATTGATTATTCTTCTTGGTATTTAATTACTTGTGCTAATTACGAAATTAATTAGTTGTTTCCATTAACTTGTTTGGAAAAGGGGTTGATGGAGGTTTCAATTCATTAATTTCATATTTATTGTCTCTTAACTTACTTGAAAAATGGGTTAATTGCTAAGAACTAGGTAATTAAAGGTTAATTGATGTCTGCTAGGAATGGATTCATTGGTTAATTTCATGTTTTAAATTTGTCAGGATATGAAAATTTAATCAAGGATTGTGTTTAATGCATCCTTTAGGTGGATTAGTTGAGATAGGAATGTTATGCTAATTTATCTAGACGATAGTGATTTCATGGATTAGAAAAGAAGTGAATCTATACTAATCCTTCATGATGCCAAGAGAATAATTAGTTATGATAATGATTAGGTACTTTAAGGTCATATGTGTCAAAACAGTAGGTTGAGTTACATAATTCTCCATCATTGACATGTATATATTATATTATTTTATTTTATTTTATTTCTTTTTTTACTTTATTGAGTCGATTAAACAACGAAAGAAAAGTTATTAATGCATACTTATTCATTGACGATCATCACTTGTTTGAACCCTATGCTATGTTAATGATGAGTACGCTTGCTCATATGTATTATTTAAGGTTAACGTTTTAATTTAAACTTGATTGGGAATGTACTTATTTTTTTAAAGATTTTTATACCAAAATAAATACGCATAAAGTTTTTAGCGCTGTTGCCGGGGAACAATATCATAAAAGCTTGGACTTTGTTGATTTAACCATGTCAATATGTAAATATGTAGATATTTATAATTGTTCTTTATGTAACAAGGTGCCATCTTTTGTATCTGTCATATCATGTGTATCTTTATAATCTAACTTACTAACTCTGACTATGTTTAATTGACTAATTTTGTCTCCCCTTAATTCTGTTTGAATGGTGCATTCTAGTATCTAACTATCTGCTATGTTCAGGCGAAATGGCAAACTAGAATCAGATGAGTTTTAATGAGGGGCAGTACCCCCATCACTCTTTCAAGATAACACTCAAAGCCCCAGAATCAGCAAAGCTTGAGACAGTAATTGGAAAATTTGCTGTCCATGTTACGAGACACTTCCAAGAAATAAATTCCACATTTGAGAAGTTTGAGGAGATGATTCGCAACATGGAAAGACAAATCTGGTTTTTGACTGACGTAGTGTTAAAATCTTAAGAACTAGCGCCAATAGACAAAGAGGAAACAACTGCGATCACATTACAAAGTGGAAAAGAGTTGCTCAACATCACAGATTGCAACCGGCACCGACTGGAGGAAGAGAACCGGCACCCGCAAGCCTGCAACTCCGAGAACAAGTAGTCCAGCATTGAACCAGCGCCGAGCGAAACATTGAAACCGGCGCCGGCTACACCCTGCCCATCTCCCGAAAATCCTACTTTTCGACCTAACATTCCGTATCCTACCCATTTACACAAAGTCTGGAAAGATACCCAATTTGACAAATTCCTTGAGATATTCAAACAACTACACATAAACATCCCACTCAGTGAAGCTTTAATCCATATGCCCAAATATGCCAAATTTCTCAAAAGCATGCTTATAAGCAAAAAGAGATTGGAAGAATTGTCCACAATGGTACTAAATGAAGAATGCTCAGCCATATTGCAGGACAACCAAAATTTGCCACATAAAGAGAATGATCCAGGGAATTTTTCTATCCCATGTTTAATTGGTACTCTTAATTTTTGTAATGCATTAGCTGATTTAGGTGCTAGCATCAATTTATTACCATATAAAACATTTAAAAAACTAGGCCTAGGAGAACCCCAACCCACTAGGATGAGTATTCAACTCGCAGATAGATCTATCAAATATCCTAGGGGTATAATAGAAGATGTGCTGGTAAAAGTTGATAAATTCATATTTCCAATGGATTTTGTTATTCTTGACATGGATGAAGATTCCAAAGTCCCTCTAATCTTAGGTAGACCCTTCCTAGCCACAGCAAAGGCATTAATTGATGTTCATGGGGGGAGGTTGACACTTAAGGTTGGGGATGAGGAAGTAGTGATTCAAATCCACAAGAGCATGAATCACTCTTTATCTTATGATGATTCTTGTTTAAGAGTTAATATTCTTGACAAACCTATTTTAGAGTTTATGCAGGAATCATTTGAGGAAAAGTTGATGGAAACGTCAGTGGCATATTTGGAGGACTGTCATGAGGAGGATGGGATGAAACATTTGGAAATTAAGAAAAGTAGTTTGGGGAGAATAAAATAATCTATAGAGGAGCATCCAGAATTAGATCTAAAATACCTACCCGAGCACTTGGAATATGTGTTCTTAGCTAAATGATATAAATTGCTTGTGATCATTGCCAAAGATCTCACTCAAGAACAAAAGACCAAATCGATAAATATGCTGGGGAAATATAAGGGAGTAATAGCCTAGAAGATAACTGATATAAAGGGAATTAGTGCATCCTTTTGCACTCACAAGATTTTGATGGAAAAAGGTGCAAAGCCCATAGTGCAACCCCAACGTAGGTTAGACCCACATATGAGTGAAGTAGTAAAAGGTGAGGTGATTAAGCTTCTAGATTCAGGCATCATTTACCCTATTTCTGATAGTATTTGGGTGAGTCCTATGCAGGTGGTATCAAAGAAGGGAGGAATGAAGCTAAGCCCTAATGATAAAAATGAGTTAGTCCCTATGAGATGGGTCACGGTTGGAGGTTTTGCATTGATTATAGGATGTTAAACAAAGCTACTAGGAAAGATCACTTTCCTCTCCCTTTTATTGACCAAATGTTGAAAGGTTAGCCGGACATGAATATTATTATTTCCTAGATGGATTTTTTGGCTACCTACAAATCCCCATAGCCCCTGAGGACTAAGATAAAACCACTTTCACATGTCCATATGGTACTTTTGCATATCGTCGAATGCTGTTTGGTCTTTGCAATGGTCCCGGAAAGTTCCAAAAGTGCATGACAGTAATATTTGAAGGACTCGTAGGGGACATCATGGAGGTATTTATGAATGATTTCTCAGTCTTTGGTGATTCATTTAACTTGTGTTTATCTAATCTTGAAAAGGTACTAGCAAGGTGTGAAGAGACTAACCTCATGCTCAATTGGAAAAAATGCCACTTTATGGTGCAAGAAGGTATTGTGTTGAGGCATAAAATTTCAATGAAGGGTATAGAAGTTGAAAGAGCAAAAATTGAAGCGATCGAGAAGCTACCTCCTTTTACTTCTGTGAAAGCTATAAGGAGCTTTCTTGGTCATGCAAGTTTTTACAGGGGGTTTATCTTAGATTTCTCAAAAATTTCTAAACCTCTTACCTCTTTACTTAAAAAGGATGCTATGTTTGGTTTTAATGAAAAATGTCTCAACGCTTTTACCATGCTTAAGGAGAAATTGATCAATTCACCCATTTTGATTGCACCTGATTGGTCTCTTCCATTTGAGCTAATGTGTGATGCAAGTGATTTTGCAGTTGGTGCAGTACTTGGACAAAGGTGGAATAAGCATTTCCAACCTATCTACTATGCAAGCAAGACTTTAACAGATGCTCAAGAAAACTACACAACAACGGAAAAAGAATTGATTGCTATAGTCTTTGCATTTGATAAATTTCGTTCTTATCTTATTCTGTCAAAAGTCATTGTTTATATGGACCATTTTGCCCTAAAGTATCTACTAACCAAACATGATTCCAAACCAAGATTGATAAGATGGGTATTATTATTGCAGGAATTTGATTTGGAAATTAGGGATAAAAAGGGTGCGGAGAACTTAGTTGCAGATCACTTGTCAAGGCTGGATAATCCTAATTTGGAATCATTAGTAGAAGAGGACATCAATGACACCTTTGCAGATGAACAACTCTTACTTGTAGAAGGTAAGATTCCAACCACCCCTTAGTTCGCAGATTTTGCTAATTATTTGGTTGCAGGAATTATTCCAAAAGCTCTCACAATTCAACGAAAGAAAAAATTCTTCTTCGAAGTAAGGCATTACTTTTGGGAAGACCTATATCTATTTAAGTGTTGTGTGGACCAAATTATTCGAAGATGTGTGGACTCTAAAGAAGGAGAGGATATTCTTAGACATTGTCATGAAGGACTTGCTGGAGGCCATTACCAAGTCAACAACACTGCACAAAAGGTTCTGGAGTCTGGATTCTATTGACCCACATTGTTCAAAGATGCCTGCAGGTTTGTTCAAAGTTGTGATAGGTGTCAACTACAGGTAACATTTCTAAGTCTAGTGAGATGTCGTTACAAATTTTTCAACCTTGCGAAGTATTTGATTATTGGGGGATAGACTTCATGGGCCCGTTTCCTAGTTCTATGGAAAATAAATATATTTTGGTAGCAGTGGATTATATTTCTAAATGGGTTAAAGCACAAGCTTTGCCAACTAATGATGCAAGGGTTGTGGTCAAATTTTTGAAAAAACTTTTCACCCGTTTTGGTGTCCCTAAGGTGCTTATTAGTGATAGGGGGCCTCATTTTTGTAATACTCAAATGGAAAAGGTTCTCAAACATCTAGGAGTGAACCATAGGTTTGCCACCCCCTATCACCCCCAAACAAATGGACAAGTTGAAGTGGTTAATTGGGAAATCAAAAGAATCTTAGAAAAAACTATTAATCATACTAGGAAGGATTGGAGTCTAAAATTGGATGACACTCTTTGGGCATATCGGACAGCTTTTAATCCCCCGATTGGCATAACTTCCTTTCGGTTAGTTTATGGCAAATCATGTCATCTACCTGTTGAGATTGAACATAAAGCTTATTGGGCGATAAAGCTTGTTAACCTTGATCTTGAGACAGTAGGAAAGTCAAGGTTGCTCCAACTCATAGCCTTGGAGGAGTTGTGTAAGGATGCTATGATACTTCACTGTAGTATAAAGAGAAAGTTAAAAAATGGCACGATAAGCATATAACTCGATAGCACGAATTTTAGAAAGGAGATCAAGTGTTGTTATTCAATTCTTGATTAAGACTTTTTCCGGTAAGTTGAAATCACGATGGCCCGGACCGTACACGGTAAGTCAAATATTCCCCTTTGGAACCCTCGAAATCACTCACCACACGGGGCGTACATTCAAAGTCAATGGCAATCGAGTGAAACGCTATGTCGGTGAAATTCTTCGCAACACGGATCACGTGGAAATGCTCTTGGACACTGCGATATAAAACTTCTTGGGTTATCTTGCTTACCTTTCTTTTTGTACTATTTCTTTCTTTAGTTTTTGTTTATTTCTCTTTTTCTAGTTTTATGCTTTGGTGTGGTCTTTTGTATTTTTCTTATTAGGTACTTTGACAATGCTTCCTTCTTCCGGAATTCAACTCTTCTACAGAGGAATGCACAATGAATGGAAGTAATTTCTTTCTTATCTTTTTCCCTTTATTTTTGGTCCCATGGCATTAATTCTTCGTTCTATTTATTTGGCCATTGAGGACAATGTCTAATTTAAGTGTGGGGGAATGGTTATGTAACACTCCACATATTTACCTTGTGGTAGTGGGCCAAACTCATGTGGGATGTCGCCCCGTCTGAAGTCTCAGACTAGGGATCTTTATAGCGATATAAACTTAAAGTAAATGGGTAAAGTCAAAACTTAAGTAAACATTTGAAGCATGCTCTTTATTTATGTAAACATGTAAGTCACGATGGGTACATTGTCATAGTTCCCAAAATACATGAGCTAAACCATCTCATAGTCTATGTACAATGATCACTCCAAAAGATTAGCTATCCAGTGCTAGAGAAGAAGCCCAGGTAGTACCGTCGTTAGTCTTCAGCTCTAATCCCTAAAATAGAAAAAACAAACATACGTGTGAGTGGTATACTCAGTAAGTCCCATGTGTGCTAGTGTTTGGCTCAGAAGAGAGAGAAGTTTTTCAAATCCTTTATTGAAATAAATTTTATAACAGGAAAACCACAGTAATTGATAAATTCAGGTCATTTTATCATGTCCGTTTGAAAAACAGTAATTTCCAAACACACGGCCCCCAATTCAATAAATGCGGGTTCTTCCCCATCTAGAAGTGCGACCAGCGTGCAAAGTTCAAAGAACTTCGCCTTCAGCTACACGGTCTTTTGTGCCAGGGACTGCGCCTTACAACACGTCACCCGTGTCATGCCAGAAGGGTGAGCAGTGTACTAATGTACCTCACTCTGCACTTAGAGATCTTTTACTTGCTACCATAAGCCAGGGGTCCCAATCCTGACGTCAATCACCATCGAGGTGGCAAGGGGTTAAACACACCGAGTGTCCTCGCTCGGTCTCATGTGAACAACCCACCAATCATAATCAACAGACAATTGCCGGGCTCACAATGGCTAGCTAGGGATGGCTCGTCACAATGTCCTGTCGCCCTGTTTGGAGTAAGACAATCTCCAGAACTGATCAGGTTACTTGGGGTCGTCTATCTCTAACATGGACTAGTACAAAGATCAAAGTCCTTGCTGAGTACTCAACGCAACAATACCAACCCTATCTGACTGATCAATCCCGCATGATATTCAAATCACAACATTTCTTATTGTCTGGGGCCATACTTGATCACAAAAGTCATCTTTGAGGGTATCCGGGTCATTTTACCTTTACCCGATTTGAAAAATATTCACAAAAGTTCCAATAAGGATATTTTGGTCATTTACCGAATACCCGAGTTCCAAGAGTTTTCATAAAATATTCCAATAAGGATATTTGGATTATTCTCCAAATACCCGATTCCAAAATTTACCATTCTTCAGAAATCCCAAATATTTAATCCGAAAAGGACTAAATTCACAAAATACGTGTTTTAAACATCCAGTAAGGTTTTCAAACTGAATATGAAATTTATTGGAGTCTGCGACAGCATAAAAGCAAATGTTGCTCATGTAAACCTTAAACATATTCGAGAATTTCCAAAATGGCATAAAACATTGCATTTCATAAAAAATCAAAGCACACTAGCCTTTAAAAAAGTTTAGAAATCAATGGGACTCACCATGTATAATAAGTCGAAGTGGCACTCGTATAGTCCTAAAAGAAATTCCCTCGACTTGGTTCACCTACACCATTAGTATATCTCCGTATTATTACCTAATAGGTTCAAATGCTTAATGGTTCGAATAAGGTTTCGCTAATCTTTCTAAAGAAATAAATGAATTAATGCTTTTAATGGTTTTCCTGGTTTTACAGCTTTACCACCCTCTACCATTCTTTGCATAACTTATTCAATATAGGTCCGAATAAGGTGAGGTTACTTCCCAAATTTTCATAAGACATCCCTCTATCACTTTCAGGTCATGAGACATACAATCTCCATCCCATTTTGTACAGTTTCTCAGTTACATTCACTGTTCCGAGTTTTGGAATTCAGTGTTGCCATCTTCTAGTATTTTGTACATATCTCTTTCGTTACAGGTCCAAATGAGGTAAAACTACTTCCAAAATACTCCTAGGACATTTCTATATCAAATTCAGGTCATGGGGTATCCAAAAATTTCTCCATTTCGTTCAGTTTTTCAGTTAAACTTACTGTTCCGAGTTGGAGGTTCAAATTACAGTTTAGAAGCTCAACTTGTTTTAATTTATTTCTATGGTTTCTTCAACATATACTACCACATTTAAACCCTTCAATACCTCATTTAACATCCCAGAATCAGTATTCCAACAGGTTTTCATGCCCAGCACTTCTCTTTTGTTCAGCTCACCAAACCAGTAAATTTTGGCAGTTTTCACCATTCTTGTTGTTCATGATCTCTTAGCCATTCAAAACCCTCACAACCTCCACACAACTTGTTCCAAATCCTTTCTAACTAATCTAGGACATGTTTTAGAGTCATTTATGCTCAATTTCCAGTCATATCTACTCAGATTTCCTTTAATATTTCCAAACAGCACAAGCTAGTGAGTTGTTACTTAACAAATGGCTTTTCTTGTTTTCTTTATCACTTCCATCCTTTTTCTTTCCAAATTTTCAGCATACCATTACACCAATACACCTCAAATGAACTGAAAACCATACTCAACCCATCACTACACTAACCGGTCAATCCAACATCCATCACAACATCAAAATATTTTCATTACTCAACATCAACAAATTCATATGCAATTAGCTTCCAACTTCTAGTATCATTCTTTTAGCTTTTGAGAAGTGATCTCTTACCTTTCCAAGATGAAGGCAAAGCTGCAACACTCCTTCCTTTCCTTCCTTTTCCTTTCCTTCTCCTTTCTTTCTCTTTGCTGCCAGTTTCCTTTTCTTCCTCCTTGTTGCCAGTTGTCTTCTCCTCGCTCCCTTGCTATCGGAAATCTCTCTCTCCCTTAGTCTCTCTTTTTTTTTTTCTTCCTTTCCTCTCTTCACTTTTCTGTTTTTCTCCTCTTCTCCCAGCCCTCTCTCCTGGCCAAATTCTTCTCTTCTTGCTCCTATTTATATAGCTTTCTTATTTTGATCTTAGTAAAAGATCTAGGGTGATTTGGCAATTTTAGAAGTCTTGAGACTCCTCTAGGACTTTCAAGAGGGTTGTGGATTGCTCTAGAAAGTTGTAGGATCTTCTAGAAGTTTGAAGAAATTCTTAAAACCTCTTAGGATAATATATGCTTAATCATGATTAACTTATCGTAATCTCACTTAGCTTAATTAAGATCATTTGCCCTAATCTAGTTTAACTTAATTAAGCTTAATTAGAGAAAGTCTAAGAATGGTTAATCTTGGTCAAATGAAGTCAAAGGATGGTCTAACTTGGTCAAAATTGTTGTGCTTGTGGGCCATCCTTATTTATTCCTTATGGGCCCTCAAAAATATCCTTGTATATAATATAGTATAATTAAGATATTTATGATATTAATGGTATTATATATATATATATATATATATATATATATATATACACACACACATAATAATAGTAAGAATAATATAATATTCCAACATAAATATTGGATATAATAATATTATAATTTAATATTGCCAAGAGATTTTGGTTTTAAATAATACATATAAAATAATAGTAATGGTTATAGAATAAAAGCGATAATAATAATATTATCCTTAAACCACAATAATGATAATAAGAAAATACGATAATAAATATGATAATAAACTAAACTAAAATAAAATAGGATAAAATGAAATAAAATTAATAATGATATTAGCAAAAATAATAGTAATAGTAATATTAATAATAATAATAATAGCACTAGTGATGACTATATTACAACACTATGAATAATATTATTAATTTGTAGCCTTAATAATATTATTAATAATAAAGAAAAGAAAATATATCATTAATTTCTTTGTATATGCATTTTGATTTTAAACAAGACTATTCTACACAACGCAAGGCGGGTTATTACAGGTTAGATGGAGAATTCTTTTATTCTTCATTCTTCTATAATCTTCTTGAAATTCTTCTGTGGATCCTTGTGAGAGAGCAAAATTTTAAATTTTCAAAAAAAATTTCTGATTTTCTTTGAGATTTCAAGTTGTATTCTTAATGCATATCTTTGTGATAGGTCATATAGCATATGTTCTATATCATTTATGGCTTATGCATAGCTTTTTGCACGCACTTGGACTAAGTAGTTTTTTTATCAAATGCTTTACATTGTTCTTAAACCTGTTTTTCCACTAAAATTCATTGAGCATTCTAAAACTTACTTGAATACCTCTCGAGGTGAAATAAGAAAGACATTCATGATTTAACTTATGGATGACGGTAATAGGCCTTCTTTGGATAGTTTGAGCTTTTCAAGCCTATCTATTTCTATATTATCCCTAGTGCCTATTTTGAGCCTAAATGGTTAATTTCTTTCTTAAAACCCGTTATCATACTTTGTCCATTACTTTTTTATGAGAGTTTGATTTATCTTCTAAATCATTGATTGCTCTGGATGGATAAAAGTACATCTAGGAAAATGTTGAGGGAGAATACTTGTATAAATATCATGACTTGTTACTTTCAGTCATACTTTAATAGTTGTGTTGAGTTGGGAAAGGAGAAAAGAAAGAAAAAAAAAAAGAGAAGAGAAAAAGTGAAAGAGAAAGAGAAAGAGAAGAAAGATCACAAGAAGAATGGTGGCTGAGCTGTAGGTATTTATGAAAAATTTGAGTTCACATCAAGTCATTGACACCATTGTTGAAATGTTTGGATGATCTTCTGAAAAAAAGTAGTGATGAATTGAAAAAGATTGATGAAAAATGTAGGATTTGCTTGAGCTATGCTATAATTGCTAAACAAGGTAAGGGGTGTTGATTGATTTTGGGAATAGGAGAGCAAGAGAAGTTTGGAATTTCTTGATACATTTTGTTTATCCTTTTTCTTGCAAACTCTTATCTTCTTTGATATTTGATTCTCCTATATCCTTTGTTTGACAAGCTACATTACAAGCCTTTAACCTTACATTACAAGCTTGAAAGTCCTACTTAACCTAAGTAGAATCATAATATGTCTCGGATTAGTGGAGATAGTATATGAAAAGTAAGCTTATGGAATGCATATTCTTTTTGAACTAAATTCTTTCCAATGATTTGAAAATATAGTTAAGTATTGAGATGGTCCTGCTAGTCACTATTCACTTACACAAGTCTTGCATTTGTTATGAAGGATCTAGTAGCATATATTTTATGTTCTTGAATGAAAAAAGCATTAGAGATATCGTTTTGAAATTGATTTGAGTGATTCTTTGAAAACTTGTGTTTTTCCTACTTGTCTTTGATACTTTACTTGAGGACTAGCAAAGAGCTAAGTGTGGGGGAATATGATAGGGCCTAAATTAGTCATATTTTTCCTAGTTATTTGAGGTTATCTTGTGATATATTTTGTTCAATAACTAGTTATATTCCTTCATATTGGAGATTTTACCCTTGGAAAGGTATTTTATGCATTATTTCAGATTTTAAGGGTAAAATAAGATAAAAACGTGGCAAAAGAAAGTAGAGGCAGCGCCGGGCAGGGCAGAGGAGCAGGCACCGATCACGTGCTATTGGCACGTACTTCGAGATGACAAAAAAATCAGTGAAATGTCCGAAACAAAACTAAACCGGCGTCGGCTATGAAGCTGGAACCGGCATTGGCTGTACTCTGGAAAACATTGCATGGAAATGAAGAAAAAATCAGCAAACAACTGAGAAAACAGAACACAACTGGCGCCGGCTCCAGCAACCAAGTCGGCGCCGGCTGTGACCTGGAGTTGAGGCGGTGCCTTGATTTTTTCACGCGATTTTTGATAATCTGCAGAATTTTAGTATCTTCCTACTTCTAATCGGCTCAAAACCCTACACTAACGAGTTTCGGCACTTTCTAAGCCTATAAATAGATGGAAAACATAAGGGAAAAGGGGAAAATTCATAGATCATAACAGAAAATCTCCCAAATCAAGGAGGAATTCTATCAAATCAAGGAGGATTGTGCAAGAAGGTCTACGAAGGAAGAAGAATGAGGCTTGTCTATAAGTGTTTTATTTTACTTTATTTTCTTTTTCTTGAACAATGATGTATTAATTGTTTTATTGTAATTTGGCATTGTTTTAAGTACTCATTATTTTTAGAGTTATTTTGATCTTTTGATTAATTGATTATTCTTCTTGGTATTTAATTACTTGTGCTAATTACGAAATTAATTGGTTATTTCCATTAACTTGCATGGAAAATGGGTTAATTGCTAAGAACTAGGTAATTAAAGGTTAATTAATATCTGTCTGGAATGGATTTATTGGTTAATTTCGTGTTTTAAGTTTGCCAAGATATGAAAATTTAATCAAGGATTGTGTTTAATGCATCCTTTGGGTGGATTAGTTGAGACATGAATGTGATGCTAATTTATCTAGAAGGTAGTGATTTCATGGATTGAAAAAGAAGTGAATCTATATTAATCCTTCATGATGCCAAGAGAATAATTAGTTATGATAATGATTAGGTACTTTAAGGTCATGTGTGTCAAAACAGTAGGTTGAGTTACATAATTCTCCTTATTTGACATGTATATATTATATTATATTATTTTATTATTTTATTTCTTTTTTTTTTACTTTATTGAGTCGGTTAAACAATGAAAGAAAAATGATTAATGCATACTTGTTCCTTGAGGATCAACACTTGTTTGAACCCTATGCTATGTTAATGATGAGTACGCTTGTTCATATGTGTACTTTGGGGTTAACATTTTAATTTAAACTTGATTGGGAATGTACTTATTTTTATATGATTTTTATACTTAAATAAATATGCATCAAGTTTTGGGTTTATAAAAATCACAAAATGAAAACCATAAAAATTTTGAAAACTTTAGCCACAAAATGCCACAATGTACACAATATATATGGAAAAACTTGATGCATAAATTTTGGGTATATAAAAATCATCAAATTTAAATCCATCCCTAGGTTAAGTTTTAATTAAAACATTAATCTCAAAATACATATATGAGCAAGTATACTCATCGCAAGTATAGTATAGGGAATTAACGAGTATCGATCCTCAAAGGAACAAGTACACACTAGTTGCTTTTCGTTCATTGTTTAATCGACCAAATAAAGTAATAAGATAATAAAAAAATAAAGAAATATATATAACTCGAGAATGTAGTAATATGAAATTTAGGCAACTATCCTAGAATACATGATAACAGATCATCTAGCAATTATCTCAAGTAATCATCATCTTGGCACCATGAAGGAATATAAAGTAAAATTCAATCGTTTTGCAAGTTATGAGTTCTCTTAAATAGATTCCACTTCTTTTCCAATTCATAGAATCACTATCTTTTGATTAAATTAACAGATTTCCCAATCAAACCAACATAACCAAAACATGCATTAAACTCAATTTCTCATAAACATGAAATTAGCTAATGACCATTTTCTCTAGGTGAAATCAACTAATCTTTGATCACTTTAGTCCTTTAATCTTAACTTCGCTTTCCAAGCCTATTAAGATTTGACAAATATGAGATCAATGCAATAAACTCCTAACACCGTTTCTCAGGTTAATTAAAAGACCGACATCAATAATTAACGATAACAAGTAATCAAATACCAAAGACGATAAAGAATTGATCAAATAACTAAATTAACACAAAACCATGAATCCCAAAATAATGCCAAACAACAAATAAAACATTGAATAGATCATTGTTTAAGAACATGAAAACAAAGGTAAAAGAAAGTACTCATAAACAAGCTTATTTTTCTCATTTGAAGACTCTATTGAACAGAATGGTGAATCTCTTATTCTTTGAGTGATTGGAATTTTTGCTCTTCAATTCACTACTTTATCTTGTGTTTTCTCTTGGTTTTATAGGCTTCTTTGATGCTAAATTCATTGCTTGAGGAGTCTTGGCCGAGTAGGATTTGGAAAATATCAAAATCATTGAAAAATTACTAAATTCATGCATAAGATTTTTGCCCATCCAGAACGGACCTGGTGTTGGGTCCAGTCAACCCATCAGGCGCCAAGTGTGTTCCGTTTTTCCTCCTGGAACTACTCTGTTTTCACTGTTCGGCTAGATTAGTCCTAGAATTGGGTCCACTTGCCAGGCCTGACATCAGGTGTGTTCTGGAATTTGCTACTTTTTGCTCGAAATCAACTTAAATATGTACAAATTTGTCAAGAACACTCTCTACAAGTAAAATGTCAAATAGGAAGGAATATGCCTAGTTATTACATCAAAAGTATCTCAATTTAACCTCAAATAACTAGGAAAATAGTAATGATTTTAACCCTATCACATACCCTCACAATTGAACTTTTGCTCATCCTCAAGCAAAAAACACTTAAGCTAAGAAAATCATCAAGAAAACTCAAGCCTTTACTCATTCCAAAATTTTGAAACATAACAAGGATTATAATTTCTGTTCAAACTTTAGATAAAACTCTTGCCATTCATCACCTCATTTGAAAATAATTAAACTTTGAAACATTTGATAAGACATCACAAAACTCATGAAGTTAAATAAATCAAGTTTATACCTTAGTTTAAGAAAATTATTTTATCCTTCAAGTTAAAACATAGATAACATAAATCACACAGGTCAAGCAATCTATCAACTCAGCATTATAAATCCAAAAATTACATACCTCAAGTCATGATGTAAGGAAAATACTCCAATTTTTTCTCTCTCATTTTTTTTAATGACTTAGGGAATTGATAGCCTTAAGTGCATGGATTTCTCTTCACGCATTGTATTGGATCCCTTTTAGTCATCATTTATTATTTTTCAACATTCTTTCTCTCTTTTGCTTTTGGGAATTCATAGCCTCAAGAAAGTGGATTTCTCTTTACTATCCGTATTGGCCCCATAATCAAGCAAAAGCAATAGTTTCTCATCTTTAAAGAGAAAACAACAATCAACTCATTTTTCTTCAATTTTCAACTCACACAATTTTCCTCAATTTTTCACAATCTTTCCACTCAAAGATCTTTTATCTCCTCATATTCCTTATCACAACTCAAAGCTAAGCAAATTTAAACCCATAATACAAGAGTTAGCCAATAAACTTTCTCCACATTCATCATATTCTCCATATTCAAACTAGATGAGTCAAATAATACTCAAAAACCAATGCATAAACATGATTAATCTAAATTTTCAAGTCTTAAAAATATCCTATCCAATAGACTAATTTCATAAAAATCCACCAAATGAATGACAAAAATTCATATTCAAGTAAGAAAAAGAATTACGCTAAACAATGAAAATCACAAAAATTTATTTTGAAAAATTTTCAAAAAAATTGATCCAAAATTTTCAATCTTTAACTCAGGATTAACAAAATTATTTTATGCCAAGAAAACACCAAGAGAATTGATAAAAACTTGGACAAAGAATATTACCAAACCACTCTCCCACACTTAAACTGGACAATGTTCTCATTGACTAAAAATTAATACACGAAAGCATCTCCAAAGGGACCAAAAATGATAAATGAGGTAGAAAGTTCAGTAATACTCCCCAAGTTCAATAAGTTTCAATAGATATAAAAAACTGAAAATAGAGAAAATGGCTAGTCTAAGAAGACTTTATTTCTTCCTACAAAAGAGAACACAAATAAAAGAACAAAATAATAATAATAATAATAACAAAATAAAGACATACCTAAATAAAATTAAACAACTAAAGAAAAATAAAAATAAAAATCCTAACAAAACAAATGAATACAGGACTCACTCCTCCACACTTAATATGGAAAATATTTTCCTTATTCAGGGAGGGAAAAGACACTTAATTGGCTAAAGAAAATATAACATAAGACAAAGAGACAAACTCTTTCCACTCATCATACTTTCTCATCATCCTTTTGTAAAAGACATTAATGCTTATTGAAAAAGATAAGGATGATGAAAATAGAAATAAGAGAGGTTTTTGAAAAATAGAAGATTCGTGAAAATAATTTTTCTCAACAAAGCAAAATACATAAACCTCATTCTCTAACATTCCTTTAGACACACAAATTTTTTGTCAACATATAAGTGCACATCGTCTCTAAAGAATGCATCAAAACTTGAAATTACCATTTAACCCTTCAAAAGGTTTGTCACAATGAAAATTCCCATGAAAACTTAGCAATTGAGTTCTTAAAGATGGGATCAAGAAATCCTTACTTTTTAACGCATGATCTACCAAAACTAAGTTACCTCCTTTTAGATGGGGTGAAGGATAGAATTTGTCAACAGCCTCCAAAGACTTTGAATGATGTAGCATTGAAAGATCTAACTTCTTGAGGCATGATAAGCTCAACACATCATCATTTAGACCATTGTTCTCTATGAATTGAGAGGAACCTAAGAAATCATGTGACAAAGAGAAATTAGAATTATGCGCACATAGAGTAGAATCGAATACCGCTCTTGCCACATTATGCAATTGTCCCTCATCTCCCCTCTCCTCTCATTGGGGGTCCTGTTGTTCAAATATATGGGCCTTTATGACATCTTCAACCAACTTAGCTAGTTGTGTTCTTTGATGGCTCATTCATCATGCCACTTAACAGATAAATTTGTATTGGCAACAAAAGAATGCATTGAGGATTCAAGTAACGTCTCACAAAAAGCATCAATTCGAGCTTGCAGATTTACCAAATTCTCATCACTGTAGCTCCATTTATCTTGTACCCAAAAGTAATTGTCCATGATGATGTTAATGTCACGCTCAAAGAAAAATAAAAATTAAATCAAAAATAAAAATAAAAACAAACAAAATAATAGAAAATAAAGAAAAGGAAAAAAATAATATAAAATTAAAGAAAATAAAAACACACACATTAGATATATTCACAAACTACCTAAACACAAAAATTAGCAGTATTTACAAGTACAGCTTGAACTAAGCTAGTCAATTAAATCACACAATCTTATAAACAACAAGATATAGCACCTATTTACACAAAGAACATATATACATATTTACATATAGACATATAAATATACAAACATATAAACATGATTAAATCAATGAAATCCTAGCTTTTATGATAACGCCAAAAAAATTGATGCATAAATTTTGGGTGTATAAAAATCATCAAATTTAAATCCATCCTTTAGTCAAGTTTTAATTAAAATATTAATCCCAAAATATACATATGAGCAAGTATACTCATCACAAGCATAGTATAGGGAATTAACGAGTATCGATCCTCAAAGGAACAAGTACACACTAATCACTTTTTAATCACTTTTTTGAAAGCTTGACCAATCAAATAAAGTATTAATATAATAAAAAGAAAAATAAAGAAATATATACAACTCAATGATGAGTATGTTGGGATGTATGCCCCCTTAGACTAGGTTTCTGATGTAAAAATCGAATGTTTTAATAAAAGAATTTATTTTTAGAAATTGCTTGTGAATTTACAATTTTATTTGTGTACCATTACGTTTGGAAAAGACCCATTGTTTTTAAGTAAGTGGTCCATGTGAATGGAGATCTTTCACAGTAAGGTATGGATCACGGGTTACTTAGCACATAAACTTTTGTTCTTAACCGATTGATGAGAATGGGAATCTCATCATGTTTAGGTTATTATGTTGTGAATTCTAAATAGGGAATGGCTTACCTTTAGTCGGTGAGTAGCCCACTCACTTCATGACATAAGCGTATTTCAAATACGTAGAACAGGACCTGTAGTAGTGGTTTCTTAAAAGTACTATAAAGTAGAAACCTAGACTACTACCACTACAGCGTGGACTAGTACTCTACGACTTGAGTATGAGTTGGAGGTCTGACGAAGCTGGAAGTATATACTTTGATATGCTATAGTAGAGGTTCTATCGTTGGGCCAATATACTTGCATGTTGGGTATGTGTGACTAGTTAGTTAAGATAGACTTGTATAAGATAGTTTCTATACTATATCGTCCTTTGTGGTTGTCTGAATGATCTATATATTTAGGGCCCTGGGAAACATAACTTGGATGTTTGTTTTAGGGTAGTTCCCTTGGAAAGCAGAAACAATCCAGAAGGTCGTGGATCATTGGACTAGAGGCCTGAGGATGGTAGATGTCATTTAGAGAGGTGTTAGTACACTTCTTCCTTTTTGAATATACGGCGATGTATAGAGGGGTATTTTAGTCATTACACCTGTAAGTCGGAGATTTTGCTAACGCAGTACTATCCTTGGGGTCAATATTTTCTTATGGTGATATTAGAAAATATTTAAAATGTAAAATACAGCTATTTATACATTAAGGGTATTTTGGTTATTTTAGTAGTCAAGACGGTGTGTTTTTTAGCCCCCAGTATAGACCGTGAGTCCTAATTAAATACGGGCTAAGTGATTGATCTTAAATTAAATGGAACTATTTTATTTGAGTAGCCTGATTTAATTATTGGCTAGAATAAAATAAAGGTCCATGGAGAGAGAATTAATTAAATTAGTTTAGTGAGTTAATTAATTATTCAGGGCTATGGCCCAATTTGAATAATTAGGTATTAACCTAGGACTAAACTAATTTAGGCTTATTTAATTAGACTGATTTATTTGGGTTGAAAAATTAATTATTTGTTGGGCCATTAAGTTGGTTCTAACTAGAATAATTAATTAAGCACAATAGGATAAACTAAGAATCCAATGGCTCAATCCAGTTTAACCAAGGATTTTTATTTAGGTTAAACAGGAGGATTGGGGAGGAGAATAATAATTGTTATTTTTGACACATAAGAGTGACGGCTTCTTCTCTGTGGAAGCCAGACGTCTCTCTCTCTCTCTCTCTCTCTCTAGAAAATTCCCTAGATCATTAGTTGTTTACCAAACGGTAGTTAGGCAGGCCATATACTGGAAGACCGAGATTTTGGCATCCACATACTTGCACAGGCGGAGTGGGAGGCTTGTAGGAATCGCACCAGAGGCTTCTACCAGCACACCTACACTGGTTGAACACATTTCGGTACAACCAACACTTAGAACGAGAAAAAGAGATAAAATTTTTAAAACCTCAGGATTTGGACAGGGCGCAATCGGCGCCGGCTAGGGCTGCCGGAGCTAGCGTCGGCCCTGCCCTGGACTCTCTGTTCTTGTTTTTTTCAATTTTTTTATGTTCGCTTCCGCTGCGTGTTCCGTGTTTTCCCGCTTTCCACGCCTTCAATTGGTATCAGAGCATGAAGGTTTTTGTGAAAATATAGGGAGCATGCATCTAGATGAATAAAACTGGACACATATGTGTGATTAAAATTGTGATCCTTCACTGTTTATGGTATGGATAGATTCTCTGTTAAACCTCGTGGGTGGAGGTATAGGAATTTGTAATTTACAATTTTTCTTAATAAATCGTGTAAGCCCAATGTTTATGGGCATAGGCGGTTGTTGGTTTTGGTTGATTTCATTGTATTTGGTTTGAAATCGGAGAGTCAATGGTACCAGAAGTCGTGGAGAAAAACATGCAAAATTTGCTGAGAAAATTCGCAGAAAAAAAAACTGCAGGATCTAGCATCCAGAACGGAACCTGCGCCGACTTGGATTGCTGGAACCAGCACCGGCTTGGCTCTGGAAGGCCGGTCCGCATGTTGGTTTCTGGAGGGTCCTGGTTCTGTGCAGCGGGTGCAGTGGACCACAGTGCAGATGGGTACATGATCCAGTGCGGCAGGTGCAGTGGACCAAGGAAATTATTTTTATTTTTCCTTGTAATTTTTCTTGCGGTTTCTTTTGGTTTTGGGGTCCATACCAGGCGAAGTTAATATTTTTGCATTAAAAAATATTAGTAAGGGATTTAGGATTAAACAAGACTATTAATTAATTAATTAATTAATTAATGTGTTTAATTCTATTATCTGAGCACTTAGGTTTAAAAAATAGAAGAACATGAAAACGTCTACTGTTTTCTAGCATGGTACTTATTTTTTGTACCTACGTGCACGTTTTCTCAAAGACCAAAGCCTTTGGGAATGTTTTGACAAGGAAAATATTTTTCTACAAATTAAGTGGTTATTTTAACTTAAACAAAAATTAATCCTTAGATATTTTCTCAAAGGATTTAATCCTTGACATAGAAAATATATTGGATTTAGATATTTTTGTAAGTTAAAATAGAAAGACATTTTGTTTTAATTTTGGCACAAGAAAAATGTTTTGTCAAATAAACTTGAGACCATAGTCTCTAGAAAGTTTTAATTGAAATTTTTTTTGAAATCATTAAGTTTTTAACTTAAATAAAATTAGTCTATGGGAAAAGCTCTCAAAGGATATAAGCCTTGACATGGAGATTTTTATGGACTTAGACATTTTTTTTTTGAATTAAGGGAAAACTTAATGGAAATTTTCAAAAAGATATTTTTCAGAAAACTCTTGTTTTAAAAGACTAAGTGGGAGAGGGGTTCCAACAGCCCCACGGCTTCCATCACGATCCTTATTAGAGATCGTGGGTCCCCTCGCGTCACTCTGGGAGTGAACTCGTATAGGATGGGGATATCACAAGTATCTAGATCTAATGGAGGGATGTAATTAATAGCCTGGTGCACATGCTATGATCGGCTAGCCCTTCATTGGAGGTCATAGTGTGAGGTATGTCCATAGAAAATGAGAAGAAACGGCCATTCCCTCGATGGAGTTATCTTCTAGATCATTACCTAGAAGGGAAATTAATTTGCAGTGGTTAACACACTTAGCTTATGAAACTGTTAATCTTCTCAAGAAGCTATGTCAATTTTCCTAAGAGCCAAATTGATTATTATCAATTTTGATAATAAGGATAAAGTGCACATATTTGTTTTGTTTTTACAAATTGAATCTTTTTTCTTTTATTTTTCGATTTTTCAGAAATGGTGGGAGGTTCTTTTAGTCCATTGGCCATTATTCTCTGGGAGAATAAATTAATGAGATCAAACTATATGGATTGGAAAAGGAACTTGGACATAATACTCACAGTGGAGGAGTATAAGTATGTCCTTTACGAAACCTGCCCTGTAATTAGAGAGGGTTCCACCGCTGAGGAGCGTGAGGCTGAGAAGGCATGGAAGAAGGCCGACGAGATGGCTCGTTGCTACATGTTGGCCTCCATGTCTAATGTGCTCCAATCCAAACATGAGCACATGACCACTGCGTATGACATTACCCAATTATTAGCCACGATGTTCACGAATAAGAGCCGGTCTGTAAGGCAGGAGGCTCTTCTAACCATCATTAACACTAAGATGGTTGAGGGAGCATCAGTCAAAGAGTATATGCTCAAGATAATTGCTGCTTTCGAGGAGGCAAAAATCTTAGGAGCTGTCATTAACCCCGAGAGCCAAGTGGACATTGTTCTTGAATCTTTACCGGGTTCCTTCACTCAGTTCAAGTTGAATTATAATATGAACAAGTTGAACATAGGTTTGACTGAGTTGATAAAGAAGCTCCAGATGACAGAGAAGGTCATGAAGCCACAGTCAAAGGCTATGATTGCCAAGGCTTCATCTTCTAAAACTCGGTCAAAGCCCAAAAAGTTCAAGAAGAAGAAGGGGAACGCTGCAGGCCAACCCAAGACCCAGCCCAAAGACAAAGCCAATGGTAAGTGCTTCAAGATTGGACTGAAGGGACATTGGAAAAAGGAGTGTCTGGATTTTCAAGTCAAGAAAAACCCCACAAGTAATGTTCTCTATCTAGAGTCTATATCAATAGTTGGATCAACTTCTACTTAGATTGTTGATTCAGGAGTCACTAATCATATCTGTAACTCCTTGCAGGGGTTTAGAAAGATTAGAAGACTCCAGAAGGGCGAACATGGACTACGTATGGGAAATGAAGCACAAGTTTGGGCCCTTGCGGTAGGAGAGCTGGATCTTGTTTTTTATTGTAATAGAATAGTGGTTTTGAAAGATATTTTATATGTACCTGGTTTTCAACAGAATTTGATTTCGATTGCAAAACTAATAAATCAAGGATATTCTGTATTTTTTCATTCTGGTATTTTTATCAGTAGAGATGGACAAATTTTATATATTGGGCACATGTATGGAAATTTATTTTTCCTAAACTCTATTAACAATCAATTAAATAACGCTCAATCTAAACCTTTAACAAGGAAGACAAAGACCAATGTCAATGACTCTTTTCTTTAGCATCTAAGGTTGGATCATATCAACTCAACTAGGATTCAGAGGTTGATCCATGATGGGCCCTTGGGCTCATTGAGATTGGAAAATTGACCTCAGTGTGAGTCCTGCCTAATGGGAAAGATAACCAAGAGGTCATTTGCCCCTAAGGTGGATAGAGCTAAGAAGGTATTAAGTCTTATTCACACTGATATGTGTGGTCCTTTGTCTACACCAGCTAGAAGTGGTTTTGAGCACTTCATCACTTTCATAGATGATTGTACAAGGTTTGGTTATGTTTACCTGATGAGACGCAAGTCTGACTCTTTTGACAAGTTCAAAGAGTTTAAGGCTAAAGTAGAGCGTCGGACAGGTAAATTGATCAAGACCTTACGATCAGATCATGGTGGAGAGTACCTCCTTAGTGAATTCAAGGACTATATGGTATATCATGAGATAGTATCCCAACTCTCTGCATCAGGGACACCCCAGCAAAATGGAGTAATTGAGAGAAGGAACAGGACATTGATGGAAATGGTCCGAAGCATAATGTCTCATGCTACTCTTCCGGTGTTTTTTTGGAGATATACTCTGGAAACAACGGCATACATTATGAACTTGGTGCCTTCCAAATCTATACCTAGGACTCCCTATGAGATGTGGACTGGGCGTAAGCCAAGTCTAAATCATCTCAAGATATGAGGTTGTTCAACTTATGTACTGGTCAAGAGAGACAAGTTGGAATCAAGGTCAGAATTATGCTATTTTGTTGGGTATCCAAAAGGGACAAATGGTGGTTACTTTTATCATCCTAAAGAGCAGAAGGTACTGGTTAGTACCAGTGCTAGATACTTAGAGGATGATTAAAGTACTTCCACAAAAGGTTCAATTAGGTTGGAACTGGAGAAGAAGTTATCTTCGGAAGTAACTTTTTCTGACCCGATTGTGGAACAAGAAGATGTACAGCCTCAAGAGCCTGTACATATGGAGCCTCGTCGTAGTGGGAGAGTGTCTAAGGTTCCGAAAAGATGGACAGGAGAAGCTTTCGAGCTGGTCTCCGACCATTGGGAACAAGAGCCCACTAGGTACGAGGAGGCTATTGCTGATGCCGATGCAAATCTGTGGCATGAAGCAATGAAAGTCGAGATTGAGTCTATGTATCTCAATCAGGTTTGGGATTTTGTACCTTCACCTGAAGGGATAAAACCCATAGGGTGTAAGTGGGTATACAAGAAAAAAAGGGGAATAGATGGGAAGGTCAAAACCTTCAAAGCTAGGCTTGTGGCGAAAAGGTATACTCAAAAAGAGGGAATCGATTATGAGGAAACCTTTTCCCCGGTGGCCATACTTAAGTCCATTCGTATCCTCCTTGCCATCACATGTCATTATGACTACGAGATATGGCAAATGGATGTCAAGACGGCATTTTTAAATGGCCATCTTAGTGAAGACATCTATATGTCCCAACTGGAAGGTTTTATTGCTGAGGGCCAAGAGCATATGGTTTGCAAGCTTAAGAAGTCCATCTATGGACTTAAGCAGGCATAAAGGGCATGGAACATTCGTTTTGATGAAACTGTAAAGTCTTATGGTTTTATTTAAAATGAGGATGAACCATGCATGTACAAGAAACTTGAAGACATTAATGTGATTTTTCTTGTCTTGTATATGGATGATATTCTACTCATTGAAAATGATGTAGGGTCATTATCATCTACAAAGGTTTGGCTGTCTAGTCAATTCAGTACAAAGGACTTGGGAGAAGCCAGCTATATTCTAAGGATTAGACTTTTTAGAAATAGGAAGCAGAGAATGTTAGGATTATCCCATGCTGCAAACATTGACAAGATGCTAGCTAGGTATAGCATGGACTCATGTAAGGGAGCTCTAATTCCTTACAAACATGGGTTGTCATTTTCTTCAAGGGACTGTCCTAAGTCTCAAGAAAAAAAAGGACAGAATGAGTAGGATTCCCTATGCTTTGGTTGTGGGAAGTCTCATATACGCTATACTGTGTATTAGGCCAGATATCTGCTTTGTCGTAGGCTTGGTTAGCAGATATCAGTCAAACCCTGGGGAGGTTCATTGCCAAGTTGTAAAGCATATACTCAAGTACCTCAAGGGAACGAGAGATTATACGCTGGTTTATAGGGCTGATGAATTGGTTCCTACAGGATACACAGACTCAGACTTCCAGGCGGATAAGGATGAGAGAAAATTCACTAGTGGATATGTCTTCACCTTGTCTGGAGGAGCCATTTCATGGAGGAGTATCAAACAATCTTGCATTGCTGACTCAACCATGGAAGCTGAGTATGTGGCAGCTTCGGAGTCATCCAAGGAAGCAGTCTGGCTTTAGAAGTTCCTTTTAGAACTTGGAATCATGCCACACATGGACAGACCGGTTGTGATTTATTACGACAACACTGGAGTAGTATCACAATCAAAAGAATCCAAGAACCACAAGAAGGGGAAGCATATCGAGAGGAAGTATCACTTGATCCGGGATTTCATCCAGAGACGGGAAGTCGTGGTGGAACAGATTGCCTCCGAGAACAATCTAGCAGATCCATTCACCAAGCCTTTGGTTGAGAGAGTCTTCAAGAGACACTTAGACGCTATAGGGGTGGGCACTTACGGACTTACTTAGTCTTAGAGTGCAAGTGGGAGATTGTTAGGATGTATGCCCTCTTAGACTAGGTTTCTGATATAAAAATCAAATGTTTTAATAAAAGAATTTATTTTCATAAATTGTTTGTGAATTTACAATTTTATTTGTGCATAATTACGTTTGGAAAAAACCCATTGTGTTTAAGTAAGTGGTCCATGTGAATGGAGGTCTTTCACAATAAGGTATGGATCACGGGTTACTTAGCACATAAACTTTTGTTCTTAACTGATTGATGAGAATGGGAATCTCCTCATGTTTAGGTTATTATGTTGTGAATTCAAAATGGGGAATGGCTTACCTTTAGCTAGTGAGTAGTCCACTCACTTCATGATATAAGTGTATTTCAAATACGTAGAACAGGATCTGTAGTAGTGGTTTCTTAAAAATACTATATGGTAGAAACTTACACTACTACTGCTATAGTGTGGACTAGTACTCTACGACTTGAGTATGGGTTGGTGGTCTGACGAAGCTAGAAGCACATACTTTGATATGCTATAGTTAAAGTTCTATCGTAGGGCTAATATACTTATATGTTGAGTATGTGTGACTAGTTAGTTAAGACAGATTTGTACAGAATAATTTCTATACTATATCGCCCCTTGTGGTTATCTGAATGATCTAAATATTCAGGGCCCTGGGAAACATGACTTGGATGTTTACTTTAAGGTAGCTCCCTTAGAAAGCGGAAATAATCCAGGAGGTCGTGAATCATTGGACTAGAGGCCTAAGGATAGTAGATGTCATTTAGAGAGGTGTTAGTACACTTCTTCCTCTCTGAATGTACGGTGATGTATAGAGGGGTATTTTAGTCATTACACCTGTAGGTCGGAGACTTTGCTAATGCAATACTGTCCTTGGGGTCAATATTTTCTTATGGTGATATTAGGAAATATTTAAAATGCAAAATACAGCTATTTATATGGCAAGGGTATTTTGGTCATTTTAGTAGCCAATGCGGTGTGTCTTTTAGTCCCCAGTATAGACCATGAGTCCTAATTAATTGCAGGCTAAGGGATTGATCTTAAATTAAATGGAACTATTTTATTTGAGTAGCCTGATTTAATTATTGGCTAGAATAAAATAAAGGTCCATGGAGAGAGAATTAATTAAATTAGTTTAGTGAGTTAATTAATTATTCAGGGCTATGACCCAGTTTGAATAATTAGGGATTAACCTGAGACTAAACTGATTTAGGCTTATTTAATTGTACTGGCTTATTTGGGCTGAAAAATTAATTATTTGTTAGGCCATTAAGTTGGTTCTAACTAGAATAATTAATTAAGCCCAATAGGTTAAACTAAGAATCCAATAGCCCTGTCCAGTTTAACATAGGGTTTTTATTTAGGTTAAATAGGAGGATTGGATAGGAGAATAATAATCGTTGTTTTTGACACATAAGAGTGACGACTTCTTCTCTGTGGAAGCCAGATGTCTCTCTCTCTCTTCCTCCAGAAAATTCTTTAGTTCGTTAGTTGTTCACTAAACGGTAGTTAAGCAGGCTATATACTGGAAGACCGAAATTTTGGCATTCACATACATGCAAAGGCGGAGTAGGAGGCTTGCAGGAATCGCACTAGAGGCTTCTACCGGCACACCTACACCGGTTGAACACGTTCCGGTACAGCCAACACTTAGAACGAGAAAAAGATGTAAAATTTTTAAAACCTCGGGATTGGGACAAGGCGCAACCGGCGCCGGCTCCGCCCTGGACTTCTTGTTCTTGTTTTTTTCAGTTTTTTTATGTTTGCTTCCGCTACGTACTTTGTGTTTTCCCTCTTTCCACGCCTTCAGAGTAATATGCAATTTTAGACAACTATCCTAGAATACATGATAATGAATCATCTAACAATTATCTCAAGTAATTATCATCTTGTCATAATGTAGGAATATAAAGTAAAATTTAATTGTTTCTCAAGTCATGAATTCACTTAAATATGTTCTACTTCTTTCCTAATCTATGGAATCACTATCTTTTGATTAAATTAACATATTTTCCAATCAAACTAACATAACCAAATTAGAATGGTGAATCTCTCTTTTTGAGTGATTGAAATTTTTGCCCTTCGATTCACTATTTTCTCTTAGTTTTATAGGCTTCTTTGATGCCAAATTTGTTGCTTGAGGAGTCTTGGCCGAATAGAGTTCGAAAAATACCAAAATCTTTAGAAAATTACTAAATTCGTGCACAGGATTTTTGCCCATCCAAAATGAGCCTGGCGCCAGGTCCAATCGACCCACCTGGCACCAAGTGTGTTCTGTTTTTCCTCCTAGAACTGCTCTATTTTCACTGTTCGGCTAGATTGGACCTGCGTCGAGTCCACTTGCCAGGCCTGGTGCCAGGTATGTTCTAGAATTTGCCACTTTTTGCTCGACTTAAATCTGTATAAATTTGTCAAAAGTACTTTCTACAAGCAAAATGTCAAATAGGAAGGAATATTCCTAATTATTACATAAAAAATATCTTAATTTAACCTTAAATAACTAGAAAAATAGTGATGATTTTAGCTCATATTATTTCTTCAATTATCTCCTATTTATGCATTTTGCACAAAACAAGGCAAAAACATGGGAATTAAGCAGTCATTTGATTATAAATTTAATATAACTCAGTATAAAATAACTATTAAATACATATATTACTAGTGGACGTTTCCACGCTATGCGTGGAGATTTTGTCCGGTTATTAATAATCTTTTTTTAAAAAAATTAATGATTTCGTAAATATGAAAATTTGTCCAATAATTAATTAAACACGTCAAGGTATACGTACAAAAATAATTCTACCAGTATACAATAGGTCTTCAGAAGACTAAACTTAGAGAATTATATATCAACTGCAATAATGGTATGCTCTCATTGCTTAACTCTTAATAAAACTGATATTTTAAAAGTGTTTTGGTTCTTTACGACTTCTAGCCCAAACTGCCTCTAGTAGTGCTAGGCTACCAAATCCTAAGGACTTCTCAAGTGCCCTGTACGTGTTAGATATAGGCTAGAATGACCTTACTACTGGCTTCTGCAAGCTAAGTGATGCACAACTGTGGGCAGCTATACCGATATTGTCAATCAGTGTGCTACGACAGTGACTGTAAGTAGTGTATTGAATTGTGATTTGATTTTTCGTACACAAATTTCTTAAAAGATTGTCATGTAAATTAGATTTTCTCTTAAAGTCTAAATAACTATGTGACAATGTTTTAAACATACTCATTTATAAAAATGATTTTTACATATAATGACATAATGTACAGTCCGCCTCCTCCCTTCCCCAATGTTTTTAAAATTTAGTTTTTTCTCCCAGGAAAATTAAAAATTTTTTAAAAATCATTTAAAATTCTATCTTTTGCCTCCCTCGAAAGTTTTTTTTTTCCCAAAAATTATAAAATTATTCTCCAGTATATCATTTCATATAACTTATTGCCAACCTTAAATTCCTAATTTCATCCCTATATATAGCAGATTAATCTTTCATAACCAACTTTCTGAATCAATCTTAGAAAGTGTAGTAGTTTCAGTGAAGAAGGCTAACCATAAACCATGAAGGAAACATCTTTATTTATTACATTCCAGAGAGAAATGTATTAAAAACACACCACAGGTTCTATTTAAACCACCAAAAAAAAAAAAGAAAAGCAACTCAAACATTGAATGAAATATTGTACAACAGGCATTAAAATGCACATAGTTTGTCTGATGAAATCTACAGAATAATCCTCTACCTCTAGAATATCTGGTTTGCTCTGCTAATTCAAGACTCAGAGAGCTGAAGCACCTCTCAAAGCTCTTCATGTAAGCATCAATGGGAGAATGATTTTAACTTCATAAATACACAAAAAAAGGGTGCCTGCAACTGTAAAAGGACCAAAAGCAAAATGAAAGAAAAAGGAAAAAAGAACACACACAAAAATTTTATCTTCTCTCGAATTTATTCAGGAAGTTTGAAAGCACACACGTATGCTCCTCCTAGTCAACTTGAGTCCCTCACCAAGTTTTCTTATGGTAGGTTGCAAGTTTAGTATACAGAAAGCTCATATTTGTACACCAAAGAGACGCACATTCTGTCTCTCTTTTCTCCCCTCACATACATACACCCTCAAAACTATCCACTTCATACTATTGAAATAAAAACTAATATTGATGTGAAGCATCAAAATTAAGAGCTGAGAAGAAAGAAATACCCTTGTGTGCATGGTGCCTCTAAGCTTCTCCTTTTCTCCTTTTTCACCTTTCCTCTTAGCCTCTTGCAAATATGGTATTAAAAACACATGTCTAGCATTTGGAAAGAAGCTATATCAAGGTCTATAGTGCAAAAGCTACCTAGGTATTATCACTCACCTCTTCTTGGATTCTTCTGATTTCTTCTGCCTCCTCAAATACTTGTTTTTCAGCCTTAAATAAAAGGAATTGAAAGTAAATTTGCAAGTTAGACACTTGAAGACATATAAAATGGAATTGGAACCCAAGAACACCATTTACCTCGCAACTATTGGTCCTTTTTCCTTGCACAACTTCTTTTGCATATTGAGGGTAATCACATATCAAAATATTATCAAACACTGAATCAGCTTTCATCTACACATATGCAGCATGAGCAAAAATTTCATTCAAGGCCAGGACTAAGAATTATTTTCTAGATGAAAATGCTGACAGAAAGTTCTGTTCAAGAGAGAAAAAGGGAACAATGTAAAGAGATAACATGCACTAATTTCAATCCTACTTTATTTATGATATTCATCTGACAAACAATCTTCGACAATTTTATTAGTTTAGTTATTTAGTCTTTTAAGGCTTTCAAAACTCAATTGACATCTTGCATAATTTGAGTTGAAATAAGCACTCTAGGAATGAAAATCAAGTAGATTTTGTGTTTTGCCATCTATCATGGTAAATGGAATGAGAATCTTATAAAGTATGATCACTACACCTCACATTGATAAAACTTATGCATCTTTTATGTCAACATCCACTCCCTAACTAACTTCATCTTTTAAGAGCCTTCTTTCTTGGAAAAGCTTATGGTAATTGACTTGACAAATATTTTTTTCGTTGATGCTTTTACATTCAAATTCCTGAGGCATAATTGGAAAATTTTTAGAAGATGCTTCATTACTTATGACTTTTTTTTTTTATCTACCTGACTTATAAATTAATTATGCTTAGAACTCCTCAAAGGAAAGAGAAATTAAACACTCATGAAATCATTTCTTGCATGAGAAGTTTCAATCGCTGCATATTTGACTGATCTTAATACATAGAGGCCAGGATCATCTTCAAATTCTGTGATAGAAGTGCGAAATGAAACTTTCAGTTTGGCTTGCAAGTGAAAGAAAATAAACAACAATAGTAAAGAAGCATGACTATATAGACGTTCCCTCCCACAAACCAGAGACTGAAAGAAATGAAGAATATAGAAAAAAGGGGGTTAGGGGGTTGGGGAGGGGAAGAGAAAGGGAGAGAGGGGAGAAGGATGGTGAAGAGTGAAATATAACTATCAGGATGTTTCATCATGTGGCAACTTCCAACAAGGTGCAAGGGCATTCTGGATACACAATACAGGTTCAATTGGTTGCTTGCCAGTATCCACTTTTTACACCAGAAATCCAAAACCTGGCTTTCTTAATCAATATGGTTGCATAAAGGGCCAGAATAATATGGCTATAGAGTTCAACAGACAGGTTAAAGACAGAGTAAGAAGACTATGAGCTGAGCTTCTGCACGTTGCCCTCACATACATTGATGTCTATGCAGACAAATATATATTAATCAATAACACCAAGAAACAAGGTAACAAAGCCCCATAATCAACATGAACTCTTATACTCTATACCTAGATTAATATTTGCCATTTGCACTGAGATTCTTAAAAATTGCCATTAGGGGCTTATACACATTCAATGAAAGTTAAAGATTTATATATATTTATCTGAAATCCAGTGGTTTAACGAAGATATATGTATATGAAGATAATGTTTAGCCAAAAAGTAGAAATTTGGAAACTTATTTTCAACAAAATTGGCTTTGAAAGCCATGATTTAAGCAGAGATCATGCTACTATCTGCGTACAAGATTTGTGGATCCCCTTAAAATTTGTTGTGGGCGGCATGAGGATTATAACCATGTCTAGTGCACGTAAAAACAAATTTTGAATGGTATTGAAGTGTATGGAGGTACCTGCGCCACTCCTTCAACCTATGTTAGCTAGATTGGAGTGCACTACTCTAAAACTGCAAATCACTGGATTACAAATCACATACTCAACAACTCTTTATCAGACCCTACAATTCCAATCTTTTGCACTTGTCATAAAGCTTAATCAAACTATAATCCTTTCCTTGCAAAATGTGTTAGCAAAGCAAATTTGTTGCTCTATTTTGGGATGTAATCCTAAACTGAATTGGCAAACAAAGTTGGTTTAGAAAGTGCTTGTCAGTGTTAATCCAATTCCAATCCAACCCAACAACCAACACCTTACACCACTACCACCCCCCTGTTTTAGTGAGGCATTACTCTAGGATGGTTAATTAGCACATGGAGACATTGTTCCACTAAGTACATGCTTAATGGCTAGGATTTGTCCACTCTTCCATTTATATACCACATTCCACAAGCCAAGAATGCAACAACTTCCTACTTAGAAGAGTTTTGTAGTTAGAATCATAATGTTATAAGAGTTTGAACTCTTTAATGCTTCTTATAAAGCCAGATCAACAATATTATACATATAATTCTACAAGGCTGTAACATACTCAAAGATAAAATCCCTAAATACTAAGATTACTTACTGCTTAGCCTAAAAGTATTGTCGGCAACATCAAATTCAGCCAGTTGCACCGAGCCTGGAGAAATTCCTCTGCCTCTCTTAATTTCCCCATCAGCCTTTCACTTTGGAATGTGCCTACAGTTTCCTCTTTCTCAGTCCTCTCTTTGTTCTTGCTGCTATGGTCCGACCGCCACGCTACCCCCAGTAATGCCATTCAACGGATTTCCAATTGTGCAGTCGCCACCCTATCAAAATCATTTAGCAACTTCCTTGCCGTTCTCTTAACTTTCCTCTCTTCTACTGAAGACTTCTCGTCCAGCAATCTTCTCCTTCGTTTCACTGTCAAAGGAGCAGATGGGGTAACTGGACTCTTACCCACATTCTTGTTATCTCCGGTGATGCGACAAATGATGGAAGAAAATTGTTGATTCTGGGTTTTCTTGAAAACTTTTTCGCCTTCGGCATAGAGTTTGTTGATGTTGCCTTCAATATAATCTAGGAGATGATGACACTCAAAATTGAGGTCATCCATAGACCAGTAACCCTCCTCAACTGACAACATTAGTAGATCCAAAATTGGAACTGGTGGATCTACCCACTCTTCGTTAAGCTTCGTGTCCTCATCAATCCATGGCCATGGGAGACTGCTGAAGCATAACTTCCCGGGGACCGAAGACTACAGTGATAGCTTGATCTGTAATCTTGTTCTTGCCTCCGTGTGCGATCTTGACAGTATTGGTCACGCGTTACTATTACACAAGAGGCAATTTGATAGAGAAACATGTAAAGAAAAGGAAATGAAAAAGGCATGGGATGGAGAGGGAGTTAAAAGATGTACAACTTCCCATGAAATCTAAACCACATCTTAAATCTAAATTTATCCTAACCATTAAAAGTCAAAGTAGGTAGGAAGGAAAAAATAAGAAGTATTATAAAATGACTAAATTATCCATAACGTCCAAAGAAATCTAGACCATACAAAAAGTTATCTGAAATTTTTTATAAAATCTGACTCATTCATTATGAGATGTTAGAAATTGAACTATTAGATTTAAAAAACATTACAAAATAAAAAATAAAAAATTACAAAAAAAATAAATTATGACAATTCACTCCCCTCGTCACAATTAGAATACACATTTAGATGAGCACTCATCACCTTGCATTTCATAGCAATGAAGGCAATGAAATGTCGACAAAACTTAACATTAACAAAAATTAAAGTAGATTTCCGCTCTACAGGGACTTTACTGTGTGTATGGAAGTCGCTGGCATGCAAGACCTTAATTAAATGTTGTCTTTAGAGCATATCACGGTAGAATGTTTCTTGAATAGGACATGATTTAATGCGTGAAGGAATTGTTCAAGCATTAATTTTAAATCTCAATAAGAAAGTTGCTATATTTCATAACTTTCAAAATAGTAGCAAACCCTCTACACTATTTGTGTTGCAAGAAGAAGGATAGGATTGCCAATGGAGGAACTTCATATTGAATACTTAACAATTTCAACCACAAACAGATATGTTTTAAAACATGTTAGGATTAATTTCAAAAAATCCCTGTACTTATATGCGTTTGACAATTGGGTACTCAAATTATTTTAAAAGTTTGGGTATTGTCAAGATTAAAAATTTAGATATTTAATTGACAAATACACAAATGTATAGAAGATTTATTGAAATTAATTTAAATTACTTTTAAATCTTACATTAAACAAGGTTGACCTCTTACTTTTTTATTTTTAAAATTTTATTTCATTTTTATTTTCAATTTTCAGATAAAATCATACCTTCTTAAGTATAAAATTAATCTAAAAATTTCAAACTAAACATATATGTATGCGAATGTATGTAAACCAATGGTTGACACATTATATATATATATATATATATATATATATATATATATATATATACATACATACATACATACACACACACGAATTTTATAATTTTATATATTATTACTGTTGTGTTTAGTTATAATTTTTTGGATTAATTTGATATTTAAGAAGGTATGATTTTATTTAAAAAATGAAAAAAAGAAATAAAATTTAAAAAATAAAAAAGTAAGAGGACAATCTTGTTTAATATAAGATTTAAAGGTAATTTGTGTTAATTTCAATAAATCTTCTGTACTTTTATTTATTTGATAATTAAGAATCTAAAATTGTAATTTTGACAATTAAATATTTAAACTTTAAATTTCAACAATTGAGTACCCAAGCTTTTAATTTTGATAATTAATACCCAATTTACGATTTTGTCAATTGTTAGGTACCAGTTATCAAAATTAAAAGTTTTGGTACCTAATTGTCAAGCACATAAAAATACAAGGGATTTTTTTAAATTAACCCAACATGTTAGGAAACGTTTTTCTAAAAAAAAAAAAAAAAGGAAGGAAAAACTGTGTAAATCTTATAATCTTTTGCCTTACTTTTAAAATAGTAGCGTTACATTAAAATTATCATGTTATTTTGAGGTGTAGAAGAAGAATGATTAGTTTCAAACATTCAAGGACCAACGTCTTAATGAGACTAAAAACCACAAAACATAAATAACTATAATTTCAACATGAAGCTTAGTTTTATTTATTTATTTTTATAATGTAGTAAATCGACCCTGGGGCGGAAGGTATGGTACAAATGACAATTTGATGATGACTGATGGCAAATGTGTCAATGACCCAGATTGCATAAACCCCTAACGTCTACAAGTAGACTTTCAATAGAGGTAAATAAAAGTAACTCAGAATGTGTATAACAACCCAAGTTGGCTAGCCTATATGCTACCTTGTTTGCTTCTCCGAAAACATGCTTGAACGTGAAGCATTCAAACTGTTCCTTTAAATGCTGAAGCCGGCGGTGCTGGGCTATCGTGTCTGATTGAATCTGGACCCTTCTAGCTTGTGTTTAAGACAAAGTCAAAGCCCTTCAAGCAATGCTTTGCAGTTCTGCTTCCATGTTTGGGTGATGAGGGACGAAGAAGTCCCCCCGCACCCCTTCCCCCCCCCAAAAAAAAAAAAAGAAAAAAAAAAAGAAAGAGGCTTAGATAGATATTTATGCGATAGGAAAATATACTCATCCTTGAATTTCGGTGGACCAAAAACTGTATTCATGTTCTATGACTCATTATTTTTAAAGATATTATGTTTAATCATTATACTAATTTTTTTGGAGATTAAGGCCTCAATGTCTGCCTTTTATGTAATTATTATTTTGCTATTAATAAAACTAGTAGGAATTCAAACCAATAATATTTTTTTTTCAAATTATAAAATTTGAACAAAATCTTTATATGAAATTCCAAATTTATAATTTTAAATGTTTTTATAATAATAAAATTTCTCAATTATGAAGGATTAATTTCAATTAATAGAAAAAATATAGATCAATATTCGGAAGGTTATTTATTTAATTAGAAAATATGTTTAAACTAAAAAAAAAAAAAGGAAAAAAGGAGGAGGATGAAATCCTGCGTACCAGCCTGCTTGGACCATAAATCTTCTTTTCGTTTAAAAGTACTTTCTCTACTGCTGATATATTGCTAATGAGCGCATTGCTGCAATAGAAACTTTATGATCTCAAGCTGTTGAATCCTATTGGCATTGCAGATAGCAACTAATAAGAAATGAAGAACCAAATTTCTAAGCAAGTGATGAGTATACTTATGGAGTCAAATCTTTTGAAACTGTCTAATTCATTAACCCAATAGGCTTTAGTTCAAATTCTCCAATTTTGAAGTTAAAGTGGCAAAGTTAGGCGAAACAATGCAAAGGGAAAATAATTCTTCAAGTAGGCGGAGTGGAGGTTGTGTTCAAGCAGCTCTTTAATGCTGTAACAATGAGAAGCTGCTAAAGACTTCTCAAATGCAGGTCTACTTTTCCCGACATGAAAGGTTGCATTGTGCAGTTAGAATTCGATTAGAGTTCCTGGATCTAACTTGAATTAACTATTTCACTGTTTGAGGCCCTCCAGAACAAAATATCTTAATCTTTTTTTAAGAGTTTATAGGTTTTGAATACTGTTCACTACAAGAAAAATCGATATTAGTGACGGAACATTGCGACTGCTTTTTAACCGTCACTAATTTTTTATGGTATTGCGACGGGAATAGAAAAAGGACAAATGGTTGACCAGTCATTGCAACGCCATTGCTAATGCTCTATAATCATCGCTAATTCGCGACGGCATTGCGACGGTAAAACTAAAATTCAAAAATAAAAAATTATTTTTTAATTTTTTTTCAATGAGCCATCATTAATCCTTAGTTAATTAACGATGGTACTGTGATGGGAGTCCAAAATTCCTAGATAAAATATTTTTTTTTGATTTTTCAAAGAGCCGTCACTAATCCTTATCTACATTGCGACTATACCCTATGTTGTGGCAAAATTGCTGTTGCAATTTAGTGACTATACTCTAAACCCTCGCTAATAACGAGGGTTTAGCTACGGTCATTTAATATTTTGAAAAATTTCATGAGGGGAAATTAATTTGCCAGGCCATTTATAGCTAAACCCTTGCGGTTTTCTAGGGTATAGCTACGACCCTCTGAAATTTTTGAAAAAATATTTGGAGGGAAATTAATTTGATGTCGTCATAGCTAAACCCTCACTATTTGCTGGGGTTTAGCTACGGCTCTTTGAATTTTTGGGAAAAAAAATTGGAGGGAAATAATTGTTTCTAGGCTATAGCTAAGCCCTCGCTATTTGCTAGAGTTTAGCTATGGATGTTTAAATTTTGAAATTTATTTGATTGCCAATTTTGTGCACTACAAGGAAATTAGTCTTTAGTGACAAAACAATTTCCTCGCTAAAAGTTGAAATTTCCGCACTAAGGCCTTGCTGAAAGCATTTAGTGACAAATTTTTTTTCCTTGCCATTTCATCGCTGAAGCTCTGTAGCTAAAGGGCCTTGGCGGCAAAAGTTTTAGTTTTGTTGCTAAAGGCTAACTTTTAGCGAGGAAAATAGTTTCCTAGCTAAAGACCTCAATATTAGCCAAGAAATATTTTGTCGCTAGAAGTAAGCAATTTTTGTTGCCAAAAACTTTCATTTTGTCGCTAGTGATGCTTTTGCATGATAAAAATTTTTATCACTAAAATATCGTCGCTAAAAATATAATTTTATTTGAGAAATTAAAATACGATGGAAAAAATTATTACCTTTGTGGAAAAAAAGTTTCCTCGCCAATACAAAAAAAAAAAAAATCATCGCTAAAAAGTCAATGGTGACAAAAAAATTTCCTCTCCAAAAGTATTTAATTTTTTTTTAGAAAATTAAAATTTTGAGAAATCCCTGATCCACATGACCTAACCACACCTAATTGCAGCCTCCAATTTGCATATTGTTTGCTAGAAGCAAGTTTCAAGCGCACAACCTCCGACAACTTTGTTTCGTGACTTAGCTGCTGGGTCAAGCTTCCATGTTGGCCATGTCCTTTTATTTATTTAAACTCTATCAATTTTTTTGATTTTTTAAATATTAATATTATAAAATATATAATAATTATATTAAATTTACTATAAAACTACGTTATTTAATTTCAGTAAATTATTTTATACATTTATATAATTTTAAAAGGTTATATGCTGTTACTTATATCATTACAACAACAACAACAAACTAAACTTTAATCCCAAGTAACTTGGGGTCGGCTACATGAACCAACGTCCGGCAACGTGTGGTCATCCACATGAATCTTCTCTCGTCACTTCCTTCTATCGAACGTCATACTCTCATCCAAAGCTAACAAAGACATGTCTCTCCTAATCACCTCTATCCATGTCGTTTTAGGCCTACTTCTACGTCTGTCTAACCTATCCTGCCTCACTCTCTCTATCGTCCTAATAGGAGCATCATTCGGTCTTCTCTAAACATGTCCAAACCAACACAAACGACTTTCTTTTATCTTTTCCTCAATAGATGCTACACCTACCTTTTCCCTAATGATCTCATTTCTAATTCTATCATTTCTAGAATACATATAATGATACAGGAGGTGGTGCCATGGTGTATGTTGTTTGCGGATGATATTGTATTGATTGATGAGACTAGAGTCGGTATAAATACTAAATTGGAGTTGTGGCGGCAGACATTGGAATCCAAGGGCTTCAAAATTAGTAGTAGTAAAACAGAGTATATGGAATGCAAGTTTAATGGTAGCAGAAACATAGCCCAGAGTGTAACTTTGGGAGGTAGAGATATACCATTAGCTGATTGTTTCCGATATATAGGATCTATTATTCAGAAAGACGGAGAGCTCGATAGCGACATTGCACACTGAGTTAAGGCGGTTTGGTTGAAATGGAGGAGTGCGACTGGTATTCTTTGTGATCGTAATATACCATTGAATCTAAAGGGAAAGTTTTACAGGACAGCCGTAAGACCTGCTTTGTTATATGCTACGGAATGTTGGAATTATAGGGCAGTTAGAATTATATTGTGTTATTTCTAATTCTATCATTTTCCCTAATGATCTCATTTCTAATTATATCCTTTCTAGACGACTTTCTTCCATCTTTTCCTCAATAGATGCTACGCCCACCTTTTTCCTGTTACTTATATCATTATATGTATTAAATGATTTGATACAAATAGTTCGATTAGGAAAAAAAACTTAAACATATATATATATATATATATATATATATATATTCATACATACATACATATATGTATATAAACAACACACACACATATATACCAAAGATATACGTATATATACATACATATATATACATATGTATAAATATCACATACATTTATATTTGTTTATACACACACACACACACACACACACACACACACACACATATATATGTATGTGTATATATAACATACTAATATATACACTATTAGTCTTTCTCTGTCAACACTTCCTAATCTCCCTTACTTCTCGAGCTCGTAGTCTTGCTAACCTCAATTTTTTGCTTAACGCATCTACAGCCACATTGGCCTTGCCTAGGAGGTAATTGATCGAAGAGCGATATTCCTCCAAGAATTCCATCCATCTTCTCTGCCTCAAGTTCAAGTCCCTTTGGGTGAATATGTACTTTAGACTTTTGTGAACCTTGAATATTTCGTATTCCACTCCATACAGATAGTGTCGCCAATTTTTTAGGGCAAACACAATAGCTGTTACCTCCAAGTCATGCGTGGGATAATTCACCTTGTGCGGCTTAAGCTTCCTTGAGGCAAAGGCCACCTACATCATCATTGCACCTAATCCTTCCTTTGATGCATCCATATATAAAGTATAAGGCTTTCCCTCTTCTGGCAAGGTTAGCACAGGTGTCATCATCAACCTCTTCTTCAATTCTCAAAAGCTCTTCTCACGCTTTTCACTCCAGGAGAATGGCACATCTTTCTACAGAAGCCTAGTCAAAGGCGAGGCAAGGGTTGAAAATCCTTTGATGAATCGCCTATAATACCCTGCTAGTCCTAAGATACTCCTAATCTCTGTAACAGTCTTAGGTTATTTCCAATTTTCAATGGCTTTTACCTTGGTAGGGTCCACTCTAATTCCTTCCTTAGAGACAACGTGCCCCGTTTACTAAACTTAGCGTATAGTTGGTGCTCCCTCAATATTTTCAAAACTAATTTGAGGTGTTCTGCATGCTCCTTCGAGCTCTTGGAGTAAATCAACATATCATCAATAAAGATTACAACAAAGTTGTCCAAATAAGGTCGGAATATTCGGTGCATCAAATCTATAAAGGTTGCGGGGGTATTTGTCAATCTAAAGGGCATCACGACAAACTCATAATGGTCATACTGGGTATTAAAAACAGTTTTAGGGATATCTTCCTCCCAGATCCTCACTTGGTAATATTCTTGCATCAGGTCGAGCTTAGAATAACAACTAAATCCTCTTAATTGATCAAACAACTCATCAATAAGTGGGAGCGGATATTTATTCTTAATTGTCAAACTATTTAACCCACGATAATCAATGCACAGATACAAGATTCCATCCTTCTTTCTTACAAACAACATCGATGCTCCCCGCGGCAATGTACTTGGCTTAATGAACCTTTGGCCCAACAACTCCTCTAACTAATCCTTCAACTTCTTGAGTTCCGTAGGGGCCATATGATTTGGGGTTTTGGAAATTGGTTCGGCTCCAGGAACTAAGTCAATGGTGATCTCTACCTCCTAAGATGGGGGTAGGGTCGACAATTCTTCAGGGAAGACATAAGTGAATTCACTCATTACAACAGTGCTCTCCAGAGTAGTCTCTTCCGTGGGTTGGTTAATAAAAAAGGCATGGTAATCATGACATCCCTTCCTAAGCATCCTTCGGGCCTTAGTTCCTGAGATTAAATACTTCAACTCTTTCACTTTGACTCCCCGAAATTCTAAAACATCTTTTCCCGGCCTAACAAATTACACAAATTTGTTTTTGCAATCTATCCGATCATCATGCTTAGCCAACCAATCCATATCTAGGATGATGTCGTAATCCTTAAAAGGCATAATAATAAGGTCCCCAGGTAGTTTTTCCTTCCCCACTTTAATCTCACACCCCTTAATAACTTTCTTTGCTTCTATTGATTTTCCTAAAGGCGTACTAAGCAAAAGAGTATAGGGCAACTCTAAGCCAACAAATCCTATCTTATTTGCATAAGATTTATTCATTTATGAATAGGTGGAACCTGGATCTATCAATACATTTAATTTGCAATTTTGAATAGAAAGCATACCTTCAACTATCGCAGAGTCAGCTCCTATTTCATTGCGGTTCAGAACAAACACTTTGGCTTTCACTTGCAGCTTCTGGTTGTTCCCTCTATGGATTGCACCATTACCATGATTTGCTTGATACATTGGTAGAGAAGGATTACCATAGGTGTTGAACTGCAGTTTTGGACACTTATCATGAAAATTGTTAGGGTCCCTACAATTGAAGCATCTTTTAGTTGCATCCTTATGCCAACAATCCTTCTCCTTATGTCTTTTGTTTCCACAGTAGTGGCAAATCACTTCGTTCTACCTAGTTTTGATAGGATTTGTCCTCACTTACTTTCCTTTGTTTCTCCCATGTGGCCCAGTTGGCCTTTTTATAGGAAATTATTTATTGGGTGGGAAGGTCCTCACAGCAAGTCGACTCTTGTCCTCATTTTTTGTTCTGGTGGTAGCAGCATAAATGGTTGGTGGGTACGAGGCTAGGGCTCTCCTTAGCTCTTGCCTCAAGCCCTTGATGAATTGGCAAGTCCGGTTTTTCTTTGTGTCAACCAGACAACGATAGTACTTTGATAATTTTCTAAATTGAGCTGCATATTGAGCCACTGACATATTACCTTGCTTCAGGTTAAAAAATTCATCCTCTCTTTTTTCAATAACCTGTTGTGGGATGAACTCTACTCGAAAAACTTCCAAGAAGTGGTCCTACCTCTATTCCTGTTCAGTTTTCTCCCAAACTTCTTGAATTCGAATCCACCAATCTCAGGCCAGTCCTTTTAAATGGAAAGCTGCAAATCTCACCATTTTTTCCTATGTATGGTGAAAAGTGTGGAAGATGTCTTCCATGTGTTCAATCTATATTTTAGCCTTTTGTTCTTATTCGGCCTCCCCAAAATATAGTGGTGTTGAAGCTTGAGGAACCTCTCAAGTGCCTTATCATCTTCTCGTAGGGCCCTTCGCTCTTTCAAATTCTATAGAATTTCAGTCATCCGACCAAAGGCTTGAGCAATAGTGACTTCTTGGGGCACCTCATCCTCAGGAACGTCACTTTCAGATTCTTCAGCTCTTGGTCCCTCATTTTGTTCACTCAGTGGGGAATTTGTTGTAGGGTTGTTATGGTCTTCCAACTGCATCACCCACAAGATGAACCATCAGTCTTCATCGAGGCAGCATAGTAGTGCTTTATTACTCAAATAGTGCTATTAGCGGGTTTTGCAAAGATTTTGTATCGCTAAAGGTAGTGCGTGCATGATATGATGTGTGCGGAAAGAATCAAAGTGCAATAAGTAAATAAGCATAGAAACCATTTCCAATTTATAATTGACCATCATCAAGAATGTGGTCATGCATCCAATATATAAACCAAAAGAGCAATGGTGATTAAAACATCCATACATATACTAGCCTACCATAGGTAATTTCCCAACTATTCTAATTAGCAATTAAGCACATAGATTAGGAATCCAAAAATAGGTGTTTTATACATTACCAAAATATGTTAGTTTCCTATTTCTAACTTCCTCTTAGTCAGTAGTCTAGTACTCCTCTGAGTCACTATTAGCGTCCTCCTCAGCCTCAAAGTCCTCATTAACCCTAACTCTCTTTACGGGCCTACTCTTCTCAAAGTCATTGATATTTAATCTCTTCTTTGGGCTCTTCGTACTCCATCTCTCCAGGACATTCATTCCCAAATGCTGAGGGTTCTTAAGATACCTCTACCTCAGGTGCAATAGCTATCTCATCATCGCTCCCAGAAGATACCCCTATGATTTCGATCATATCCTCTTCTTCAGATTCTGAAGTAGAGGAATCTAAAGAGTTTGGGTCTACAACCTCTAGTGGTGGTGGTCGCCAAGGTTCATTGTCTTGCGAGCAATGCCCAACATCATTGCCATCCTATAATAATGATCAGGTGCTTATTCCCAAAAGATTTACCAAAATAAATCAATAAATAAGTCAAGACTAGTCTAAACTTTAGAAATATCCATTTAGGATCCTCAACCAAAAATATTCTAAACTTATGCTAATCTGGATTTAAACCTAACTCTTTCAAGGTCTTAATCAAATCCTAAGTTTCTAATTCATGCCTAGGCATAATCTACTCCTAGGCTATGATACTAATTGTAACACACCCTAATAAGCAGCCTAAATGGCTAGGGAATATCACCCCATCCTTATAGATTAGGGGTTTTTATAACGAAGAAAGAGAAAGAAATAATTGGGTAAACTAATTATTAAACTTTAAAGTGGGAAATTGAATTTGCTATCTAAATAAATCCTAATACAAATATGCAAGGGTAAACCTTGCTAACTAAAGTATAACCACTACACAACATAAGAAGAGTGATAGAAATAGAATATCAAAATATAATTTATTACAAAAGATCTTCTGCACTCGGTCTTGATAAATATATATGCTACCTTGAAAACCATAGTTAGAAAAATTTATGTGAGATTATAATTAATCTCAGTAAGTCCACAGTGTGAAAGTGACAGTTAAAAAATCAATGGCATGATGCATGAATATGTAATAATTCGAATGGATGTAATCATCAGAAAATATAGCATTTATTCATCTCAAATTCTTTTTCAAATTTTGGAAATAAAATCACAAGTACGATTAAATATGATATATAGATAAGAATTTTGTTGGGCAATCAATTTAAGTCAAAATTCCTGGAACGAAAATTCATTTTGGCAAAAATCTCAAACCTATCATCAACAAGCCATATTACATATCGAGACCACAAATCTACGATACCACACAAATATGACCACAACATATTCCATGCCGAGAAAACACATTGGACAGGGTGTATATCCCTCCTGAGAGGATACCCCACCATCCCTCTCATAAATAGACTGGATGTCCCACGTCTGTCCTCTGGTTCCTTTTTTGGATACCGTATTGCTAGCTAAGGACCCGGCTCAACTACTAGGACTATCGTACTGTTTGAAAAAGATAGTTTTTCGAAGACAGTTAATCAATCAAAATCCTCTCCTATTCTAATGAAAGCTAGTCCTATAATCTCGCCTCTTCAGTACTCAAGTCTATAACAAAGCGATTCAAGAAATTCCCATTCCGATATAGAATATACAATTTCATTTTCAAAATATTGTCCAGTTCTCAAAACCTTCTTTTGTTTGAAATTCAACCCAACCCAAAGCTACAACCGTACTCTCTCCCCAAAATATTTTCAAAATTGAAATCCCTATATCTGTTCTATCCAAATTTGTTCAAAGCGTAATAAAATCAAATAAGTTCCTAACTTGCTTCCAAAGCAATATTAATAGGAGCCAAAATCTCATGCTATGATTTTTGTAATTATGTACATGAAGGAAATTTACAACTAGGTATAAACATTGATGTATGGCACCCAATCATAACATAATGCTCATAAGAAAAATTCTCAAAAATTGATCATGCATAATTTCCATGTAAAAGTTGCAAGGTGAATAAGGGTAAAACTGAGTACAATAAAATGGATTATCCATGAATATTCTCACTATAAATAAAGTCAAGATCATATCATGAGCTTATTCATGTCAAAAATGTATGTGCATGATCATATGAATTTTCTATAGAGTTATTTCATAAAAGAGTTATGAGATATAAAGACTTACCTCTTGTACAAGATGCTTAGCGAATTTAACTTCAAGATATTTTAGGTGCCTCCTCCTCCTAAATCCAACCCCGAATCTATTACACATATAATATAGGAATTAATTTTCTAATTGAATTAATCTAACTAAATCATTAAACAAGATCCTAAAATAGTTAGAGGAATTACTTATATCTTAAGTAGTTCCAAAATGGTTAGCGATATACTTTATTTAATTTTAAACACAAGGAATCCCAACAAGATATCTAATATTCCTCTAAAATATCCATGATCCAAACGTTATAGGACTCCCTTACTCCCCATATAACATCCATAACCAAACAAAGCCTTAATGGCTAAACAAAACCCTAATTGCCATGCAACCCTAATTAGCTATGACCCTAATTAGTCATGCATTATAATTAGTTGATCAATAGGACAGCACCTAAACTAACTTATTCTACCAATCACACCAAGAGTTCAAGCCGTTTTTCATGAATTTGAAAATCTCAACTTATAATGGTACAAGGCATCAACCTCCAAGAAATCATACTATAAAAGAAACTCATCAAACTTTAATCAAATATTGCTCCACAATGCTAAACATCACACAATAATCACATAAACCCAATTTTTTAGCAATTAAAGTCATTTCTATAAGTAAATTTCTTTTTTAAACTTTCAATACAAATTCTGCTTTTACTCTAAAACAGGGTTAAAAATCATTTACTTAATTAATCAAGAAAAATATTTTATTTTTAAATAAAAACCTCCAGTTTAAAACCTCCATATTTTAGGTGAATTACCATGTATTTACTTCCCCAAAATTCCCATAAAAAGGAACTCAAATAATTTTTATGCAAAGTCTCGGGTGAACAGTAAACTGTGCAATCAATTTCAAAAATTCATATCTCCCAAATTATAACGTATTTTTTAGTGACTATTTTTTTAAATTTTTTTAACATCATGAAGTTTATACAGTATAAAAATCATAATAAAATTCAGTCACTAAGATGGCTTTTTAGGGGTTTAAAAATCGACCTTTGTACTGGGGTTTTTGTACATATTAATTCCATTCAACAAAACACCATAATTTTCAATCACCAAACTTATATAAATCTTCAAATAAGCTCCCAACATACTCTAGATCCTATAAAACATTATACACCAGTCCTATGATCATAATTTGGCTTAAATATAACAACATATAAATCAAAATTTAACTTTTCAAGAAGGTCTGCAGTTTTTTCCGCAACAATTTTCTTGATCATAAAAAGACTAAAATTCCTCCAATGTGATAGGAATCGAGCTAACCAAGCAGTTCAATCTCAAGAAGGGAAAATGACATTGCAAAAGCCAATGGCAAGATTGAGAACCAAGAGGCTACAAGATGAAATATAATTATTCTTACAACAATGTTTAAAGATGAAAGAGATTTGAAAGGATGATAACGACAATTAGGAACTCATTTTGATAGCTATCCAAAAGGAGCCCAAACTACAAACCCAAGCTTGTGCCAGAAGAAGGACGAATAGCTGAAGAAAAATACTCCAGAGCCTATCTAGCGCTGGCCCCAGACAACTATGCCGGCACCGGCCTTAATCTGTTGGCACAAATGCGCTGGCTCTAGCACAGAGCCAATGCCGGCTCTTGTCGGTGCCCAATCCTGGTTTGACTGATTTTTACTATTTTCTCTGCATTCTCTCTATTTAAACACTTAATAAAGACTTTTTAAGCCCTTAAATTGTCTTGGAGCCTTAGTAATCACTTAGCTAGGGTTACGGTAATATAAATATATCTTTTGTGATTTTACAAGACATTCAACTTACTTTATTCAAATTGTAAAAAAGAACTTTGATAGGTTTTTACCTTCTTATTCATCTTGTTTAAGACTTTGCTTAGGGCTTAGTCCTCTCTTTGAATGAACCTCTAAAACCTTTGGATAATCTAATGTATGTCTCTTGATTAGGTCTTAGTTGTTTTGTTCTTCTAAGGTTTATCTTGAATTCTATTGTTTGGATGCCCATAGTTCTACTTCTTTTATTCTTGATTTCCTTTATTGTGTCAAGCATATTAGGGTAAATTTATAGTAGATCTTGCTATATTTTTTGTGAGTCTTTGATGCTTTGTTCTTCAAAGGTTTGCTATGGAATAGTTATATAGTTTTCTTTTTTTTTTTTGCCTCAAAGTTTCATTGTTTGGGTTATACTAGTTGAGCCAAAGGTTTTGACCATTTGTTTGCCACTGTTCCACAAATTTACCCACACAAGATTATATCCAAAAGTTTAGTATCAGAACAAGAAAAGCCTTGATTTCAATCAAATCTTGACGTCAAGCAAAAGAAGCCCTACAAGTTGAAGAAAAAAATAGGGGAATTTGGTTACTCAAAAACATGCTTCAAAAAGGTTATGAAATTGTTGCTATCTCTTGATTTTTCCTTGAGGAAAGTGCTCCTTGATGTTATTATAATTCTTAGGAACAAATTTGTCTTGTGTTTATGATGAAAATGGGCTTGAATAGGTGAAAATATTGGTTGTTCTTAAATGGCAGGATTGCAACTATGGTGTTTGATAAATGTTCTATGAGGATGTTTGTGGCTATAGTTGTGAGTTTTGACTTTTTATTTTCATTCATTGGGATGTTGGGACTTGATATATCACTTTATTATTGAAATCCATACTAATTGAACTCATCTTTGCCATTACACATTTGTGGTAGTCTTGTTCTTCCTATTCCTGTCTATTAGTTGTTCTTGTTTCTTATTTCTTGTTAATTCTTGTTCGTTTCTTGTTAAAAATTACTTCCTTATATTTTAGTGATTGTTCTTGCACTATTTGAGTTATCTTTTTTTGAAATTCTTGCTTGGAAAACTTGTTTATTTAAGGTACCTAACAAGTATTTGTTAAAATTCCCCTAAGACCCTCTAATTGGAAAATCCTTTGATTTTGGTGATTCACTTAGTTAGACAAAATCTTTGGTTATTGGGAAGAATTAGATTGAATGAGAAGGTTTGAGTATTGAGAAAAAGGTAAGAGGGAGAAATTATCATCAAAAAAGCCAAATAGGGTAAACATGAGTGTAGAGTGAAAACCATTGAGAATAAACACACAAAGGAATGAAGAGAGAAACTACTTTTTTTTTATTAATCTCTTTTACAGGTATAACTCATTAAGTAATTCTATTGTCTTGGCCCATGAACATGAACTTCCTAGGCCTAATTTAAGTGGTCCTAGTAGGCCACAAGAAGAACCACTTAATGCTAGGGCTTTACGAGAGGATTTGAATGCTATGATGACGACAATGCATAGTAGATTTAAAGATATGGCAAGGGAGATCACGAGGTTGAGGCAACATTTGGATCAATCTTCCACTGTAGCACAAAGAAGGGGATAAGAACGGTTTAAAGCTTCTAGCCCTAGAATGATGGAAGGTGATGCCCATACTCCTCCACTAAATATTTAATAAGGTGAAGATTGGGATGAGTACTTAATTGGAGATTTCCAACAAGCTCCCATAAGAGGGGGAAGATATATAGTAAGAGGAGGATGAGGTAGGGGTCAAGGAAGGAATGGAGGAAACAATCCAAGGGGGTTGGAAAGAGAATTTAATGGAGTTGATGAATTGTATGAGAGAGAACATGGTGATGCATATGGGGAACTTAATAGAGGATGAAGCAATAGAGGAGGTAGGAAAGAAGGAAATGATGAAGATATGGAGTTGAACCATATCAAGTTGAAGCCACCAACATTCTATGGGAAGAGTGATCTCGAAGCCTATTTTGAATAGGATAGCAAAATAGAAATACACTTTCAATGCCATACTTATAGTGAAAGATCAAAGGTGTGGCTAACTATTTTGGGGTTTTTGGAGTATACATTGGTTTGGTGGGAACAAGTTAGCACTCAAAAGAGGCAAATGGGAGTAGAAGATATGAGAAATTGGAACTTGTTAAAGGACATGATGAGGGCTAGATTTGTCCCACACCACTACTACCAAGACCTCTACCAAAGAATTCAATCACTTAAACAAGACAATAAAGGTGTAAAGGGACTGCTATAAAGAAATGGAGATGATGTTGATCAAAACCAAATCCAAGAGGACCCTAAAACAACAAGGGCTAGATTCTTAGGTGGATTGAATAAGGAAATAGTCAATTTGGTAGAGTTAGACTCCTATGACCGACTTGAGGATATGTTTCATACCGCCGCCAAGATTGAAAAGCAACTAAAGTGGAGGACGTTTGCTAAGCCTATATTTCAAATTTCGAACACTACTAGCAAGATGCCAAATAAGAAAGATGATGCTCCTAAACCTTTCCAAAAGGAGTAAAACAAACCAAGGGAAGAATGGAAGCCTAGGGAAGATTAATGGAAATCTAAGGAAAGTTGTAACAAGGATAATGGAAAAGCCATGGAAAGACCACATTAAAATAGAGATATCAAGTGCTTTAATTGTCTTGGCTATGGGCATACTTTCTATGAGTGTCCAAGTAAAAGGGCTATGTACACTAATCCCTATAGAAAAGTCTCAACCAATGAAGAAAAGTAGGGAGAATGATGCCAAGGAGTCCAAGAAGAAAATATGGAAGAGGAAAGTGATAAAGGGGAAGTAGTTGGCCAAGGGTATGTCTTAGTTGGCGTCATGAGAAGATCATTGAACTTCCAAGCTATTGAAGACCAAGACCATCAATAAAGGAAGAACATATTCGACAAAAGGTGTCTAATCAACAAGACTCCTTATAGTGTCAATGTGGAAGTTGCAATAATGTGATTAGTGCAAGCTTAGTTGATGAGTTGGGTATGAAATGGATTAAATATCCCAAACCCTACAAGTTAAAATAGTTGAATGATAGTGGAGAATTAATGGTCAACAAATAAGTCTTGATATCTTTTGAGATGGGAAACTACAAAGATGATGTGCTATATGACATTGTGCCTATGCAAGCGGGCTATTTGCTCCTAGGGAGACCTTGGCAATACGATAGGAATGTAAAGCATCATAGGAGGAAGAATACATATTCTATTGTCAAGGAGGGATTCAAATTCACTCTAACCCCTATGCCCCCAAGTGAGGTGTATAAAGACCAAAAAATTATGAGAGAAAGAGAAAAGAAAAAGGGAGAATAAGATGCCAAGCAAAAATAAAAGTTAGAGAGAAAAGAACAAGAGAGGAAAGAGAATGAGTTGAGGGAGAGAATGAGAAAATAAGTGCTATTGACCATCACAGATGGAGTGAGCAAGGACAAAAGAGAGGAGGAAAAAGAAGAGTGAATTATTTTGCAAAAAGGAGTGAGATCATAGAGGCAATAGAAGCTAAAGAATAAGTTATTCTTCTTCTTTGCAAGGGAATTATGTCTCTATTAATGATTCTACCTTACCTTTGCCAAGTGGAATTGCAACCATTTTCTAAGAATTTGATGATGTTTTCCCAACAGAGGTCCTTAGAAGATTACCACTCATAAGAGGAATCAAGCACCAAATAGATTTCGTGCCTGAAGGCATCATCCCCGATCAACCGGCCTACAGAACCAATCCAGAGGAGGCTAAAGAATTACAAAAGCAAGTGGAGGAATTACTTGAGAAGAGACATGTGAAATAGAGCCTAAGCCCTTGTGCGGTTCTGGTTCTCTTGTTTCCCAAAAAGGACGGGACTTGGTGCATGTGTGTGTGTGTGGATTGTCATGCCATAAATAATATCATGGTTAAATATCGCTATCCCATTCCTAGGCTAGATGGATTGCTCGATGAATTGTTTGATGCTTCATTTTCTCTAAAATTGACTTGAAATTCAATTATCACCAAATTAGGATTAGGGAAGAGGATGAATGGAAAATAGCTTTCAAAACCAAACAAGGATTGTATGAGTAGTTTGTTATACCTTTTGGGTTATCTAATACTTCTAGTACTTTTATGCGTTTAATGCATCATGTTTTAAGAGAATTCATTGGAAATTTTGTTTTTGTGTATTTTGATGACATATTAATTTATAGCAAATCATATGTGGATCATTTGAATCATCTTCAATGTGTGCTTGTTCCTTTTAGAAAGGAAAGATTGTATGCTAACTTGAAAAAAAATGCTCTTTTTGTTTGGAGAGAATTACATTTCTTGGGTATGTTGTGAGTGCTAAAGAGATTGAGGTTGATGAGGAAAGAGTGAAAGCTATCCAAGATTGGCCCACTCCTACTACTATTACCCAACTTCGTAGTTTTCATGGGTTAGCTAGCTTCTATAGGAGTTTCATGAAGAACTTTATCACCCTAACAGCCTCTCTAATCGAAGTGGTGAAGAAAAAGGTGGGATTTAAGTGTGAGGATGGCCAACAATAAGCCTTTCAAACCCTTAAAGATAAATTGAGCCAAACTCCAATTCTCATCCTACCTAACTTTGAGAAAGGAGTTGAAATAGAGTGTGATGCAAGTGGGGTGGGGATAGGTGTAGTTCTAACCCAAGATTGAAAACCTATAGCTTATTTCAGTGAGAAATTATCCGGGGTAGCCACCAATTATTCTACCTATGATAACGAACTTTTTACCTTGGTAAGGACCTTAGAGTATTGGCAACACTTCCTATTGTCAAGAGAGTTTGTGATCTACACCGACCATGAAACCCTTAAGCACTTTAAAAGCCAACAAAACTTGAATAAGAGGTATGCAAGGTGGATAGTGTGGTTGCGGACGCACTGTCTTGAAGGTATGCATTTCTAAATTCTTTGGATGCTAAAAGTCTAGGTTTTGAGCTTGTGAAGAAATTGTATGAAAATGATGAGGAGTTTGGGGATATCTTTCATTCTTATGAAAAATATGCATTTGCTAAATACTATAGGCATGACAAATTTTTGTTTAAGAAGTCAAGACTTTGTGCACCATAAGGGTCCGTTAGGTAATTGCTAGTCAATGAGGCCTATAGTGGGGGATTAATGGAATATTTTAGTTTTGCAAAGACCTTAGGTATCCTTAAGCTACATTTTTTTTAGCCAAAAATGAGAAGAGATGTAGAGAAATATTGTTCACAATGCATAACTTGGAGGCGAGCTAAATCTAGGCCACTTCCACATGGATTGTACACTTTTCTGCCCACTCCAAAGACGCATTAAGTTGCTATTTCAATGGACTTTATCTTAAGATTGCCTAGATCCAAAGGGAGCAACGACTCCATATTTGTGACTGTTGATAGATTCTCAAAAATGACTCATTTTGTAGCATGTTCCAAGACTAATGATGTTTCATATATTACAAATTTATTCTTCAAAGAAGTGGTGAGGATGCATAGAATTCCAAAGACTATTGTGTTAGATTGGGACACTGGATTCCTTAGTCATTTTTGGAGGGTCTTGTGGAATAAACTTGGTATTAATATTTTGTTTTCCACAACTTGTCACCCCCAAATGGATAGACAAACAGAAGTGATCAATCGAACACTCACCGAACTCTTAAGGATCATATTCAAGAAAAACTTGAACAATTAGGAAAAGTGCTTACTACACATTGAGTTTGCTTACAACCAGGCTATCCATTCCACTACTTATTCTCCTTTTGAAGTTGTATATAGTTTTAATCCTATAACACCTTTAGACTTAGTTCTTTTGCCTATAAGAGAAAGCATGAATCTTAATAGAGCTAAAAAGACAGAAGTGGTGAAGGCATTCTATGAAAAAGTAAAAGCAACCATTGCAAAGAAAAATAAAGACATTGCACTTAAGCGCAACCAATGAAGGAAAAAACTTTCATTTGAGCCCGGCGATTGGGTTTGGGTGCACATTCGCGAGAGATTTCCTACTCAAAGGAAAAGTAAATTAGAACAAAGAGGCGATGGACCTTTCCAAGTCATTAGCCAAGTTGGAGATAATACCTATAAAATCGATTTACCTGGTGAGTATAAAGTCAGTGCTACGTTTAACGTTAGTGACTTAACTCCTTTTGATGTAAGTGATGATTCATAGAAGAATCAACTTCAAGAAGTGAGAAATGATATAAATCAAGCTAACTAAGCAATTCAATCTCAAGAAAGGGGAAAGACATTGCAAGGGCTAATAACAAGATTGAGAACCAAGAGGCTATAAGATGAAATACACTTGTTCCTATAACATTGTTTAACGATGGAAGAGATTTGAAAAGATGACGAAGGCAACCAAGAACTCATTTTGAAGGCTATCCAAAATGAGCCCAAACTACAACCCAAGCCTGTGCCAGAAGAAAGAGGAAAAAATGAAAAAAAAAAAACACTTCAGAGCCTAGCCGGTGCCAGCCCTGAACAACTGAGCCAGTGTCGGCCTCAATCTACTGGTGCAAATGCGCTGGCTCCGGCCCCTGTCCGGGCCCAACTCTTGTTCGACAATTTTTTACTGTTTTCACTGTATTTCTTCTATTTTAAACACTTTGCAAAGACCTTTTAAGCCCTTAAATTGTTTTGAGGCCTTAGTAATCACTTAGCTAATGTTAGGATAGTACAAATACATCTTTTATGATTTGACAAGACATTCAACTTATTTTATTCAAATTATGAAAGAGAGCTTTGAGAGGTTTTTACCTTTTTGTTTATCTTGTTCAAGACCTTGCTTAGGGCTTAGTCTTTCCTTTGAATGAGTCTCTAAAACTTTTGGATAATCCAATGTGATTTCTCTTGATTCAATCTTAGTTGCTTTGTTCTTCTAAGGTTCATCTTGAATTCTATTGTTTAGGTACTTATAGTTCTACTTCTTTTATTCTTGATTTTCTTTGTGTTAGGGATATGCCCTAAAGTTAATTTGTACTTATAATATTGTCGTTAAGTTTTATATAATAATATGAGATTTTTCTTTCCACGAATAGTGCATTTTATTTTGTGGTTATCAAGTACGTGACTTGATGGTAAAACCCAACAATAAAACAATGACTATTCTAAAACTGTCCCTGATCGATTATTATTATTATTGGAATAATAATAAATTAAGATTAGTATGTTTGTGATTTAATGGCTATGTTTTATTGGTCATAAATATTTGTGATATCAAGTCAAAATATAAATAAATGTTAGAGAACATTGTATTGGATATGACCCACTGTGAGAGTACTTATATAACCCACTGTGGGTCATAGAACATGTCATAAGTACTTTCTAGCCATAATGATATTAAAAGTCATTCGACCTAAATTCATCATAGTTTCCTACTTGATAAATTCTATATTTTGACGTTGTTTAAAGTTGTCTTTAACCAGATAATAAATTAGACTACTGTTAGATATAGAATAAATCAAGAAGAGGAATATGATTGATAGTGAAAGAATTTGTCCCTCTCAATTATGGGAGAGATATCCATAGGCTCCTTGATAAGTTAGACTGTTAAAATGCATGACCATGCTCAAATATATCAATCTAAGATATTAATATTATTTGTTTGAACAGTCTACTATGAAATCAAGAAATAATTAATTAAGCTTAATAAGGATGACATGCTCTGTACCTTATGCTTAATCTGGATATCGTGTGATAAAAGGACTAAATATAAAATTATGGTTTGGTTCAAAGAGATCACTGATTTTCATTTAACCTGGATAGTTATAATGTTTTGTTAGAAACCGCTTATAACTTGTGGGCCATTTAAATATGATTTAGGCATAGTGCCGGTGTTAAATGAACCTATAGGGTTACACAATAAGCGAACTTTTTAGGTTATTTTTCTGGTAATCAGATTTGATGAATTTGAAAATATATCTATGTTAATCAAACTTAGAAAATTTACCAGATACAATGAATTTGGAAATATATCAACATTCGATGTATTTGGATGATGTCCAGATTATAAGAATCTGACTCGATAAATTAATTAGTTAAATTATCGAGATAATGGTAGAATCTTATCATATCAAGTTTAATTTAATTTGAATTTAAATTAAAATATAATAAGATATTATCATAGTTGGACTCTAAGAGGTTTGGGGGAAAAAACTCTAACCGTCTTCTCAAGAGTCTCGTTCTATTGAAAATATTTATGCCTCCATTTACCGGAAAAAAAAACCCTTTCAAACCCTAAGCGCTAGCACTCTCGGGGTAACAAGTCAGTTCGCCATGTGTATCCAATAGAGGACGTTCGCACATTGCAGCGTCTGGTGATCGTTCGGATTGCACGTACGACAGCACAATCAGAATCGAAGGATCTCGATTACGCCGAATAGAGGTAATTCTGTAAACCTTAGATCTTCTTAATCGTTTACTTGGGTCCTCAGAAGGGATTCGTAGATATTTTTCGCATTTAGAAGTCCACGAATCCTAACACTTTATTGTGTCAAGGATATTTGCATGAATTTATAGTAGAACTTACTATATTTCTTGTGGGTCTTTAATGCTTTGTTCTTCAAAGGTTTGACATGGAATAGTTAGATAGTTTTCTATTTTTTATTTTTGCCACAAAATTCCACTATTTGAGTTATACTAGTTGAACCAAGGGTTTTGCCCATTTGTTTGCCATTGTTCCACAAATTTACGCACACACGATCATATCAAAATGACCACAACATATATATCAAACTCATAGAGCCTCATTTACACAGTACAACCACAACCTCAATTCTCATAATCCCATAGAGAAATCATCCAAGCAAGGCTCCAAAGCCAAAATTTCAAAAATCTGGCAGCATTCATGTTTTTCGTTTTTCATGCTTAATATAAGAGCAATATAATTTTTCAACATAAAAAGCTTCATTTTCAGATCATATAACAAACTCCTAACATAAATACAACCATTTGTATCATATACAACCACTCTTAATGCCTAAAAATTCCCAAAAATGCAAGCTATCCAACAAGGACATTTTTTAACACATGAAAAAGAAAACGGAAAGAAAGGTGATGATGTTACCTCATTTTTTAGTTCAAGAACTTCAAAAAAATTGCTTCTTCAACCTCCAAGAAGTGTGCTAGCTTGAGTGTGATAAGTTGCAATCCAAGAAATGAATTTGTGTTGTTGTTTCAGCCAAGAAAAGAGCAATTTCTCTTGGTTACCAAGGCTGGTTGGCAGCTATAGAGAGGAGAGAGATGTTGGCTAATTTCTTGAGTGAAGAAGAAGAAACAATTGTAGAAGAAATGGGAGAGGGTATTTCGGCCAGCCTAGGGGAAAATGGAGAAAATTTTCATTTTATACTAGGGAAAATTTTAATCCAATGGTGGAGAAATTTTACCCTAATTTCAAATGCTAAGATGAAGATTGTTTAGTTAAGTTAAAATGATCCATGGGTTTCGGATATGGGTTTTGGGTCAAATGGTAAAATTGGATCAAGTAGTCGAAATTAATTTTGCCATGAAATTTGAGTGATATTGTTAACTTAATGAACAAGGCCAAAACTATAATTAAAATTAAATTTGTTCAGGAGTATGTCTTGCAAAAGAGGAAGGTCATTTCTATAATTGTATTGAAAAAGTGATACACTAATTAAATTGATTAGCTAGTCTACTATACATAGTACATAAATATATATACACAACAGGAAAAATCGCCATTTGCGACGGCCAAAAACCGTCGCAAAACCGTCGCTGACCGTTTTTGCGACGGTTTTGCGACGGTTTTAGCCGTCATAAAAGCGACGTCGCAATTTGCGACGGCCATGAGAAACGATCGCAAATTGCGACGGTTTTGCGATGGCAAAAAAAATTCGTTACTAGTTACGACGGTTTTGCGAGGATTTTGCGACGAATATTTTTTTGTCAAACTTCACCAGAGAAACAATTTTTGCGACGGTTTTGCGACGAAAAACAGTGACCCTCGCAAAACCGTCGCAAATTGCGACGGTTTTGCGAGGGAGAATTAACCCCAAGTTGTGACCCTCGCTAAACCGTCGCAATTTGCGAGGCCAACCTTGTGCCCTCGCAAAACCTTCGCAAATTGCAACGGTTTTGCGAGGGAGAATTAATCCCAAGTCGTGACCCTCGCAAAACCGTCGCAATTTGCGAGGGTTTTGCGAGGGCACAAGGTTGGCCCTCGCAAATTGCGACGGTTTTGCGAGGAGAATTAACCCCGAGTTGTGACCCTCGCAAAACCGTCGCAATTTGAGAGGGTTTTGCGAGGGCCAACCTTGTGCCCTCGCAAATTGCGACGGTTTTGCGAGGGGAGAATTAACCCCAAGTTGTGACTCTCGCAAAACCGTCGCAATTTGCGAGGGTTTTGCGAGGGGAGAATTAACCCCAAGTTGTGACCCTCGCAAAACCGTCTCAATTTGCGAGGGTTTTGCGAGGGCCAACCTTGTGCCCTCGCAAAACCCTCGCAAATTGCGACGGTTTTGCGAGGGGAGAATTAACCCCAAGTCGTGACCCTCGCAAAACCGTCGCAATACCCTCGCAATTTGCGAGGGTTTTGCGAGGGCCACGACTTGAGCCCTCGCAAAACCCTTGCAAATTGCGAGGGTTTTGCAATAATTTTTTTTATTATTATATTTATTTTAAATTATTAATTCCCTATAAATCAACCCTGAAATATTATACAAATAAATATCAACACTATGTTCATAATCCAAAAAAATACTATAAAAAATTAAAAATAAACCCAAATAAATATAATTAAATATTAAAATATAATATAAAATACATAATAAGTATCTAAAAAAGTAAAATAATTCACAAAAATAAGTAATAGTGTATAAAGAGTATAAAAATAAATATAACAAGTCTATGTAAGCAATGAATGAGCAACTGCAGAAGGGGTGGAGGAGGGGAACGAGAGCCCCTACGTGGGCCGGGGTGCTCATCAACTGGATCAAATCCATCGTCAACATTTGGATCTTCATCTTCGACATTAGCAGCCGCAATGCGCGCTTCTATCTCCTCTATGGATGGCATAGATGGTGCAGGAATACCCATTTTGTCCAACATAGCTGCCATCCAACCACCAAATGTAGACTCGTCGTTGCCTCATGAAGTCCCGTGCACAAGTCTATTTGTCGATTGAATCTCCGCTCAGCTCGTTGAACCCTTTGCTCTACTAGATGTCCAATATCAACTTGTGTAGGAGAAGATGCATGCAGTCCACTTTGAGACAGCCTAGTTCGAACATGTGTCGCCTCCGAGCCTAACCCAAAAACTCGTCCCCTTTTGAACCCGCCTTGTGCCTTTACAAACATGGCTTTTTCATCAAGAGGAACAACAGAGTTTACAGAGTCACTAGACTCGGATCGAGGAGTGCTCGTATGAGATTTCGCACCTCATCCTAAAAAAAAAAAAAAAGAATTGTCAATAGTAATTATCAAAATAAAATACAAATTCCACACAAGTATAAAGAATTTCAACATATTTAATCTATATAGTACCAATGTCTGGCGAGATCGCTCACCGACAAACCGACCCTTTTGTGGCTCCGCTCCGAAAGACATGTAATGTCTCAAACATGTCTGTGTAGCTAAAAGAACTCCCTTCCTTGGCCCGCTACATTTATGTTAACACAATGTAATCATTACAATCTTACATAAATTTGTAATAAAACAATTTAGATTAATAATTAATTAAGGCATGTAGGTGAATTACCAAACGGTCCTCGTGTTCTGTGAACGAAATAGACCCTCCAGTATGGGTGCAGCTACTCCCACGATTCTTTTTGTTGGTGGATGAGAGCTTCGATACTTCTCTCGATCTCCAGCACTCGCAAATGTCATTCCAATACTCGTGCCTCTATCCAATGAGGACATACCCAATCATCCCTCTTCCTCAGCTCTAGACATTATGTCCGAAAATCGCGTCCGACACTTCTTTTCCCAAGTTGATCGAATTAGCGAAGCATACTCTTCCCTCCACCGAAAATATTTCTGCATGATCATGATTAAGATTTCGATTAACATATAACATAGTACTTAAACGATAAAAAATACTCAAAAATTGCTTACCCCAAATTCTTGAAACCATAAGTCTCGCACGGTTATCGGGACGTGCGTGTATGTCGGATACGAACCAGTGAAGTACTGCTGTATTATATTTGAAATTTCTCGGACACATTTGTCCGAGCCGGCGAACCTATTTTTGGTGCAATGACAATGTACAATATAGTTATGTTAATCTCAAAAATAATAATAATAATTGAACTAATAATCAACATCTTACAAAGTATGAATATGTTACTTACCCGTTTCCCCGTGGAACAATCCAAGGTCGGGAGTCCGTAACTTGCAACCCAACAGAATGCGAAGTTGAAGCAGCGGATGATTGAAAAGCCGGGGATGGTACTCCCTCATCTCCAATAGAGCCATGTAATGAATGAGGCACTGAAAGCCTTTGTAGCTGAGTAGGGGATGGAGTATAAGGCTCCTGACCCTCCTGACTCCCCTCCCTCAATGATCCTTCATTAGAAGACATTGCTAAAGGAGATGAAAAAAGAAAAATAAGTAACCAATAAAGACGAAGCCCACTCCAAAAGAAGGATGTAAATAACCGTGAATAAAAATGATAAAAGAATAATAACATTGAAACGTTATATCTATTCGCTAGTTTAAAGTAATACAATAATAATGCTTTGCCGATGATGGATATGTCAAAATAAACATTGTACTTGTAAATTGAATTTTAAAAAAAATTTGACAGTAGTCTCCCTATAATTGGACATTTCCCGTGCACAAGGCCACCTCAAGATTTGACAACCAAAACGCCGTTACAAACAACAAAGACAGATCTTTTAAATATAGAAAAATTCAAAAGATAACTAGGGGTAATCACCCATTACCCAAGAGGAATGATCACCCATCACTCACGGGGAATGATCACCCATCACTCACGGGTTCCAATTAAAATGTTAGATATAGTTAAAATCAAGCTAAAAATTATAAATGCCTCTCGTCCTTGTGAATTGTCTCGTCAATACAAAGAACAATACAATATATAAACTACCTTGTTGTTTACACCACAAAAGAATATAATAAGGAATAACAAAAATCCTCCGGCCGTACAAGTCTAAACGAAAGATTCCCGCAAAAAAAAGAAGGAGATGAGATTCCCGACAATTAGACAAAATTGTGAAACAAAATTGTATGTGATGGAATTTAAAATAATAAAAATTAAAAGATTCAAGGCATGTAGATTCAAGTAACAAATAAATTGTAAGTTAAAATTTGACATGGGATAGTAATGATGCAATAGATTTCAGGATTCCCTCACCATTAACTATATTATTTGTAAATGAATTGAAATCAGTGCCTATTCACTAGAATCATTCTCCGATACGTACTCATCATCATCTACCGAGGTATCGCTACTCGTTTCCCATTCATCTTCTTCCTCTTCATTTATAGGAGAACTATCCCTTGTCGTTATAGCCTCATCATGAACATCCAACATTTCACTCATACCATTCTCATGCGTCGAATACCAAGATCAACAAATAACGATATGCCGACTTCGTCGCAGCATCTACTTCTTCCCGATAAGCTCTATCAACCACGGGTGCATCTATTATATGTCGAGCTTTGGTTTTGCAAACCGCCAACCAATCAGATCTTGGCCTCTTACTCCCCGGATATGATGCATAATACACTTGGATAGCTTGTTGAGCTAGAACAAATGGATCATAGTTAGCATAGCTCCTTTTGTGGTTAATTTCTACAAGATTATACTCGCGGATGTACCTCGTACCACGATTCAATGTTTGATCAAACCAAGGACATTTAAAAAGAACAATGCTTTGTCGTGGATTACCAGGAAATTGCACTTCAATAATCTCATTTAACACTCCATAGTAATCAGTGTCCCGATGCGTCATTTCCAATCCCTTTCACGCAAACACCACTATTAACTCGTTTTCTTTCCCTCCGCATAATCATGAGTGTGAAATCGGTAACCATTAATTATGTACCCACTATATGATTTCACTAGTCTTGACTGGACCCCAAGCAAAGTTCCTCAAGCATTCATTTGTAACCATATTTTCTCGAATCTTGTACCTAAAAAACATTAGACAAGTTAACCTCGTAATTATGAAAGTTATAGCATTATGAAACTCCATTGAATCCCCAATGGAGTTCCAAATGCAAGTTATTATCTTATGAGACTTACATATCCACTAAACCATTCTCGCAAATTCAAGGCCGATACTTCTATTGATTTCTATCTCTCGATATAGTCGGAGCCGTACTTCGTAAGTGTGCCGTGAATGCCCCGTAATGCATTAGAATTAGATGGAATGAGTCAAAATCATTATGAGGTATCGTTTATCGTATAAAATGTATGAAGTAGTAGCTCGTACTCAATGTATGGCTGCACTTCACCACAATTAAGCAACATATAAATTCTTGCTGCAACGAATTCTTCGAAGTAAGGAACCGAGTTCGAATTCGTCCTATCACCCGTCCTTGAACATTGCGTATTGACAACCTAGTGTTCTTGCACCCTCTCTAATCGTTCTCCTTCTTCATTACGCGCCGGAATTGTACGTTTTGTTTGTACATGTGGCTCAAAATAATAAGAGAAGAAAGTGGATGCTTCCTCAACTAGATAAGCATTGCAGTATTGACCCTTCAACTCTAGCCTTATTTTTCACCTTGATTTTCAATTGATGCAAATACCCGTCATTTAAAAAAAATACGACTTCAGCCACACACGCTTATATCGAACTCCGCTATGAAAAGAATTAGATTGAATGATTCGATTACCGTTCAAACGGGTACATCCACCTATATTGAACAGGGCCACAAACTCTTGCTTCGTAAGGCAAATGAATTAATAGGTGTTCCATTACATCAAAGAATGCAGTGGAAATATCTTCTCCAACTTACATAACAATAAAGGAATGTCGGACTCCAATTTGGCCATATGAGCTACATTCAACTTAGGAGAGCATAGATCACGATAAAAAAGACTCAACTCCGTCAAAACACCCCATACATTAGAAGGAAGAAATTCCTTCAATGCAATTGGAAGTAGTCTCTCCATGAATACGTGATAGCTCATGTGATTTCATACCGGATAACTTCAACTCATTCAAATCAAGCACATCTTCCAATGTTTGAAGCGTATCCATCCTGGGAGTTGCAATCCCCTCAACCATTCTAGCAAAAGTTTCTTTTGTTCCGATGTCAACGAGTAAACAGACTTTAGGTATAGCCACTTTTCCTCCTCCCACATTCAAGGCATGTAGCTCGTGCCTATGGCAATAAATTTCTAAGTCACGTCTAGCCTTTAAATTGTCTTTTGATTTACCCTTTACCTCAAGAACCGTATTCATGACATTGTCAAATACATTCTTCTCATTGTGCATTACATCAATATTATGTCGGACCAAATTAGTACGCCAATACGGCAAATCCCAAAAAATACTCCTTTTTGCCCAATTATGAGATATTCCCCTGCCATTACTCCTTCCAATTTCTTTGCATGTTTCTGTAATTTTTTCATAATTAGACAAACTATCCCGCATTTCTTCACCAGCAGGGTATTGCACAGTGCCGTGATGTCTCGTAACCTCTATCATTCCTAAAAGATCTCGTATCCCTCCCGTAAGGATGATCCGATGGTAAGAAACGACGGTGACAAGTCAAACCATGATTGTTTCCCACCATTTTGTAGATGAAAAGACTTTGTATTGCCCATACAATATGGACAAGCCGCCTCCCAAACAGTGCTCCACCCACTCAACATACCATATGCAGGAAAATCATTAATAGTCCACAAAAGTGCCGCCCGTAGTTGGAAGTTTTGTTTCTTCGATATGTCATAAGTGGTGACACCTTCAAACCACAATTTGGTTAATTCGTCTATCAAGGGTTGTAAATAAACATCCACCTGGTGCTTTGGATTCTTGGGGCCCGGGATAATGATTGTTAAAAACATGACTCGGATCCTTCATACACATCCACGGGGAGATTATACGGTGTGAGAATGACCGGCCGGGATGAATATTGCTTACCCGACATCCCAAATGGTGAGAATCCATCCGTACATAAACCAAGTTTGACATTCCGTACTTCTTTTGCAAACTCGGGATATATTCGATCAAAGTGTTGCCATGCTTCAAGTATCACGAGGGTGACTCATTGTGCCTTTCTCCGATCTCGCTCTCTCCATGCCATCTCATGTGTTCACCGTTGTTTTGGAAGTGTACAATCTTTGTAGCCTCGGTGTTATCGGGAAGTAATACATCTTCTTGAATGAAATTTCCCTTCTACTTGTGTTCTTCCCAACCTTTTTCTCGTGCATATCGAGGATGGCCACAAAATTTACACTCTCTACGATTCATGTCATCTTTCCAAGAAAGCATGCATCCATTATTGCATACATCTATTTTTTGTACCGGCAAACCCAACCCAGCCACTAATTTTTTCATCCGATAGAAATCATCGAGAATCGTATTATCGCTAGGCACAACCTCTTTCATCAATTGCACAACATCGTTAAAGGCTTTACGCGAGAGGTTATTTTCGGACTTAATGTTTAATAACCTTGAAGCCGATGAAAGCCGCGAATGTTGTGTGCATCCATCCCATATAGGAGTCTCTCGCCGCCTTTAACATATCGTAAAACCTTTGTGCCTCCACATTAGGTGGCTCTTCAAAATGAACTGCCGATGGAGCTTCGTGGGGAAAGTCGGGTCCCGCTACGTCTAAGACCATTTCGCGAGACAGATTTTCTTGATGTGAATCGATTCTGGGATTGAGGTAGACACACTTGAGGGACACTCGAATGGCTCACCATGACATGTCCACCGGTAATACCTAGGCACAAATCCAGCACTTCCACAGGTGGAGCTTAACTTGTGCTGGATCCAAGTACTTTTTATTCTTACATTTTGCACACGGGCATCTAATTACGCTTGACATTGCATTTGATAAGGCAAATGTCAAAAAAGCCTTAACCCCTTCCTCAAATTCAATAGTGATCCCTTTTACACCCGAAGCGTGCCTTCTATACATCCAACTACGATCCTCCATGATGTCTAAATGAGAGAAAAGAACAATCAACTCAATAATTAAAATCACCCCTTAAACAAAAGGAAGAGAAGTATAATTACATTTTCCTTTCTATTATCTAACAAAAAGAGGTCCAAAACATAGAATTTACAATTGCTATCGTTGGATACAGTTACACCTTCAATATATACGTTTTAACCAAGTATTTAATCTTATTTTACTCTTATTAAATACTATTAAAGCTAATTATATTCTTATTTTACACATTCCAATGGTTAAATAATAACATTTTATTTATTTTCATTCCAATGTTTATATTTGTTTAAACTCTCTCTATAACGTATATTATTCCTGCTATTATTAACATCGACCTATATATGAAATTATTATTATTATTACTCATTTCATTACTCCTATTCTTATTCTTATTAGCAATATTATTTTTAATAATAATGTTATTATGGGATATATACTCATGCTCAATCGAATAATACACTCCAAGATAAGGGTAGTTATTCTATTCCACATTAAGTAGCGGCAGATTTTGAAAAAAAAATTGATAGAGTCTCCCCTGTAATTGGACATTTTCCAGGCACAAGGCCACCTCAAAATTATACAATCAAAATGCAATTGCAAACAATAAAGACAGATCATTCATTTATACAAAAAAATAAATAAATAAATAAAAGGATAACTAGGGGTAATCACCCATTACCCAGGAGGAGTAATCACCCATTACTCACGGGGAATCCAACATTTGAATTCAACAAAAAGGCAATTTATATGAACAACACGCACCTCATACATCTTCATAATCTAAGGAAATGGATTTCTCACATAAAAGGCCTTCAAAGCATTCTACTAGAGTTAAATCTTCCACTAGAGACACTAATATATTATTATAATCAAGTAATAAGATTACTAAACTAATCAGAAATCAACCTTCCTATTATGGCATCATAACCAATCAAATTAATTTATAAGGGTTTATATAGCTAAAACATAGTTCTCATATAATTTGATCAAAGTAGTAATTTTTTTATAACAGGGTAAAAAAGAGTGCACTAGAAGTATAGATCAAAACACATTGAATGTTTAAAAAGGACAACAATTCCAACTAACAATTTAGCAATTCCAGTTCACAATTCCAAATTTAAATCAATAATCTCACATCAAACCACTATCATGTCACTCACAATCTCCTCAAACTCAACCCCAACATCAGTACAACTTTTATACATCAATTCAAACTCTGCTCATTCACAAATAATCGCCCAAATTTCAAAGCTTCAGGGGAAATGCAAATCTGCCCAAAGTTTATAAGATAATGAAGTAGCTCAAGAGATAAATTCTAACTACTTACCCAAACGAATCAGCTTCAACAGACATGACGACAACGAGTAGCACAGGAATGGCGGCGCCGATCGAGGGGCGGGCTGAAGGGGTAGGAAGAGCGAGGGAGGGAGTTGAGGGGGGGGCGCTGCGGGATGGGGGAGTTGAGGGAGGGGGCGCGGGGGTGTGGGGGGAGTGGTGCGGGGAGGGGCGCGAGGGTGGGGGAGTTGAGGGAGGAGTTGAGGGGGCGCTGCGGATGGGGGGAGTTGAGGGAGGGGGCCGCGGGATGAGGGAGGGGGAGCGGGAGGGGGGCGCGGGATGAGGGAGGGGGGAGCGGGAGGGGGGCGCCGGGATGAGGGAGGGGGGAGCGGGAGGGGGGCGCCGGATGGGGGGGGGGGCCTTGAGGGAGGTGAGGGAGGGGAGTTGAGGAGGAAGAAAGAAGGGGGAAGAAGGAGGGAAAAAAAAAAGAGGGAGTGAAAAATTTTGGAAATTTTTAATTTTTTTTTAAATTTCTAGCTATTTCGTCGCAATTTGTGACGAAAAAATAAAACCCTCGCTAATTTCTCATAAATTAATACGAATAATATTATAAATCGATCTATACATTATAATTTTTATTATTTTTTAGTGATTCTAATAATATTATTATTATGTAAATTATTTTTCTTTATATATTTTAATTTATACACCACTTAATCAAATAAATAGATAAAAAAATTAGATATATGTATATATATATAACTATATAGTATAATATATATTAATATGTTCGAGGTGAATAACATTACAAATCGATCTCTACATTATAATTTTCAATATTTTTTTAGTAATCTCAACAATAATAACAAGTATTTGAATTGTTTTTCTTTACATATTTTATTTTATACACTACTTAACAAAATAGATATATTAAAAAATTGGACATATGTATATACATAGCTAAATTAGTATAATATATATTAACATGTAGGAGACGAAGAACATTACAAATTGATCTCTACATTATAAATTTCATAATTTTTTTAGTGATATCAACAATAATAACAGTATTTAAATTATTTTTCTTTATACACTACTTAATCAAAGTGATAGATTAAAAAATTAGACATATATATATATATATACCTACATGTTATAGTGTATATATATATATATATATATATATATATATATATTAAACTAAACATATACTTATATACATTATATACATATACTTATATATTAGAATAAGTATATAACATAACATAATTAACTATATACATTTACTTATGCAATACATTAGGTGTATAACATGACATAATTACATATACAAAATTATAATAAAATGCACTAATTGAGACATGTTATTAAAAATATTTCAGTAAATTTGTCGAAATACACCATCACATAAACACATAAAGAAATTTTAAAAAAAAGATTAAAACCCTATTTTGTTGTAAAACCCTCGCAAATTCGTCGCAATTAGTGACGTATTAGCGACGAATTTGCGACGAATTGGGGTTTTGAGATTTTCTATACATTTTTCCATTTATTTATTTTTTAATTAAAAATATTGACCGTCGCAAAACCCTCGCAAATTGCGAGAGCCGAAAATTCGTCTCAAAACCCTCGCAAATTGCGAGAACTTTGCGACGGATGTTCAAAAATTTTTAAAATATTTTTTTAAAAAATAATCGATCGTCGCAAAGCCCTCGCAAATTGCGAGGGTTATTGCCGTTGCAAAATCCTCGCAATTTGCGAGGGTTTTGCGATGGACGTTCAATTTTTTTTAAAAATAAATTACCGTCGCAAAACCCTCGCAAATTGCGAGGGCTAACTACCGTCGCAAAACCCTCGCAAATTGCGAGGACTTTGCGATGGACGTTCAAAAATTTTAAAAATATTTTTTTAAAAAATAATTTGTCGTCGCAAAACCATCGCAAATTGCGAGGGTTATTTACCGTCGCAAAACCCTCGCAATTTGCAAGGGTTTTGCGATGGAAGTTCAAAAAAATTTTTAAAAATATTTTTTTAAAAAATAAATTGCACGTCGCAAAACCCTCGCAAATTGAGAGGGTTTATTGGCCGTCGCAAATTGCGAGGGTTTTGCGATGGACGTTCAAATTTTTTTTAAAAATATTTTTTAAAATTAAATATCCGTCGCAAAACCCTCGCAAATTGCGAGGATTATTTGCCGTCGCAAAACCGTCGCAAATTGCGAGGGTTTTGCGATGGCCATTCAATTTTTTTTAAAAAAAATATTTTTAAAAAAATAAATTACCGTCGCAAAACCCTCGCAAATTGCGAGGGCTAACTACCGTTGTAAAACCCTCGCAAATTGCGAGGACTTTGCGATGGACGTTCAAAAATTTTAAAAATATTTTTTTAAAAAATAATTTGTCGTCGTAAAACCCTCGCAAATTGCGAGTGTTATTTGCCGCGCAAAACCCTCGCAATTTGCGATGGTTTTGCGATGGACGTTCAAAAAATTTTTTAAAAAATATTATTTTAAAAAATAACTTGCCGTCGCAAAACCCTCGCAAATTTGCGAGGGTTTTGCGACGGACGTACGGAAAATTTATTTAAAAATATTTTTTTAAAATAACTCGCCGTCGCAAAACCCTCGCAATTTGCGAGGGCATAAATACCGTCGCAAATAGCGATGATTTTGCTACGAATTGCGACGGGTATTTTGGCCGTCACAAAACCGTCGCAATTTGCGACGGTTTTGGTCAACTCGCTACTTGTTTGAAAATCGTCGCAAATTGGTCGCTATTAGCGACGGTATTGAAGTCGTCGCAAAAAATTCGTCGCAAATCGTGATTTTTCCTGTAGTGATAATGCTCAATTACTTAGGTAAAAAGCACCTACCATAACTAAAGAAATAATTAACTGATTACACTTACTTTCTCTAAGATAATTCACACAAGAGCACATAAAATAAGCACAAGTAGTGCAATTAATTTATGAAGCAAATTTAAATGGTCACGTAATTGAGCTTCCAAACCCTTGATTAAATGGGGTGTCACAATATATATATTCACACAAAATACATACTAAAAAACATATATATAGATGTACACACACACAAACAATATGTGTGTGTGTGTGTGTGTGTGTGTGTGTGTGTGTTTGCACAAAGATAAGCATATTAAATTAATGATCTAACCATTAGATATGCTAAAACTGCTATAAAAAGTGTTGTGACTGAATATGAAATTAATCGGATATATTTTGACACATAATCTAGCATAATATCTATAAAAATGTCCCAAATCTAGTATATTTATAACGATTGGCACATCAAATTAACGATACAACTGTTAAATTTTTTTAAATTACTATAAAAAGTGTTATGATCAAATTTAAAGGTAAAAAGATATATTTCAGCACATAATTTAGCATAATCTCTATAAAATTACCCAAAACCTAACACATATACAAATATAGGCAAGTCAAATTAATGATCCAACCACTAGATTTGTTGAAATTGATATGAAAATTGTTATGACCAAATTTAAAGATAATCCGATATGTTGTCACATAATCTAACATAATTAATATTAAAATACCCAAAACCTAATACATTTACAAAAATAGACATATCAAATTAACGATTCAACTATTAAATTTGATAAAATCTCTAGAAAAAGTTTTTTGACCAAATTTTGATATAATCGAATTTGTTTTGATATAGAATCTAATATAATCTCTATAAGAATACAGAAAACCTAACACATTTAGAAAGACAGGCATATCAAATTAGCAATCCAACCTTTAGATTTGATAAAATCACTTAAAAAATTTATTTGGACCAAATTTAAAGATAATCAAATATGTTTTGCCACTTAATCTAGTATAATCTCTATAAAAATACTTAAAAACTAACCCATTTACAAAGATAGACATATCAAATTAACGATCAAACCATTGGATTTGTTAAAATTATAAAAAGCATATTATGACCAAATTTGAAGTTAGCTGGATATATTTTACCACCTAATTTTGAACAATTTCTATTAAAATGCATAAAACCTAATACATTTACAAAGATAGGCATACCAAATTAACGACCCAACAGTTAGATTTGAAAAAATTGCAAAAAAGTATTTTATGACTAAATTTTAAGATAATCAAATATGTTTTAGTGAAGAATCTAGTATAATTTATAGTAAAATAACACATTTAGAAAAATAAACATATCAAATTAACGATCCAGCCGTTAGATTTGTTAAAATTATTAAAAAATATGTTATGATCAAATTTGAAGATAGTCAGATATATTTTATCACCTAATCATGCACAATTTCTATTAAAATACCCAAAGCCTAATACATTTGCAAAGATAAGCATATCAAATTAACGATCCAACCATTAAATTTGATAAAATCACTAAAAAAAATTATGGCCAAATTTTAAGGTAAAAATATGTTTTGGTATAGAATATTGCATAATCTTTATAAAAATATAAAAAACTAATACATTTAGAAAGAGAGACATATCAAATTAACGATCCAAATGTTAGATTTCATAAAATTGTTAAAAAAGATATTAGGACCACATTTAAAGGTAATCTGATTTGTTTTGCCATTTAATCTAGTATAATCTCTATAAAAATACTCGAAACCTAACTCATTTACAAAGATAGACATATCAAATTATGATCCAACTGTTAGATTTGTTTAAATTACTAATATATATATATATATATATATATATATGACTAAATTTGAAGGTTTTCGGTTATATTTTATCACCTAATCTTGTATAATCATTATAAAAATACCCAAAACCAAATACATTTACAAGGATCAACATATCAAATTAGCGATCCAACAGCTAGATTTATTAAATTTTCTAAAAAATGTATTATGACCATATTTGAAGGTAATCGGACATGTTTGGCCATATAATATAGTTAATTTCTATAAATTAGCCCAAAATATAATGCATTTATAAATATTTAAAAATTATCGACTAATTTGTAAAATTTTTGAGATTATATTTTTAATATTCTAAAATTTAATGATCAATTTATAAATTTTTAGTTATCATTTTATAATTTTACAAATTTAAGAAGCAAATTGTAAAATTTGGGCTCATGTTTTATATCTTTAAAAATTTAGGGACTAATTTATAAAATTTTTTAAGGTCATATTATAAATATTTTAAATTTAGGGATTAATTTACAAATTTTTTATGTCATTTTGTAATTATACAAAATTTAAAGATCAATTTACAAAATTTTTAAGGCCATGTTGTAAATATTTAAAATATTTAAAGATAGGTATTAGCTAAGAAATATGAATTTTGTTGTTAAAAGTATAGTTAATAGTGATAAAAGTTAATATTTTAGTTAGAAAATAAATTTTCGTTGCTCATGATGCATCATAAGCGAGGAAAATTTAGGTAGGAAATGAATTTTTGTCGCTAATGATGTATCTTTTCTTCACTAATACACTTATTTCCTAACTAAAGCCATTATTTTTAGTTAGGAAATAAAAATTTTGTCGCCGAATGTTTTAATCAGTAGCAACAAAAAGTTTGTCACTGAAGGAAAATTTTCTACTTTTGGTTACAAAACTTTAGCTAAAAAATAAATTTTATTGCCAATGTTTCATTTTCTTGTAGTGGTGTATAATTACGTATTTTGATATATCTTAAAATATACATGTCATTATACAATAATGACATATATATCAACATACTCGAAATGTTAAATAATTGATACATATACATGTTTAAACTAGTTATATACTATATTGATATATTAATAGCTATAATTATATACACATATATGATATTATAGCTATGCATATTATGTATTAGTGTTTATGTAATTATTTCAAGCACGCACACACACACACACACACACACACATACATATATATATATATATATATATATATATATATGACATTTTTCCTATGTAAATATTTTTAAATAGTTTTAAAAATATGTAGTAATATATACAATAATATACATATTCGTTAAATTTTTATAATTTTTTAAAATATATATAATAAAATATATTGACTCAAATGTTATCTCTAACTAAAATATTATAAATATTGAGTTATTATGATACTTGAACTTTTGTTAAAATATGTAGCAAAGTATAATTATTCTAATATATTCATTTTTAATTATACAAATTACTTAAATAGAAAATGATACTTGAAATTTTGTTAAATTTTAACTAAATTAATATTAATCAGTAAATATTAACAACTTAATTATATCTTTATTAAATATTTAGCTGTTTATAACATATTTTTTAGGAAAAAAGACTAAAATTGGGGGGGGGGGGGAACTATTATCAATTAACATAGTTAATAAATAATAAATTATTTAATTTTGAGTTTAGTTTTATAAAAAATTCTAACAACCTACATGAAATTGAGTAAAATTAAGATCTAGCCTTATATATTAATATAAAATGAAATTATAAAATATAGAGATGCAAAAAAAAAAATTTATATAATTCCGTCGCTAATCCCTCACTATTTGTGAGGGATTAGCTATAGAATACATGCCTTTACAAAATTATCCGATACCATTGCTAAACCCTCTTAAATTGAGAGAGCTTAGCGATGATTTCAAGCCCTAAATAAATTAAAGACTAAGTTAAACACTTAGTTGTTTTATCCCCTTCGTCTTTTCCCTCCCTGATTCCTCTGCGACTTAATGCCCTCTTCCTTTCCCTTTCCCTTCTATTAGATTTTCTGGCAAAACTACCCTCCCCCTACCACTGCCACCTTAATCGGTTTCTCCGAAACACCCCCTGCCCCCAATCGGTCACTGCCACCATCAACCAATTTTCTAGTATCCTCGCTACTGCCATCATCAAAATTCGAGCCTCCACAGCACCGCCGCCGCTGAGCTCCTTTGCTACCATCGAGCTCCTTTGTTATCACCATTTCCAAAAGGGATTTAGGGTCCAAGTTTCAAGTAATTTCATTTTCAATCATTGGGGATTTTGAAAGACAAGATTTTTATCCCTGAAGTTAAGGGAACAACATTGCTTCGGCATTGTAGTTTAGCGGTTGGATAGTTGTTTTGTAGATGGTTGAGTTCTAGTCTGGTCTCCTCTTAAAATCAAAAAAGAAAAATAAAGAAAAGTATTACGTTTAATTAAGCTAGACACATTTTTGTTTTGACATAAGTTACCTTGGGCGTCTTAGTTATCATAAGAAATTAGTGATCATTGGTTGCAAAACGGTGGCAATTAGCAAATCTGCTCTGGCCAAAATGGTTTTTAGGAAGAAAGAACCCATTTGGTGTGATGAAGAGTAGCTATCAATGGAAAAACAGTAAATTTACTAGAGCTTTGTTTATCTATATCTAAAAACTGATCCAAAAGGCCCTAATAAAAGTTTAATTATGTAGATTATATTAAACAAGGAATACCAGAAGTACACTTTGTATTGGCCATTACCAAGAATCATGATTTGAGAATGTTAAAGCTCTAGTATTGGGTGCAACAGTTTATCTATATTTAAGGGATGAATTATGTTACATGATAATTTTTAATCACACCCAGCTACATTAGCTTTTAGTTTTAACTCGTATTACAATTTTTAGATGGTTGTATTCTTGTGTTTTGCTATGCCTAGAATTTAATACCCACCTATGGTTGAAACTTTTTGGTATTAATTCTTGCATCATAATCTATGAAGGATCATGCCTCTATAGTCCGAAGTGATGTTAAATTATATCACCTATGCAAGAAAATGACAATCCAAATTTTTTGTTACTACCTTATTTAAGCTACAAAATAAACAAGTCTGATATTGAGAAAAGCAATTAACATCAGAAGACAAGACGTTTAATTGGAAGGAGAAGTAAGTCAATCACCATAAAATACATCCTCAATCACCATTACTTATAATGGTGAGTAATTATAAGTATGAAGTCTATTACCCTTTTTTATAAGGTTATGTAACACAATGGTGGTAAGTTAATAGAGAGACACAAATCAGCTTGCTTAAGATAAGTGCATAAATACAATGTCAACCAAAACCATGGCATCAACCTAAACAATATGAACATAACTTGTAATTCAATTAATACCCTATTTCTTCTCTAATCCTCCATTTCTTCAATGCTCTTTAACAAGAGAAGATGATCAAACCTTCTATATCTATTTTCTATCCTTTCATTCTTCAACGCTCTTCGATGCTTTTTGACGTTTTCAATTTAATAGTATTCGATTTATAAGTTAGACTATATTTTAATTTTGATGTGAAATGTTGTTGTTTTGCATTAAGTTCATTTCCATATTAATTGAGTCTTTTCATACTAATTGGTTTCATTTTCATATTTCACTTATGCTCATTTTCATTTGTTGTTTCACTTGTTTGACAACCGAAGATTTGCTAGTTCTGACAAATGTGTATGGGAGATCACATCTATATTCCAGAAGTACTTTGATGGGCCTTACACTTTGATGGGACTTACAGGACATACGCTAATGTCCTAATAAGCATGAAGAATGTCTAGTTTGAGAAGTTTGGAATAAGTTACTAATTATTGTATATTTTATTCTAAATTATTATTTTTTACTTCATATATATTTTTTAATCATTTGTTTTGAACTAACAACTTGGAATTTTTTTTATTGATTTTTTTGTAGAATGTGTTTCATTGGGCTAATGAGTATAGTGCAAAGAGCTGGCCTGTCCAACTGGGAGTAAGTGTCAGACCCATTTTTCCGACATCCTATCAAAGCTGCAGAAGACAACCTCAGTTGTCCAGTCTCCCTCTTGGATCAACACTTGGCATTGGGAGGTGATGCAGCAGTACTGGATCACACAGGAGTTTTAGCAGGTCTCTTCTATTGCTCGGAGGAACAGGGGTCAGACCACCCCCACTTATACTGTAGGTTCAGTCTTATTTACTGTCTATGAGGAACATATAGTAAATTTTTTCAATTATTCACACATATTGTAATTCTACTCTGCATAATTAATTTTCAGGACACTACTTTTTAATAAGTTAATTTTTTAAATGCAGCGACAGAAGATGGGCGATGACTTCAGCCACATCAATTGGTACACGAGGCTGCATACATTTCACATTGGGGAAAGATAGAAATAGTATGTTAATGAGCACTCTTGCAAGACATTAGTAATGATTTATAAATTCAATGTTTTAAATTACTTTTCGGTTGGTTACATTTTACTTAATAAAATACTGACTTCAAAATTAATTTTAGGAGAACGTAACAGCTGCAAAGGACCGTCTTACTCATTCGTCTTTCTCTTCATCTGCTAGTGTTACCTATTTTGCTATCCTAAACGAGAAGGCACTATTTATCCAGGTGACAGATAGGTGCAATCGAGGACATGTGTAGGGACTCGGCCATGAGGCTTCACATGTGAGATAGCAGCTCCACCAGAGTTCCTTGCCATTCACATCCTCTACACCCATTGAGATATAGGATATAATAGAAAGGAGGGTAGAGGAGAGGGTGCATGCAGTGAGAGACGAGTTGAAGAAGGATTTCGATATGAAGGTGGATCGGATGCAAGATCAAATTGGTGGCCCTGCCTCATGCGACCTAGGCAGGCCTGCTTGGGATTGAGTCTCATAGGTGTTTTTGCCTCAATTTTCTTCCCTTGTCATCCATATTCTTCATCAAATGGTCTTTCAACAATTTCTACGTAAAATAAGGTAAAAAATGTTGGATAAGTAGTCATCTCAACAGATTTCTCGACAAATATGGCACAAAACAACAGAGAAATATATACATTTTTAGCATTCATCAAGGAGGAAGAAGAATGTTCTACCTGACGACACATTAAGTGAATTATTCTATTTAAAATGTGACATTATAGTCAAATACAGCTAATATTTTTTCTCTTTTATTTTCATCTTGTAAAATTTAAGTTTTAAAATATTTAGAACGTTACTTTTACTGTGTCTATTCTTGACACAATAAGGCAATATGTTGAGTACAATTTGGGCCATTTGATACCAAAATTTTAAAATTCAGGCCAAACTTGGAAAAATCCTGTTAACCACAAAGATCAAGAGATTATAATCTGCGCAGATTCCCAATACGACTTGGAAATTTTCCCTGAAATTCTACAGCAGAGATGTTGAGATATCTGAATTTGATTAATCTTTGAAGCATGACGTTTTCATTTCGGAACTAGTTCGGTCAAGAGCATGACACATCAATTCGTTGTTTTCTAAAACTGATATCGAATGTAATCAATAATTTGTTTTTTTCCAATAACTTTGTTTCCTTTCCTCTCATAGGATGATGCGCTATGTTTCCTTTCTTCTCAAAGGATGATGAAAAATGTAACAAGTGTATACATATTTCTTTAAAGAGTAAAAAGTGCTGATTCTTTTTCAACTTTCTCTAATTTTGAATTTTCCCTCCATATTTAAAAATTTTTATCTTTATCCTCTAATTCCTAAAATAACATAATTCTTTCCCTTTTGTCGAATTTGAGCCTTAAGTCCTACTAATGGTATCTCATGTGTCTTTCACATGACGAACTTGATGGACCATTTTAAAATCACAAACGGAATAATGTAACAAGAAGTACTACAAAAAGACGTGCATTTAAGAATGCAAAAATTGTTCGTGAGGTAATCCATCTCTCTACTTTGATGAAGAAAATGGATAATAAATGTCTTCGCTACACAACGTAGCACCAACTCGATCCATGACTTTTTCTTCGACAACCAATAATTGATTGCCTTGCATTTCGCAGCAATGAAATGTTGACAAAACTTAACACTGACAAAATTAAAGGAGATTTTCGACCTGCAGGGACTTTACTGTGCGTATGGAAGTCTCTGGCAGCATGATCTTAATTAAATGTTATCTTTAGAGCATATCGCAGCAGAATGTCTTTTTAATTGGACATGATTTAATGCGTAAAGGAATTGTATTTTAAATCTCAATAAAAAAGAGACTGTATCGCATAACATTTAAAAGAGAAGCAAACCTTCTACATCGTTTGTGGTGCAAACCACAAACTTATATGTTTTGAAACATGTTAATAAACATTTTTCTCCGAACAAGTTAGGAAAAATTGTAAGTTTGATAATCTTTTGCCTTACTTTCAAATAGTAGCGTTACATTAATATCTTTTACTTTTATCATGTTATTTGAGGTGTAAGGAGAAGAATGATTATTTTAACAAAATGATTAGCTTCAAAAATCCAAGGACCAACATCATAATGAGACTAAAAACAAATAACTATAATTTCAACAAGAAGCTTAGTTTTATTATTATTTTTTAATGATGTAAATCCATCCTGGGGTGGAAGGTATGAAGAATTAATTTCAATTTCTTGAAAAAAATATAGATCAATATTCAGAAGGTTAATTATTTAATTAGAAAAAAGGTTTAAACTAAAAAAAAAAAGGAAAAAAAAAAGAGGAGGATGAAATCCTGCGTACCAGCTTGCTAGGACCATAAATCTTCTTTTCCTTTATAAGTACTTTCTCTACTGCAGATATATTGCTAATGAACGCATTGCTGCAATAGAAACTTTATGATCTCAGGCTGTGGAATCCTGTTGGCTTTGCAGATAGCAACTAATAAGAAATGAAGAACCAAATTTCTAATCAAGTGATGAGTATACTTATGGAGTCAAATCTTTTGAAACTGTCTAATTCACTAACCCAATAGGCTTTAGTTTAAATTCTCCAATTTTGATGTTAAAGTGGCAAAGTTAGGCGAAACAATGAAAAGGGAAAATAATTCTTCAAGTAGGCGGAGTGGCCGGAGGTTGTGTTCAAGCAGCTCTTTACTGTTGTAACGTTGAGAAGCTGCTAAAAACTTCTCAAATGCAGGTCTACTAGTACTTTTCCCTACATAAAAGGTTCCATTGTGCAGTCAGAATTCGATTAGGATTCCTTGATCTAATTTCAATTCACTATTTCACTGTTTAAGGCCCTCAAGAACAAAATATCTTAAACTTTCTTCCACAGTTTATAGGGTTGAATACTGTTGTCAAAGAAAACCTATCAAATGCAAGTAAGAACATGAAAAATCCATCCTAGGACCATTCCTAAACTACTGGAAGACTTTAAAACATCTGGAGCAGCCGTTACGTGAAGGTTTTGGACTTATAACTTGGTGAATACTCATCATCATTCTACATCGCTACCATTTCTGGAGTAAGATTGATTATGGAATCCTTAGCATTCAATACTTTGATGCAAGTTTAGGGTTGCTAAAAAATTCCTCACATGATAGAACCAAGACTTTCGATTTAGGAACAACGCCATAGGATAGAAAGCTGTACAGGACAGTGTTGAGTTTTTCTCAATCCCATATGGGATAATTTAAAAAAAGAGTAAGGAAGGCTTTCCTTATAAATAGGTTAGTGTTGTTTTGGGAAGAGCACACCAACTCATTGAGCATAGTAAATTGAGAGATTTTTGGACTTTGAGTTATTTTGTGAGGGTTTATAATTTTGTCCGTCCAAAAATTACATAGTGGAATATTTTCCTTTGAAGTCGTGAATGTAGGTCTAATTAAGAGACCGAACCATGTTAAATTTTCATGTTGTGTTTTATTTATTTATTTTCTTTTCTCTTTTCTATATATTTGTATGTTGCTTCCGTTGTCCATCCTAACAAGTGGTATCAGAGCTTGGTTCCGGCATGGGAGAAGAGCAAAGGTTCTGGTCTAGGGAGGAGAGAAAATGAGCAGGACGTGCGTCATCAGTAGTTCTGAGTAAGAGGTAATTTTTTTTTGCGTCACGCGAAGGTAAGATATTTTATTATGGATTCTTTAAATATCACATATATGAAAAATGGGATTTTAGCTCCATTGTTTGATAGAAAGATTGACTTCACTCTGTGACAATGCACAACTAAAGACTACTTAGTGCAACAGGGTTTTGATTCTGCATTAGAAGATGAGAAACTAGAAGGGATGAAGGATTCAGATTGGAGTATTGTTAAAAAAAGGGCGGTCAGTACTATTCAGTCAGCATTGGCTCTACATATTAAAGTTACAATGTTGAAGGAGACATCACCTAAGAAGATGTGGGAGACTTTAGATAAAAATCATGCATCAAAAATACTGACTAACCTGTTGATGATGAAGATGGGTCTATATTTGCTTAAGATGGAAAAATAAGGTAACATTATTGACCATATAAATATATTTAATGAATTAGTATCTCGACTTGAAAATTCAGGGGAGAAGATTGAAGATGAGGAGCAAGCATTGCTCTTGTTGGCTTCTCTACCCAAATCTTACACGTCATTGGTGCAGTTACTGCTAGTAGGAAAAAGCACACTGCAACTGAATGAGGTGTGGAAGTTGTTAAAAAAAATCACCAAATGATAAAAGAAAATCACTTTGAGGATAGTCGAGTACTATCTACAGAGAGTTGGAGAAGAAGGAGGAGTCAAAGCAAAAGAAGACATGATCAAGGAAGAGGAAAATCCCACAAAAGTGATAATAGCAACCTTGAGTGCTATTACTGTGGGGAGATTGGTAACATCCAAAGTCGTTACCCAAAAATGAAAGAGGATTTAAAAGCTCTAAGAGAACAATGAGAGGCAAGGCCAAAGTAAGTGATTCCTTTACAAATATAGTCATTGGCGATGATCTATTATTGATGAGATGTTTGGACGATACTGTTGATGAGAAGTATTCAAATTGGATAATGGATTCTACATCAGACTTGCATATCTGCAAGGGCCAAGACATTTCGATGATTTGCAATTGGAGAATTTTGGCCACATCAACGTGGGAAACAACTCTAAGATGAAGGTTGAAGGTGTTGGATGAGTTCGCCTTAAGCTCCACAATGATGAAATCAAAATACTTCCTGATGTAAGGTATATTCCTAATTCTAGTGTCAACATTATTTCATTAGGTGTAATGGCATCAAAAGGATACAAGTATGTTGGAGTTGGAAAGTCTTGCAAAATATACAAAGGGAACTGTCTGGTTATGCAAGGAAGAAAGAAGAGTAAAAGCATCTACCATCTTGATGGTCATTCCTTGAAGAAGCGACTTGAAGGAAGTAAAATGGAAGTAGCTAGAGAGAAGAAGACTGCAAAGACTGTGAATAGAGTTAAGTTCTCAAATTCTGTTGTAATTTGAAAAAATTGAGAAAAAGGAAAGATTTGTTGAGTTTTTCTCAATCCCACATGGGATAATTTAAAAAAAGAGTAAGGAAGGCTTTCCCTATAAATAGATTAGTGTTATTTTGGGGAGAGTATACCAACTCATTGAGCCTAGTAAATTGGGAGATTTTTGGGCCTTGAGTTATTTTGTAAGAGTTTGTAATTTTATCCGTCTAAAAATTACATAGTGGAATGTTTCTCTTTGGGGTCGTGGATGTAGGTCTAATTGAGAGACCGAACCACGTTAAATTTTTGTATTGTGTTTTATTTATTTATTTTTTCTCTTTTCTATATATTTGTGTATTACTTTTGTTGTCCATCCCAACAAATAGTATTACAGAAAAAAAATATTTGTGGAGAGTAGAATTTACATATATATTTATATTTTTTTTGTTCATGAAATTTCAAAAGAAAAAAGTAATTTTTGAAAAATTCAAAGGCAAATGCCATCCTTACCTCCTAGATCCATTCTTCACATCTTATATTGTTGGTTACTCTATACTTTGAATTTGACCAAATCGGGCCTTAAATTATAGAGCTTAGAATGGAAAAGAAGGAAATTATGCAGATAACATATCAAAGTTGGACAGTGATTTATCAACATGAAATTCTATTAAGTATCAAGATCTACTTTAGTACAGAAGTATAATAATGCAGATCTCAAACATCAAAAGAAAGAAATAGATACTATTCACCTTATGCATTCACTCACTTGAACTTCCTCCACAGGATGGAAAATTTCACCACAATCTGTATCTGCATGCTGCTGCAATGATTCTCCACAAATTTGAATTAAGCATAGCGCCACGACTTCATGAGTAGAAGAACAAAGAAAACTTCAGTGAATCTAATTGCAAAACCAAGTCCCATACCGGCATAAAACCAAGAGATATCAGAACTTTCTCTAGGATGAAGCTCGAGAAGTCCATCTGTTGGGCTAAAATAATGCCAGCCCATTTGGTTAGTACAAACAATAGCCCACAGAACAAGAAAACCTATACAAGACAAAAGCAAAGTAACTTTTACAGGATTTTTGGTTGAGGCGGCAAAAAACAAAAAGCACAGAGGAAGAAAGACGTAAGAAGCCATAGTTGTCTTCTTCAAGTATGTGAGGACTCAATTTGGATGGTCATTCGGAGTCCGGTTGAGATGAAATTTGGTTCTACGTGATCCTCTCAACAAGACCTACTCATCTAACAGTTTAGATTTCAATTTTGGTAACATCCTTCCAAACTCAATTCTTGTTTGGTTGTAGGTTTAGGAGAAGATATTGATATATTATTGGTGTGCCTCTAGTTTTATCTAGAGAAGACTTTGTATTGCCCATTATTATTGATAGTAGAAGTTTTTACTAGATTAGGTCCCGTGATTTTTTCCATCTCAGGTTTTATACGTTAAAAATCTTGGTTTCTCGAATTATTTACTTTGGTACTTTCTTTTACATGTTGGTGCTATTTAGTTGGTATCTTTGGTTTATTCTTATTTTTTTTTATTGGCACTTGGGAAATAGTTTTGGTCTTGGAATATAATTGTGATTTGTGTGAAGCTTGATATTTTGCTCACTTTCAGTTTATTTTCCAACAAAGTGGTATTAGAGACAGCTTGATTAGTTGACTAATTTGTGCTAATTAAAAATAGATGGTTTAGATATTGGGTGCATGATAAAACTGAATACATCAAACTATTTAGATTGGAAGCCTAGAATGGAAGACTATTTGTATTATAGAGATTTGTTTGAGCCTGTTCTAGGGGAAAAAGGTAAACCATTTGATATGAGTGATGAAAATGGGTTAGCGTACATAGAAAAACAGTGGGTAATATTAGAAAGTGGATTGGTTAAAGTATATTTCAACACTTTGCTCAATAGACTAGAGCTAATATGTCATGGGAAAAACTTGAACGAATGTTTGAACAAAAAATTGGAATGAATAAATCTTCTTGTTTGAGAAATGTTGCTCGGTTAAGATATAAAGATGGTGTTGCTATGAGTAAGCATTTGAGTACCTTTCAGATATTGATAAACTAGGCAGCTTCAATGAAATTAAACTTGGATGATGAGATACAGGCTTTACTATTTTTCATTTCATTACCAGATGGCTGGGAAACAATAGTGGTGTCTGTTAGTAATTCGGCCCCAAACGGTATCTTAACCAAGGCTATGGCTAAAGATGCAGTGTTGGATGAGGAGATCAGGAGGAAGGAATAAGGTACCTTTAATGAGTCCCAAGCATTGATTATGCAAAAGAAAGAAGGAAGGGGGAGAAGCAAGAGTAGAGGCCATTGGAACAGGAATGACAGATCCAAGAGCATACATGAGTCACTAAAAAATGTTAAGTGTTATCATTGTAAAAAGAAAGGACACTACAAGAGGCACTGCAGAGTCTTGAAATGAGAATTTGCTGAGAAAAAGGGTAATGGCAAGGCGAGAGAGGGAGAAGAGACTATAGCAGTAGTGGAAGCCGATGATGATATGTTGGTATTTTGCGAAGATGGTCATATCAATATTACCAATCAAGACAATGATTGGATAATTGATTCAAGTGCATCATATCATGTTACTTCACACAGACATTTCTTCTCAACCTACACCGAAGGAGACTTTGGCTATGTTAGGATGGGAAACGAAGTTTTTTGCAAAGTTGTTAGTAAGGGTGATATTTGCTTAAATACAAATACCGGGTGTCAGTTAGTCTTAAGGAATGCCAGACATATTCCTGATATTCGTCTTAATCTTGTTTCCACTAGAAAGCTTGATGATGATGGTTACTATAGTTCTCAAGGTGGAGACAAATCGAAACTAAGCAAAGGGAACTTAATTGTTGCCAGATAAAGGAAGAAAAATACTCTCTACTTGATGCAAGACAAGTTGGAAAAATGAAGGGTGAATGTAATTCATGATTCCTCTATTGATCTATGGCACAGGCAAGTTGGGCACATGAGCAAGAAGGGAATTTAGACACTAGTTCGCAGACAACTTCTCCCTAATGTAATAGGTACTTCTCTTAAATCATGTGTTGATTGTATTTATGGAAAACAACATAGAGTTGATTTTCAAAGACTTCCTTTATCTAGAAAGCTAAATTCGTTAGAGTTAGTGCACACTGATGTCTGCTATATGAAAGACAGGTCTCTTAGTGGTGCACTTTGTCACTTTTATTGATGACTTCTCTAAACAATTCTGGTGTACAACTTTAAAATCTAAAGACCAGGTCTTGAATGTGTTTAAAGAATTTCATAGCAAGGTCAAAAGGGAGACTGATAAACAATTAATGTGTGTTCAAGCCGATAATGGTGGTAAGTATAAAGGACCATTTGAAAGTTATTGTAAGTCTCATGGGATCAGGCTAGAAAAGACAGTACCAAAAACACCCTAAGAGAATGGGATAGTAGAAAGGATAAATAGAACTATCACTGAGAAGATTAGATGTATGCTTTCTAATTCTAAGCTATCAAAATACTATTGGTGTGAAGCAATGAGAACTGTTGTTGACCTGATTAATCTTTTTCCTTCAGTTCCTTTGGATGGTGATATCCCAGAGAGAGTATGGACAGGTAAAGAAGTATCCTTCAACTACTTGAGAGTCTTTGGTTGTCATGCATTTGTTCACATTCCCAGAGATGAGAGATCAAAGATTGATGTAAAATCCAAGTAATCTATTTTCTTAGGATATGCGCATGCAGAGTTTGGCTATAGGTTGTATCATCTAGTGGAGAATAAATTGATCAGAAGCAGAGATGTTATTTTTCTTGAAGATCAAACCATTAAAGATATTGAGAAACATGATAAGCTTAAACTAAAATCAAGATTCTCTAATGATGTTCCTTTTAATTTAAATCCAGCTCCTGCTCCAACTAATTTTGATATGCCAGTTCCAGAAACAGATGATTCAAATCAAGAGGGAGCTAAGGATGAGCAAGGAGAAAGTATGGATGATAATAATGATGTAGGTGAGTTGAACAAGAAGTACTACAACCACAGCCACAAGATGAACCTAGAAAATTTATTAGGGAAAAAAGACCCTCTACTAGGAATAATCCTAATGAATATGTATTGTTGACTAAGGGAGGAGAGCTAGAATCATATAGTGAAGCTCTGAAGCATGAGGAGAAAGAAAAATGGTTGCAAGCTATACAAGAGGAGATAGTATCCTTACAAGAAAATCATACATATGACTTAGTGAAATTATCTACAGGCAAGAGAACACTGAAGAACAGATGGGTCGACTAGTTGAAGACTCAAGAGAATAGCTCATAATCTAACTACAAGGAAAGATTGGTTGTGAAGGGATTCAATCAGAAGAAAGGTATTAAATTTGAAGAAATCTTTTCTCCAGTGGTAAAGATGACATCTATTCGAGTTGTTCATGGAATTGCTATCAGTTTGAATCTTGAGAGCGAGCAACTTGATGTGAGGATAGCCTTCCTACATGGTGACTTAAAAGAGGAAATTTATATGGAGCAGCCGGAGAGAGTTTAAAGAAAGTGGTAAGAAGAATCTGGTATATCGTCTCCGAAAAAGTTTATATGGTTTGAAACAGGCGCTGAGATAGTGGTACAAGAAGCTTGACTCCTTCATGACAAATCAGAATACCACAAGACTGCATCAGATCATTGTGTCTATGTGAAGAATTTTTCAGATGGTGTATTATCCTCATGTTGTATGCGGATGATATGTTAACTATTGAACATGATGCTGTGAAGATTAATAGGTTGAAAAAAGAGTTAAGCAAATCTTTTGCAATGAAAGATTTGGGTCCAACTAAACAAATTTTGGGAATGAAAATCACTCAAGATAGGCAAAATGGAAAACTTTAGTTATCTCAAGAAAAGTATATTGAGAAAGTACTTGATAGGTTCAACATGAGTAATGCTAAGGAAGTTTCTACTTCACTTGTAGGTCACTTCAAGTTAAACATTGAGCAGTGTCTGAAAAATAAGAAAGATAAAGAAGATATGAAAAAGGTTCCTTATACTTCAGCAGTTGTTAGTCTGATGTATACTATGGTTTGCACTAGACCAGAGATAGCTCATGCGGTTGGAGTGGTTAGTCGATATCTCTCTAAAACTGGTAAAGAGCACTGGAACACTGTCAAGTAAATTCTCAAGTATCTCAAGGGAACTTTGAAATTATGTTTGTGCTTTCGAAATGGCAATATCATACTTAATGGATACTCAGATTTGGATATGGGAGGTGATATTAATAAGAGAAAATCTATATCTGGTTACTTAATGACTTTTGCAGGGGAAGCAAAATCATGGCAAAGTAAGTTGTAAAAATGTATTCCTCTTTCTAGCACAAAGGTAGAGTACATCACGGCTATTGAAGCTTGTAAAGAGATTCTGTGGTTGAAGAGGTTTCTTTAGGAATTGGGTTTGAAACAAGAGAAGTATAATCTTCATTATGACAGCCAGAGTGTCATTCATCTGTGTAAGAATTCTATGTTTCATTCTCGATCCAAACACATTGATGTGAGATATCATTGGATAAGAGAAGTTTTAGATTCCAAGTTGCTAATGCTTGAGAAGGTACACACAGATGATAATAGTTATGATATGCTGACTAAGGTGTTGTCCAGGGAGAAATTCTTCTTTTGCAAACAGGAAGCAGGTTTGGTTATACCCCCCAAATGAGCTGGAGGGGGAGATTGTTGGGCTAAAATAATTCCAGCCCATTTAGTTCGAACAAGCAATAGCCCACAAAACAAGAAAACCTATACAAGACAAAAGAAAATTTGGATTTAAGGGATTTTTGGTTGAGGTAGTGGAAAACATAAATTATAGAGGAAGAAATATGCGGGAAGCCATAGTTGTCTTCTTTAAGCTTGTGATCCTCAATTTGGACGGTCATTCGGAGTCCGATTGAGACGAAATTTGGTTCTACGTGATTCTCTCAACAAGACCTATTCACCTAACAGTTTAGATTTTAGTTTTGGTAACATCCTTCCAAACTCTATTCGTATTTGGTTGTAGGTTTGGGAGAAGATATTAATATATTATTGGTGTGCCTCTAGTTTTATCTAGAGAAAACTTTGTATTACCCATTATCATTGATAGTGAAAGTTTTTACTGGATTAGGTCCCGTGATTTTTCCCATCTCAGATTTTCCACGTTAAAAATTTTGGTGTCTCAAATTATTTACTTTGGTATTTTCTTTTACTTGCTGCTATTATTTAATTAGTATCTTTGGTTTATTCCTATTTTTTTTTTATTCGCACTTTGGGAAATTATTTTGGTCTTGGAATAAAATTGTGATTTGGTGAAGCTTGATATTTTGCTCACTTTCAGTTTATCTCCCAACACCATCTTCCCTTAAAGGATTATCATCACAGCAGTTGTTTGAAAGTGGTTTACCATAAAGTCCTTCGTTTCCTTCCACTACAGGAAAAATCGCGATTTGCGACGAATTTTTTGCGACGGCTTCAATACCGTCGCTAATAGCGACCAATTTGCGACGATTTTCAAACAAGTAGCGAGTTGACCAAAACCGTCGCAATTTGCGACGGTTTTGCGACGGTTTTGCGACGGCCAATATACCCGTCGCAATTCGTAGCAAAATCATCGCTATTTGCGACGGTTTTGCGACGGTATTTATGCCCTCGCAAATTGCGAGGGTTTTGCGACGGCAAGTTATTTAAAAAAAATAATTTTAAATAAATTTTCAGATACGTCCGTCGCAAAACCCTCGCAATTTGCGAGGATTTTGCGACGGCCAATAAACCATCGCAAATTGCGAGGGTTTTGCGACGGCGAGTTATTTTAAAAAATATATTTTTAAATAAATTTTCAGTATGTCCGTCGCAAAACCCTCGCAATTTGCGAGGATTTTGCGACGGCTAATAAACCCTCGCAAATTGCGAGGGTTTTGCGACGACGAGTTATTTTTAAAAAAATATTTTTAAATAAATTTTCAGTACGTCCGTCGCAAAACCCTCGCAATTTGCGACGGCTAATAAACCCTCGCAAATTGCGAGGGTTTTGTGATGGCAAATAATCCTCTCAATTTGCGAGGGTTTTGTGACGGCAAATAATCCTCTCAATTTGCGAGGGTTTTGCGACGAATATTTAATTTTAAAAAATATTTTTTAAAAAAATTTGAACGTCCATCGCAAAACCCTCGCAATTTGCGACGGCCAATAAACCCTCTCAATTTGCGAGGGTTTTGCGACGTGCAATTTATTTTTTAAAAAAATATTTTTAAAAAATTTTTTGAACTTCCATCGCAAAACCCTCGCAAATTGCGAGGGTTTTGCGACGGTAAATAACCCTCGCAATTTGCGATGGGTTTGCGACGACAAATTATTTTTTAAAAAAATATTTTTAAAATTTTTGAACGTCCATCGCAAAGTCCTCGCAATTTGCGAGGGTTTTGTGACGGTAGTTAGCCCTCGCAATTTGCGAGGGTTTTGCGACGGTAATTTATTTTTAAAAAAAATTGAACGTTCATCGCAAACCCTCGCAAATTGCGAGGATTTTGCGACGGCAATAACCCTCGCAATTTGCGAGGGATTTGCGACGATCGATTATTTTTTAAAAAAATATTTTAAAAATTTTTGAACATCCGTCGCAAAGTTCTCGCAATTTGCGAGGGTTTTGAGACGAATTTTCGGCTCTCGCAATTTGCGAGGGTTTTGTGACGGTCAATATTTTTAATTAAAAAATAAATAAATGGCAAAATGTATAGAAAATCTCAAAACCCCAATTCGTCGCAAATTCGTCGCTAATACGTCACTAATTGCGACGAATTTGCGAGGGTTTTACAACAAAATAGGGTTTTAATTTTTTTTTTAAATTTCTTTATGTGTTTATGTGATGGTGTATTTTGACAAATTTACTGAAATATTTTTAATAACATGTCTCAATTAGTGCATTTTATTATAATTTTGTATATGTAATTATGTCATGTTATACACCTAATGTATTGCATAAGTAAATGTATATAGTTAATTATGTTATGTTATATACTTATTCTAATATATAAGTATATGTATATAATGTATATAAGTATCTGTTTAGTTTAATATATATATATATATATATATATATATATATACTATAACATGTAGGTATATATATACATATGTCTAATTTTTTAATCTATCACTTTGATTAAGTAGTGTATAAAGAAAAATAATTCAAATACTTGTTATTATTGTTGATATCACTAAAAAAATTATGAAATTTATAATGTAGAGATCAATTTGTAATGTTCTTCGTCTCCTACATGTTAATATATATTATACTAATTTAGCTATGTATATACATATGTCCAATTTTTTAATATATCTATTTTGTTAAGTAGTGTATAAAATAAAATATGTAAAGAAAAACAATTCAAATACTTGTTATTATTGTTGAGATTACTAAAAAAAATATTGAAAATTATAATGTAGAGATCGATTTGTAATGTTATTCATCTCGAACATATTAATATATATTATACTATATAGTTATATATATACATATTCTAATTTTTTTATCTATTTATTTGATTAAGTGGTGTATAAATTAAAATATATAAAGAAAAATAATTTACATAATAATATTATTATTAGAATCACTAAAAAATAATAAAAATTATAATGTATAGATCGATTTATAATATTATTCGTATTAATTTATGAGAAATTAGGGAGGATTTTATTTTTTCGTCACAAATTGCGACGAAATAGCTAGAAATTTAAAAAAAAATTAAAAATTTCCAAAATTTTTCACTCCCTCTTTTTTTTTTTTTCCCTCCTTCTTCCCCCTTCCTTCTTCCTCCTCAACTCCCCTCCCTCACCTCCCTCACGGCACCCCCCATCCGGCGCCCCCTCCCGCTCCCCCCACCCTCTCCCCGCCGGCGACCCCCCATCCCGCGCCCCCTCCCGCTCCCCCTCCCGCTCCCCCTCCCTCTCCCCGCCGGCGAGCCACCCCCATCCCGCGCCCCCTCCCGCTCCCCCTCCCTCATCCGCGCCCCCTCCTGCTCCCCCTCCCTCATCCCGCGGCCCCCTCCCTCAACTCCCCCATCCCGTAGCCCCCCCTCAACTCCCCTCCCTCAACCCCCCACACCCCCGCGGCCCCCTCCCCGCGCCCCCTCCCTCGCCCCCTCCCGCGCCCCCTCCTTGCGCCCATCCCGCAGCCCCCCCACCCCCGCGCCCCTCCCTCAACTCCCCCCATCCCGCAGCGCCCCCCCCTCAACTCCCCCTGGTCTTCCTACCCCCTTCAGCCCGCCCCCTCGGTCGGCGCTCGCCATTCCTGTGCTACTCGTCTGTGTCGTTGTTCTTGAGTCGATTCGTTTGGGTAAGTAGTTAGAATTTATCTCTTTGAGCTACTTCATTATCTTATAAACTTTGGGCAGATTTTCATTTCCCCTGAAGCTTTGAAATTTGGGCGATTATTTGTGAATGAGCAGAGTTTGAATTGATGTATAAAAGTTGTATTGATGTTGGGGTTGATAGAGCTTATCAGGAAGAAGTAGATGCTACTGACGAAGTCAGCATATCGTTATTTGTTGATCTTGGTATTCTGACGCATGAGAATGGTATGAGTGAAATGTTGGATGTTCATGATGAGGCTATAACAGCAAGGGATAGTTCTCCTATAAATGAAGAGGAAGAAGATGAATGGGAAACGAGTAGCGATACCTCAGTAGATGATGATGAGTCTGTATCGGAGAATGATTCTAGTGAATAGGCCTGATTTCAATTCATTTACAAATAATATAGTTAATGGTGAGGGAATCCTGAAATCTATTGCATCATTACTATCCCATGTCAAATTTTAACTTACAATTTATTTGTTACTTGAATCTACATGCCTTGAATCTTTTAATTTTTATTATTTTAAATTCCATCACATACAATTTTGTTTCACAATTTTGTCTAATTGTCGGGAATCTCATCTCCTTCTTTTTTTTTGCAGGAATCTTTCGTTTAGACTTGTACAGACTCGGAGGATTTTTGTTATTCCTTATTATATTCTTTTGTGGTGTAAACAACAAGGTAGTTTATATATTGTATTGTTGCTTGTATTGACAGACAATTCACAAGGACAGAGGCATTTATAATTTTTAGCTTGATTTTAACTATATCTAACATTTTAATTGGAACCCCGTGAGTGATGGGTGATCATTCCCCGTGAGTGATGGGTGATCATTCCTCTTGGGTAATGGGTGATTACCCCTAGTTATCTTTTGAATTTTTCTATATTTAAAAGATCTGTCTTTGTTGTTTGTAACAGCGTTTTGGTTGTCAAATCTTGAGGTGGCCTTGTGCCTGGGAAATGCCCAATTATAGGGGAGACTCTGTCAAATTTTTTTAAAATTCAATTTACAAGTACAATGTTTATTTTGACATATCCATCATCAGCAAAGCATTATTATTGTATTACTTTAAACTAGCGAATAGATATAACGTTTCAATGTTATTATTCTTTTATCATTTTTATTCACGGTTATTTACATCCTTCTTTTGGAGTGGGCTTCGTCTTTATTGGTTACTTATTTTTCTTTTTTCATCTCCTTTAGCAATGTCTTCTAATGAAGGATCATTGAGGGAGGGGAGTCAGGAGGGTCAGGAGCCTTATACTCCATCCCCTACTCAGCTACAAAGGCTTTCAGTGCCTCATTCATTACATGGCTCTATTGGAGATGAGGGAGTACCATCCCGGCTTTTCAATCATCCGTCGCTTCGACTTCGCATTCTGTTGGGTTGCAAGTTACGGACTCCGACCTTGGATTGTTCCACTGGGAAACGGGTAAGTAACATATTCATACTTTGTAAGATGTTGATTATTAGTTCAATTATTATTATTATTTTTGAGATTAACATAACTATATTGTACATTGTCATTGCACCAAAAATAGGTTCGCTAGCTCGGACAAATGTGTCCGAGAAATTTCAAATATAATACAAGCAGTACTTCATTGGTTCGTATCCGACATACACGCACGTCCCGATAACCGTGCGAGACTTATGGTTTCAAGAATTTGGGGTAAGCAATTTTTGAGTATTTTTTATCGTTTAAGTACTATGTTATATGTTAATCAGAAATCTTAATCATGATCATGCAGAAATATTTTCGGTGGAGGGAAGAGTATGCTTCGCTTATTCGATCAAATTGGGAAAAGAAGTGTCGGACGCGATTTTTGGACATAATGTCTAGGCTGAGGAAGATGGATGATTGGGTATGTCCTCATTGGATAGAGGCACGATATTGGAATGACATTTGCGAGTACTGGAGATCAGAGAAGTATCAGAGCTCTCATCCACCAACAAAAAGAATCGTGGGAGTAGCTGCACCCATACTGGAGGGTCTATTTCGTTCACAGAACACGAGGACCGTTTGGTAATTCACCTACATGCCTTAATTAATTATTAATCTAAATTGTTTTATTACAAATTTATGTAAGATTGTAATGATTACATTGTGTTAACATAAATGTAGCGGGCCAAGGAGGGGAGTTCTTTTAGCTACACAGACATGTTTGAGACATTACATGTCTTTCAGAGCGAGCCACAAAAGGGTCAGTTTGTCAGTGAGCGATCTCGCCAGACATTGGTACTATATAGATTAAATATGTTGAAATTCTTTATACTGTGTGGAATTTGTATTTTATTTTGATAATTACTATTGACAATTCTTTTTTTTTTTTTAGGATGAGGTGCGAAATCTCATACAGAGCACTCCTCAGTCCGAGTCTAGTGACTCTGTAAACTCTGTTGTTCCTCTTGATGAAAAAGCCATGTTTGTAAAGGCACAAGGCGGGTTCAAAAGGGGACGAGTTTTTGGGTTAGGCTCAGAGGCGACACATGTTCGAACTAGACTGTCTCAAAGTGGACTGCATGCATCTTCTCCTACAGAAGTTGATATTGGACATCTAGTAGAGCAAAGGGTTCAACAGGCTGAGCGGAGATTCAATCGACAAATAGACTTGTACCGGGACTTCATGAGGCAACGACGAGTCTACATTTGGTGGTTGGATGGCAGACTATGTCGGACAAAATGGGTATTCTCGCACCATCTATGCCATCCATAGAGGAGATAGAAGCGCGCATTGCGGCTGCTAATGTCGAAGATGAAGATCCAAATGTTGACGATGGATTTGATCCAGCTGATGAGCACCGGGCCCACGTAGTGGCTCTCGTTCCCCTCCTCCACCTCCTTCCGTACTGCTCCTTCATTGCTTACATAGACTTGTTATATTTATTTTATACTCTTTATACACTATTACTTATTTTTGTGAATTATTTTACTTTTTTAGATACTTATTATATATTTTATATTATATTTTAATATTTAATTATATTTATTTGGGTTTATTTTTAATTTTTTATAGTATTTTTTTGGATTATGAACATACTGTTGATATTTATTTGTATAATATTTCAGGGTTGATTTATAGGGTAATAATTTAAAATAAATATAATAATAAAAAAATTTATTGCAAAACCCTCGCAATTTGCGAGGGTTTTGCGAGTAAGTCGTGGCCCTCGCAAAACCCTCGCAAATTGCGACGGTTTTGCGAGGGTCACGACTTGGGGTTAATTGTCCCTCGCAAAACCGTCGCAATTTGCGAGGGTTTTGCGAGGGCACAAGGTTGGCCCTCGCAAAACCCTCGCAAATTGCGACGGTTTTGCGAGGGTCACACTTGGGGTTAATTGTGCCCTCGCAAAACCGTCGCAAATTTGCGAGGGTTTTGCGAGGGTCCAAACCATAGCCCTCGCAAAACCCTCGCAATTTTGCGAGGGTTTTGCGAGGGCACAGGTTGGCCCTCGCAAAACCGTCGCAAATTTGCGACGGTTTTGCGAGGGCACAAAGTTTACCCTCGCAAAACCCTCGCAAATATGCGACGGTTTTGCGAGGGCACAAAGTTGACCCTCGCAAAACCGTCGCAATTTGCGACGGTTTTGCGAGGAGTCACTTTTTTTCGTCGCAAAATCGTCGCAAAAATTATTCCTCCGGTGAAGTTTGACCAAAAATATTCGTCGCAAAACCGTCAGTAAATAGCAACGAATTTTTTTGCCCTCGCAAAACCGTCACAATTTGCGACGGTTTCCCATGGCCGTCGCAAATTGCGACGTCATTTTTTGCGACGGCCAAAACCGTCGCAAAACCGTCGCAAAAACGGTCAGCGATGGTTTTGCGACGGTTTTTGGCCGTCGCAAATGGCGATTTTTCCTGTTGTGTTCATACATGGATTTATTGTCAAGGGTTTGAAAATGATTCCCCTATGGTATTTGTCCAGGTAACTTATTAAACGATGAGTTTAGATATTCAAGAAAGTCTATGGTTGCTAGGCCCGGGGGAATGAAACCAGAAAGCTCATTCATCGATAAATCAAGAGATTCGAGTTTTCTCATGCTCCCAATGTTCTCTGGAATTTTTTTGTGCAGATTATTTCTGGACAAATTCAAGCTTTGCAATTCAGCAAGATCCATTAACTCCATGGGAATCTCTCCAACAAGCTTATTTTCAGGAAGTGCTATTGACTTCACAGCCGCAAATTGCAGTGAATAATCAATGCTTCTTGCTTTCAGCATTGTAGTGAATAACTGGCTCTTATAAAAAGATCAAGGCAAAGTGAAATTGAAGAGATATTTTACTCTTGCTCTTGCAAGTTCCCATGGCAGTGCCATTGAAGTGAAGTTCCAAAAACAACGAGGGATTACTCCAATGAAGTTATTTTTAGTGAGATTTAACATTTAAAGATTCGATAGTTGGCAAAGTTCCGAAGGAATATCACCGTAGAAATTATTTGACTGAAGACTAACCCATGACTTATTCGTCAACTCTTTCCCGAAGCATCTTGGTAGAGTGCTAGGCAGTTGATTGTCACCAAGATCAAGAACGATCAAACTTTTCAAATTCTACATTAACAATAGGAGCTCCCCGTGGAATTTGTTTTCTTTCAATAGTAAAAATGAAAGCCTTCCCAGATTACCTAATGAACCTGGAATTTGACCACACAAACTATTGTTTGCCAAATTCAGCATAATTATGTTTTGCAAATTTCCCAAACAGAAAGGGATATTTCCCGACAAATTGTTGTTGGAAAGATCCATGAACTGTAAACTCTTTATGTTGTAGATGATACTGGGGATGTTTTCACTGAAATTGTTATTGTTGAGAATAAGAATTTCAATGGAAAAGCCCACCCCGTTGCTATCCAGTGATGGAAGTTGTCTAGCTACAGAGTTACTTGGCATGATAGAGAACTCAACATCTCTTGGAATTTTGCTCAGGGAGCCCCGAAATTTGTTGAAACTCAGATTAATCACCCTACAAACCCCCACACAATTGTTTTTCAAATCTAGAAATTTAGGAGTAGAATAGCGTGCTCCTTTGATCTCTGGAGGTTTTCCACTAATTTGGTTTAGTGAGAGATCCAAGTAATTGATATGAGAATCAATTACTTCAAACCAATTTGGAATCGTGTCCAGTATGCTAGCATTGGACATTCACAGTTTCACAACGTTCTTTTGTGTTTCAAGCCATGTAGGAAATTTAGGGCCAATTGAAGTACAACCAAAAAAAATAAAAAAAATAAAAAAATAAAGAAGTTGGAATGGAGGGAACCATTGAGAGCTGACATTGATACGGAGAAAGGTCCGAGATATAACCAATGATTTTAATTCACTTAGTTTGGCAAAGTGAAGTTTGGTTAGTTCACCAACAAATGAATTATTAGAAATACTTCGAGATTGCAGCTCAGAAAGTTGCCCAAAACTTGAGGCAATGGTTCCTTCCAGCTTGTTATGAGAAAGATCGAGTTCAATGAGTTTCCCAAAATGGCCAATCTCAAATGGTATTGTGCCTCGAAATCCATTGGATCCCAATTGAAGTATGGCTAGAGAAGTTAAATTCTCAAGGCAGAGAAGGAATTCTCCTTGAAAGAAATTTCCACTGGGATCTATTTGAGTAAAGCTAGTCAAGGTGCATATTGAATTTGGAATTGAATTATTGAAGCCATTGGAAGAAAGATCAAGAACAGTTAGAGATGTTAGCTTTTCAAACATATTTAGAAGTGTGCCTTGAAAGCCACAATCCCTGAGAGAGAGTTTGCTAAGATTGCGAAGATTAAGCAACCAAAGAGGGAAGGAAGAGCCCATATAATTGTCATAAAGAATAAGTGAAACAAGAGATATAGCATTAGCACTGGAGGGAGTTAAAGGATTTCCCAAATTACAATTCCTTAAATTTAGTGACTGCAAAAAGGGAGCCATATTAATTGCTTGTAACTAGTCATAAGCCTCCTGTAGACCCATGTAAGACAGGTCTAAACTTTTCAAAGATGAAAGTCTAATGAGCCACGAAAGACTCTTAGCACTGAGGCTCCAACCATTATTACCAAGATCAAGATATTGTAATCTGGAAAGATTCCCAAGATGAGTAGGAATCTCCCCATGAAATTGTGCTGCAGAGAGGTTGAGATATCCCATGTATTTAAAGGAACCAAGAAAGGTAGGAATCTGAATTCTTGAAAATTTGTTCGTGCTGAGATCCAAGTGTTGTAAATACTTCAAACGGAGTAGAGAATGACTTATTGTTGGGAAATAAAACGAAAGTCAGCAAAATACCAAGCTTCACATAAATCACAATTATATTCCAAGATCGAAACTATTTCCCAAGTGCCAATCAAAAATAGGATTAATCCAAAAATACAAATTAAACAACACTAGTAGGTAAAAGAAAGTACCAAAGTAAACAATACGAGATACTAAGATTTTTAATGTGGAAAACCCGAGATGGAAAAAACTATAGGACCTAATCTAATAAAAAATTCTACTATCAATAATAATGGGCAATACAAAGTTTTCTCTGAATAACACTAAAGGCACACTAATAATATACCAATATCTTCTCCTAAAACTACAACCAAACAAGAATTGAATTTGGAAGAATATTGCCAAAACTAAAATCTAAACTGTTAGATAAGTAGGTCTTGTTGAGAGGATTACGTGGCAACAAATTTCGTCTCAATTGGACTCCGAATGACCATCCAAATTGAGGATCAAAGGGCTTTGAAGAACTTAAAAATGGCTGCGTATTCTTCACGCTATTGTCCCGCCACCACTCACACCAAAATCAATGAAATCCCATGAATGAATTTTGCTTTTGATTTCCTTTGATTTTCTTGTTTTGGGGGCCTTAATTTTCCAACTAAATGGGTTGGATATTTTAGCCCAACAATCTCCCCCTTCAGCTCATTTGGGGAATACAACTAAACTTGCTTCTTGTCTACAAAACAAGAATTTCTCCCTGGGCAATACTTTAGTTAACATATTAGAACCATTATCATCTGTGTGCACCTTCTCAAGCATTAGCAACTTGGAATCCAAAACGTCTCTTATCCAATGATATATCACATCAATGTGTTTGGATCGAGAGTGAAACGTAGAGTTCTTACATAGATGAATGACACTCTGACTATTACAATGAAGATTGTACTTCTCTTGTTTCAAACCCAATTCTTGAAGAAACATATCCAACCATAAAATCTCTCTACAAGCTTTAATAGCTGCAATGTACTCTACTCTGTACTAGAAAGAGCAATACATTTTTATAACTTATTTTGCCATGATATTGCTCCCCCTACAAAAGTCATTAAGTAACTACGTGTAAATCTTCTCTTAACAAGATCACCTCCCATATCTGAATTAGTGTATCCATCAAGTATGATATTGCCATTTCCAAAGCATATACATAATTTGGAAGTTCCCTTGAGATACCTGAGAATTCACTTGCCAGCATTCCAGTGCTCTTTACTAGGATTAGAGAGATATTGACTAACCATTCCAACTGCATGAGCAATATCTGGCCTTGTGCAAACCATAGTATATATCAGACTACCAAATGCTGAAGTATTAGGAACTTTTTTCATATCTTCTTTATCATTCTCACTTTTCGAACACTGCTCAATATTTAACTTGAAGTGACCTGCAAGTGGAGTATAAACTTCCTTAGCATTACTCATGTTGAACATGTCAAGTACTTTCTCAATATACTTTTCTTGAGATAACCAAAGCTTTCTATTTTACCTATCTCAAGTGATTTTCATCCCCAAAATTTATGTAGTTGGACCCAAATCTTTCATTGCAAAAGATTTGCTTAACTCTTTTTTCAACCTATTAATCTTCACAATATCATAGCCAACAATTAACATGTCATCCACATACAATAAGAGGATAATGAAATCACCATCTGAAAAATTCTTCACATAGACACAATGACTTGATGTGGTCTTGTGGTACTTCTGATTTGTCGTGAAGGAGTCAAACTTCTTATACCACTGTCTCGGCACCTATTTCAAACCATATAAACTTTTCTTAAGACGACATGCTAGATTCTCCTTACCATTTTCTTTAAACCTCTTCTGTTGCTCCATATAAATTTCTTCTTCCAAATCACCATGTAGGAAGGTTGTCTTCACATCAAGTTGCTCAATCTCAAGGTTCTAACTAGCAGCAATTCCAAGAACAACACAAATAGATGTCATCTTTACCACTGGAGAAAAGATTTCTACAAAATCTATACTTTTCTTGTGACTAAACCCCTTCACAACTAATCTTACCTTGTACTTAGGCTATGAGCTATTCTCTTAAGTCTTCAACCTATAGATCTACTTGTTCTTTAGTGTTCTCTTGCTTGTAGGCAATTTCACTAAGTCATATGTATGATTTTCTTGTAAGGATACTATCTCCTCTTACATAGCTTGCAACCATTTTTCTTTCTTCTCATGCTCCAAAGCTTCACTATATGATTCTGGCTCTCCCCCATTAGTTAACAATACATATTCATTTAGATTATACCTAATGGAGGGTCTTCTTTCCCTGACAGATCTCCTAGGTTCATCTTGTAGCTGTGGCTGTTGTTGTTGTACTTCTTGTTCAATCTCACAAACATCATCATTATCATTCATACTTTCTCCTTACTCATCCTTAGCTCTCCCTTGATTTGAATCATTTGTTTCTAGAACTAGCTCATCAGAACTAGCTGGTGTAGGATCTTGATCTGAATTAGAAGGAATGCCATCAGAGAATTTTGATTTTGGTGTAGGCTTATCATGTTTCTCAATATCTTTAATGGTTTGATCTTCAAGAAAAATAACATCTCTGCTTCTGATCAATTTCTTCTCTACTGGATCATACAACCTATAGCTAAACTCTGTATGTGCATATCCCAAGAAAATACACTGCTAGGTTTTTACATCAAGCTTTGATCTCTCATTTTTGGGAATGTGAACAAATGCACAGCAACTAAAGACTCCCAAGTGGTAGAAGGATACTTCTTTACTGTCCATACTCTCTCTAGAATATTACTGTCCAAAGGAACTAAAGGAGAAAGATTAATCAAGTCAACAGTAGTCCTCATTACTTCGCCCCAAAAATATTTTGGCAGCTTGGCATTGGAAAGTATACATCTAATCCGGTCAGTGATGGTTCTATTCATCCTCTCTGCTATTCCATTTTCTTGTGGTGTTTTTGGTACAGTCTTCTCTAGTCTGATCCCATGAGACTTGCAATAGTTTTCAAATGGTCCTCTGTGAAACCCCACCTAAAGCCAACCCTAGAGTAAGGGGGTCGGGATGCATATCATACTATTTTGCATGAATATATATGTTTTTGAATGATTTTATGTGCTTTAGAATTTTGGATTATAGGTTAAAATGTTTAGTTATGCTTATTGAGTAGGAGGGGTAAAATGGTAATTTTGCTTGAGATCAGAACAGGAAGATAGCTTGGGGATTTCATAAGAAGAATATGTGGTTGAAAAAATAGGAACAAGAGTTAGTGTGGTTTAGTGGTTAGAGCTTGGTGAATTAATTTCTAAGGTCATGAGTTCAAATCCCATCATTTAAGCTTTTGTCATGATTATCTTAACTAAGTTTGAATTCTTGTTTTCTTGCATTCCATGAAAATAGGAACGTTGTCTTAGAGGAGACGTGAAGAGAATGTCCTAATCTTGTCCTCATGTCCTAAAAAGAATTCTAGAGGAATTCTTGTCCTTTTTATTACCTCTAGCTTGTCCTAACATCTTTATAATTTAAATTCATTAAATCTCTTCTTTTGAACTCCAAAATTCTGTGATATTTCTTCACCTTGAATTTCGAAAATCAGCTGTGGAGGATGGGGAGTTGGCCGAAAATAGGAGGGGAAATAGGAAGGGGTTCCAAGAGAAATCAAACACCATGAAAAAGCCTTCAAAAATTCACCTTCATGTTGTTCATGTTTTAGTGAAGGGAAATCTGAAAAAATTTTCAGAATTTTTGCAGACCATCTCTTCGAAAATTCAGCCAGTAAACCTCTTCATTTGCTGCCAAGAAAATGGTCATTTCATGTGGCTTGAAGGCTGAAAAATCTATGCAATTTTCGGACTGCACAAACTATGCAAAACTAGAAAACAATTATGGGCATTTCGCAGCTTTCAACCAAGGAAATGAAGCTGTTTTAGTCCATCTTCAAGCCAGCAAAACTCCTCTGTATTTCTCCAGAAAGAAGGCTGGAAAACCACTTTTGAAAGACCTTCAAACCCCCTCAAGAATCAGCTGCAAATCGGGTTGAAAGAGTGCAGAAATTCTGCATAGAAATTCTGCACAAACCTTCGAAACATGGGACAGCTTGAAACCAAAATTTCCCAGCTTTGCTTCCTTCAAGCCTAGGCCGAAAACCACCCTTCAACTTCTGCAACATTGATCATTGATCAGCCATGGACTGAACACCATTAACCCCACACTTACCTTGAACTCTTGGACTCCATAACCACACCTCAAAACACTCCTAAGATCACTCCAATCAAACTCTTTTTGAACTTCAAAAAAAATTCCAGCATTTTACTCCATTAAACCACTCTTGCATTAGGCTAACTAACCAGAATTTCCTCTGCCTCCATAGACTGAATTTCGGTCAGCTCTATAGCCTGCACAAGCTCCATTCATTCCATCGAAATCACCTTGTTCAGCCGGCACCATTGAAGAGTGAAGAAACATTCCTTGATCAAACACTATAGCTAACCATCTACCTTAACCAACTCCACAACTTTCTCCATTTGAATTTCAAATAAAATTTGATCAACCTCTCTCCTTCTTGCTGAAAATCGAAATTCCCATTCACCTTAGACCATTCGGCCAGCTCTCTACCAGATTTCGTGCAGCTTTCTCCCACACTCTCTCCACTTTCACCAAGAACACCAAGAACACACACTAAACTTCTTCAAGCCTAACCCTACTCTAAACACTTCCAATCACACTCAAATACTCCAGATCACTTCTATTTAATCCCTAAACTTCATTTCTAGGATTTATAACACAAAACCTCGCAAACAAGAATTTTCAAATGGATCGAAATTAGCCTTTTCCCTTGAAGTTCTCAAAAACATCAACAAGGTAAATCAAGAACAACCTTCTTGTTCATCCTTTTTCCATTTAATTCTTAATATACCCTTCTAATGCTCTCTCTCTCTCTCTCTCTCTCTCTCTCTCTCTCTCTCTCTCTCTCTCTCTCTCTCTCTCTCTCTCTCTACCAAAATGGTTGATCAACCATCAACCATAGCTGTTTTTTCCGGTGGATCACTCAAGGCTCTCTATCGCGCGTGGACCTTCTTTTGTCTTCATCAAAGCAATCGACAATCAAGTATCTATTATTAAATCCTTTCTTTTTAAATTCTGAAATCGTGTCTCCTAGGTGTTGATAGGGAGATAGAGTATGAATGGAGATTGGGTATACGCATATGGATTAAGGGGATGGAGTTAAGACATGATGATAGTTGTATATAGCTAGGTTGTATGTGTTTTCTTTTTGAATCATTGTGTGTTATTCGTGCTTAATGAATTTCATGGATGTTTGAAGCATGTTAGAGATCATGACACCAAAGATGATTAGGCTCTCATGTTTCTATTTTCCATTGAAGCCATTAATGATGATTATGGCTAGAAGGAAGTTAGCCTTGTGATAGTATGTGTGAAGTTAAGCATGTGTTCATGAATGGATTGGTTTATTATTTGATGTTGGAGAATGTGTTTATGAATCTTTTCTAGCAATAGGAAAATCATGGTGAAAGAGTATTTCCTTGTTAAGTCTAGGTTATTTTTATTAACAAAATTTTATTACTTTAAATGGAATTACTACTATATTTTTCTCTATAAAATTCGCAACTCTAGGAAGATTTGGAGTGGTTTATTAATTAAAATATTAATATTTTCTTTATCAAATAAATGAGATCTTTTGTTAAAAATAATATATATATAGTAATAAATCATTTATAATAAATAAAATATTAGAATTAATTGATGACCTTGTAGACCTTAGTTCAAACTTTTACCTATATTCATAAATATTATTTATATTATTAATTTAAAGTTTAAAATAATTCATTTATTATTAATTTTATTTATTACTAATTAATTATTATCTAAAAATAAATAAATAAATAAATAATATATTTGTGATTTATTATTTACTAATAATAAAGCTATTTTTAAATTACCATTTGTTAATATTGTTAGACTTAATATTATTTAAAATTCAAACCTTCTTTTATTTATTAATAGCACACAAGAATTATTAAATGAGTTTATAATTTATTAGCAACTATTTTAGAACCCCAAGTTATTTTAACTTATTAAACTAAACTTATTTTATAAAGTTCTTTTTTTTAGCTAGCCTTAAAGCTTAGAGCGTTAGGGTCGTGATGGTAATGGGTTGAACTAGGATTATTTTGTGTAAGTGAGTTTAGTTTAAATGTAACCTTATGTTTTGTGTTTACCCCAGGTGGGGCTAGGTCAGCCTTGGAAGACTTTTGAGTTTGAGCAAGTAAAGAACCAAGTAAGCTCCTGCATGGAATTTTGTGAAGACAAAAAATTACTGTGGCAAGCCAAATGCGATGTGTATGGATATTTATTTTGTGAAGGCAATTAAGGACTGTTTTCCCTTTTATTTCCAGACAAACAATCATTTGAAAATTAAACAAGCAGTTTTACACAAAATGCTAAACCCTTTCTAAAACCCAAATTTGACAAGACTTTTAGAAACCCTTAATTGCTATTTCCAAATAAAGCGGATTATGATCAATTTTCTCCAGAGTGGAATAATCAACGTTGAGTACTCAATAAGGGTAGACCACCAGGACTAGTCTTTGAAGGGTTAGAGTAAGTCTCTTAGTAGGTGGCCACCTCTGAGGGGTGAGTCCTACTTGGATAGGATGCCAGTCCGATAGGTCATGCCGGTCCAATCTAGTAAGTTTCAGTCATATGGACTGTGTGTTCGGGAGTGGACAACCGATAAGTTTGGGTGTAAAAATGGAGGAGTATCTCACCCGCTAGGCCGTACACCTACCCTTTCGTCAGCTTGCACAAAGTGTGGCATTCTGACCGATATTTAGTCATGGGGCCCAACGTGTGGTAACCCATGGCCACCCATTTGAGTGGTTGTATTTATTGTGCACATGTGTGGTTTGAAAAGCGAAATGCCACTCTTTATTTTTAACACTTATTTATTGCTTGCCAGCACTTTTCCTTATGGAACTTTTACAACTTGCATACATGAATTATTTTACCTGAAACACTCAAAGCACACACGGGCTTACTGAGATTTTTATCTCACCACCTTTTATGCCATGTTTTCAGGAAGATCCTACTGTGGAGGTCATTTGCTAGATTGTTGCCTATGCTTTGAAGACTCATGCTATTTCCTTTATGTGGTGTTTTGAGAGATTATTGCAAACAACTGATTTTGGATTTGTTCCAGTATTCAACTTTTGGGTTGTAATAAGTTTAATTTTAAAGTCTTTATTTTATTTTATTCTATGTAACCTAGTTATAGAGACCCTTTGTCCTCTGGACGAGGCGACATCCCCGGCCCTGATGGGCCTAGGTAGTGGGGTGTTACATCCTTTATACTCACCACCGTTATCAGCTCGAACACACTTTAACTGTTTACTAGTCTCCCTTTCGACCTTGCTATGAAATTCTTTAAAAACATTCAAGACTTGGTCTTTAGAGTTTAAAGCAGTACACTAGACATTTTTAGAGAAATCATTAATAAAAGTAAACTGCACCACTAAGAGACTTATCTTTCATATAGTAGACATTAGTGTGCACTAACTCTAATGGATTTAGCTATCTAGATGAAAAAAATCTTTAAAAAGAAACTCTATGTTATTTTTCATAAATACAATCAACACATGATTTAAGAGGAAGTACCTGCTACATTGGGGAGAAGTTGCAAACAAGTGTTTGAATTCCCTTTTCACTCATGTGCCCAAGTCGCCTATGCCAAAGATCAATAGAGGAATCTTGAATTACATTCACCTTTCTTTTTCCCAACTTGACTTGCATCAAGTAGAGAGTATTTACTTCCTTCCTCTAGCAACAATTAGGTTCCTTTTGTTAAGTTTCCATTTGCCTCCACCTTGAGAACTATAGTAGCCTTCATCATCAAGCTTTCCAATGGAAGCATGATTAAGATGAATATCAAGAACATGTCTGGCATTCCTCAAAACTAACTGACACCCAGTATCTATATCTAAGCAAATATCACGCTTTCCAACAACTTTGCAAGAAACTTCATTTCTCATCCTAACGTAGCCAAAGTCTCCTTCAGTGTAAGTTGAGAAGAAATCTCTGTGTGAAGTAACATGATATAATACACCTGAATCAATTATACAATCATTGTCTTCACTAATAATATTGATATGACCATCTTCATAAAATACTAACATATCATCATCGGCTGCCACTACTGTTGTAGTCTCTTCTCTATCTCTCACCTTACCATTATCCTTTTTCTCTGCAAGTTCTCGTTTCAAGACTCTACAGTGCTTCTTGTAATGTCCTTTCTTTTTACAATGATAGCACTCAACAATTTTCAGTGACTCATGTCTACTCATGGATCTGTCAGTCCTGTTGTAAGGACCTCTACTCTTGCTTTCCCCTTTCCTTCTTTCTTTTGCATAATCAATGCTTGGAACTTATTAAAAGTCCTTGTTCCTTCCTCTTGATCTCTTCATTCAACACTACCTCTTTAGCTATAGCTATGGTTAAGACACTATTTGGACCTAAATTGCTAACGGATACCACCATTGTTTCCCAACTATCTAGTAAAGAATTGAAAAATAGTAAAGCCTGTACCTTATCATCCAAGTTCAATTTTTATGAAGCTGCCTAGTTTATCAATCCCTGAAAGGTACTCAAATGCTCACTCATATTAGCACTATCTTTGTATCTTAACCGAATAATATTTCTTAGACAAGAAGATTTATTCATTCTAGTTTTTTGTACAAACATTCATTCAGGTTTTTCCCATAACACATCAGCTCTAGTCTCTTAAGCAAAGTGTAGAAATATACTTTGACCAATCCTCTTGTTAATATTACCCACTATTTTTCTATGCATGCTAACCCATTTTTCTTTACTCATATCAGATGGTTTACTTTTATCCCCTAGAACAGGCTCAAACAAATCTCTACAATCACTACAAGAAAAAAGGGCTTTTCTGACATGAAAAAGCATCAAGACAGTAGGTCTTTAGTGATGATTTTGACCTCATGACACTTTGAAATAGTATCGTCCAAAGTTGAGTCATAATAGGTGTTATATTGTGATGCTTTTCAAGCGTCAGGAAAAGTGTCCTGTTTTGACACTATTTAGCGTCACAATAAGTTCTGTGTTGTGACGCGTAAAAGCGTCAAGAAAAATATCATGTCATTACATAATTTAGTGTCACAGGCATCAAGAAAAGTGTAATGTTATGATACTATTTTCCGTCACAATAAGTGTTGTGAAGCTTAAAAAGAGTCACGAAAAGTGTCATGTTATGACACCGTTTAGTGTCACAATAGGTGCTATAATACAACAATAAAATATGTCATTATAGTATTTATACTTGACACTTTATAATGTCACTATAAGTCCTAAAGAATGCATTTTAAATGCGTCAGCATAAATTCCTTTAATTAACATATTTTTGTGTGTCATGATAGGCTACTTTTCTCCCTGTCCTATTAATATATATATATATATATATATATATAGCTATTTTATTCAAAATAATAAAAAATAGAAAATATTGAAGAGAAAGTCATTCAAAATATAAATTTCATAACATCCAAATTTAACATTCACAGTCATTGTTCAAAAATAAGGAAAACAATATTTAAATACATAAGTAGTTCCAAAGTGTCCAACATCATTTATCTTGTAGTTCCTCAAGCCAAGCATCATTGATCTTGTTCCAATTCCAGGTTGTTGTTATATTGAAACTCCTATTTAATCTTCGTCGTGGATCTGCACCTATAATATTATATAGAATAAATTTAGTAACAACATTGTAAAATATGATAAAAAGTAAAAAAAAAAATATTAAACTGATTAATAAGGCGAATAATATTAGAGATTACCAATATTAGAAATAATAACAATTAAGAACTAAAAACTCTCAAATTGAAGACTACTTTTGCATAAAGCTCTACTTGCAAATTGATGACTACTTTTTGTCTCATCAGTGTGAACGAGCTCAGAATACAAGAACGAGCTTTAGAAGCCAAAAAGAGAAGAAACTAAACATGAAGGTCCCACGTATACTTTAAGTTTTGACAAACCGAACAAACCAAACTCTCTTATCTTTTCTCACTCTTCCCGGTATCATCTTTTCACCTTCCCCCTTGTCTCTTTCTCTCCTCAGTCCTCCCTCCCCTCTTCCCTCCATCTACATGTCATTTGCCTCTCTCTTCCTCCTTGTCTCTTTCTCTCCTCAGTCCTCTATCCCCTCGTTTTAAGTTGGCCAATTTAATTTATACGATGGCTCAAGAAATCCAATGCACTTCTTTTCTATAATTACATTCACATTAAACTATCTCTATTCATGGCCTCTATTCTTCCTCGCGCATATGTATATATTTCTCTAGTTTTTTTGCCTCTTGCTCACTATCTCTATTCGGTTCTCTTTCGTAGAGATGGGGAGTCATAATTCGTTTGAGAGGTAGTCAAATTTTGAATTGGTTTCCAAAGAAGAAGATTTTGATATATTTTCCTTTCCAATCCAACCAGTTCCTCTTGATTTTAGGTGAGATACTTTAGAATTCGTTTGGCTTTTCACCTATCTTCTTCATTTGGAAATGTGCTTAATAATGAAATTGAACTTCTTTTGGTTTGTTGTGATGTGAATCAATGAAAGTTCTAGATATGCTGCTCTGGATTTCCAATTTGATCTATCGATTCAAGAGATTACTTTTGATGTTGTTCCTCTGATGGAAGATATACTTGTGCATGATTCTTTCTACTCCCTAATAGATTTTGAATAAAGTTAGAACATGATTCAAGGTTATCATATATTAGAGCTCGTGATTCTAGAAAATTACAAAGACTTCCGTTGAATGACATCTGCTTTAATGAGATTATTTTTCTTTTTGTAGGAGAAATATGGAGTGGTCTTTGCAAAGAATTTGGAGTGAGAAATCATGAAATGTATCTTGAAGGTATCACTCCAAACGAAGTTCATGTGGAGAAGAAGAAAATCAGGAGGCAGAGAAAGGAGAAGGGCAGTATCTCCAAGGCATTATCAAGAGCAACTATTTCGAAATACTTTTGCGTGCCACTCACTCGGGCGGCCAAATAACTGAATGTTGGTCAAACCCTTCTCAAGAAAAGATGTAGGGAGTTTGGAATTCGTCGATGGTCTCACAGGAAGTTGATAAGTTTGGAGACCCTAATCAAGAATATTCAGGTTCTCTCTCACTTATACTTGTGCATGAATGAAAAATGAGGGAAATGAAAAGAACTAATAATTTGAGAGCATACCTTTAGATTTACAGGGGATTTGAAATAAAGAAGAAGAAGGACATATGGCTGAGAAGAACTAAAGAGAAGCCATTGAGATACTAGAACGTGAGAAGAATTTGATGGAAGAAATCCCTGATACTTAGTTGGAGGACCAAACAAAGAGACTAAGACATGCACGCTTCAAGGGCAACTACAAGAAGAGAAAAACAAAGAAACTTGCAGATCTTCTTACTAACATGAAAACTCGAAGGAAATGCAATCAGAATTTCTATTTTCCAGCCTGCGTAACCTATGGTGTAAAATGCATAACTTTCTATCCACAAGTCCAAATCATGTGAAATTTATCTCAAAATCTTCCTAAGACATTTATCTACAAAGGACAAGTCAAAGGTTACAAGAATCCACTACCATTTTGTACAGTTTAATCCAAGAACAGACTTGCTTTACACAAGACACATCACATTCACTGTTTCGTTCTCCATTTTGCACCAATACTACTTTTTAATTCTTCTACATAACCTATTCAACAGTAAATAGTACCACATTTTGAAAAAAATTTGACAAAGTTTTTCCTATAAATTGAATATTTTTCAGGCACTAGGTCACCTCAAAATGCGCAATTATACAATTCAACCAACAAAAAAATCATTAAAAAAAAATCCAATCATTCAATAAAATTAGTTTATTTCTATATAGTATAAAACTAACTTAAGGGTAATCATCCATTACCCATAAGAAGTGATCACCCATCACTCTCGGGATCCAATAATGAAATAAAAAAATAATTTGCTTACCTTACATAGCATGGAGGAATAAAATATCCCTTGATCCATCCTAGCTTTCGAGAAGGCAGTCATAATGAAGTTTGCACAATAATTCCCAGTAACAATAGAAATAAAATATAAGGAACCAGATGAAGTGTAAATCATTAAGTAAATGACAATGATAAAAGAACACACCTTTCCATACTATGACAATATTTTTCTTGCGTTTTGTAATGAGATCGGGATTTTGTTCTAGGACATCAATTGCTGTAATTGCAGCACTTGCTAGGGCACTACCACAATAAAACATCAGCTATGTGTTTTAACTGAGATAAAGATCTTTGAATCCAAATAACAACAATTAACTAAGAAGTGCATTGAATTGTTTAACAGACTCATGTCCACATATAGATACCAAATATATATATATATATATATATATATATATATATATATATATATATATATATCAGGATAGCCATGTGATCAGGAATTTGGAGACAGTTAATGATACAACAACAGCTCATTCACCTAGCAGAACAACCTTGCATCTTCCTCTAATGAAGACTTTAACTTTCAACCAAAAAAAAAAAAAAAAAGACCCTCTACACAAAAACCATGCTTCAAAAATACTTCATGATTTGGATGTTTTCATCCATATTCTTATTTAAGGCATTCCAACTTTTTACTTGAAATATCAGCTGAATAGATCAACAAGGAGGACTATATTTCAGATAGATTGCTTAATTTATTAGATCATCTTGGCTAATTCCTTTTATTTCTTGCACTTACTTATCTGATGAGATTTTTGCTTCCTGCTAGACTGGTATAAAGATAGGACAAACTACTAATGAGGAATAATTTCCAGAATACTAAGTTGTTGATATCTTAAATTTGGCAACCAACCAAGAAAGATCATGTCAATTTCATCAGCACCTAACCACCTTTTTTTTTTGTCTAGTTTAACAATTCATTTCAAACTCAAAAGCAAGTTACTAATTTATATCATTAGTGGCACAAAATGTCAGCGGGAAACTTTTCTTAACTAAAACTAAGTATGTGAGGTGCATCGTCTAATCTATCAAATTCATCAATCTTCTGAAGATTAAGGAACTACGATCATACCAGATTGTGCAGAAGCTAAGATCATAGCAACATCATAGAGTTTGCTAATTTTCTGAGTAACAAGCATGCTATGGAAATAGTCACTACTTTCATGGTCAACCACATTGTTCACTGGAACACACAATAATGCCCTTTCACATGCCTGGAGAAAACAAAAATCACGTTCCAACAATAAGAGTTAATGACTGAAAGTAACAGAAAGAAAACAGGGTGTAAACTATCCTAGCCAGAAAAGAGTAGTGTACATACTCCCTGGAAACCAAATCTCTCTCAAACATTTTGTCTAACACGTTGTTCAAACCATCTATACAACCTAGCTCATGATAAATATCCATGATCGAGTTACAAATGCAGCAATCAAACCCATCCCCAATATGTAATACAAATCCATGAATCTTTTCACCCTCTTTTGTCGTCCTCAAACCTCCAACTAACTTAAACACAAACGGGTAAATATAGTTATCAGGCCACAAACCATTTTGCACAGTATCTATATTTTGATAGAGCAATGACAGTCGGAGAAAAAGAATCCAGCAACAAAAACTAAACAGATTTAATAAAGAAGAAAAGGGTTCCCATCATTCACCTAATATGTGACTCTTCATTTAAATTAAAACACACAGACGCAGAGAAAAACAAAAACAATAACCAGAAACTCGGCGAAATGGACCATCACTGAGAAGAAGCATGGACAGAGGGAGTTCGCGTTTGAAGGCATCCATCTTCTTCATTTCGTCTTCTAGTCTCTTCACAGAATCATCAAGCTTCAGCAACCTCTCCTAAACGTCATCTGTCGCTGAAACTTCTGCAATAAAGGATCTAATCGTCATCAGAAAAGAAACCCCGTAGCTACAACAATGGCTGTCGCCGTCGACGTAGGTATGTAATCCAAGCTTAGTTTCGGTGGAATCGAAACCCATAAGGTTAAATATTTTGCAGATCAATCTCTCCTGACTCTTCAAACTAGATCGGATTCCGACATAGGATTAAACGAAGATGGTGAAATTTGATTTGTTCATTAACGAAGAGACATAGGATTCCGACACAATAAAAGTGTTTTTAATGATGTAATAAAACTACGTCGTTTTACATTAAAAATGTGTCACAATAATATATCAATTTAAATTATTTTAATAAAATTACATTATTTTGTTTTTACTATAATGACACGAATAAAATTACCATCATTATAAATATTCTATTATGATACTTTATAAAAAGTTTCATTAAAAATATGTTAGAAAAGACTTTTTTTTTTTTTTTTGTATTGAACCAAAACTACGTCGTTTTCATTTAACTATAATGACGCAAAAAATCACGCATCATCATAGAAAGTCTATTATGACGCTTCCTAGAAAGCGTCATGAAAAAGGTGTCACTATAACCTATTTTTCTTGAAGTAAATACAAATAGTCTTCTATTCTAGGCTTCCAATCTGAATAGTTTGATATATTCAATTTTATCATGCACTCACTATCTGAATCATCCATTTTTAATTAGCACAAATTAGCCAACTGATCAGGATACCACTTTGTTGGGAAATAAACCGAAAATGAGCTAAATACCAAGCTTCACACAAATTACAATTACATTCCAATATCAAAACTATTTCCAAAGTGCCAATAAAAAATAGAAATAAACCAAAGATACCAATTAAATAACATCAGCAGGTAAAAGAAAGCACCAAAGTAAATAATATGAGATACCAAGATTTTTAACGTAGAAAACCCGAAATAGAAAAAACTACGGGATCTAGTTCAGTAGAAACTTCCACTACAAACAAAAATGGATAATACAAAGTCTTCTCTAAATAATATTAGAGGCACACTAATAATCTATTAATATCTTATCTCAAAACTATAACTAAATAAGTATTGAATTTGAAAAGATGTCACTAAAATCAAAATCTAAACTATTAAATGAGTGGATTTTGTTAAGAGGATTACGTAATAATAAATTTTGTCTCAATCGGAGTCCGAATAGCTATTTAAATTGAGGATCAAAGTGATTTGAAGAACCAAAGATATTGTCCCGCCACCACTCGCACCAAAATCAGCGAAACCCCGTGAATGACTTTTGCTTTTGGTTGCCTTTTATTTGCTAGTTTTGTGGGCCTTAATTTTCCAACTAAATGGGCTAGATATTTTAGCCCAACACTTATCTCTCCTCTCAGACGGAAACTATCATAATATGACTGATAACTTTCAGTATCAAAATAGCACCTTTCCAAGTCAACGACGATGGGAGAAGACAGGTCCAGCTTCACCACCCAACCACTGCGCATATTGCAGCCTATTCCTTCCCATCGGCAACAGTTTTCTCCCGTCCATGATGACAAACGATTTGAATTATCAATTAGACCTTTCCTGAAGTCAAGAAGAGCACGTCGTTCGCTCTCAATGTAGCTTATATTTGAATAAGCTTTTCCATGGCAGCCAAAGAGCATTTGGCATATGAAAAGAATGAGTAGCAGATTCCTCATGGCTTTCTTAGGTAGTTTAACAAGATAACTGAAGTTTGTTTCCAGCATAATACAGCCTCAATTTTGATGTTATTTATAAACAATTGACGTTACCTTAGAAGTCTTTTGATCCTTGACATGTCTCTCGAATTGACAAAAAGCCGTAAAAAAGTCATTTTTATTCCTGAAATTTTCCTAGAAATTTCTTAAAGTCATGATCAAATCAAACAGCTCTGGTATATAGAAATAGAAACGGATATGTGGTTCACTCAAATTTGACTTCATCTTCCGGCGATAGGTTGAATATGTGACCACCAATTTTATCAACATTTAACAACTTAATTGTCAATTAAAGGAGAAGAAGACAATGACTTTGAAATTTCCACTTTTCTCTTCCCTCTTTTAGGGGTTATCAATTTGTAATTGCTGAAAATTTTGGAAAATAATTTTAAATAACAATATTTTATTTTTTTTTCACCCGTCAACCGAAGGTTTGCTTACCAGGTCACCCCGAGGAAACTATGCTATTTTATGGTTATTTGAAAACTAAAACATGTGAAAAAAATTGGTTTCAAAAAAATTAGGTAACATTCGTTGTGATATCTTTGAGTTTGTTTCTTTTAAAATATCAAATATGAAAATTAAAATATGCCCACTTTCTGAATTTGAACATCTCATCTGAATTTGCCAAATAGGTTCAAATGATTTATGATAGTATTAATATGCTAGTGGAACTTGTCAGTTAAATGGAGGATTATTTGTGGAAGTCTAAAGTAAATATGTTCATTTTAAGTAGATATTTATTTATTGACATTTTAAAATAGAAATATGAATATTCAAATTTGGCTATAAGAGGAAATAGGCTCGTAAGTGTTGCTGATGGTAAACAAGAGTTGGATAGAAGGACACAGAAAGAAAAGTAATATGTAGATTACAAAGAGAGAGAGAAAAAAAAAAGCATATGTTAATATCAATTTTACACCAAAAAAATGTGAAGGGGGCAAAAAGGTACAATCTTTTTCGTGGACATTGCGGATTTTTTAACTTTTGATGGGGTACTGTTCGGAAAAATTAAGAAACCAACCAATCCGAACCAGTCTCAACTGAACAAAACTGAATTGGAGGTTTTTGGTTGGGATTGGTTTGGGTTGGATTGGAGGTTAATGAAATCAAACATTTAGTTAGGTTTGAAAAATTACTCAAACAGAACCAAAATGAACTCATATAATAATGTGCTATTAAAGGGTTTATAATTTTTTTTTTTTGGTAGGGAATTTGTGTTTAATAGTACTTTAACATAATTTTTATATTTAGACTTGTAGAATAGTTTCGAAATAATATGCTCGAAATCCGAGTAAATCATTGGTCAAAATTGGTGTTTGCTAAATTTGCCTTGAGGAGAAAAACATTGGGCATTTAGAAATAAATGTATAAACTATTTATGAATTTTTATATAAATGTGTTTATAATTTTTTTTTTGGGTCTACCACGTATTAGAAATTTAAAATTTACGTATTATTAACAAACTACACTTTTATGTTGTATTAGAGAAAAACAAAAAAATACAGCAAAGAAAAAAAAATAGTGAAAGGGCAAAAACTAGTGCTTGTTTATGGGACAATTATGAGACAATGATAAATTATAAGTATTTATAATTTATTAATAAAAATTCAAGGAAACTAAAAAATCATACTTGAGGTAGAGTAAGATAACTAGAGATGGTTGTATCCAACTATACTTATCGTATTTGAGATAGAATCAAATATATAAAGAGAGTTGGAAATAACCAACTATACATATTGATTTATGACTCTATTTTCAACATACGTGAAAAACAACGTTATCTTAGTTTTTGTGTGAGTTCACCCTCTACAAAGAGAGAAAAAATATGATTAGTAATTTTTTTTTTATTTCAGGAGATTACATTAAAGAATGATTGGGGGTCTGGAGCACTATCAGAAGGCCAAAGGCTTCAAGAATCGTATTATTAAAGGTGATATCTACAAATGTATAATTCGTTTTTCACGTACTCATAGGATTTAATTTGGTTGACAAATAAATATATCGATCATATAACTAATAATTGGTATCAGAGTATGGTTTGATATATATTTATGGGTTAAGATTAAATCTTTTATGCATATATTTAGTTGAGTGGCATATGAATAATGTATTTATATTCATGGTGAATGGTTTAACTAATTCAAAATAATTTTATGGCTATAGTTTTTTATTCTGTGAATATATAAAAGTATTATGAGTCTTGTAACAAAAGAGGTGGATTACATCTCTATGTTTCCTTTTGAGTTATTATTTTTTTATTGTTATAAAAAAAATGTAATCTTCATCTGGGCATTGGAGGCATTCATGATGTTGAAGAATACAAGGGGCAGCACCAGCAAGACTCCTAACAGTATGGCACAGCAGGTTAATGTGGGCAACAACTAGGAACTAACCTGGGCTAGCGCGCACTGGGCTAGGTTGGCGGGCTTGGGCATTCCTTCTTTAATTAAAAAAAAAAAAAAAGAAAGGGTGGGGGGGGGGGGATAACCTGTTTCAACAAATTAATAGTACAGAAGAATGAAGAGTTGACTATCTTGTTAGCTAATTAATCTTTCAATTATATTTTTACAATATTATTTCATGTGTCTAGGTTGGCCATAAATTATTGTTGTTTTTATTTTATAGTTTTTACTATTTAATTTTGATTGAATTATATATCATACATGTTAACATGCCATATAGTTTGCATTAACAACGCTTTATGTACTATTTAGTTATGCATAAATAAATTAATTTTTATTAATTTTTTAAAAATTAAGTGTAAAATGGTTAATTCTAATTAGCCATAGGCCTCCCCAATTAGCCCATTAGTAAAATTAACATTTGCCTCGTGCCATTTTAAATGGTCTCCCTATAGGAAGGCTATATTTTATTGGTTACTATATTAGGCCTAATATTTTTGTATGATTTTTATAAGTTTAATTCATTCATAATTACCCTATATGTGATGTGATTGGATTGAAAATTTTATTGAAAATATGAATTATAGGGGTTACACTTAAATCAAAGACACTATAAGGGCTTTCTATAGAATATCCAAACAATGTCTACGATGGCTAAAATATTAATGACACTAAAGCTAATATTGCATTTGTATGCAAGATATATTAATTTTAGTGGGAGAATCCAGACTTAACTGTAAGTTGCATTGTTATCTCCTATAGAGGTACATATTACTTTAATGTTTTAGGTTGTTGATCCCGACCTAATTATAAGTTACATTGTTGTCTCCTATAAATGTATATGTTACTTTGAGGTTTTAGGTTGTTGTTGTTTGATAGTAATGTTACGACTATCTAAAATATTATCATATTAATCATGCATCATGCTATAATATTTTATATTGTTCATGCATCATGATATGATGAATGGCTCATATATTTTATTTTATTTTAGAAAAATGACTGCCAACACTTGATCTTTAATTTTAACAAAGAACCAATTGGTTGGAGAAAATTTTATTAATTGAAAGTGGAACCTTATAATTATACTCATTGCTAAGAAGTTTAAATGCATGCTAATTGAATCATGTCCTACTATGCATACTGAATAGTCCATGCATGAACAAAATAAGGCTTATGATAAGTGGCTGAATCCTGATGAGATAGCTCGCTGCTACATTCTGAGATCTATCTCAAATGTGTAGCAGAAATATGAGAACATGACAACAGCTACAGAAATCATGAGAAGCCTCCAGCAAATGTTTGAGCATAAAAGACGTCAGGCCCACCAAGCAACAATGAGGCACATAATGAATATGTGTATGAAACTTGAAACACCCATGAGGGATCATATATTATAATTGATCGCCCAGTTTAACTTGACAGAGGTCTTAAAGGCTGAAGTTAAATCCTAAGACTCAGATTAATATGGCTCTAGAAACGCTCTCAGAAATATTCTTGTAGTTCAAAGTTAATTATAAAATAACATGATGAAGATGTCTCTTACAAAGTTGATGAAGGAGCTTGAGAATGCCGAGGCTACCCTAAAAGTGGAAAGTGGTAACGCTTTTATTCCAACTCATGTTGGCTCTTCCTCTTCCAAGCCTAAAGGAAAATGAGGAAATAAGAAGAAACAAAATAATAATAAAAAAAGGGCCTAAGCAGCAGGTTAAAAAAGCAAAAATGGATAAAAAGCCCAAAGGCAAATGTTTTCATTACAAGCAAAAAGGACATTAGAAGACTCAGTGCCCAGATTACTTAGCTAAACATAAGTAAAGTACTAGTGAGTTATCCTACATTAAAACTTGTTTAGTGGTTGATTTTACAAATACTTAGATAGTAGATTTTGGAGCCAACTAATCATGTTTGCAATTTATTGCAAGGGTTCCAAGTAACCAGACATCTCAATGAAGGAGAACATACTCTAAGGTTTGGCACAGGATCAGTGAAATCTACAAAAGCTGTTGAAGATGTTTATCTTTATTATGATAATAGACATTTGGTTTTGAAATATTGTTATTATGTTCCCAACATTTATCGAAATTTGATTTCGGCCTCTTTATTATTCAAACAAAAGTATTCTATTAAATGTTATAAATTATCAGGAGAGATATTTTTGAATAACTCTTTGATATGTCGTGGATATATAAATAATGATCCATATATTTTGAAACATACCAACAGTTCATTAGATCATACTGAATCTCATAAACTCATTAAGTTATCTCCCACTTGGGAGACTCTCTTATGGCATTTTAGACTTGATCATATTAATTTAAGTAGGATTCAAAGACAATAGTACTAATTCAAAGACAATTAGTGCCAACTCCCTCCAGAATTAATTCTGGTCTGAATACAATAGTACTTGTATCAGGAACCCACTACTCTAGATGTGTATCAATTGGAACTATTTCCAATACACAATCGTCTTGGCCAAGGACTTCTCGAATAGTAATTTCTACAAGTGGCCATGAGATATTCGCCCCTACTATTAGGAGTGGTGAATCCTTTATTGACCCTCTCAACTACTTTCGTTTACCTCACAATGTACCCAATATCTATCACATAGGCGGCCCTCGATTGAGCTCCAGAGATTGGAATTAAAGTACAATACTTAGCAAACAAAGTACCTTAGAGATCTCAAGTCTAAGGATACTTGCACGTTTGCTATATTGAGATTATATCACCGGCACTAAATAGCTATCCATGTAATTATCTCATAGTTAGGTCATCCAATGAACTTGTTCCATTAACAAGCATCCATTTGTTAATTTTGAGTATCTCAATACTCACGGATATGAGAACTACCGCCTGATCAAATCAGGAAGTCTAACACATGCTAGTCTTAACGCATTAATGATGTTCAGTCTCATTAATACTATGACTAGGGACTATTTTAGTACTAACACTATACAGTGTAGTAGGAATTTCATATCATGATTTCTATCATAATTTTCTTAATACAGTGTTGTATTAGAGGCTCTATCCAACAGTTATTTTACACGAAAGTAAACAAAAGAAATTGTAAAATAAATAATGCCTTTTATTAAAATAAAATGTGTCATATACAATGTACAAATGATTGCCTCTATGGCACAACACTAACAAACTCTCACTTGCACTAGAGCCAATCATTCATGTATCTAATACCGAATGACTCAACATGACAATCATGTTTCTTTTTAGATGGTGCTTTTGTAAGTGGGTCAGCTATATTCTCATATATGGGAACTCTCTTTATCTTTATTTCTTTAGCTGCTTCAGAAGCGGCCATGTACTCAGCTTCTGTCGTAGAGTCGGCAATAGTCTCTTATTTGGAACATTTCCAACTTATTGCCCCTCCGCACAACGTAAACACGTAGCCAGATTGTAATTTGAAATCATCTTTGTCAGATTGAAAATTGGCATCAATATACCTTTTTATTTTCAAATCACCTTTCTTCATATACGAAGAACACATCATTAGTCCTTCATACGTATTTAAGGATGTTCTTTACAGCCACCCAATGACCCTCACTAGGGTCAGATTGGTATCTACTCGTCAAAATGAGAGCACAAGATGTATCGGGCCTAGTACATATCATAGCTTACATGATAGATCCAACTGTTAAGGCATATGAAATCTTACTCATGTGATCCATTTCAACTTGTGTCTTGAGAGACATCGACCTTGAAAGGCTTACACCATGTGACATGGGTAAGAATCCCTTTTTAGATTAATCTATGCTAAACCTCTTTAACACTTTATCTATGTATGTAGACTGCGAAAGACCTAACAACTTTTTGGATCTATCTCTATAGATCCTTATTCCAAGAATATAGGTTGCTTCTCCAAGATTTTTCATGGAGAATTGTTTGAACAACCAAAATTTAATTACAAGACAGGTATATCATTTCCTATTAGCAATATGTCATCTACATAAAGTAATAAGAAAATAATTGCACTCCTACTAACTTTCTTGTATACACAAGGCTCATCTATATTTTGAATGAAACCAAACTCTTTGATTGTTTCATCAAAACAGATGTTCCAACTCCTAGAAGCTTACGTTAGTCCATAAATGGACCTTTGTAGCTTACACACCTTTATGCTATCATTGCATGTGAAACTCTCAGGTTGTGTCATATATACTTCCTCAGTCAGATTTTCATTTAGGAAAACTGTTTTCACATCCATTTGTCAAATATCATAATCATAATGAATAGCAATGGCTAGGAGTATCCTGATAGATTTTAACATGGTTACTGGCGAGAAAGTTTCATCATAGTCAATACCATGTTGTTGATGATAACCCTTCACCACTAGACGTGCTTTATAGGTAACTAAGTTACCACCCATGTTCGTTTTCTTCTTGAAAATCCATTTGCACCCAATAGGTTTAATTCCTTTAGGTGGATCAACCAAAGTCCATACTTAGTTGTCGTACATGGAATCCATCTCTGACTTCATGGCCTCAAGCCATTTGCTAGATTCTGAACTGTGCAGAACATCCTTGTAGGTAGTAGGCTTATCTTTATCTATAAGTAATACGTCACTGTGGTCACTAATGAGAAATCCATATCTCTCAGGTGCCACACGTATCCTATTAGATCTACGAGGATCTTGTGTAGTAGAAGGTTCATCTATTCTCTCAATAGATGTGGGATCAGACGGTTGATCCTTGTTTATTTGATCTTCTTGAACTTCACTAAGTTTAATTCTACTCCCACTGTCTCCTTTGAGCATGTGCTCATTCTCTAAGAAGACGGCATGCTTCGAAATAAATACTTTGTTTTCAGAGGGTAGGTAAAAGTAATATCTGAAAGATTCTTTTGGATATCCCACAAACAAACACTTGTCAGACTTACTATCAAGTTTGTCTGACTGTGGCTTTTTGACAAACGCAGGACAACCCCATACTCGCAAGTGAGATAACTTTGGTTTCTTACCAAAGAACATCTCAAATGGGGTAGAATCAATCGTTTTTGTTGGAACTCTGTTTAGTACATAAATAGAAGTTTCTAGTGCATGCCCCCAAAACAATTTTGGCAGGTCTGCAGAAGCCATCATGGTCTGTACTATGTCTAGAAGTGTTCGATTCCTTCTCTCAGATACACCATTATGTTGAGGTGTATGTGGTGGAGTCCATTGAGATAATATTCTATTATCTCTAAGATAACTCAAAAACTCTTGGCTCAAGTATTCTCCTCCTCGATCAGATTTTAGAGTCTTAATACTTTTGCCAAGTTGTTTCTTTATTTCATTCTTGAAGTTTTTGAACTTTTTAAATGCCTCAGATGTATATTTCATTAAATACAAATACCCGTATCGTGAGAAATCATCGATAAATGTTATAAAATAGTTATAACCTCCTCTTGCAGGTATTGACATTGGGCCACATACATCAGAATGTATGAGTTCTAATAACTCTTTGTCCTATTCTCCTTTTCCTAAAAAAGGAGTTTTTGTCATTTTACCTAGTAAACAAGATTCGCATGTGCCATATGATTCATAATCAAATTACCCTATGTCCCCAACCTTGTGTAACTTAGAAACATAATTTTCGTTTACATGGCCCAAACAACAATGCCATAAGTAAGAAGTGTTAGAGTTATTTATTTTAGGTTTCTTATTGTTTATATTGAGAATTGGATTATCCAAGTCTAGAACATATAAATCATTAACCAGAGTTGTTGAACCATAATGAATATCATTCAATGAAAAAGAACAACATTTATTCTTAAATATCAAATGAAAATCCATGTAAGTCTAAACACGTAATTGAGATAATGTTTTTCATTAAAAATGGTACATAATAACAGTTTGCAATTCTAGAATTAATTCCGAAGGCAAGTTCAGCTTGTATGTCCCTACATACAGTAAGTGCGGCAACATTTGCCCCATTTGCAATACGTAGGTCCACGTCGTCTTTCTCTAATGTTCTACTGCTCTTTAGTCTCTACAAGTTATTGCACAAATCAGATCCACATCCGATATTTAATGACCATATCTCATTTCTAAAGGTAGTATTTATCTCAATCATAAACATACCCGGAGTAGAAGTAGAAGTACTTGTAAGCTTCTCCTTCTGCTTCTTGTCCTTAACGGTCTCCAAGTAGGCCTTGCAGTTGCACCTCTAATGGCCCATCTTCCCACAATAATGGCATGGGCCCTTGGTAGCTGCGTCCTTCTTCTTCACACCACATTTGGGCTTCATGGGAGCCTTTTTCTTCTTTTGAACTTTCTTTTTAGAAGAAGATTTTACCATTAAAACTGCATTGGAATCCTTCTTCATGGAGAACTCCGCAGTTTTGAGAAGATTGATCAACTCAAGAATGGTGCACTCAATCTTGTTCATCTGATAGTTAATCACAAATTGTGAGAAACTATTAGACAAAGACTGTAGAATTAAGTCAATATTTAAGTCATGATTTATTGCAAACCCGAGAGATCCAAGCTTCTCTATCAAGCCCAGCATCTTCAGCACATGAGTGGCCACAGAAGAATCCTCTGCCATTTTGCAACGAAATAGTTGCTTCGAGATCTCATATCTCTCAGTTCTGGCTTGGGTATCAAACAGCTCTCGAAGGTGTAATATTATCGATTGAGCATCCATATGCTTATGCTGTTTTTACAACTCAGGAGTCATGGATGCCAACATAATACATGATACTGTATCACTGTCCTCCTTGTGCCTTTTGTGGACAGCATGCTCATCAGCATGAGCATTTTGAGTTGGTGATGGCAGAATAGGAGAATCTAGCACGTAGAGCAACTTTTTCGAGTTGAGAACGATTCTCAAATTTCTATACCAGTCGAGGTAGTTTGATTCGTTTAACTTGTCGATTTCCAAGATGCTACGTAAGTTTAGGTTTGTTGACATGATGCAAGTGTCCTAGATGTAAAGATAGAAAGGATTAACTACTCTATATACACATGAAATGCAAATAATTAGGACTTTAAATAAATGTATTTTCACTCCACTATTTTACTCAAACCAATAGTCCCCACTACTGAATCGGGAAAACCTGTTAGAAGCTTTCCTAGTGGACCGATATCCAAATTCCTCAAAAATAATATTGAGTTTGCCCAACAAGCCACCATTGAGTTCATTGGTAGATATCCAGTACCAATTACATCATATGTAACTACCGGATCATTGGGTGATTAACAACTTTTAATTTTAAAGCCTTTTGGGCTACCCCAACTTTTCCTCTAAATTTCTTTATACTTGAGTTTGCCCAATCGGAATAAAGAATTTAGTTAAACCTGACCCATTAATTAAGAATTTAATTCCAAAGGAATTTAATTCCATAGCTTAAACATACCCTATGTTAAGTAGGCTTGGGTTTGCCCAACAACCTGGTTTCGAAAAATGACTCTCGTTCTTACTATATTAACGGAAGGAATTATGTTTAATATTAATTGAGGGATTTGTTCCTTTTAGTAATTTCAATAAATGACATGCATAAAAATTAATAAATCACATAATTGATAATCATGGTAATAAAGCGATGACGTGGTGTGGTTATGGACTTTACCCTAAATTAATTTCTTTGAGCCATAACAGAAATTAATATAGTTAACCCTATGTGTTAATGCATGATTTAAGTAGAATGTCTTACCTTCTCGCTTTATTTTGGTTGCCATCTCTAAAATAGAATAATTCTACTCCTATCTAACATATGTAAACTAATTACATAATTTCCTAAAGAGAGAAAACCTTGAGTTACATTCGAGGGGAGTTAGATGAGAAGAGAATTACATTAGAATTTTACAGAAGGCAGGACACGCATGCCTTATTTCATAAAAAAATCAAAACTGTAAAATGCATGAACAGATATAATTGGTTTTAATCCATAACTATCCACCATGCCATGAATTATGCTTAAAAAAAATAAACATATAATTTTTATCATTCCAAAATCACTATTTTGAAAAAATAAAACAAATTCTAAAATCAATATTTTAGAAAAATACATTAATTTTAAATTTTCAAAATCACTATTTTGAAAAATAAAATTATTTGTCTCAAAACTAATTTTGAGAAAATGCTTTTGGGTCCCGTCTCTGGCAGCAAAAACGGTCAGGGGGGCAGTGCCCCCTTGGAAAAATTTTTATTTTACCGCTTCTCATCAAATGAGATTTTTCCCTTTCAAAATTCTATTCCAGGATTTTTTTTTTTTTTAAATAACTGGAACGTCGCAAACAGAGCAAAACCGACGCCGGCTGCATTCTAAGAAAAATTTTCTTCCAAAAGCGATTTCTAGACGTTTGCGAAACACCACGGAATTGGCTCCGATTAGGGACCGGAGTCGGCGTCGGCTGTAGTCGGGAACAAGGCAGCGATTTTTGAAAATTTTTCAGAAACAGTTTCTAGTGCCTTCTTCTTTTGCAAATTTTTAGTGAGAACAATTCTCAACAGTATTTTCTGTTTTAAAGTTCAAAACAACAACCAATTTGTTAGTTTAAATAAAACCAAAACAGAAAATTAGGATGAAACGGAAGGCAACAACCATGTTCAAGAAAACATTTTTCTGTAGAAAACTTTCAGCACATTAAGAAAATATCTTTCGAAATATACTGTAACTATTACACAATCATATTGTACTATGGACCCAACTCATAATGTTAGAAACGATTTCGACTCAAGTGAAAACAATTTTCACAGCAAACAAAGATAAACACGAATACATGAAAACAGTTTTTCATGCAAAAAATAATGTTTGTAAACCACACATAGCATAGCTCTGATACTACTGTTGGGTATCTCACGCATATCATATATGGCGCAACAAAAAAATAAAAACGAGATACCATCCCAAGATCCACATATGTGTGGAAAACAAGATATAAAGAGAACAAAGATAACAACTTTTATCTTTCTTTGATCGTGTGGAAAACAAAATTTTCCTTCTTCAAGTCAAGGTGTGATCCAGTAATCCTCTTCATCGAATCACCATGAGAGTTGAATATCCAACTACTATATTCATAGTGTGTGATTATTTCTAACAGTAATCCACATAGAGGAACACTCAAGAATCAATATTTTCTGTGCTAGCAAAAACAAGATGGCGGCTAGGGTTTGTTCTTCAAGAGAGAGAGAGAGAGAGAGAGAGAGAGAGAGGTTTTGGAAGCCCTTGTTTCGTGTGTGTTGCCCTAACCCATTACGGTCTCGTGCATATTCTATATGTCATGAAAAGAATTACCAAAACTAAGAATTCTAAAACAATTAGAATTCCGTAATTGTAATTGGAGTTATCAAGTTCTCATAAGTATAATTTGGCCCATAAATTATAACTAATTATAATTTGACCATAACAACTTCTCTTTCTCGCAATTAACCCCACTATGTTATCAAATAACATCTTGAGCATATAATCCTCTATTATGTGTGACCTATTAGGTTTCCCAATCAATTGGTAGCGAATATGAATTAATCCAAATATCTTTTATATTAATAATCCATAATTAATTAGAATTAATTCTATTAATTCTAATCAGGATTGGTTTATTAATTCATCAATTAATAAACCCATATTTCCAAATCATGAGCGGTATCTAGCAACACATCATGACCAACCCAAGAGTCTAGGAAGTCAAGTGGCTTGACATAAACCCTTCAATAACAAACTACAGTACAATTAACTCCTTTCACGATACAATATCTCATTCGGTTTGGAGTACGAAATTAGTGCCAAATCCCTCCAAAATTAATTCTGATCCGAATACAATAGTACTTGTACCAGGAACCCACTATTCTAGATGTGTATCAATTAGAACTATTTCCAATACACAATTGCCTTGGCCAATGACTTTTCGAGTAGTAATTTCTACAAGTGGCCATGAGATATTCGCCCCTACTATTAGGAGTGGTGAATCCTTTATTGACTCTCTCAACTACTTTCGTTTACCTCACAATGTACCCAATATCCATCCCAAAGGCGGCCCTCAATCGAGCTCTAGAGATTGGAATTGAAGTACAATACTCGGCAAACAAAGTACATTAGAGATCTCAAGTCTAAGGATACTTGCACGTTTGCTATATTGAGATTATATCACTGGCACTAAATAGCTATCCATGTAATTATCTCATAGTTAGGTCATCCAATGAACTTGTTCCATTAACAAGCATCCATTTGTTAATTTTGAGTATCTCAATACTCACGGATATGAGAACTACCACCTGATCAAATCAAGAAGTCTAACACATGCTAGTCTTAACGCATTAATAATGTTCAGTCTTATTAATACTACGATTAGGGACTATTTTAGTACTAACACTATACAGTGTAGTAGGAATCTCATATCATCATTTCCTTAACACAGTATTGTACTAGGGACTTTATCCAACAATTATTTTACATAAAAGTAAACAAAAGAAAATGTAAGATAAATAATGACTTTTATTAAAAGAACATGTGTCATATACAATGTACAAGTTATTGCCTCTAGGGCACAACACTAACACCAAAAACCTCCGTAGCTTAGCCGTAGTAGGAGAATCATTCGACGTCCCTCTAGATACTTACTCTGTAGAGAAGCTTTTCAAGCAATCTCCTTTGAGGAAAAAAAGGATTCCACTATGTATAAAAAAGCTGTAGAGGATATAAACGCAGACCATTAGAAAAGTGCAATGGATTTAGAAATGAAATCTATGTACACTAACTCTGTCTAGGAACTTGTGGACTTACCTATTGGGGTAAAACCTATTGGGTGAAAATAAGTCTACAAAAGAAAGAGAGGAGTAGATAGGAAAGTTGATTTAATTAAGGCCGGATTGTAAATTTAATTATAAATAACATTAATTAAATAGTCATCGCTAAAAGCCATCACTAATCATATTATGTTGCCAATTAGACGGATTTTCATTCCGTTGCTATTTGTGACGCCATTTTTTTTACGATCAAAATTCGTTGCTAAACTCAATTAGCGACGGATTTGACTGTCGCTAAATTGTTTTTTTTCTTGTAGTGTCCATTTATGCGTTTAAACAATTGTTTAGATCTTGGAATGTTAGGTTTGATCTAGCCATTAAATCTTATGGTTTTAGTTAGCATCCTGATAAACCTTGTGTCTATAAGAGAATTATAAATAGTAAGGTGATTTTTCTCATACTGTATGTTGATGACATCCTTCTCATTGGAAATGATGTAGGGACATTAACATTGGTGAAAAATTAGTTGGGTAAACAATTTGATATGAAGGACTTGGGAGAAGTAAGATATATTATGGGCATTCAGATCATTCGGGATAGAAAGAATAGATAGATAGCTTTATCCCAAACTTCATATATTGACAAAATACTGGCAAGATTTTCAATGAAAAATTCCAAGAAAGGTCAATTGCCTTTTAAACATGAAATCTAGTTATCTCAGAAGTACAGTCCAAAAACTCCAAATGAAATTGAGTACACGAAACAAGTTCCTTATGCATCCGCTATAGGAAGTCTCATGTATGCTATATTTTGTACTCGTCCAGACATTTGTAATACTATTGGAATGGTCAGTAGATATCAGTCAAACCCAAGACCAGAACACTAGACAACAATGAAGCATATATTCAAGTATTTTTGCATAACTTAAAAATATATGCTAATTTACTCAACTCCAGAATTAGTACCTATAGGTTACATTGATTCTGATTCTCGAGCTGATCGAGATCTCCGCAAGTCCACTCCAGGCTCTATTTTCGCCTTAGGTGGTGGTGCAATGTTGTGGAGAAGTATCAGACAATCTTGTTTTTTTGACTCTACAATAGAAGCAGAATATGTGGCGGCTTGTGAGGCAGCTAAAGAAGCAATATGGTTAAAGAAGTTATTGATAGAACTTGAGGTGGTTCCTTCTGCATCTCAAACCATTAGTTTGTACTCTGACAATAGTGGTATATTGGCAAATGCGAAAGAACCATGAGCCATCATCGTGGTAAGTACATTAAACATAAATATCACCTTTTGCAGGAGATTGTTCAACGTGTAAATGTAAAAGTATGTAATATTCCTTTGGCTGAAAATCTTGGTAATCCTTTTACTAAAAGTTTACCGGTAACTATTTTTGGAAGTCATATAAAAAGTATAGGTATTTCTCACATGTCACATTTACTTTAGGACAAGTGAGAGAATTTTGTTAGATATATCTATCGAGTAAATAAAATATTTGTATTTTGAAATTAAATAGAGTATATTTTTATATTTTTATATGTATGAGCCTATTTTGTCTATGAATTATTTAGACATTATAAATCAAGTGTTTATTTGTTAAACATAAAAGACTTGATTTATAATTTAATTCAAAATAAATAATCTGTTATCTAAAATAAATTTGGGCAATTTATTTTGGTGAGATCGTCTTAATTTTATTGAAGTCCGTCTTTAACTTTGGTAATAAAATTAAAGATATATTTTGATATATTAGATGGACCATTAATGTTTATTTGTGGAATAGACTATAAAAATAAAATATTAAAAGATTGTCATACATAATACTCTAATCCTGAGAAAATAATTATTTATATTTACTAATTTGAAGTTCTTTGAGTTACCAAAGAGTGAGATTAACTCAATAATCAATATCTTGGTATCTTAGGAATCAAAGTGAAATAATTATTATATAATATAGAATCTATCACCTTTAATAGGCAAGATTATTTCATCATGCGTTCTTCTAAGGAATAGTTAAATTTGAGTTCAATAATTCAATAGTTTCTATATAATTCAATTTGTAAGTGTGACGCGGTCACATAGTACTGTCAAAATTGAAGATGAGAATTGAGGATTTGAATAAAGGATAATGCGGTCATACTATTCATTCAAAGTATTATATTGATCAATAAGGGTAATTTGTTGGATCGATCAATTATAAGGATATAATTATTGACTTCAATAATTGCAATTAGTCAAAGAGTGTAATTACGTTCTTTTAGTGGAGTGAAACGTAATTAATAACTTATTTTTTATTGACAAAATAATTTATTGGAGCTTAGTCTAACTGTATCCGGTCAGGTCACTTCAGTGGCTCCTAATTTTGGGACAATAATAAATTATAAATATTTATAATTTATTAATAAAAATTGTAGGAAACTAAAAAATTGTATGTGAGGTAGAGTAGGATAAGTAGAGATGGTTGTACCCACCTATGCTTATCTTATTCTATCAAGTTTCTTATATGAGATAGAGTCACATATATAGAGAGAGAGAAATAACCAACTATACATATTGATTTATGACTCTATTTTCAATATACGTGAAAAACAACGTTCTCTCAATTTTTATGTGAGTACATCCTATACAAAGAGAGAACAAAAAATACGATTAGTAATTTTCTAGCTGCTAGAGATTACCTTGAAGAAGGTTGGGGAGTCTATAGCACAACTAAAAAGCCAAAGATTTCAAGAATCGTATTGTTAAAGACGATATCTACAAAGGTATGATTCGTTTTTCATGTACTCATAAGATTTAATTTGATTAACACATAAACATATTGATCCTATAACTAATACTCCTTCATTCCTTTTTTGTTCCTTTCCTTTCCCTTTCCTCTCATTTCCTTTCCTTCAATCCAAACATAGCCCCAAATCAGGAAAAAAAAAAGGTTAATATTTTTGGAAAAAAATTGTATAGATACGGACTTTATATACTTAAAATATGTATCACATAGATAGTTCACTATATCTTTTAAAATAATATAAGTTTATTTAAATCTATGTTATTTCAAAAATTGGATCTGTATATGTAAAGTATTTCTCCCCCCCCCCTGAACTGCTTTTGATATAGCGAACAAACCAGGACTTTTGCCCATAATAAGCTTATCCATACAAATAATGCCTTTGAGGCTTAAAAAGCACAACAACCACATGTATAATGTGAAAAATTCAGTGCAAATTTAGAAGCAAAACCTTTGCCGGCACAGTTGACATATAATACACTGCTTTCACAACAACCACATGTATAATGTGAAAAATTCAGTGCAAATTTAGAAGCAAAACCTTTGCCGGCACAGTTGACATATAATACACTGCTTTGGTTTGGCTCCATATTTTACTCATCAAACCATCACTGTTTGTTCCACATTAAATAAGCTCAGATGCCAAAGCTGACCCACAATCGGCGCAAAGCCCTTCCCAATCCACAACTGGTTTTCCCAAATATTGAAGGAGATGGCCCTGGATTCCAGAAAATCTTGCAACTATTCCAACACTGTATTTAGGGCGCTCACGGCTGGCTTATTAGATACTAGCTAAATTGTGCAGTGGATTTGGGGCTAGACTTGGCCAATTTGGAATTAGCGCCCTCATGTGTAGTAGATTTAGGAATAGCCATTCTAATTTCCCAAATTTGTACTCCCATTCACATCTAAGGCCACAATAGTGTTCTCGAGGATCAGAGCATCGGTAATAATGGAAGTTATAATGGTCAAAATCCAATTTATGGATCATTGAAACCCCATAAAATGTAATCACATAACACAGAGTAGTAATTACTTGCAGGGGACGATTAATGGTTGACTTTATTCGTTTATATCCAAATGGTTTGCATCAACTCCTCAATGTTTGACCTCCCATCTCGCATCGTACGCGCAAGTGCCGGAAGATCAACTATCATCGCTCTATTAGCCTCAACACCGACATGTGCTACTAAGCTCATACTTGTTTAAAAAATCAATAAAAAAATAAAAATCAAATAGAACTGAGAAAGAGTTATTTATTCAAATCATTATAGTGCAAAATTGGAGACTTTCTATGGATGAAACAAATCTCCTTTTTGATAGATTTTACAGAATCATATAAACACCGACACATCCAAACCAGAGCAACACTATCCTAGTGCAATTAACCACACACTACTTGAAAAAGACTGATTATCAACCATCCAAATTAATAGGAACTGGGATAAAATTAGTCAATAACAATGATATACTAATTGATTATCAATCGATTTTGATTGACTGATAAAACACTAGTTGTTAATTGTTATCAATTAAAATTTTTCAACACCGTTGATAATTATGAATCAAAATTCTGTTTGTAGATTAAAAATTTGCTTGGTAATTATATCGAACAAAGTATTTAATTTCACAAATTTAGCAAGCAAATACCTCCAATTTCAGTTGGTAATTCGGTTGGACATTACCAACCAAAATTTTAGTGTCAATAATTTATTTTTAAAAAAATTTTAAAGTAAAAATTAAATTTTACTATGTTTGCAGGTACTAGTTGCAGAGTTGGCACATCATTCGTAGTATACACTCTACTAGTTTCAAATCCATAACCTTTGAATTGCTTTGCATGGTACTTTTATTGTGCCAACTGTTTTGTTGCATCAATGTTTGCTAATATTTTTATGTGTTCTTTTTCAATCAATTAAAATAATAATACATTATCATAGTATATATAGATAAGCATATATGATATATGCATAAACAATAAATACCAAATTTGTTCCATTTGAATTCTTAAATTATTCATAATTATTTACTCAATATCAAAATAAGAATGCATTTTGATTAAATTGGCTAGATTTAAGAAATTTATATTTTCATAATACTTATTTTGATTTTGATATTTTAGCTAGTATAATTTTTTAAATCTATATCCAATGCATATATAAACTCTCTTATTTCATCATTGTCTCTATAGATATATAATTCAAAATAAATAGAAATATATAATTCTAATTATAATATGGGAGTTTCTTTATTTTTTATTAATTAATTTTTATTAGTAATATCAACTATATATATATATATATATATATATTGAACAAATAAATTAAAATAAATTTGAAAATACAATTCAAATTCAAACATATATTATTTGCTAACTTAAAGTTAATAGAATACTTACACACACACACACACATTGAATTTTAGGACTATATATTTTAACTAATATACTAAATTAATTTGTCCTTTATTTAAGAAAATTTTTATTTGCGATTTAAAATTTTAGTACATAATCTAAGTTTCAAACTTAAGACCACCTTTATATGGAACATTATTTTAACTAATGAATTTAAAATAATTATAATTTATCTTGAACAAATTTTATTTAAAAATGATTCATTTGTTATTTAAAAATAACTAGTTGGAAGATTTTCAAAATTATTCATTTTTTATTTCAGATAGTAATTTGTTAGTAATTATTAGTAATTATCAACCAAATATAGTTGGTTAGTAATAATAAGTTACTAATAAGTTGCACAGGGTGATCAGACTTGTTTAAGAGAATAAGACTACCAATATGTGCATCCGTGGCATTATCAGGTATAGGCACTAAAATGTGTGCCACTAAGGCTAACTTCTCTAGCCTATTACTCTTAAACTGATGTGTGAATGAAATCCAAGCAGATTGCGGCAATCCATGCTGACCTCAAATGACCGTAGATACCACCTAACTTGCATACTACTAACTTGCAGTCTCAAAAGGGCAAGGTGGCCTCTCTCACCTGCAAGTGGAGCATATATATATATATATATATCTCTGACCTCCAGTGCTATAAGAGAATAGTTTAGCTGGAGATGACTAGCTCTACACACAACTCCAGACCCAGTGACATCAATATAATCCCTGACTTTGGATGGGAATGGAGAAAGCTTCTAATATCGGGAATTAAATCTCTTAAAACTTAGAAGATGCTCACAGGCCTCGTGATGATGTGTCCAAATTAGGGATGAACAGTGTTAAGCTTGGTGGGTCAATATAACCTTTTATAACATATCTTGAAACCACATCAGCATGTAAATAGTTCATCCTATGTGGAGTACAAAGAGTAACATTAGTAAGATATTGCAGCCGCGCAATGTGAACAAGGTTGCGTGACCACAAAGGCGCTAGAGAGAGAAAGTTAGAGAGAGACGCTCTCAACCGAAGCCCTTGTCTCAGTGCTGCCTTTTCTCCGTGCGCCGTCGCCCGCTGCTGCTGCTCCCGTGCCCCCTCTGCCTTGGTTCTTTCTTGGATCTCCGCTTCAGCGTGGGTGCTTTGGTGCAGCTTCTGCAAGTGCACCGTTCATCATCTTCTTCTTGTTGGCTCGCAGTGCATAGGCAGGCTGCGCTCTACGTGTGCCGTGGCTGCGCCTGTACGTGCACTCGCAGCACCTGCACTACCCCGCTATCCGCGATCGGCTAGTTGCCCGTGTCTGTATCTTGCCGACATCCTGCCTGCGACACTGTTTATCGCTGTCTTCGTCTGACGATTCCGCTGTGCTGTGCGCTAGTGTTGGCCTGCTCTGGCCTGTGCTCTGCGTGCACAGTGCACTGCAGGTGTGGAGTTAACTCGCTCCCGGCATCGCCTTTTTGGGTTTCTATATCTCTCCTTGCCACCGGTGGTCCAGGTTCTTATTCTCTGGGTTTTCATTTAGTTAAGTTCTTTATCCCATCTTTTGCCCTCTTGTGATTCAAATTTTCAAGTCCCTAAATTATCTGGTTCTCTTTATTGGCATTGCCCTCGGACTTTGTCTTCCCTATTGGCTATCTCTGTTTTAGTGTTCTCTTGTTCCGACTGTGTTCGTTGGCCTTAGCCCTACTGGCGCCTCCGGCAATTGGTACCGTGATTGGTGTTCTTCGCTGGCTCTGTGAATAGTGCGCGTCTGGATCCTCTGCTGATGCCCTGTGCTGCACCTACAGTGTTCGTGTTTGAATTCAAATTTTCACCCATTGGGACTTTTCCCCCCGCTGTGCTTGTGCCCACCTGCGCTTGGTCCTGAGCCTGTGCTCGGCCCTGCTCCTGTGTGCAGCCTGCTGGGCCGTGGGCCCTGGCCCTCCTGTTTGGCCCGTGCATGCCCGTGCTGGTCTGCCCCAAATCTCTCGGACCTCTGGGCTTTTCTTATTTCTGTCATTTCACCCCATTATGACTAAGAAGACTAAATCTAAGCACAACCCTAAGAGGGCTAATCTTGATCAGCCCACCATCTCTATTAGCAGTTTTCCTCTGGCCAACCTGCCGATAGATTTACTCCCGCCACTGGCCTCTCCAAATGGGCCTATGCAATGCCCTTCATCGTCCTTTAGTTTTGGCCAAGACTCCAGTGCATCGCCTGAACAGGTTGCCTCCTCTGCTCCTTTAGCCCCGACGGAAAAGACATGGGCTAAACTCTTTAAAAAGGACTCTTTTGCTGCGGAAGTCGGGATCAAGCTTTTTGAGATCCCCTCAGCTGGTGACACAGTGATCCTTGACGGAATTGATGTTCTTGATCTTGAGTCTCGCCTAAGTTTCTGCCTTCTCGGCTTTGTTGCTGGCCGCTTCCCAGGATCTCAAGTCATTCAAGAGCTGGCTTTGTCGTGGGGAGTTCAGTGCCAATGGTACACTCACAACTTTGGTTGGCTTGTGTTTAAGTTTCATAGTGCTGAGGACCGTCAGCAAGTCCTGGATGGTGGCCCATACTCCGTTGCTGGGCGTTTCCTTCTCCTCAAAAATATGCCGCCGGAATTTAATTTTTCCATAGAGGAGGTCAGCCGTGTCCCTATATGGATTACACTGTCTAGCTTGCCCCTTATATGTTGGAATAAGCTTGCCTTGAGTAAAATTGTTACTGCTGTGGGCAAGCCTATCATGACTGATACTTGTACTGCCCGTATGGAAAGACTATCCTTCGCTCGCATCCTTGTGGAGGTAGACATCTCCAAGCCTCTTACTCGGGAGATCCGTATACAAATGCCGTCGGGTGACGTCCTTCTCCAGCCAGTGAAGTTTGAGGTTGAACCCTCCTTTTGTGAATCCTGCAAACGATTTGGACATACTGCTTACTCTTGCCTAGCCCGACGAGTGAATGATCGACAGGCCTACCTGAAACGTGCTGCTCAGGAAAAAAGGCGACCGCGGGGCAACAGGCGTAATGGCAAGCCAGGCCCTGTCTTGGCGGCACCGCCTGCCCCACCCCCAGAAGTTGCCTGCACGCCGGGCATCTTGCCCACCCCTGCTGCGGGACAAATGCCCATGGCCCCTGCCTCGGCACCTGACTTGCCTGGCCCATCATCTGCTGCTCCACAAGCCCCTGCCCTAGATACTCCAGGACCGTCGCGCATGCCAGATTATCAATCCCACCCTGCTGCTGTGGACTCTGCTGGCCAAGCCTACTCTCAACCTAATGTCCAACCTACGGACTCAGGGGAGCTCGAACGGCCCCCATCAAATCCCTCATTTCCCTGAGGCCCCAAGTTCCTGCTCACATTAGTTCCAAGACCGTGCCTCGGCCTGGAAGGCCTGCGGGCGGTGCTGCTAAGCCTGGACTGCCAGCACTTAAGACGGGGACAAATTCGACAGTTGACAAACGGTGGGCACCGGATGCCCATGGCCGCCAACCATGAAGATCGCATGCTGGAACATCCAAGGGCTCAATAAAGCCGTCAAACAACACACGGTGCGTAGCTTCATCCACCAGTATCGTGTGGACGTAATAGGTATTGTGGAAACTAAGCTATCTGATTCTTCCTTCCTTTGGCTCCTTTAGACTAAGTTTCCTGGCTAGGCACACTGCTCTAATTTTAGTGAGGCCCCGGGTGGCAGAATACTAGTCTTATGGAACCCTTCTTCGGTAGATATGGATGGAATCGTGGTATCGGACCAACTGCTGTCTTGCTTTATAGTTTGTAAGATAACCAGCACCTCAATCTATTGCAGTTTTGTTTATGGTCGTCATACGGTGGTTAGCCGCCGACCGCTTTGGGAATCTCTTCGGTTAGCATTGGGTGCCTGTGCCCTTCCTTGGATTGTCATGGGCGATTTCAACTCATATCTATCCCACTCGGACAAGCTTAATGGCACGGCCATCTCGACCTATGCCCTGCAGGACTTTGTCCAATGTTGCTCGGACTTAGCTCTGGAAGACATCCCGTTCACTGGGGAGTTTTACTCCTGGACGAATAATCATGTGTGGTCTAAACTTGATCGTGCGCTGGCGAACTCGGAGTGGTTTCACTCCCCCCTTGAAGGTTCGGTCCACTTCTTCCCAATTGGCTGTGTGTCTGATCATGCAGCGGCTCTGTTCTCTTTAGCCTCCCGTAACTCTGCTCAAGCATCAGTCCCATTCCGCTTCCTCAATGCCTGGGCTGATCATGCTAACTTTCTCGACATTGTGCGTCTTGGATGGGAGTACTCGTCTGAAGGGACCAAGCAATTCTGCGTGTCTAAAAAGCTTAAGGCTCTAAAGCTGCCCTTGAAGAGCCTTAATCGCTCGGAGTTTTCGCACTTATCACAGCGTGTGCAGGCAGCCAATGTAGTGGTTGAGGATGCCCAGGCCGAACTGCGGTCAATGCCCAATGATCTGGTGCGCCTTGATGCTGTCCGTATGGCTTGGAAGCATGCTTGGCGCATGGCAGAAGCGGAGCTATCATTGTATCAGCAACTTGCCAAAGAAAAACACCTTACGAAAGATGACCGGCCAACCAGCTACTTCTATGGCTTGGCTAAGCGAAACACTAAGAGTAACTTCATTGCTAATGTATGTAAGGCCGATGGATCTAGAACCACTGGGCAGACGGAACTCGCGGAGGAATTTGTCTCGTTCTATGCCAGCCTTCTTGGCTCTTCCTCCTCGTGCACACCCCTAAATGCAGATATTGCCCGTACAGGGCCCTTACTACTGCCCCAGCACCTGCATGATTTGGCGGCTGATATATCAGCAGGGGAAATCAAGGCAGCTTTATGGGACATTGGCGATCTGAAGGCCCCCGGTCCTGATGGATACAATGCTTGTTTCTTCAAAAAAGCCTGGCCGATTGTTGGCCCATTAGTCACCCAAGCGTGCTTAGAGTTTTTCTCTTCTGGCCGTCTATTGAAGCAGTGGAATCATGCCCTCGTCTCCCTTATCCCCAAGGACCAGTGCTCCAACAGTGTAGGGGACTTCCGGCCCATTTCATGTTGTAATGTGCTATACAAGATAATCTCTAAAACCTTGGCTAACCGTTTGAGTCGAGTTTTGGACCACTTGGTTGACCCTACCCAAGTAGCATTCATTGGTGACAGGTTGTTGGCAGACAATGTCTTTTTGGCCCAAGAATTGTTCAAGCCTTATGCGCAAAAACGAGTTGCTCCGCGCTGTGCCATTAAAGTGGACCTGCGCAAAGCCTATGACTGTGTCCACTGGACTTTCCTCTTTCGCCTCCTGGAGGAGCTCGGTTTCCCCCCTGTATTCTGTACTTAGGTGGAATAATGTGTGTCCACGTGTTCTTTCTCTATCTCCCTCAATGGTAACATCCATGGCTTTTTCTCGGGAGCTTGGGGCTTGAGGCAGGGTGACCCATTGTCCCCCCTCCTCTTTGTTCTCTGTCTAGATTACCTCTCCGGGAGCCTTCGTGTGGCAACGGCTTCGCCCCGGTTTCATTTTCACCCCAGCTGTCAGGCTCTTGGTCTTACCCACCTGGCGTTTGCTGATGATCTGTTGCTATTCTGCCGAGGGGACCCCCAGTTTGTGGAGATCCTTGTGCAGTGCCTTTGTGAGTTCCAGGCGGTTTTGGGCCTTGCTGCAAACCCCTCCAAGTCAAATATTTATTCTGCTGGAATCTCGGCTAACCAATTTCAAGGCCTCATTCAGATGTCTGGGTTCCAACTTGGTTCGTTTCCTTTCCGCTATCTGGGTGTCCCTATTGCAGTCGACCGGGTGCGGTGCACTTTCTACAAACCACTGCTGGATAAAATCAGCACAGCGGTTAATGGTTGGTCTGCCAATTCTTTATCCTTTGCCGAGCGACTGGAGCTAATTAACTCGGTACTCCATGGTATTGAATGCTTTTGGTTATCCATCTTCCCAACCCCCCAGGCAGTCCTAACTGATCTGTCCTGCCTTGCTCGGCAATTCTTGTGGAACGGTAAAAACTCTATGGTAGCCTGGCCGTAGCTATGCCGTCCAAAATTTGAGGGAGGCCTGGGTATCAAGGACCCCGGTGCCTGGAATTCGGCATTACTGGCGCGTGTTCTGTGGGACATACACCGCGATAAGCACACCCTCTGGATCTAGTGGGTTCATCACAAGTACCTTCGGGACCACTCAGTCTGGACTGTCCCTCATTGCCCGGAGGCGTCTAGTCTGTTCAAGCATATTCTTCTGCTCCAGGACATGATCGTGTACAATGCTGGTGATGCGCCTTCAGCTGTGGCTATGCTGGAGCTATGGGCAGCTCGGCCTCGGACCTTCACCAGGGTCACCTATGACTTCTTTCGCACCCCGACTCCACCAGTCCCGTGGGGACAAACCGTTTGGGGGAAAGTCGTTGTGCCTAAGCACTCTTTCATTTTATGGCTTGCTGCGCTGGGCAAGCTGCGCACTAAGGACCGGCTTCCCTTTGCCACACCGGACTCGACCTGTCCCTTCTGTCGAATGGCCCCGGAATCGGCACGCCATTTGTTCTTTCTCTGCCCAGTTACCATACAGGTCTAGGCTTCTATAAGACGTTGGGTGCACCTTCGCCGGCCTATGTCCACCCTTGCCAGTGCGCTCAAATGGTTGAAAAAGGAGGCGCGCGGCACCTCCTGGCCGACAAAGCTTAAGTGCTCGGCCCTTGCCGCAACAGTGTACACAGTATGGGATACTCGGAATAGGATGCTTTTTGATGGACAGATTGCCTCGGCTGTCCACATGACCACTAGGGTCAAGACGATTGTATACAGGGCTATTTTCACTTTGTATCCTTCCGTTTTGGCCCAATTTGAGGCTAACGGATGTGCCTTAGAGGCACTCCTTGTCTAGACATTATGGATTGTAATGCCGGGCCCTGTGCCTGGCCAAACCTCTGTCCATTCGAATTTCTTATATCATACATTTACATTTACATTAAAAAAAAAAGAGTAACATTAGTATTATAAAACCACAATATTTTGTATTGTGCGTGACTTTAGGACATTACCAATTCTTAACAATTAAGTACTTCGTTTAACACAATAGATTTTTTTACAATTCTCTCTAGGTTCATTATATTAAAAAAAAAAAGTGATTCTTTGTTATGAATTATTGGAATCTCCATTAATTAGTGGATGCTCCACTAATTATGGATTTATGTGAATTATTAGAAGATTTTTATGGATGTCCACCATTTAGTGGAGACACCATTAATTGAGATTAGTTGAAGATGATGTATGCCATGATGTATTCCACTAATTAGAGCTCTATAAATAGAGCTATTCTCTAAGCTTGTAATACACCATCATTTTGTGAAAGAAAGATTAGTGAAAGAAAGATTAGAGAAAGAATTGTGAGAGAAAGAAAGAGAGAAGTTTGAAGAGAAATTCTTGTGCAAAGAATAGTTAGAATTTTCTTAGTGTGTAGTGTGTAGATTTTATTCTAACACTACCCTAATTTTATAACACGTTATCGACACGAGTCTCTGCTCGTTATTAAAGCCGGAAGACAGTGTACGCATTTATTGATCTCGCTAAATTCGAATTTGTAACCCTTGATATTTCGAAAAAAATTATATGTCATACGTAAATGCATCTAAATACTAAAAAAAGGAGATCCATATGTCATGTGGATAAAAAGAAAGATTTGACCACCCGAAGATGGTCGTACTACCCATCGCACGGTATGAATGGTTGCACCCGAAGTTGCAAGATTGTAAAACCGTGAACTCCGTGATGTATAAAACTACATCTTAGTTAAAAATTTTACGGAGAAAAAGTTATCGATGAAGTTATATTGGAGAAGACATTCTCCACTTTTCATGTCCTACAAGAATAATATCGAGAAAAAGGGTATCCAAAATTGACAACTTTAACATGAGTTATTATTGAGAAATCATGAAGCCGGATGAATCGGCTCAACAAAGACTCTCGAAGTGAATGCTATTGGCTCCAGCAGAAGCCATCGTTATAGTCGTAGTTGTGGCAGTGGTCGTGGTTATGGTCATGGACACACTCGATATTTCCCTTATCATAGAGAAATACTGGCCACCTGAAGTGGAACAGAAAAGATAATAAGGGAAAAAGATATTTCTGTTAATAATAAGCATCACAACTTTTATTCATATCACTAGTGTTCATATGAACTTGAGGATACATGCTTATAGTTGCTCTTTTGTAATTGAGCATTTGATTGGTGATGGAAGTGTTCAAAATAATTAAAAGTTTACTTTTAATATGTTTCTTTTATATTTTATATTTTTGGCATTGTAATAGTATTTATCGTTTAAGGTTTTTATTATTTGAGTATTTATATTTATAAATATTTTGTTATGCCCAGATGACTATTATTCCGCTTACCGGATACACAAATGGCATTGAAGATATATGCCTAATTGATAGTGGTACAACACACACCATATTGAAAGATAAAAAATATTTCTCTTACCTGCAGATGGGAGAAACAAATATTAATACTATAGGTGATAGTGTAAAGTTGATTGAAGGCTCTGGAAGAGCTAATATTGTATTACCCGGAGGAACAAATGTTGTTATTCCTAAAGCGTTATTTTCTTCAAAATCTCGAAGAAATTTATTAAGCTTTAAAGATATTCGCCGAAATGGATATCACATTGAAACAATGAAAGAAAATAGTTTTGAGCATCTTTTTATTACTCAAATGCATTTGGGTAAGAAATATGTATTAGAAAAATTGCCGTCTTTTTCTACTGGCCTATATTTTGTAAAAATACGTATAATTGAAATTCATCATCTAGTAAATCAGAAGTTTACTGATCCTATTACGTTTAGCATTTGGCATGACCGGTTGGGTCATCCGGGATCTACCATGATGAGAAGAATCATTGAGAATACACATGGTCATCCTTTAAAAAATAAAAGGATATTAACATCAGAAAAATTCGCATGTACTGCATATTCCCTAGGAAAATTAATTGTTAAACCATCACCAGTAAAAGTAGGAGCTGAAAGTCCTACATTTCTCGAACGGATTCACGGAGATATTTGTGGACCTATTGATCCACCATGTCGACCGTTCAAATATTTTATGGTCTTAATTGATGCATCATCCCGATGGTCACATGTATGTTTATTATCTACTCGCAACCTGGCGTTTGCGAGATTACTTGCTCAAATAATTAAATTACGAGCACAATTTCCTGACCATCACATTAAAAATATCCGTTTGGATAATGCTGGTGAATTTTTCATCACATGCTTTTGATGCATATTGCATGTCAATTGGAATTAATGTTGAATATTATGTAGCTCATGTTCACACACAAAATGGTCTTGTTGAATCTTTGATTAAACAATTACAATTAATTGTTAGACCATTATTAATGAAAATAAATCTCCCAACATCTGCCTGGGGACATGCTATTCTACATGCTGCAACACTTGTACGTATAAGACCAGCTAGTTATCATAAATTCTTTCCTTTGCAATTGGCTTTTGGGTCAGAACCAAATATTGCTCATTTAAGAATTTTTGGGTGTGCTGTATATATTCCAATTGCACCAAACCAACGTACAAAGATGGGTCCTCAAAGAAGAAATGGGATATACGTTAGATATGATGCTCCCTCTATTATCAGGTATGTTGAACCCCTGACAGGAGATGTATTCATAGCAAGATTTGCTGATTGTCATTTTGATGAATCATTATTCCCTAAATTAGGGGGAGAACCAAAACAGCATAAAAAGGATCTTGCTTGGACAACATCATTAAATTATCTTGATCCGCATACAAGCGCGTGTGAACTTGAAGTTCAAAAGATAATTCATTTGTAAAGTATTGCAAATCAAATGCCAGACGCTTTTGTTGACTCTAGAAGAGTAACAAAATCGCATATGCCAGCTATAAATGCTCCTATTCTAATTGAAGTTCAAACAGAACAAAAGATTTTACATATAACTGCTGAGTCAAAAACACGCCAGAAGCGTGGCCGACCTCTTGGTTCTAAAGATAAAAATCCTCGAAAGAAAAGAGGATTAACTGATCCAGAAGATCATATTGAAGAAAAGGATGATAAAGACCAAGAGAGAACTGATGACAAAGAACTAGAAGTTGATGAAAGTAACACTGAAATTTCTATCAATTATACCACTTTTGGTAGAAGTTGGAATCGGATAGAAACTGTTATTGATAATATATTTGCATACAATATATCTCTTGATGTTACATAGGATAATGATGATCCTGAACCAATATCAGTTGATGAATGTCGGCATAGAAAAGATTGGCTGCAATGGAAAGATGCGATTCAATTGGAGTTAAATGCACTGACAAAATGTGAAGTCTTCGGACCTGCAGTCCGAACACCAGAAGGTGTAAAACCTGTTGGCTACAAATGGATATTTGTGCGAAAGCGCAATGAAAAGAGTGAAATCGTTCGATATAAAGCGCGATTAGTAGCCCATGGTTTTTCACAAAGACCAGGTATTGATTATGATGAAACTTATTCTCCTGTTGTTGATGCTATTACACTTCGATATCTTATCAGTTTGGCAGTACATGAAAAGATAGATATGCGCCTATTAGATGTTGTCACTGCTTACTTGTATGGAAATTTAGAATATGATGTTTACATGAAAATCCCCGAAGGATTTCATATGCCTGAAGCATATAAACGTTATCCTCGTGAAAATTACTCCATCAAGTTGTAGAAATCATTATATGGCCTGAAGCAATCTGGGCGCATGTGGTTCATACGTCTTAGTGAATATTTATTGAAAGCGGGATTTAAAAATGACCAGGTATGTCCATGTGTTTTTATTAAGAAATCTGGTTCTAAATTTGTGATATTAGCTATATATGTTGATGATATTAATCTTATTGGAACTCCTGAAGAGCTCCAAGAAACAATTGATTATTTAAAAAGAGAATTCGAAATCAAGGATTTTGGTAAAACCAAATTTTGCCTTGGTTTACAAATTGAACATCTGGAGAGTGGAACATTTATTCATCAATCAACATATACAGCAAAAGTGCTAAAAAGATTTTACATGGACAAAGCACATCCATTGAGTATTCCAATGATCGTCCGATCATTAAATGTGGATAAAGATCCTTTCCGACCTCAAGAAAATGATGAAGAACTCCTTGGTCCTGAAGTATCATATCTCAGTGCAATTGGTGCATTGATGTATCTTGCTAATAATACACGACCTGATATTGCTTTTGCTGTCAATTTATTAGCAAGATTTAGTTCTTCACCAACACGACGACATTGGAATGGAATTAAACAAGTCCTTCGATATCTCCAAGGTACAATTGATCTCGGATTATTTTATTCAAATAAAACCAATCCAACATTGATAGGTTATGCAGATGCTGGTTATTTATCTGATCCATATAAAGCACGTTCTCAAACGGGCTATCTATTTACATGTGGAAATACTGCTATATCATGGCGTTCTACGAAACAATCTATAGTAGCTACTTCTTCAAATCATGCTGAAATTATAGCCATTCATGAAGCAAGTCGAGAATGTGTATGGCTAAGATCCATGATTCATTATATCCGAGAAAGTTGTGGATTATCATCAATCAAAGATATTCCAACTCCTCTTTATAAAGACAATGCAGCTTGCATAGCTCAATTACGAGGAGTATATATTAAATGAGATCGGACAAAACATATTTCACCAAAATTCTTCTTTACTCATGAACTCCAGAAGAAATGTGAAATTGATATACTACAAATTCGGTCATGTGACAACCTCGCAGATATTTTCACAAAGACTTTACCGACTGCAACATTTGAGAAGTTGAGATATAAAATCGGTATGCGTCGGTTTAAAGATTTAAAGGAATCATCTCATCAGGGGGAGTAATAAACAAACATATAGAATAGTGTACTCTTTTTCCTTCACTAGATTTTTTTTCCCACTGGGTTTTTATCTAGTAAGGTTTTAACGAGGCATATTCTTTATGTAATGGATGGACATCCAAGGGGGAGTGTTATGAATTATTGGAATCTCCATTAATTAGTGGAGGCTCCACTAATTATGGATTTATGTGAATTATTAGAAGATTTTTATGGATGTCCACCATTTAGTGGAGACACCATTAATTGAGATTAGTTGAAGATGATGTATGCCATGATGTATTCCACTAATTAGAGCTCTATAAATAGAGCTATTCTCTAAGCTTGTAATACACCATCATTTTGTGAAAGAAAGATTAGTGAAAGAAAGATTAGAGAAAGAATTGTGAGAGAAAGAAAGAGAGAAGTTTGAAGAGAAATTCTTGTGCAAAGAATAGTTAGAATTTTCTTAGTGTGTAGTGTGTAGATTTTATTCTAACACTACCCTAATTTTATAATATTCTTAATTTTTTTATGCACAAACTGAATTTGTACATATAAATTCTGTAACTAAATTTTTTAATATAAATGCAAACAATTTTATGACTTTACACGCATGATAAAAATATATTTCAATGGTATTCTACTCATATTTCAAATGATATTTTTCCTCTAGTTGATTGACTTATGTTGTTTACTTGATTAATTCGATATTAGTATATATGGGTATTAGGTTTACATATTAATTTATATTTTTTAAATTATTTCTAAATTAAATCCTTACATTTTAATTAAATTAATAAATTATTTTTAAATTAAATCCTTACATTTTTTAATTAAATCCATAAAGTATCCATATTCATAAACAACAGCAACAATAACAACAAACTAAGCCTTAATCCCAAATAACTCGGGGTCGGCTACATGAACCAACATCAGGCAATGTGTGGTCATTCACATGAATCTTCTCTTGCCACTTCCTTCTATCAAATGTCATACTCTCATCCAAATCTAACAAATACATATCTTTCCTAATCTTGTCTATCCATGTCGTTTTGGACCTGCCTCTACCTCTATCTAACCTATCCTGCCTCCTTCTCTCAATCGTCCTAACAGGAGCATCTCTCGGTCTTCTCTGAACATGACCAAACCAATGTAGGCGACTTTCTTTCATCTTTTCCTCAATAGATGCCACGCCCACTTTTTTCCTAATGGTCTTATTTCTGACTCTATCCTTTCTAGTATATCCACACATCCACTATAACATATGCATCTCAGCTACTTTTATTTTTTGAATATGACACATTTTAACTGCCCAATATTCCATGTCATATAACAAAGTAGGTCTTATGGCTGTCCTGTAGAACTTTCCCTTTAGATTAAATGGTACATTATGATCACATAGAATACCAGTTGTACTCCTCTGTTTCAACTAACCCACCTTAACTCGGTGTGCAACGTCACCAGCGAGCTCTCTATCTTTCTAGATAATAGATCCTAGATATCAGAAGCAATCAACTATTGGTATATCTTACCTTCCAAAGTTACACTTTGGGCTATATTCCTGTTACCACTAAACTTGCATTTTATATATTCTGTTTTATTTCTACTAATTTTGAAACCCTTGGATTCCAATGTCTGTCGCCACAACTCTAATTTAATATTTACACCGACTCTAGTCTCATCAATCAACACAATATCATCTGCAAACAATATACACCATGGCACAGCCTTCTGTATAGTGTCGATCAACTCATCTATAATGGTTGCAAAGAGGAAAGGATTAAGCGCTGATTCTTGATGCACCCCGATAGTAATAGGGAACTCTGCAATAACTCCGGTGCAAGTCTTTACACTTGTACATGCTCCCCCATACATATCTTTAATGAGAGTAATATACTTTAGCAATAAACCTTTCTTGGCCAGCATCTACCAAACTACTTTTCTAGGCATTTTGTCATAAGTATTCTCTAGGTCAATAAATACCATATGTAAATCTTTCTTTCTTTCCCTATAATATTCAATTATCTACCGTAATAAATGAATTGCCTCTATAGTAGAATGCCCAAGAATAAAACTAAACTGATTATCTGAAATTTGTATAATGCCATGTAACCTCTGTTTAATCACTCTCTCCTAAAACTTCATAGTATGACTCATGAGTTTAATCCCGTGGTAATTTGCACAATCTTGAACATCCCCTTTATTCTTGTATAGAGGAATCAGAGTACTATTCCTCTACTCTGTAGGCATCTTATTAACTCTATATATCTTATTGAACGATCTTGTCAGCCACGTAATATCTATCTCGCCTAAATACTTCCAAACCTCGATCGGTATACCATCTGGTCCTATTGCTTTTTTTGGTTTCATCCTTTTAAGGGCATCTCGAACTTCATGTTTCTGAATATGACGAATACATGCTCAGTTAACCTCTTCGTTCGAAATTGCTAGGCTATCTATACTCAGAACTTGGACTTGACTCCCGTTAAATAACTTATCAAAATACGACCTCCATCTCTCTTTTATTTCCTCATCCTTAACCAAAATTCTGTGGTTGTCGTCCTTTACACATTTCAACACACCGATATCTCTCGTCTTCTTCTCCCTGTAACACGCTAGTCTATATATATTCCTCTGTTCATCTTTGGTATCTAACTTTTCATATAAATCCTTGTAAACTATGGATCTTGCTTTTCTAACAGCTTCTTTAGCTTTTCTTCGCGTGACCTTGTATTTCTCAAAATTCTCATCACTCCTACACTTCCCTAAGTTTCTATTGCACTCTTTTTTACTCTATACGGGTTCTTTCACTTCATTGTTCCACCACGACACGTCCTTATTTAGAGGTGCTTTTCCTTTAGATTCCCCAAGAACTTCTTTAGCTACTATCCTAATACATTGAGCCATCTTTCTCTACATAACATCTGGATCCGAATCCATATCAGAAGACCAGTTATTAGCCTCAACTACCTTATCGACAAAGGCTATTCTTTTATTCCCCTGAAGTTTTCACCACTTGATCCTAGGGTCAACCGAAGATTTTGCTGCTTACTTTTTTTTTCTAAAATTAAAAACGAGGAACAACAACCTGTGTTGCGTAACTACATTTTCGTCTGAAATAACTTTATAATCCGTACAACCACTACGAAACATACGCCTCATAATAAAGAAGTCTATCGATTGGCATTTAACCCGCTTCTAAAGGTCACTAAGTGAGAATCTCTCTTCTTAAATTAGGTGTTTGCTATGATCAAATCATAGGCCAAGGCAAAGTTAAGAATAGCAGTTCCTACTTCGTTTCTAACTCCGAAACCTTGACCTCTATGCACACTCTCAAATCCACTGATCAGTATCCATATGTCTGTTTAAATCACCACCAATGAAAAGCTTTTTTGCACACGGTACACTCGGAACAATCTCATATAAATCATCCCAAAACTGTTGCCTAATCGAATAATCGAATCCCACTTGTGGCGCATATGCGCTAATAACAGTAGTAATCTCGCCGTCAATCATGATCTTGATACTCAAAATCCTATCACTCTTCCTCTGTACCTTAACCACATCATCAATAAACTTACGGTCAATAATAATTCTGACTTCATTTCTATTTCAAACTCTACTTGAATACCAAAGCTTATAACCCCACGGGACTACTACTCTTGCCTTCTCATCTACCTATTTGGTTTCCTGAAGACACAACATGCTAACCTTTCTCCTCTGCATTACCTTAATTAGTTCTATCAATCTACCGGTCAGAGATCCTATATTCCATGTAGCTAGACGGATCATATCACTATAGACTGTCTCTTTTACCCTATACCCTTGCATATTTGACACCATATTCGGGGACCAACAAGGGGCGTTGCTTTCAGGCAACGATTTAGCAACCCTCGCATATTTATTACTATACCCGAGTCTAGGAAGTGCAACACATCACTGAGTAGGGAACGCCCCCACGAAGTCTATCGATTGGTTCATGTCATGGATGTGACTTGAACTTAATTTTTAAACTTTATGTTTTGTATAATATTAAATATATATTAATTTCTTGAATAATTAATCTTAATTATCTTAGTTAGTTATATAATAGCTAAGTAAGTTATATATTATTTTAATACGTTAAAAGAATAAAAATATGTAGCTTATATATAATTTATATTAAATGACAAAATATAAATCATATATAATTTATTTAAAAATAAATAAATACTCATATATTAAATGACGCAATATTTAATAATTAGTTTGAGATATATTAAATACTTATTTTGGCATATATCAAATATTCTGTTTTTTGGGGATATATTTTTGTTGATTAATTTAATATTGGTTGATATAGTAATTCAAGGTTGTGACATACTTTATTTTTTGAATAGAAAATTCCTGCCTAATTTGTCTAGACAAAATGTCACAAGAAGAACCTAAAAGACTAGGGTTATATTGGGATTGTGAAATTATACACACTGCATACATCGATTTTTGTAATGGTTCCCATCGCAAGGCACTGATTGTTAGAAATAGAATTAATTTTCTCAATTTAGTCAACAAAATATGTGTAATTTGAGGATTGTACACGTCAACTGTTAAGCTACAAATCACAATGAGAGAAGGACACTGTTATTGGTATTGTGACGAAGACTACAACTGCTTTTATAACGGATGATGATGATATGAAAAATTTGTAGTACTATACATCTATCGTCAAGGGATAGCCAATTAATCTGCATGTTCATCATGAGGTCATCTAGATTCTAAATGCAACAACAGGTATAGATCTTCAACTCCTATTATTGAGTCATTCACTGCATTACTTAACTCAATTGTTCCTATCAATATACCTAATTTTGATTTAAATTTTCCAAGACCTATTGCAAATGATCCTCCATATATCCTAACTGACGCTTTCCAATCCCTTTTCCATTCATTTGTTCTAGATACCCCAAGTGTTGGATATAGCAATCAATACTTATCAATATCTATTGGATTTGTTACGCTTCCATTTCATGACCACGTCCAATCCCTTCAAATACAGATGCGCCGACCATTATTTTCAACTATTTAATTAGTGTTCCATTAGATGTAACCCTAGTTGATGAATGGGTTTTGTTGGGATGTATGCCTTTTTAGACTAGACTTCTGATGTAATTTTAATTTGTATTAATAAAAGTATTTTTTTCAGAAATTGTTTGTGAAATCTTTCTTATATTTGGGCAAAATTTTCATTAGAAATGACACATTGTGTTTAAGTAAATAGTTCATGTGAATGGAGGTCTTTCGCAGTAAGGTATGGACTATGAGTTACTTAACACATAAAGTTTTGTTCTTAATGTAATGATGAGAATAGGGATCTTATCATGGTGAGGTTATTGTGCTATGAATTCTGAATAAGGAATGACTTACCTTTGGTCAATGAGTAGTCTTCTCATTTCCTAACACAAGCGAATTTCGAATATGTAATACCCTATGTTTTAACCATCGACTGGCTATTAATTGTAATAGGATGAGAGTTTGTATCAATGGCCAAAACAAAAAATGATCAGTACAATGAAACGAATATTTTGGTATAATAATATCTTGTCAGGACCTGGATGTAATTATTGAATTTATTCTACCCGTACCCTAAATTTTCGGAAAGCTACTACTATTAATGAAATCAGAATTTGAGGGTACCCTGAAAAAGGAAATTGATCAGTGCGATGAAACACACGTTTTGGTGTGAATTATATTATTTGGGTTATCGAAGGCATTTTCGTCATTTTGACCGCGCCTGCGATTTTGACCCCAAATTTGACCAAACTGAGATAGAATTGAAGAATTTAAGTATTACCAATGGATTCAGTGGGATTTTTGGAGCTGAATGGTGAAATAAAATATTTTTCTATTTCGGAACCGATTTTGGTTATTTTTGAGAAAAATAAAAAATTGCAGTTAAAAATGGTGTGTATGGCATTTTGTGATTGGTAGCCCATGAATATGTGTCAATTTATAAGAGGTTGCATGAAGAATTCCTACAAGACACTTGGAATTAGAGAATTACAAAATAAATAAAGAATGATGTGTATTTTTGTAATTGGAACACATCATTTGTGGGGCCAATTACTTAAGGTCCTGTGCACTTTAATTGGCCAATATTTTGACCATGAAAAAGTAGTTGAGTGGTTGAAAATAAGCCAGAAAATTGGTAGCCATACAAGAGAAAAGAAGAGGAAATTTTGAAGAAGAAAAATAAGTGAAATGGTGTGTAATTTTTCAATTGGAACACACTATATATTAGCTACCATACAATTAATTGAATTAAAATTGTCTTGGCCAAAATCTGATTAGAAATAGCGGTGGGAAGGTTGTTTCATAGCCATAATTTTGGCAACTACAAGGAAGGAAAAACAAGAGAACAAGAAATCAAAGAAATTAGCAAAAAGAGAGAGAGAAGATTCTCTGTGTGTTCTTGGTATTGTGTGTGAGTTCTTGAGAAGTTCTTGGAGAAAATCACACCAAAATAGCCTTATATACAAGGTAAAACCTTACCTTGATAGAATTAAAGTTGTTATTAGGTGAATGGTGATTATTTTGATATCAATTTTAACAAGAAAACATGATTTTTCATATCTTGATTTTGGATCAAAAGCTTGGGTTTCTGAACTTTGTTTATGAATTTTGTGTATGCCTATGTGTGCCGGTTGCCTAGGAGAAGTATGGATAACATTTTGTGTGATGAAGAGCTGATTTTTCACGGTAGTTTGAAGGGTTGATCTTGGTTGATGAAATAAGGATTAAGGTGGAATGAAAATGGAAGTTTAATAGGTAGGAAAATTGAATTATGTTACCTTTTGATTGAAGAAAGTGAATTTGTGTTGAATAAGCATGGCTCTTGTGGCGCTATTGGAATCTAAAAATTTAAGAATCAAAGATGATTTGAAGGAAAATTGAATGAATTAATGTTCTCAAGGTGTTAAAGTGTAAAGAAAATTAAAGGATAGCATGAATAGTTGAATATGAGTAAAACTACTGGGGATGTTTTACCCTGTATTGTGTCACAAGAACCAAGACTTAAAAAAGGTCATATGTAGAATTAAAGTAAGAGTCTTACGGTCATTTTCGTATATCATAGTGTCAAATTAGAGTTGTGGATTGAAAGTTATATGCGAAACAAAATTGTGTGTCAAAACAGTAAAATTTCAAGATTTTACTTGGAAAGTGAATGAACTTAAGGATGATTAATTATGTAATTTTAGGATGGAATGAATGAGAAATATGGAGTTAATCCCTTGTGCATGAAGTTTGGAATGATATGAAAAAAGAAAAACAAAATAATTGAGCAAACGGCGAAAAAACGACATAAACAAAAGTTGAATGTTTTTCTTAACCGTCGGCTCCATCGGCCTCGTCGGCTAAACGTGGGCTAACCGTCTGCTATTTTTTGACCAAACATGACTAAGCTTAAAAATGATGTTTAATGTAGCTTTGTTAGTAAACGACTAACAACACATTGGAAACGATGGAAACAGTGGTCAAGCAGCCGTGAATAGGAACAGTTTATTAGGACACGAGGTGAGTCCATTTGATTTCTAAAATATTTTGAAAGCTAGTATATTTTATTTTTTCATGAAATGTTATGTTTTACACCGTTTTGGAAATATCTGAATATATTTATGGTTTTTTGAGCAAGATTTATTTTATGTTATTTTGGACTCGAATGAACGTCATAATTGGCTTAGAAACCTTAATGGATGATTAAAGTACGAATTTTGTGAATTTAGTCTTTTTGGGATTAAATACTTAGGATTTTTTAAAAAAGATGACTGTTGAAAATTGGGTATTCACAAATTGACTAGAATGCCCTTATTGGAACGTTTTATGGAAACATGATTGGAATTTCAAATTTAATCCTCTTTTAGGATTAGAATTTTGAATTTCTTAAAATAAGTTCCTTTTTGAAATCAGGCATTTGGAAAATGATCCGAATATCCTTATTGGAATATTTTATGGAAATCTTTAGAATCGAGTATTTGGTAAAAATGACCGAAATATCCTTATTGAAACTTTTGTAAACTCTTTTCAAATCGGGCAAGGGTAAAATGGTTCAAATACACTTGGAAATGACTTTTGAGATCGAGTACAGGCAAAATGACTCGAATGCCCTTGGAAACTTGTTTTAATGTGCGAAAAGGACTTTTTATCATGTTTCGGCACGGTTTTGGAAAATAATCTCTTGGTATGAGATTTACTTTTGGAAAACAACATTTTGATCCTGAAAATTATTTTATTAGCCTGGTGTGCCTATAGAATGAACTGATTGGTCATGTGGAGCTTATGTAAATAATTATCTGCTTGTGAGTCAGTGGGATTAAATTCTGAAAAATGATATTTTACCCCAAAACTATTTGTTTTAAAAAACCTGTAGGAACAAATAACCCTCTGGCTTGATCAGTCAGTAAGGGTTGGTATTGATAACGTTGAGTGCTCAGTAAGAACTTTGATTTTTGTACTAGCTCATGTTAGAGATAGACGACCCCAAGTAACCCAATCTGTTCTAGGGATTATCTTACTCTAAATAGGACAACAGAACATTGAGATGAGTCATCTTGGCTAGCCGTTTAGCACTTGGCATTTGCCGCATCTGCAGGTGCATCTTATTTTTGAGTCATTCGCTGAATCCCAAGCGAGGACACTCGTTGCATTTGACTCCTTATTGCCTCGATGATGATTGACGTTAGGATTGGAACCTCTAGCTTACAATGGTAAAAGTGTGCTATGGTACACTTAGAATGCTGCGGTATACCTATTATTTATTTTTAATAGTACACTGTGATGTATTTACTTAGTATATTATAGTATACCTATTATTTATTTTCAGTATTACACTAAGATGTACTTACCCTTTCGGTGATGCACGGTTGAGTGCTCTAGGCTGCTGTCTAAGTACAATGATACGTGACGTTGAAGGCGAAGCCTTGTAAGCTTTGCATACAGGTCGATTTTTTGTTGGAGAAGTACATGTGATTTGAAAATTAAGACAATGATTTGAAATTGAAATATAGTTTTCTAAAATTGATTGAGTTCTAAATAAACTCTTCTTTAGAGATTTTGGAATTATTTTTAGTACAAAAATGTTATGCTTTTCCACAAAAGCTTTATGTGCTCTATCTCTTTAATAAAGTACTAGCCCACACGAGACTCACTGGGTGATTTTTCACTCATATGCATCTTTTATCTTACCCTTTTGTAGGATCTGGAGTTGAATAGACCTACAGATAGAAGGACGGTACCATAGTGACAGCAACCTAAGTTTGAACGTTCCTCTTTTGATTATGTACTTTATTGCTGATATAGCATAGAGACTGCATATATGGGATTCTCTATTATATATATGATAATGTTAGTATGAGTCTAAACTTTGTATACACTTTTGGTTCTTTGTAGTAAAGACCTTTGTCAGGGTAACTGGACAGGGCGACAATTGGTTTTGATATGGTTCCACTGTTACTTTTAGTAAGGGTGTTACAATTGGTATCAGAGTATAGTTATCATAGAATTGTGGTATCGTCATAGGAATTGATAAAACCCTTTTATCTTGTACGTATGATGGATAGGGGTGATAAGGGCAAGCACCCAATAGATGATCGCAGTGATGATGGGAAGAAAGAGATGGGTGAGGGTTCGGGTGTGAAGGAATCTGGGAAGATTATGTTGATCTACCAAGCAGGCATGCCAAAACATTCCACTTCGATAGAACCTGGCCCTGGTCACCGTCATGCACCCTGTCTCATCGGAGCGCGTTTGACCCAGCAGTACCTGTCCTTACTCCATTTGCGCAAGACCTTAGCCTGGAGAGGACACTTACTCCTAAGAGGACATCATCGCCACATGAGGAGGTAGGTGGCAATTCTGGTGAGATTGATGGCGATATTGAGCCACACCATCAGGATGATAATGAGGAGAACAGTATCCTTGATGGTTCAGTATTGTCTAAGGATAATGAGGAGGTATTTGGTAGGGATGTACTTGGGGTATTAAAGGAAGAGATGCCAGGATTGGAGGCTGCTGAGGCATGAGGGGATCAAGAGGTACCCAAAGTAGTAATGTCTGTGCTCGAGCTCAAGGAGCTTATGAAAGAGCTGGAGATAGACCCAAAGATAATGACTTGGCTGCATCCTGATGTGGATGGAGATGAGAGATTTGATGCAGCCGAGTCCTACACAGTTTCTGTCGATTCAGGACCTCTCATTTCAGATAATGATGATAATGAGTAGGAGGATGTGATGTAGATATATGAAATAGGATATGTATAGTTCAGCCAGTATATATATGAGATATAATGGTGTGCTCAGCACATAAATTTTGTACTGACTCGATATTTGACGAGAATGAATACATGTTATATTCTTGCTATTTGCACTATATCCACTTTGTGCATGCTCTTGAGTTATGTTACATTATTTTATCAGCAAAACCGTATGAACTGTATAGATGCCTCGTAAAAGAACTCCCAGACGATCGTCACAAACTACTTGAAATCACCTTAAGATAGTGGTGGAGGAACCACATGTGGGAGGCTCCTATCTTGTAACTTTGGACCATCCTATGTTCCAAACCTTTTAGAAAATGGATGATACCATCCAATAGTTGACTAAGACTATCACTAGAGCCAAAAAAAATGTTAGAATAAATGAGAATATGAGTAGGAGAAATTGAAGTGGATTTCGTGGTATGAGTAAAAAACAATATGGAGGACCTCGATGGCAGAAGAAAAGAAAAATGCAAAGGAGGGGAGGCCCGACTGGAAGACCACTTTTTTTTAGATGCTTCAACTGTGGGGAGGTAGGGCATACGAATTTAAATTGCCTTCACCCTTGAAGGATAAAAAGAAGGAGTCGACCAGGAAGATACCTCATTGGAAAAACAAATAAGAAGTGAGAAAACATACAAGGAATGTAAGATTTTGGTAGAAAATGAAATTTTAGAAAGAGATTTGATACGTTTGCCTATAGAGGACTACGATGCTATTTTTGGCATGGATTGACTATCTCAGCATCATACCCAAGTTAACTGTAGACATAAGGTAGTATAATTCCGTCAGCCTAGGAAACCTATATTGGAATTAATAGGCGAGGCTAGAAGGAAAAGTGATGCTTTTATATCAGGACTCAAGGCCTGGAAAATGATTAAGAAATGGTGTACCGGATACTTGGCTTATATAATTAATAAGCCATGAGAGGTTTAAGAAACTCGAAAATGTTTCCGTGATGAATGGGTATTTAGATGTTTTTTCAGCAGAATTGAAGGAGTTGCCGCCAAAGAGAAAAGTAGAGTTTTCCATTGATTTAGTGTCATCAGCAAAACCAATTTCAAGAATTCCTTATAGAATGACACCTACAGAATCACAGGAGCTCAAAAAACAATTACAGGAATTAATGGAGTAAGAGTTCATTCGGCCAAGTACTTTACTATGGGAAGCACTTGTATTGTTTGTTAAGAAGAAAGATGGGTCACTACGAATGTGTATGAATTGTCGAGGGTTAAATGCAGTGACAGTAAAGAATAAATATCTGTTACCCATGGTTTATAAGTTTTTTGTCTAGTTACAAGGGGCATGATGTTTTTCGAAGTTAGACTTGAGACAAGGATATTACCAAGTTCGGATTCAGGAAGAGGGTATATCGAAAACTGCATTTAACACATGATATGGACATTTTGAGTTTATAGTCCGACCTTTTGGTATTACCAACCACCTACTATTTTCATGGATTTGATGCAGCGAACCTTTCGGCCTTACTTAGATAGCTTTTTGATTATATTCATTGATGATATCGTAGTGTATACTAAGAATCCTCAAGAACATGGAAAACCCCATTGGAAAGTATTAGGAAAGTTAAGGGAGGCCAAATTATATGCAAAATTCAGTAAGTATGAGTTTTGGCTACAAAAAGTAGTGTTCTTTGAATATGTGATATCCAAAGACAGGATTACAGTAGATCCTGCAAAAGTTAAAGTGATGACTAATTGGAAACATCCCAAGACTCCAACAGAAATACAAATTTTTTGAGATTAGTAGGATATTACCGGAGGTTTATTGAGGAATTTTCTAAAATAGCTTCACCTTTAACTCGACTTACCTAAAAGAACGTTTCTTATATTTGAACTAAGAAGTATGAGAGAAGTTTTCAGGAACTAAAGAAAAAGTTAAGTCTACTCCTATTTTGGCATTGCTGATGATGTACAAACCTTATGAAGTATACACAGATGCATCAAAGGAAAGATTGTGAGGAGTATTGATGTAAGAGAGAAAAGTAATAGCTTATATCACCAGAAAATTGAAACCCAATAAGAAAAATTACCGTACAAATGATCTAGAGTCAGTAGCTATTGCGTTTGCTCTTAAGAAATGGAGACATTATTTGTATGGAGCTGAATTTGAAGTCTTCACCGATTATAAAAGCTTGAAATATGTTTTACCTAGAAGGATTTGAACATGAGACAACGTCAGTGGATGGAATTTTTTGAAGAATTTCGATGTCAAATTAAATATCATCCTGAAAGGCAAACATAGTAGCAGATACCCTTAGTAGGAAGGTAAATTTATATGCTCTTCGAATGCTATGAATTTCAAAATTAGAAGTATTTCTAGTAGATAGAGAAATAAGGATGAGTATTATCTCCATTCAACCTGCTTTCCTATAACAGTTGAATGGAGAGCAAGATAAAGATGAAGAGTTGTAAAAGTTGGTGCAAAAGGAGGCGAATAAGGGAGGAGGTGAATTCCGAAAGGACAAGAATGGGATTATTTGTTATCGAGATTGGTATTATATTCCAAAACAATCTGTGATAAGACAAGATATCTTAATGGAAGCACATTAGAGTAAGTATATCATCCATCTTGGAGCCATAAAGGTATCAGGACTTGATATGACATTATTGGTGGATTGATATGAAGAAAGACACTTCGGACTTTGTAGCTTAATGTTTAATTTGTCAGCAAGTGAAAGTCGATCAACAACGGCCTGGAGGGTAACTACAACCAATACCTACTCCATTGTGGAAATGGGATGAAATTACTATGAACTTTATTACGAGATTACCCATGGCAATAGGACATCAAGATACTATATGGGTGATAGTAGATCGACTGACTAAGTTTGCTCATTTCATTCCCATCAACCAATAGGATTTTTTAGACAAGTTAAGTAAAATCTATATGGAGGAAGTAATCAGACTACATGGAGTACTCTTTAGTATTGTGTTAGATCAAGATCCTAGATTTACTACAAAATTTTGGACTAAACTGTAGCAGAGATATGGGACAACATTAAAGTTCAAGTACAATAGCGCATCCATAGACAGATGGACAAACCAAACGAGTGAATAGACATGTTGTGGGATTGCGCTATAGATTTTGGAACTAAGTGGATTGATAAGTTGGCATATGCAGAATTTGCATACAATAATAGTTATCAATCAACAATTGGAATGACCCCATTTAAAGCTTTATATGGAAGGAAATGTCAATCCCCATTGTATTAGGAAAGTTTAGAACAGAGAATGGGTGAACAGGGTGCTTTTGATATTGGAAAAGTTTGATAGATGTGGAAATGATAAAAAACAAGTTAAAGGCAGCTCAGAGCATACAAAAAAGTTATGCGGAACGACATAGTAGAGATTTGGAATTTGTAAAAGGAGATCAAGTATTCTTGAAGTTGACTCCACAACGACAATTGGGAATCAAAAGACAAAAGAAAAAGTTGACACTTAGGTACAATGGACCATTCCTTATTGTCAAGAGGATTGATAAGGCGGCTTATCGATTAAAGTTACTAGTAGAGCTTCAAAGTAGTCACAATGTGTTCCATGTTTCCCAACTTCAGAAATATGTAGTTGATCCTGCATACATTTTAAATGAAGAGTCTATTAAGATGACTCCAAACTTGATGTATAAGGAAAAGCCTATTAAAATCTTTGAGTATACTGAAAAGGGTTTGCGGAATAAGGAAATTCCACTTGTGAAAGTGTTGTGGAATCATCACCCAGTACAAGACACAACTTATGAAACGGAAGCGAAGATGTTGATAATGCATCCAGAATTATTCCAGGTGTAAGCCAATTTCAAGGATGAATTTTTTTGTAAGGAGGGGGAGATTATAATACCCTATATTTTAAGCATTGACTGGCTATTACTTGTAGTAGGATGAGAGATTGTATCAATGGCCAGAACAAAATGTGATCAATACAATAAAGTAAATATTTTGGTATAATAATATTTTGTCAGGATTTGGATATAATTATTGGATTTTTTCTACCTATATCCTAAATCTTTGAAAGACTACTATTATTAATGAAATTAGAATTTGAGGGTACATTGAGAAGGGAAATCGATTAGTGCAATGAAATGCACATTTTGGTGTGAATTATGTTATTAGGGTTATCGGGGGGCATTTTTATCATTTTAACAGCACCAGCAGTTTTGACTGTAAATTTGACCAAACTGAGATAGAATTGAAGAATTTAATTATTACCAATGAATTAAGTGGAATTTTTGGAGTTAAATGGTGAAATAAAATATTTTTCCGTTTTGGACCCGATTTTGGTCATTTCTGAGAAAAATAGAAAATTGCGGTTAAAAACGGTGCGTGTGGTATTTTGTGATTGGTAACCCATGAACATGTGTCAATTTATAAAAGGTTTCATGAAGAATTCATGCAAGAAACATGGAATTAGAGAATTACAAAATAAATAAAGATGATGTGTATTTTTGTAATTGGAACACATCATCTGTGAGGCCAATTACTTAAGGTCTTGTGCAATTTAATTGGCCAATATTTTGACCATGAAAAAGTAGTTGAGTGACTGAAAAAAAGCCAGAAAATTGTAAGCCACACAAGAGAAAAGAAGAGAAAATTTTCAAGAAGAAAAATAAGTGAGATGGTGTGTAAATTTTCAATTGGCACACACCTATATATTAGCAACCATATAATTAATTGAATTAAAATTCTCTTGGCCAAAATCTAATGAGAAATGGTGGTGGGAAGGCTGTTTCATAGCCATAATTTCGGCAGCTACAAGGAAGGAAAAACAAGAGAACAAGAAATCAAATAAACTAGCAAAAAGAGAGAGAAAAGATACTAGTGTGTGTTCTTGGAGAAAATCACACCAAATAGCCTTATATATAAGATAAAACTTTACCTTGCTAGAATTAAAGTTATTGTTGGGTGAATGGTGATTAATTTGATATCAATTTTAACATGAAAATATGATTTTCATGTCTTGATTTTGGATAAGAAGCTAGGATTTATGAACTTTATTTATGAATTTTGTGTATGCCGGCTGCCTAGGAGATGTATGGATAGCGTTTTGTGTGAAGAACTGAATTTTTATGGTAGTTTGAAGGGTTGATCTTAGTTGATGAAATAAGGATTAAGATGGAATGAAAATGGAAGTTAATTGGTTGGAAAAATGAACTGTGCTAGCTTTTGATTGAAGAAAGTGAGTTTTTGTTAAATAAGCTTGACTCTTGTAGGGCTATTGGAATATGCAAATTTAAGAATCAAAGATGATTTGAAGGAAAATTGAATGAATTAATGTTCTTAAGGTGTTAAAGTGTAAAGGAAATTAAAGGATAGCATGAATAGTTGAATTGGAGTAAAACTACTGGGGTTATTTTTGCCTTGTATTGTGTCATGGGAACCAAGACTCAAAAAAGGGCTTACATAAAATTAAAGTTAAGAGTCTTATGGTCGTTTTGTTATATCATAGAGCCAGATCGGAGTTGTGGATTGAATGTTATGTGCGAAACAAAATTATGTGTCAAAACATTGAAATTTCAGGATTTTGCTTGGAAAGTGAATGAACTTAAGGATGATTAATTATGTGATTTTGGGATGGAATGAATGAGAAATATAGAGTGAGAATCCCTTGTGCATGAAGGGAGGAAGGATATGGAAAAGGAAAACTAAAGAATTGAACAAATGACGAAAAATGACGTGAACGAGAGTTGAGTGTTTTCCTTAACCGTCGACTCCATTGGCTAAACGTTGGTTGGACGTCGGCCCCGTCAGCTAAATGTCGATTGGACGTTGGCTACCCATCGGGCACGTTAGCTAAACATCAGCCATTTTTCGACCAAACACAACTAAACCTAAAAACGATATTTAATGTAGATTTGTTGGTAAAAGACCTACGACATATTGAAAAAGGTGAAAACGGTGGTCGAACGGCCGTGAATGGGAAAAGTTCATTAGGATACAAGGTGAGTCCTTTTGATTTCTAAAAATTTTTGAAAGCTAATATGCTTTATTTTTCCATGAAATGTTATATTTTACACAATTTTGAAAATCTCTATATATATTTAAGGTTTTTCTGAGCAAAATTTATTTTATACCATGTTGAGTTCGAATGAATATCATAATTGGCTTGGAAACCATAATGAATGATTAAAGCACGAATTTTGTGAATTTAGTCATATTGGGATTAAATACTTGGGATTTTTGAAAAAATGTTACTTTTGAAAATCGGGTATTCACAAATTGACTAGAATGCCCTTATTGGAACGTTTTATGGAAAATGGTTGGAAATTTTGAATTTAATCCTCTTTTAGGATTAGAATTATGGATTTCTTAAAATAAGTCCCTTTTTGAAATCGGGCATTTGAAAAATGATCAAAATGTCCTTATTGGAATATTTTCTAAAAACCTTTAGAATCGAGTATTCGGTAAATGACCGAAATATTCTTATTAGAACTTTTGTTAACTATTTTTAAATCGGGTAAGGGTAAAATGACCTGAATATCCTTGAAAATGACTTTTGAGATCGGGTACAGGCAAAATGACCCGAATGCCCTTGGAAACTTATTTTAATAGGCAAAAAGGACTTTTTATCCTATTTCGGCACGATTTTAAAAAATGATCTCTCGTTATGAGATTGACTTTTGAAAAATAATATTTTGATTCCAAAAACTATTTTATTAACTTGGTGTGCCTACGAAATGAATTGATTGGCTCTGCGTAACCTATGAAAATAATTATCTGGCTTGCGAGTCATTGCGCTCAAATTTTGAAAAATGATATTTTGCCCCAAAAATATTTGTTTTGAAAATCCTACGGGAACAAATAACCTTCTAGCCTGATCAGTCAGTAGGAGATAGTATTGGTAACGTTGAGTACTCAATAAGGACTTTGATCTTTGTAGTAGCTCATATTAGAGATAGATAACTCCAAGTAACCCGATCAGTTCTGGGGATTGTCTTACTCCAAACAGGATAACAAAATATTGAGATAAGTCATCTTGGTTAGTTGTTTAGCACCTAGCATTTGCTGCGTCTGCGAGCGCATCTTATTTTGAAGTCAATCGCTAAATGCCGAGCAGGGTCACTTGGTGCGTTTAACTTCTTACCGCCTCGATGGTGATTGACGTCAGTATTGAGACCCCTAACTTACGATGGTAAGAGTGTGTTGTAGTACACTTGGTATGTTGCGATATACCTATTATTTATTCTCAGTATTATGTTGTGGTGTACTTACTTGGTATGCTATAGTATACCTATTATTTATTTTCGATAATATGCTGTGGTGTACTTACCCTTCCAGCGATGCACGGTTGAGTGCTATAGGCTACAATATAAGTACAAATATACGTGGCACCGAAGGCGAAGCCTTGTGTGCTTTACATACAGGCCGACCTTCTATTAGAGAAGTGCTTGTGATTTGAAAATCGGGGTAATGATTTGAGATTAAAATATAATTTTTCAAAAATAATTGAGTTCTGAATAAACTTTTCTTTAGAGAATTTTGGAATTCTTTCCAGTACCAAAATATTGTGCTTTTCCACAAAGGCTTTATGTACTGTGTCTCTTTAATAAAGTACTAGTCCACACGGGACTCATTGGGTGATTTTTCACTCACACGTATCTTTTTTCTTACCATTTTGTAGGATTTGAAGTTGAGTAGACCTACAGATAGAAGGACGGTACCATAGTGACATCAGCCTAAGTCTGGATGTTCCTCCTTTGATTATGTACTTTATTACTGATGTAGCATGGAGACTACATGTATGAGACTCTCCGTTATATATATGATAATGTTAGTATGAGTCTGAACCTTATATACACTTTTGTTCTTCGTTATAAAGACCCCTTGTTTGGGTAACTGGATGAGGCGACACTCGATTTTGATATACTTTCGTTATTACTTTTAGTAGGGGTATTATAGAATTCGTAGAACTAGTTTCTAAAAGTATTATGTGTTAGAAACCTAGACTACTATTGCTACAACGTGGACTTATACTCTACAACTTGAATATAAGTTGGTGGTCTGACGAAGCTGGAAGCATATGCTTTCATATACTATAGTTGAGGTTCTTTGGAAGGACTAATATACTTATATGTTGAGTATATATAACAAGTTAGTTAAGACAGATTTGTACAAAATAGTTTCTACACTATATTATCCCTTATGGTTATCCAAATGATCTAATTATCTAGGGCCTTAGGAAACATGACTTGGATATTTGCTTTAGGGTAACTCCTTTGGAAAGCGAAATTATTACAAAAAATTATGGATCATTGGACTAGCAACTTACGGATGGTAGATATCTTTTAGAGAGGTGTTAGTACACTCTTTCTTCTCTAAATATACAACGGTGTGTAGAGGGGTATTTTAGTCATTTTACCTGTAAGTCTAAAACATCACTAACATAGCATTGTCTTTGATTTTAATATTTTCTTATGGTGCTATTAGAAAATATTTAAAATGCAAAATACAGGTATTTATATAGCAGGAATGTTTTGGTTATTTTAATAGCTAAGGCAATATGTCTTTTTTGTCCTCAGAATAGCCCGTAAGTCCTAATTAATTTTAGGTCGAGGAAATGATTTCAATCAAAAGAATTTTATTTTATTTAAAAAGTCTAATTTATTTTTTGATTGAAAAAAATAAAAGGATGAGAGAAATTAGATTTATTATATAGTTTATTTGGTTAGTTAATTATTCAGGGTCTAAGCCCAGATTGAATAACTACAAGCCTAAACTAGTTAATAAAAAGGCTTGAATAATTATTTTAGTTCATTTGGACTCATTAATTATTTATTGAGTTATTTTAATAGGTTCAAGAAATAAATAATGAATGGTTATTATTTTGGGCTCATTGAGTCCAAGAAAAATAATAAATTATTAATAGCCCAATAGCCTGAACCAAAAGAGTTTTTTTAATTCACGGAATAGAAGAGTTTAGGCTAAGCTAAACCTCTTCTGTTGATAGCCTCCGAGTGTTTTGAAATATCGAAACTCCGGTGTTTTGGTTATCAAAAAAGGTGAAGTCGTGTGTTTTATTTTTCTGTAAACAGAGAATACACACGGGGGGAAAAAAAAAACCAAGAGCTTTTTCTTCTTCTTCCTTCTCTCTCTTGTTCATATTTTCTTCCTTTTTGGTTTTCTTGATTTTGGTAATCAATAGTACAGATTCAAGAATTATTTTGACACTAGATTTTCCTCGCCTAAATTGTTTCATCAATGAGTAATAGGCGGTGGAATATTCTGAGTTCTCAAGAAGAACCCACATTCATGCAAACAAAAGAAGTAGATGGATCGTGGGATTTCAATCGGAATCGTCATCACACAAAGAGGCCATCCCAGTAGCTCAATCGGTTTCTTCACAGTCATAGAAAAATGTACAGCACAAAGGTACAATATTTTTGCTTCAGCTGTGTTATTTCTGTGCCGTTTCAATTTTTTGGTTTTGTCTATGTAGCATGCAAGTCTTCTATGTTTGATTTCATAGCTTCAGGTTGCTCAAGAGCCTAACTGGATCAGTACTCCGGAGGCAGATGTGGACGGGTTAGACCTACCTCAGACATTGATAGGCCTACTGCGGATGATTCCCCTGACAAAGATGTGGGGGAATGGCGATGCTGGAGAAGATATTCCTAGTCCTTCTGTAATGGAACAACCCACTAATAGACCAACAAAAATAAACTGCTTATATAATCCACTGTATTCAATATACCTTGACAGGTTGAATACTTCTCGATAAATAAAAGACAAAACTGGTGGAATAGCACTGAATAGTGTGGGATGGATTTATGGTTAGAATCTAACAATGACTTGAGGATTGACAAGTGGTTTAGAAATAATGATAAGTTACTATGGACTATTCACTCGTGGTCTATTAGAATGGGTCGTGAGTTTATAGTGTTAGAAAGCAAGAGTGCATATTAGATTGTTGAGTGTAAAAATTCAACTCCATAGAATCCCTATTTTTGGCAGGTCTGTGTGTGGAAAAAGAAAGGTTGTGACCTGTGGCAAATTAGTCAACAATATAGAGAGCACATTTGTCTAGTCCAAATAATAGACGAAAACCATCAAAACTTGAGTGTGAAATTCATGGACAATCACATCTTACCGATGATTCACAATAATTCAGAGATTAAAGTTAGTGAAATAACCATTCAAATTCATAACACACTACATTTCACTCCGTCTTACAAGAAATGATGGAATGCGCATAGGCATGCTATTGAGACAATCTACAGAGATTGGCCTTCTTTATTCACACAATTATCATGGTAAATATAAGTCTTACAAGATGAGAATTCTGATACCGTCATGGAGTGGCACTTCTTACTTATAGGCACAAATGGGACTAAAACATTTGGATATATTTTTTTGGCGTTCGGACCTTATATTGATGCATTTGTTCACATGAAACTAGTGGTTAGCGTTGACAGAACATTTTTTAGGGGTATATACAAGGGAAAACTCTTAACAACAGTGGGTCAATATGTCAATAACCATATATTGCCCCTTTACATTTGCAATTATTGACGAAGAAACTAATGATAGTTGGGGATGGATTTTGGCCTTGCTCAGAGAACATGTATTGAAGGATCAAAAAGTTGTTTAATATCTGATAGACACATTGGAATTGTGAATGCAGTTCATCGACTACCCCTTGGCAAGAGCTAATAGTAGTGTTCAAATTTTATCTTAAACATATTTGGAGTAACTTCAATGCAAAGTTTTGAACATATGAGTTAAAGAAGTTGATGTATGTAGCTGAGAATCAAAGCAAAAAGAAAAAATTTTTAAGGTTATGAAAGAAATTAGTTTGCTAAACCCCCAAGCGAAGGCATGGCTAGATTTGATTTCAAAAGAGTAATGGACGCTTGCTTATGACGGTAGACAATCTAGCAGAATCTTTCAACAGTGTCATCAAAGGTATACATGCACTGCCTATTAAAGTGATTGCTAAGTCTTCATTAAAAAAAAAAAATCAAATATTTCAACGACCATAAATAGGAGGCTAATCATGGGAGATATCACTTTCTTTCTAGGATATGGTGCAAAATTGTAAACAATGAGACGAAAGGAAGAACACACCGTATGCTGGCTTTTAATTAGGATCAAGGTATTTTTAATAACGTGTCACTGCATCATGAGCATGGGAAGGGAAATAATTCATATGAGGTTAATAGTAGGGCTAGGACATGTAGTTGTTGCAAATGAAAAAATATGGAATATCTTGTTCGCATACATTGGCAGCCTGTCAATAACTGGTGTCGAATTCTGGGGATCTAGTGTCATCGAAAAACATGACACTATACTATAGACTGACTTATACAACACAGTTTAGGCCTATTCCACACAAGAATTATTGGTATAACCCTGGTTTTAGCTTGACACTGCTTGCTCACCATTTCAAGAACGTCGAAGGGGTTGATTGTGAATGTCACATATTCGGAGTGAGATTGACGAACATAATCCTGATTCATCTTCTTATTGTGGCTTATGCCATTGTAGTGGATATAATATAAGAAATTACACTCACAGTGCCATAGAGTGAACTTAACATAGTTTAACCTTGCGGCATGTTTCTTTTGCAGGACTAATGTAATATTTAGCTTGAGTACAGGTTTTTGATCACTGTTCATGTACATAATATTTGTTTAGATACAATGCTTATCTGGTAGCTAAATTTTTAATATTATATTGAGGCAATTTGAATTGTCTATCTTTAATTTTGTGTTTGTGTTTCTGTACTTAATTTGATATTGGTTATATATCTTTAATTTATTTTTAAATTCTATAATATTGATTTTATTAATTAGGGCACAATGTATGAGCCTGCTTCTCACATATTGAATCCAGGTCCTATATAGTGGATGTATTGACGTTGCAGTGTAAACATAGGTCGTCATATATTTAGGCAGAATAGATATATGGTAATGTTATTACTGCAAAGCAAAAAGATAGCAAGTTTTGGGAAGCTCGACCATTAAATCACCGTGTTGAGTAATTGATAGATATTGCTGGTTTCGGTGAGCTACATCGTTTATGCTATATGAAAATCGACTATCCACTATTTACAGGAAATTGGCAGGGCTGCTTGGGTTTGAGTCTCCTAGGTGTTTTTGCTTCAATTTTCTTCCCTTGTTATCCATGTTCTTTATCAAATGGTCTTTCAACAATTCCTACATAAAATAAGGTAAAAAGTGTTGGATAAGTTGTCATCTAAACAAATTTCTCAACAAATATGGCACAGAATAACAGAAAAATATATACATTTTTAGCATTCATCAAGGAGGAAGAAGAACATTCTACTAACAACACTAAAGAGGATTATTCTAATTAAAATGTGATGTTATAGTCAAATACAACCAATATTTTTTCTCTTTTATTTTCATCTTGTAAAATTAAAGTTTTAAAATATTTACAATGTTACTCTTACTATGTCTTATTTTATTTTTGACAAAATAAGGTATTATGTTGACTACAATTTAGGCCATTTGATACCAAAATTTCAAAATTCAGGCCAAATTTGGAAAAATCACTACAAGAACAATTGGATTTCTCGACATATTTTTAATGACGTTTTTAAAGGAGTGTAATAATATAATACCTATAATGACGCTTAGTTTACCCGTGTCATTATAGTAAACCAAAACGACATAGTTTTATTGAGATAGCTTAAATTAACATATTATTATGAGACTTTCGAGTGTCATGAAAGATAAGGTATCTTTCCTGACACTTTCTTAGTGTAAGGAAGCGAAAGGCGCAGCCTTTTGGAAATTTCATTCACAAAAATAGCGAGTCTCAGGGGAACTTTTTTTTTTTTTTTTTTAATGGATTGAGGAAAATCGAGCTCTCTTCTTCTTGGTCGAAAACAAGTACTTTATCTGTGTATTTTCTTCTTCACCTAAAAACCCTTGCTCTGTTTCTTCCTCTGTGTTCATCTCTATGTATTAATTGGCTCGGCCGTGACTCCCCAGAGAAGATTACCTGAGCCATGCTTAGTTGGCTTGCTTTTATTTTTTAAATTTTTAGATTTCAGCCTCATCCTACCCTTCGCTACCGGTGCTCCTCCCCCAAGCCACTAGAAGAGAAGCAGGCTGATTTAGAGGAACAACGGATCTCTTCCTGCCCACTAACCTTGCCTTTCCTTATTCATAACTTTTGAGCACTAAGGAAAATAGTAATGGTTGATTTACTAATTTGAGGATGACTTAACCAAATTGAAGCAGGTGTGTATTTTAGTTTATCCTATGTGTCTCTTCAAATTGCTGTGTAATTTCAAGTTCGTAGTGGCTTTCGCTACCACTTTGATTCTCCATGTTCTGCTTGTTAGAAGCTTGAATCTTTTTATCTAGACCATTGAAGAGCTTTGCTAGGAATCAAGTGTTTACAGTGGTTAGTTGTATCTTCGTTTGAGGCATGCTTGTTCTAGGATCTTGAATTTTGTGTTCTATATTACCAGGTAAATTGTGGGTTTTGCCCTTTGGAACTTTTGAACTGAGGTTTTTCCTTCTCTGTATATACTTTGGAGTTCAACCTTATTGTATATTCTTGTTAATTTTTTTTGATTATGTTCTTCAATTATTTCCTTGGTGATGGTATATGTTTGATGTTTTTTCCTGGAACTTTGGATAGAATAATGTGTAATTGTCAAAAGATTTTTGACGTAGCCTTTCTTTCCTCTTTTCTATTAGTTCTTAGATTTTGGGTGGATTTGATGAATGGACATAAATTTAAGACTTCTTTTGGACAATGTATTTGACTAACATTCATATTTTTCTATAAGCTTGAAAAATTAGTTTACTAGTGTATCAATTTATTCATGTCAACCTACAATAGCTGTGCTTGGAGGACATAATATTATGCATCTAAAAGTAAAATGAATCATAGGTATATAATGCAAGCTTGAATTTTTTTCAATCATCATGTGAGTTGTATCAATTGGAGACTTAAGGTAGTTTGTGTACTTTATATGCCCAAGAACTATCTTCTAGTTTTGAATGTGTACCCACATGTTTTTTCTACAGGTCAATTTTAACAATCCTACTATTGTGTTGTTAGTGGGTTGGAGATAGCTTCGTAGTCCTATTACCATATGCATTCTCAAACTAATCGTTAAAAGTTTTGATTTTCAAGGTGGTTCATTTTCATTACTTTTCTATTTTTGCTATCAAGTGATTTTTTTTTTTTATTTTTTAAATCTGAGTTGTGTAAAGTTGATTGAAGAGACAATTATTTTGGCTTGATCATTGTAGTCTCTTTACTTTGGTGGCAACTGTTGATGTGATTTTTATTACCATGTTTCCATATCCGTATGTTACATTTTACATATACTTGATCTTAATAAATATATCCAGATCAATGTGCTGGATTGTAATATGGCAGGATCCAAATGAAACAAATGAAGCCGTATCTTTAGTTTCAACAAATGAGTATACAGATGCTGTGCACAACTTTATATTATCTCAAAAATTTGTATCCCTTCTCATGAATTTTCCAAAGGTAAGAAACATTCTAACATCAAAACACTTTCTCATGAACTAATTATAATAAAAATGGCTTAAGCTATTGTTTATTTATTTAAAAGGCATACAAAAATGTTTGCCTTGAGCTGTAGAAATTCTTGAATCACGCATCTGCTAAATGTAAAGTTTTAGTTATGTGCAAGAAGCATAAATGTACTCTTCTTTCTTATTTCTCTCCTTTCCTACCCTTAATTCTTTTGAAATCTCAATTGACCTTCCTTCTTTACCTTGTTCTTCTAGAGTGATGTTATTATGCATTTTTTACCACGTTCTTCATATTCTTTTTCAAGGTTAGTTGATGGCAATTGTATGTTGCTTACAACATAATACCATAATTTGAATAAATAAGTGAAAATCTTTAAATGGTTATACTTGTTTGTGTGACCTTCAATTGTTCTTTTCAAGTCATGGCTTTTCTATGTGGCTTCGCTGGAGTATACACAGAGGTACATATTTATCATCCACTTCACTACATGTTGGTGTAGTCATTCGATGTTTAAAGAATTTTTAGTGTGAAGATTGAGTAGAGGCAGCAATAAGAGGCAGTTTGGGTTGGATCTTATCTTTCAAATTTAGAATTTGAGTTGAGTTTGTGTAATTGAATTTAAAACACTCTTGGTCAACTTATGAGCAATTTGTATTACTTTTCCTTTTTCTTTTATATCTTTTTGTAAATATCAAGAGATGCTTGATATAGGGTAACAAGTTTAACTAAGTATTTCTAATTTTTATTTCCTTTTTGCTTCTCTCTATAGCTCATACATCTCTTCTTCCATCCAATTCTTTCTTTATCTTTCCCTTTTCTATCTCTTATTTACTCTACAACCTAACCTTGCTGCTAAAACTGCACCCCTTGTTCTTCTCCCATCAAGATCACTACCATCTTTGCTCCAGCCACTCACTACTACCCTAATCGTGTGTGAATTTTGGAACGAAGTATTTTGGGTCCGGGAAGACCATTTTTCTTCTTGAAATACAGTATGAATAATTTCATAATTCCGAAACAATAAAAAGGTTACGAACAATTTTGGAAAACAATTCTAGTGATAAAAGACCTAAAACCAATCCAAACATCTAAATCCACTATCTGATGATCTACAATGCTCAAGATTAAAAAAAAAAAAAAAAATCTTGAACCCAAATGAGTAACAAATGAGATTTTTTTTTATTTGATCATTAGTTCTTTTTCTTGTGGTAGGATGTTTGGAGATAGATTTGGATATCAAGATGACATCAAGAATGAAGGCATTGCCTTCTAATAGGAAGGGTTTCGTAGGTCGAGATCAAAACTATGTTTGTTTTTCTTTTTCTAGTGCATGGCCTACTAGTTTTTTTAGCATCTTCATGTGCATAATACTTCATAATTTTATCTATAATCTTATGTAATTGTTATATTTTGGGGGTGAATTTTTTTTCTTAAAATTTTGCACTTAGTGACTCACCTATATTAATTGAATTTGATTTAGGAGTCAAGCATTATTTTGTTACTTTCTTGAATGTGTGTGAAAATTCTACATTATCATTTAGTTTGAAAATAAGAAAGCAATCATGGTTTTTCGCCATGTAACGAGTAACCAAGAGTTTGCAGAAGATTTCGTCAGCATGGTTGTGATGTATATGGTAGCTTACCTAATAGAAGACTAAAGTGTATGCTGATTACTATCAGGCTATTCAATGTGTAGATATAGAAGTAAAATAGTCTGGAACTTACTTTTCTAGTGTTTGATATTGATCTTGGGGGCATTGACATTGAAAATTACATGATTTCTTTCTTAGTACATATAGATAATTGGAGCACTGGTATTAAATTATTATCTAATCCCCAAAAATCATAGTAGTAGTGCACGAATAGAAGGCCTAAACCTCTCAAACTTGGATCATCATATGGCACCTACAACCATTTTCCAAGATATTAGGTATGAAATGCCTCAATTAGTCATTTCTTGAAAACCTTTTGTCTAAGTCTTTACATCTAAATCCACTATACCTTTGGCTGCATTGGAATCAATCCACTTACTTTATGCATGACTGAAGATGGCTTATTTGCTCAATCTACCTCTTGAATATGCAACTACAAATATTTCAAAATAGGCCAACAGAGAGACAGAAATAGAGAAAAAATAGGGGAATACAGAGAAATGAACCAAATAGCATTATTGAACCAAAGAAAGGAAACAGGAAAGCAACCAGATATCTAAAATAAAGTTATTATAGCATTATTGAACTAAGGAACAAAAATCTGTTAGCATTTTCTATTTAGCTAAAATAAGTAAAATTAACTTTCTAGTTTTAGGAAGACTTTTTTAATGACTTGATGAAAAGTTAATCTGTTAGGAACAAAAATTGTTAGGAACAAAAGCTAGCTTCCTGTATATTCATGGTTTTGGTTATATTATGCTTGTGCACATGAATATATTATAATTTGATATAAAGGGAAGATTTGTAATTTGGGACTTGAAATGGAAGCCAAAGAAAATTAGGGAAGTCACAGGTTCCAAATGCTATTTTTAAGAAGATGTGCAACCTTTGAAAACCATGTGTAATAGTTGCCTATCGCTCTTGATTATTACTAAACAAAACCTATGTTTGTTTGTAGACAACTTTTCCATATCTAAAAAATGGCCCTACATTTTTATAGGAATCTCCAAATTGTACTCCAGCTGTGGTATTGGCAACTAGACATCTAAGGCATTGATTCAGTACCCCATTTGTTAAGAAACACTCAGGGTTGCTATAATTTTAACCATAAACATTCAACATTTACAGTTTCTGCAATTATGTTTACAATTGCAAAGGAAAAAGCTAATGGCTTTGCTTGGAGATCATAAGGATGAGTAAGTGTAACACTGCCACTTAAAGAACTCGTTGAAAAAGCTGATGGCTTTGCTGGAATTGTCCTTGATATTTAAGTTTTTTTATGATTGGCAAAATCTACTAGCTGACTCATTTTTAATTTCAATCGTTATATTCCCTGAAGAGCACAAGTATGAGATTCTAAAGATATTACAAAGTAGAAAGCACATTTGTGGAACGACTAGAGATGGAGTAACAATGCACCTGCATTGAAGAAAGTAAATATCAGAATTGCTGTGGTAGATGTAACAGATGCAACACGAAGTGCCTCAGATATTGTTCTCCCTGAACTAGGCCTAAGTGCTATTATTAGTGTTGTATTGACAAGCCGAGCTATTTTTAAATTACTTTTCTTTGATGACTATGGATGTTAAATTTGGATATTATGAAACTTATATTTGAATTGATTTTCTCTTCAATATGGTCTACTTTTAATTGTTTTGATCTTTATTAATGCATTTAGTAATTGTATTTTATTTGTGGACAAAAAAGTTACATATAACAATAAACCAATATCAAATTTGAATTTTTGACCGTTATATAATCTTTACGTGAAACATTTTATCGTTGTATTGCAGTACCTATTGTGATGCTAAATAGTGTCATAAGATAACACTTGTTCTGACGTGTAAAAAGCGTCATAGCACTTATTGTGATGTTAATTAGTGTCATAACATGACACTTTTTCTAACGCTATTAAGCGTCACACTACCTATTGTGATGCTAAACAGTGTCATAACATGATACTTTTCCTAACATTTTTAAGCGTCGCAACATCTATTGTGACGCAAAAGTGTGTCATAACATGACACCTTTCTTGACGCTTGTTACTATCACATAACAATATCCATTGTGATGATATAGTATCATAACATGATACTTTTTTCTGACATGTTTTAGCATTACGTAACAGCACTTATTGTGACTTGACTTTGGACAATGCTGTTCCAAAGTGTCATTAAAGCCCTACTGTCCTGAAACTTTTTCACTTCAAAAGCCTTTTTTTTTCTTATAGTGAATCTTGCTAGTCACAAAGATCAAGATATTATAATCTGGGTAGATTCCTAATACGACTTGGAATTTTTCCCTGAAATTCTGCAGCAGAGATGGTGAGATATCTGAATTTGATTAATCTTTGAAGCATGACATTGTTCGGAACTAGTTCGGTCAAGAGCATGACATATTTTGTTGTTTTCTAAAACTGATATCGAATATAATCAATTGTTTTTTTTCCAATAACATTGTTTCCTTTCCTCTCATAGGATGATGCGCTATGTTTCTTTTCTTCTCAAAGGATAATGAAAAATGTAACAAGTGCATACAATTTACATGATTTTAGTATGAAAAGTACAAATGTATCCATATATTTCTTTAAAGAGTAAAAAGTGCTGATTCCTTTTCAACTTTCTCTAATTTTGGATTTTGCCTCCATATTTGAAAATTTTTGTCCTTATCCTCTAATTCCTAACATAACATAATTCTTTCCCTTTTGTTGAATTTGAGCCTTAAGTCCTACTAATGGTATCTCATGTGTCTTTCATATGAACTTGATGGACAATTTTGAATTCACAGAGGGAATAATGTAACAAGAAGCACTTCTAATTTTTTTATAAAATAGTGTGGGCCACATTGGAAAATAACTCCTACAAAAAGACTTGCATTTAAGAATGCTGTAATTATTCGTGAAGTAATCCATTTCTCTACTTTGACGAAGAAAATGGACAATATATGTCTTCGCTACACAACATAGCATCGACTCGATCCATGACCTATTTTGAAATGGATAATAAACTATCTTGTATAAGTTTGTCTTAACTAACTAGTCACACATACCCAACATACAAGTATATTGGCCCTCCGATAGAAGCTCAACTATAGTATATCAAAGCATATGCTTCTAGCTTCGCCAGGCCACCAATTCATACTCAAGTCATAGAATACTAGTCCACTCTATAGTGGTAATAGTCTAAATTTCTATCATATAGTACTTTTTAGAAACCACTACTACAAGTCCTGTTCTACATATTTGAAATAAGCTTATGTCATGAAGTGAGTGGCCTACTCACTGGCTAAAGGTAAGCCATTCTCCATTTGAAATTCATAACATAATAACCTAAACATGATGAGATTCACATTCTCATCAATCGGTTAAGAATGACTATTTATGTGTTTAAATAACCCATGATCCATACCTTATTGTAAAAGACCTCCATTCACATGGATCACTTATTCAAACACAATGGGTCTGTTCTAAATAAAATTGTACACAAATAAAGAAAATTATTTCACAAACGATTTCCGACAAATAAATTCTTTTATTAACTCATTCGATATTTTCCTCAGAAAACTAGTCTAAGAGGGTATATTCCCAACAGTTTGTATGATGTAGTTGATATTAAATGAGTAGTCATAAAGCTAAGTAACTTAGTATTGGGAATATTAAGACAGTTTGTAGTAACACTGGTTTTTGAATTCTCAAAAACTAGTAACAACCTAATCAATTAGTAGATGCATATTGGGAATAAACATCAGTTACTTAGTATTGGGAATGAACATGCAGATTGATGTTTATAATACCTTGTATCTGATAAAAATTAGTGTAGCATCGAACTTCTAAATTTTCTTGAGACTCCGCTGTATAACTTGTGAATCTCTGTCCCCATAGTATTTCCATAACCATAATTCGTATAAGCTGACATTAAGACTACTACTTTTTGTTATAACTCTATACAACATTTTCTTCTAATCATGTTCCATTCTTTCCTCTTCATTTGAATGTTGTATGTTGAAATTTTCCATGTATGAACTATTCTTTTGGCATTGCATAACTCTATTAGCTACCATCATGGCCTTTAGTTATCCTAAAAGCTGGGCATACCTCCCGAATGGTTTTAAGACCAACAGAAATCCATGTTCCTTCCTTAAGGCAAGTAATAATAGTTGTCAAGGTGAGTACCAAAGATTTCAAGCACATAAGCTCATATTGTGGTAAATTTGATTCTCTTTGTATTAGGGCAGGAACGACAGTCTTTGGCAACCTTTGTACATATTAGAAAAAAGAAATTTAGATATTGGTGCATGAGATAGTTCAAGCACATAAGCTCATATTGCTGCGTTTTTCTGAGTATCTCCAGTACTCAACATAGTTCAAACATAGTTCGGATCAACAGAAATCAAGTAAAACAATAATTTTCCATCTGTTGAATCTGATTGCTTCTTAATATGAGGTTAGCTTTTAACATACATTTCAAATACTACCAAAACTAACGTTGCCACACAAGAAACTTAGACAAACAAATATGAAATGCGTATTTTTCAACCTTTAGATATTGAAATACCTTGGTAGATATAGAGTACAGTAATCTAGATAGCCAACATCATGACTCAAAATCAATTCTGGTCCATATAGAAAATAGACTGATCCAATCTTCTTAACAGAGTGCTTTTATTGATCAATGTTACCCTAGTCCCCAGTTAATGAAGTTCTCAATTACAAATTCAAGTCCATCTACTTAATGCCCAGTTCTCCTCCAGTATTCAAGCATCTCTCAAAGTTTTATTACAATAACTAATAAAGGATTCCTGTTGAAAACCCTCCTCCAAAGCCCCCTCCATTAGATATGCTAACTCAACTAATACATGCAATACTAGTGCACAGTCAACCTTGTATGTCATGCACTTATTTTTGAAGAAATGGCTCTAATTGGTCACAACTAATTATCCCAACAGGAAAGCCACAGTAAAAAGATAAATGCAGGAGACCAACTTATTAACAAAGTCAAAAATAGAATCCTTGAAGCTTTCAATTCCATGTAAATATAATCCTTATAAGGAAAATGAATAGAATCCTCAAAGCTTTCAATTCCATGTAAATGTAATCCTTATAAGGAAAATGAATAGAATCAAAATGTAATATTTAGGAAAGCCAAACCTAAATACTAGGTACTACCTTTGCATATTAGGTACTACCTTTGAATAGAATCAATCCCTCTTGCATGTTGAGATACTAGGTACTACCTTTTGCATAGTTCTCTCAAGTCATAGATGTACAAAGTTGAATTCTCTAGAAAAGGTTTCAGATTTTGAAGACATGGGGGATTGCATATTCACTGGATTCAAAGGTCTATTAAAGCTAAGTTTATGGGAACTTTAATGGGATGAGGAGTCAGAAGACATGGCACTATTGTCTCCACTTCATGGATGATGCCATTGTTTCAATAGTTTTTTTTTAAAAAAAAGAAAAAAAGAAAAGTTTCAACGATTCTAAAGAGGTTATTTAATTTGGCTAATATCAAGGGAAACCACTTTGAATTCTCTACGATATCCTCTACCCTCATCTCTTATTGTTATTGTGCTTCCCTCCATCTCCGTCGCACCCCTCTCCCCTTTCTTTTTTGCATACTTGTTTATAAATATCAGTTCGTAGTGGATGCATATTGGGTAGCTTAATTTCTTTTGTTACTGAATAATTTCACTTGCTTAATTTATGTATATGTGTATATGGAATAATCAGATAGAATCTGCTTAAATGGATAAAAGTTGGATGAAGGAGTGTAGATCGAGCAAAATGTTATTTTGATAGAGTTAATAATTTTATCAAATTTGCACTTGAGAAAGCAGCCACCGATGGAGCAATTTATTGTCCATGTAGGAAATGTTTTAATAGGTTCTCAATGGATTCAAAAACAGTTCATGAGCACTTGTTATGGAATGGTATAATAAAGGGTTATGATAATTGGTTTTTTCATGGAGAATCTATTTTTTCATCCTTAAATGAACAACCTAATTCGATTAATCCAACTATTAGTAGTGTGGCATCAAGATTGGATGGGAAATATGAAATGCGAGGACTTCTTCAAGATGCATTAGGAATTCTACCAGAACAAGAAAATAATGAGAACTCGCATGCTAATAATAAAGCATATGCAGCAATGAGTCCACACACCGATATGCAACATTCTGAAGATCATATACATGACAATTCGGCTAATGGCTCATCACCTTCAAATGACGATAGAATTCGATTCGAAAACTTATTGCTAGATTGTGATCAGGAATTATATCCAGGTTGTAAAAAATTTTCAAGAATATCATTCATATTGAGATTATATCATCTTAAGTGTTTGAATGGTTGGTCTGCGAAATCTTTTACCATGTTGATAGAGCTATTGATTGAAGCATTTCCATATGGCATTTCATTACCACCCTCTTATTATGAAGCTAAAAAAATAATTAGAGACTTAGGATTGGGTTACCAGAAAATTGATGCTTGTCCAAATGATTGTATCTTGTATTAGGGTGACAATGAAAAAAAAGAATCTAGTAATATATGTTTATCCCCTAGATGGATGATGAATAAAAGTTACGCAATGGATGAAGAGATTGACAAATATAGGAAGAAAAAACCAGCCAAAGTCTTATGGTTTTTTCCTTTGATTCCAAGGCTCAAAAGACTTTATATGTCTTCCAAAACTGCTTTTTCCATGAGGTGGCATGCTGATGGAAGGAACAAAGATAGGAAGTCAAGGTACCCCGCAGATGCTTTAGCATGGAAAGACTTTGACCAGAGATATCCTGAATTCGCAGCTAATCCTCGTAGTCTGAGGCTTAGCCTAGCCAGTGATGGTTTTAATCCTTTTAGAATTATGAGTACCACATATAGCACTTAGCCAGTTGTATTAGTTCCATATAACATGGAACCTGGGGTATGCATGAAACAGTCATCATTAATATTGCCCATGGTTATTCCTGGAGAAAAAGGACCAGGAAATGATATCGATGTCTTTTTATAACCTTTAATGGGAGAACTGAAGTAATTATGGTTCGGTATGGATGCATTTGATGCAGGTGGTAATGAATTCTTCAAGTTACGAGCCTCGCTTTTGTGGACAATTAATGATTTTCCTGCATATGCTAATTTATCAGGTTGGAGAAGTAAACGACATGTAGCTTGTCCATCTTGTGGGGAATTCATTAATTCTAGGTGGTTACGTAATGAGAGAAAATTTTGTTACATGGGTCATCAACGATGGTTGGATCATGATCATCCGTATAGATTCAGGAAAGATGAATTTGATGGCATTGAAAAGTTACGGTTAGCAACATCACCGATTTCTGGTACTGAAATATTAAGACAGTTGGATGGTGTTCCTTTCTCTTATGGAAAAACATCAAAATTAAATAATAAACGAGCTAGGAAAGAAGCTGATAGCTCTAAAATTAGTCAATCGAATGCTGAGCAATCTAGTGTTAATAATAAAACAGGAATATTTGAAGATGCTGATAATTTTGTTGAAGATTTAGATAGATGTTAGGGATCTACAATTGCAGTACCTCATTGTTTATGGAAAAAACGGAGCATCTTCTTTGATCTTCCTTATTGGGAATTCAATCTCCTTTGTCATAATTTAGATGTCATGCATATTGAGAAAAATGTTTGTGATAACTTGATTGGTACCAATTCACTAATACTCAAGCACAAGAAGAAGACCCAGGCAGCGAAGTTTATGATGACGTAGAAATAACAGGTACGACATTAATATAGTCTTTGAAATATTACTTTTATAATGTTAAATATAACTAATTATGTTACAGATGAGCAAGGGAATGTACAGAAAAAATGAGGTATACGTCCGAAAAATGTGTGGACATTACCCAATAATGAGTGGATTATTGTTCACTTTAATGAGTTAGGTCAACCAATTAAAAGAGGAGGTGGAATCTTAGGTGGCTGGTTGGGAACTGTGGCAAGGAAAAAGGAGTTTTGTTCAATTGAATGGATAGATTGGAGGAAAATGCCTAACAATAATAAGAAGAACTTGATAATTTTGACAAAGGTAAACAAACTTGATCTTCTTTTATTCTGTAAATTTAAAATTTTAGTGTTTTTTAATACATTTTTTTTACTAATTTAAATTGTTTTACAATCTTATAGAAATATTTTGAGATACCTGATGATTTTGAAGTTCAAAAGTAGGTGCTTCAATCAATTGGTCGAAAGTGGAAGGATTACAAATTCGATTTAAAATGTAAGTATTTTTTTTACCAGATAAGACTTAAGAAGAAATATTCAATTCAATACTTCAGAATTCTTCAAAACAGGAGATGACCCATGGAAAAAAACCAGGTCGGATTGAATTCTTCAGAATGACTCATATGAGAAATGATGGGAATTTTATCAATGAGCAAATCCAAGAAGTTGTGGTAATACCTTTTTTTTTTTTTTTAAGTTGTCAAACTAAAGGTTATTACTCATTCTTAAAGTATATTATTGTCGTGTGATCTCTAATTTTTATATTTGTTATTATTAAAAAGGAAAAAGCTAATAACATTGTTGCTGAACGTGCGGCATTAAATGTGAACCGTAATGCCAATGAAGTCGAGGATGATGTCTTCAATGAAGTTTTAGGTAAAGATCAATATAGAAGAGTTAGAGGTTATGGATTCGGAGTTACTCCTCCTACACAGCTGTTTAGAAGTAAAAGTTGGCTTAAATGTCAAAATCAGCATGAAGTAGAACGTCTTCAAAAAGAACTGTATGACATGAATCAAACTTATGAAGCAAAGATTGGAAGTATGCAACAAGTGTACGAAGTAATGAAGAATGATTATGAGAAACAAATTCCTGATCTTCGTAAAGAGTTAGATTCTATTCGAAGTGACATGTCTCATTTAAAAACAATCTTTTCTGAGGTAAGTCACATATATGTACTTATTTTTATTTAAATAATAGTAAATAAAAGAAAGTTTCTAATATGAATTTTATTTTTTTAGGCTGTTCATAACTTTAGTGAATCTACCTATACTCCAGAGTGACTCATTTTTTTAATTCTCTTCAAGTAAGTGAAATATCTTCCCCAATTATTTCAATTAGCTTGTAACTATTAACTGTATTAGGAATTTGATTTAAATCTATTAAATGTTCACCATTTTCCCCCCTTTATTTGATGTGTAGGGCTATTGGATTTTCCATCAATTCGCAGCAATATGAAAACCTTTTCTTTTTTTTAAATAGTTTTCCAATAAAATTGAATATTTATATTTAGTTTGATTTATATTATAGTTAGACATTTGCTAAAATGCTTATTAGTATGACTATTTAAATTTTGTTCCAATTTGTACGATTTATTTCAATAAATATTATTCATTTTGTTCTAAACTTTCATTGTTTTACATATTTCTATTGTACAATGTAAAAAGAAACATTTTTTATAGGATTTTAAATTGGAAAAATTATCAAATAATAAAACATAATAATTATCGACTTTAAAAAAAAAAAAGTGAGGCCAAAATTAAGACACTATTTATATAGTGTGACAAAAAGAGGGACGCATTAATAAATAAGTATAGTTATTTTAGGGACGCTTAAAAAATATGGTCATTAAATTTTGGGACACTATGATTGATTGTGTCATAAAAAAAGGACAGAATTGTATTTATGTGTTGCTATTCGAGGACATTTATATAATAAAGTATCGCCAATTCTGAGACGCTATAGATATGAAATGTAGCAAAAAAATAGACAGAATCAAGAATTTGTGTCGTCAATTGTGGGACACTTTAATATAATGTCCTAAGGTTAACGACATTAGACAATTTAAACATAGTCAATTTAGAGACGCTTTTTAAAAAGCGTTGGTAAGTTTAGAGACGCTTCTATAAAAAATGTAGGTACATTTAGCGACGCTTATATAAAAAGCGTCGGTAACTTAATTTACCAACACAATGTCTTGCATCGTAAAATTTCTTTGTGACACTGCTTCTAGCAACGCATTTGGGGACACTTATAAAAATGTCTGTAAATAATTTTACGACACAAATTAGCGTCCCAAAATAAATTTATTAGCGTCTCTAAATGCTTAGTTTATTGTAGTGACTGTATAAACTATTTATGAATTTTTATATAATTGTGTTTATAATTTTTTTTCTACCACATATTAGAAATTTAAAATTTGTGTATTATTAACAAACTACACTATTATGTTATATTGTCTACAAAATTATTATATGTTTCAAGTTTTATAAAAGTTAAAGTTGATCAAACCAACTAAAACAAACCAAATCAAATTGCATTTAATGGTTTGAGGTTTGAAATTTTTTTTGTTTGATTTGCAATTTTCAAACCAAAGTTATTAATTTGGTTTGAAAAGAATTGAACCAAATCCAAACACAAACACTGTTACTTTTTGATAAATGGCCAATTTGATTAGTAAATGTTGCCTTGGCGATCAACTTCTCTTCCGATGTATATAAACAGTCTATGAAAAGATGAATATGAGAGTTGGACCTTCTAAGAGACGTAGGTTCCTTGAACTTACTATAGAAAGGGTCCAAGAAAGCAGGAATATTGCATGCAGAAGCCAACAAGGACTGAAATCCGAGTATTTTGATTGATCTTGATAAAAAAAAAAAAAAAGAACACAAAAGTACTAAAATTTGAAATTAAAGTAAAATGAAAAAGGAAAGCTGGTAATAAAAGAATAAGGGAAATTTCTGAAAACTAAACAAAGCTATAAATAAAGATAAAGACAAAGAAAATGCAGAAAAGGAATTGAAAACTGAAAATTGGTAGTCTTGTAGATGTGTTTGTTGGATTGTTCTCATTCTGGAAATCCTTGCCCGTTTTATGCTTGTTGTGGCGTGGTAACTGGCTATCTGTATGTGGAGAAAATCTCGCTTCATGGCTCATCCTTGGTGGTTAGGAACAGTAGTTATTTACCGATCGTGCCGAGACATGGGGGTGACGACTCATTCGCTCCTAGTTCCGATATTGACCGGGTACATCGGTTGAAGAATTCTTGACATCATTATCGGATTAGCAAAAATTCTATTGGTTTTCGCTCAAAGTTACCATTGCAACGGATCGGCTAAAGTTGACGTCAAGACATGCCCCTCGAGTCCTATTGCTTTGGCAGCGCGATCAAGTGAAGCGATGGGAATCGTACCTCTTTTAATTCATAGTCGTTCTTTTCCTGACAAAGTTGGAATGTCCCAATCATTGTAGAAGGTTTTCGACTCCTTGGTTTTGAAACCCGCGAATGACTAGTCTTTAAATTTCACTTTAAATAGCCGTGCTCCATATTACTCCTTCATCAATACGAAATCCTTCTTCTGAGAAAACTCTGTCATGATCAGACTTCTATCCATCTCGTGAAATTCGACAGTATTCCTTGCACTTCTTTGATTAACGACCTCTGAGTCTCTATGGCCGCTCCAACTGATCACACCCCCTGTCTTTGATTCAAATTGAGGCTAACCTATACGACTTAGGCCCTTGGCTATTGTTGACGGAAGTCACCACTGATTATTTACGGTTTGCCTATCCGGAGGGTTTTGTCCTCCCGTTGAACCGGAATGACTTCTCTACGGTCGGTCTACCGTTTTCCTTCTGCCATTGGTTGCTTTCTCTGAAGAATTATAGAGAGTGGCGTTATCGCTGTCACGCTACTTTCGGTGTCATTTGGGATCAATAAGGCATCCGAGATGCCATTATGATGTTTGATTTTGACATGACTTTTTACTGCAACCTTTTTTGTTGTTGTTCTACCATTCTGGTCTTCGGCAATCAACAACTTCATATTCCCCCACGGGATGTTTTTCCCGACTATCTTGGACATCTGCCCTATCCTAGGCTTCCGATGCGATGGAGATGAGATTCCTAACCTCCATGATGACGAGCGTATGACTGTCGTTGAGGCCCATCTGGTAAAACTATTGCCTCCTATGGTAATTTCATGGCTGCCCAAAGGGGCGTAGGCAGGGTTTCGTCAGAGCAAGAGCATGCCTCCTTTCTATGGCAGTGGCTCTGCAAATACATTCTTTGCTCCCATTCGGAAGGAATAAGCAACGAATACTGATACTATGTATCTGCTATGTTGAGGAAAAAAAAGCATTGCAACCTAACTTCCTTGGTATTGGCCTTAGTCTATCGACTAATAAACCAGATGACTTCGGTCCTATCGGTTGGGAGTGACCCGACCAACCTTGGCGGTCCTCTCTGGGTCATGCAACTATAGCTTTATCAGTACGTCCCCCAATTTGGCATTAACAACCTCTTTGGTGACCCTGCGGACTCCTCTAACTAGGCTACTGGCTATTGAGAACCCCTATGAACAGATCTTCTGCCGGTATATTATGTCCTATCTTCATCAGAATCTCCTACAGAACATGCTTCACTTCTTCTCCAACTTTGCTCGGGAGACTGCCCCTCTCTAGTTGACGAATCTTACTGACGCATCGGAGGGTTCCCAACATACCATCTAGGCCAAAATGCTGTATCCCAGGGAGCTCCTTTTAGGGGCTAAACAAGGCGCTCGAAGTGCCAAATCTTCCTGTGAATGGTACAATCCTCATTGCTTCTCTTGATAATTTGGGTTGATTCAGGACATCCCTACTGATCCTGGTCATATGTCATCCTATACTGTTATACATGTCCTATCAGCTGAAGATGCGCATACTTTAGCCAATAAGTCCTTAACCATTCTCTGTTCTTTTGAGTATCATCACTTGCAGGTCGTCAGAGAGGCCACACCTAACTTCAACTTATGGTGGCAACTGATGAGTGATATACTCTTCTCGACCCCTGTGGAGGCATGGCTGCTTAGGCTGCCTAGGTCAGCAACAGTGGTAGTGAAAGCATCGGCGCCAAAGAAAGGTAAGTAGAGCAAGATATCTGTCAGTCCGATTGCCACGCTGTTATTCTAGACACCCCCGGTAAAGAAAGCCCCTACTCTTCTACCTGCTGGAAAGGAAGTAAAAGAAGAAAAAATAATCCTACCTCTGCTTAGGCGGTCAAAAGGCAGCAAGCCACCTATACCCTGACAATCACTAAGGTTTAGATTTCCTGTGTTGAAATTTTTTCTGATATTCTTCAATTTTCGACTCAAAGGCTAACTTCTTATTCCCTTCCTTTGCAGAAACAAAAAATCAACTAATTAGTTATTTCTAACTTTTCCTCAGAGTCGATAAAAACTATGCCCCCTTTGTCATCTGAAAGAATAACACTAGCCGAGGAAGGAATTTCAGCTGCTTCACCTTCATCGGCTATTCCTCCAACGTCCGAAATGCCTATCTTAGATAAAGCGACGGTTGGCAAACCTACTTCTTCTCCTGTGAAAACAGTCTCTGAGCTCTCTTCAGTAGAGCTTCCAAAAGAACCTACCCTTTCTCGACCAATAACATCTGAGGTCCCCGCTTTAGAGTTTCTACGTAGCCTAATTGGGGCCAACCTGCCAACCAGCCAACCTTCCCGAGATGAAATCAGTCGAGCCTCCTACTACTAGCGCAATCGATCGATTCTAATATTCCTGTTGAATTAAAATGTCTATCGGTTGATTACCTGAGGTATATGAGGTTCATTCAACGCTTTTTCTCAGATACCCAAAACAGGAGGGATGAAGCTGCTCGTCAGCTTAAGGCTTTAGAGGTGATACTCGTCAGCAAATATCCTACTGATATCAGAACGCCAATCTTCTTCGTGTTCTTCTCCTGATATTTGCTGGCACATTACTGAAGGCTTTAAGAAACGGAAAACACAGGACATACAGTGGAAGCGAAAACAATGAAAACTAGAAAACTTAAAAATAGGGGAACTGAACAGAGCCGACTCCAGCTCCGGCAGCCTTAGCAGGTGCCAGTCGTGCTCTGCACGGATTCGGAGGTTTAAAAAAAATACCTCTTTTCCTCGTTCTAAGAATTGGCTGGACCGGAATGTGCGCAACCAGGGTAGGTGTGCTGGTGGAAACACCTGGTGTGATTCCTACAAGTCTCCTACTCCGTCTTTGCATGTAGGTATATAGCAAACTCTCGGTCTTCCAGTATATGACCTGTCTAATTCCGTTTAGTGAACAACTTACAAGGTTAGGGAACTTTCTTGGAGAGAGAGAGAGAGAGAGAGAGAGAGAGACGTCTGGCTGGTTTTTCCACAGAGAGGAGCCCGTAAACAAAAAAAAAATTGTTATCTTCAATCCTCCTGTTTAACCTAAATAAAAACCTTAGGTTAAACTGGATTGAGCTATTAGACTTTTAATTTAACCTTTTGGGCTTAATTAATTATTCTAATTAGAACCAAATAAATGACCCAATTAATAATTAATTTTTTAACCCAAATAAACTAGTCCAATTAACAAGCCTATATTAGTTTAGTCCCAGGCTAATCTTTAATTATTCAAATTGGGCCAAAGCCCTAAATAATTAATTAACCCACCAAACTAATTTAATTAATTCTCTCTCCATGGACCTTTATTTTATTTTAACCTAACAATTAAATCAGGCTACTTAAATAACATAAATTTCATTTAATTTAAGATCAATTCCTTAGCCTATATTTAATTAGGGCTCACGATCTATACTGGGGACCAAAAGACACACCGTCTTAGCTACTAAAATGATCAAAATACCCTTGCTATATAAATACATGTATTTTACATTTTAAATATTTCCTAATATCACCACAAGGAAATATTGACCCCAAGGACAATGCTGCGTTAGCAAAGTCTCCGACCTACAGGTGTAATGACTAACATACCCCTCTATACATCGCCGTACATTTAGAGAGGAAGAAGTATACTAACACCTCTCTAAATGACATCTACCATCCTTAGGCTTGTAGTCCAATGATCCACGACCTCTTGGATTATTTCCACTTTCCAAGGGAGCTACCCTAAAGCAAACATCCAAGTCATGTTTCTTAGGGCCCTAGATATTTAGATCATTCAAACAACCACAATGGGCGATATAGTATAGAAACTATCTTGTACAAGTCTGTCTTAACTAACTAGTCACACATACCCAACATGCAAGTATATTGACCATACAATAGAACCTCAACTATAGCATATCAAAGTATATGCTTTCATCTTCGTCAGACCACCAACTCATACCCAAGTCGTAGAGTACTAGTTCATGCTGTAGCGGTAGTAGTCTAGGCTTCTACCATATAGTACTTTAAGAAACCACTACTACAGGTCCTGTTCTACGTATTCGAAATATGCTTATGTCATGAAGTGAGTGGACTACTCACTGGCTAAGGGTAAGCCATTCCCCATTTAGAATTCACAACATAATAACCTAGACATGATGAGATTCATATTCTCATCAATCGGTTAAGAACGAATGTTTATGTGTTAAGTAATCCGTGATCCATACCTTACTGTGAAAGACCTCTATTCACATGGACCACTTACTCAAACATAATGGGTATTTTTCAAATGTAATCGTGCACAAATAAGATGTAAATTTACAAACAATTTCTGAAAATAAATCCTTTTATTAAAACATTCGATATTTATATCAGAAACCTAGTCTAAAAGGGTATATCTCCCAACAATCTCCCACTTGCACTCTAAGACTAAGTAAGTTCGTAGGTGCCCACCGCTATGACGTCTAAGTGTCTCTTAAAGACTCTCTCAGCCGAAGGCTTGGTGAATAGATCAGTTAGATTGTTCTCGGAAGCAATCTGTTCCACCACGACTTCCCGTCTCTAGATGAAATCTCGGATCAGGTGGTACTTCCTCTCGATGTGCTTCCCCTTCTTGTGGTTCTTGGGTTCTTTTGATTTTGATACTGCTCAAGTATTGTCGCAATACATCACAATCAGCCTGTCCATATGTGGCGTGACTCCAAGTTCTGAAAGGAACTTCCCGAGCCAGACTGCTTTCTTGGATGCCTCCAAAGCTGCCACATACTCAGCTTCCATGGTTGAGTCAGCAATGCAAGATTGCTTGATACTCCTCCATGAAATGGCTCATTCAGACAAGGTGAAGACATATCCACTAGTGGATTTTCTCTCATCCTTATCCGCCTGGAAGTCTAAGTCTGTGTATCCTATAGGAACCAAGTCATTAGTTCTGTAAACTAGCATATAATTTCTTGTTCCCTTAAGGTACTTGAGAATATGCTTTACAGCTTGCCGATGAACCTCTCCAGAGTTTGACTGATATCTGCTAACCAAGCCTACGACAAAGCAGATATCTGGCCTAGTATACAGCATGGTGTACATGAGACTTCCCACAGCCGAAGCGTAGGGAATCCTACTCATTCTGTCCTTTTCTTCTTGAGACCTAGGACAATCCCTTGAAGAAAATGACAACCTATGTCTGCAAGGAATTAGAGCTCCCTTGCATGAGTCCATGCTACACCTGGTTAGCATGTTATCAATGTATGCCGTTTGAGATAATCTTAACATTCTCTGCTTCCTATTTCTAAGAAGTCTAATTCTGAGAATATAGCTGGCTTCTCCCAAGTCCTTCATACTAAATTGACTAGACAGCTAAACTTTTGTAGATGATAATGACCCTACATCATTTCCAATGAGTAGAATGTCATCCATATACAAGATAAGAAAAATCACATTAATGCCTTCAAGTTTCCTATACACGCATGGTTCATCCTCGTTTTGAACAAAATCATAAGACTTTACAGACTCATCAAAACGAATGTTCCATGCCCTTGATGCCTGCTTCAGTCCATAAATGGACTTCTTAAACTTGCAAACCAAATGCTCTTGGCCTTTAGCAATAAAACCTTCCTGTTGGGACATATAGATGTCTTCACTAAGATGGCCATTTAAAAATACAGTCTTGACATTCATTTGTCATATCTCGTAGTCATAATGACATGCGATGACAAAGAGGATATGGATGGCCTTAAGCATGGCTATAGGGAAAAAAGTTTCCTCATAGTCGATTCCCTCTTTCTGAGTATACCCTTTCGATACAAGCCTAGCTTTGAAAGTTTTCACCTTTCCATCTACTTCCCTCTTTTTCTTGTATACCCACTTACACCCTATTGGTTTTATCCCTTCAGGTGAAGCTACAAGATCCCAAACCTGATTGAGGTACATGAACTTAATCTCGGTTTTCATTGCTTCATACCATAGATTTGCATCGGCATCAGTAATAGCTTCCTCGTATCTAGTGGGGTCTTGTTTCTGATAGTCAGAGACTAGCTCGAAAGCCTCTCCAGTCCAGCTCCCCGAAACCCTAGACACTCTCCCACTATGATGAGGCTCCATATATATAGGCTCTTGAGGCTGTGTCTCTTTTTATTCTACAATCGGGTCAGGAGAAGTTGCTTATGAAGATAACTTCTCTTCTAGTTCCAACCTAGTTGAACCTTTCGTGAAAGTACTTTGATCATCCTCTAGATATCTAGCATTGGTACCAACCAGTACTTTCTGCTCTTTAGGATGATAAAAGTTACCACCATTTATCCCTTTTGGATACCCAATAAAATAGCATAATTCTGATCTTGGTTCCAACTTGTCTCTCTTGACCAGTACATAAGTTGGACAACCTCATATCCTGAGATGATTCAGACTTAGCTTACGCCCAGTCAACATCTCATAGGGAGTTCTAGGTACTGACTTGGAAGGCACCAAATTCAGAATGTGTGCCGCTGTTTCCAGGGCATATCCGTAAAAATACACTGGAAGAGTAGCATGAGACATCATGCTTTGGATCATTTTCATCAATGTCCTGTTCATTCTCTCAGCTACTCCGTTCTGCTGAGTGTCCCTGGCGCAGAGAGTTGGGATACTATCCCATAATGTACCATGTAGTCCTTGAATTTACCAAGGAGATACTCTCCACCGCGATCCGATCTTAAGGTCTTGTTAAATTTACCTGTCTAACGTTCCACTTCAGCCTTAAACTCTTTGAATTTGTCAAAAGAGTCAGACTTGCGTCTCATCAGGTAAATGTAACTAAACCTTCTACAATCATCCATGAAAATGATGAAGTACTCAAAACCTCCCCTAGCTGGTGTAGATAAGGGACCACACACATCAGTGTGAACAAGACTCAATACCTCCTTGACTCTATCCACTTTAGGGGTAAATGACCTTTTGGTCATTTTTCCCATCAGTCAGGACTCACACTGAGGCCAATTTTTTAATCTCAATTAGCCCAAGGGCCCATCATGGATCAACCTCTGAATCCTGGTTAAATTGATATGACCCAATCTTAGATTCCAAAGATAAGAGTCATTGGCATTGGTCTTTCTCTTCTTTGTTAAAAGTTCAGATTGAGCGTTATTTAATTGATTATTAATAGGGTTTAAGAAAAATAGATTTCCATACATGTGCCCAGTACATAAAATTTCTCCATCTCTACTGATAGAAATATCAAAATGGAAAGATACAGAATATTCTTGATTTATTAGTTTCTCAACCGAAATCAAATTCTGTCGAAATCTAGGTACATATAAAATATCTTTCAAAACCACTATTCTATTATAATAAAAACAAGATCTAGCTCTCCCACTACAAAGGCACAAACTTTTGCTCCATTTCCTACATGTAGTCCATATTCACCATTCTGGAGTCTTCTAATATTTCTAAACCCTGTAAGGAGTTACAGATGTGATCAATGGCTCTTGAATCAATAATCCAAGTGGAAGTTGATCCAACTATTGATATGAACTCTAGATAGAAAACATTACCTGTGGGGTTTTTCTTGGCTTGAAGATCTTGACACTTTTTTTTTCAGTGTCTCTTCAGTCCACATTTGAAGCACTTGCCATTGGGTTTGTTTTTTAACTGGGTCTTAGGCTAGGCCGCTGCGTTACCCTTATTCTTCTTGAACTTTCTGGGCTTGGCCCAATTCTAGAAGATGAAGCCTTAGCAATCATAGCCTTCGATTGTGGCTTCATGACCTTCTCCACCATCTGGAACTCCTTCATCAACTCAGTTAAACCCATGTTTAACTTGTTCATGTTATAGTTCAACTTGAATTGAGTAAAAGAACTAAGTAGAGATTCGAGAACCATGTCCACTTGGCTTTCGGGGTCAATGACAGCCCCTAAGATTTCTGCCTCCTCGAAAGCAGCAATCATCTTGAGAATATGCTCTCTGACTGATGCTCCCTCAGCCATTTTAGTGTTAATGATGGTTTGAAGAGCCTCCTGCCTTGCGGGCTGGCTCTTATTCGCAAACATCGTGGCTAATGATTGGGTTATGCCATACGCAGTGGTCATATGCTCATGTTTGGATTAGAGCACATTAGACATGGAGGCCAACATGTAACAACGAGAGTTCTTGTCGTCCTTCTTCCATGCTTTCTCAGCCTCATGCTCTTCGACGGTAGAACCCTCCTCGATAACAGGGCAGGTTTCGTAAAGGACATACTTATACTCTTCCACTGTGAGTATTATATCCAGGTTCCTTTTCCAATCCACAGAGTTTGGTCCCGTTAGCTTATTCTCTTGGAGAATAACGATCAATGGACTAAAAGAACCTCCTACTATTTCTGAAAAATCGAAAAATAAAAGAAAAAGATTCAGTTTGTGAAAACAAAACAAATATGTGCACTTTATCCTTATTATCAAAACTGATAATAATTAATTTGGCTCTTAAGAAAACTGACATAGTTTCTTGGAAAGATTAATAGTTTCCTAAACTAAGTGTGTTAACCACCACAGAAGATAACTCCATCGAGGGGATGGTCATTTCCTCTCATTTCCTATGAACATTCCTTATACTATAACCTCCAACGAGGGGCTGGCCGATCATAGTACGTGCCCTGGATTATTAATTACATCCCTCCATTAGATCTAGATCCTTGTGATATCCCCATCCTATACGGGTTCACTCCCAGGGTGACGCGAGGGGACCCACGATCTCTAATGAGGATCATGATGGAACCCGTGGGGCCGTTAGAACCCCTCTCCTACTTAGTTTTTTAAAACATGGGTTTTCTGGAAAAATATCATTTTGGAAATTTCCATTAAGTTTTCCCTTAACTCAAAAGTAGAATGTCTAAGTCCATAAAAATCTCTATGTCAAGGTTTATATCCTTTGAGAGTTTTTCCCATAGATTATTTTTATTTAAGTTAAAACTTAATGATTTCAAAAAAATTTCAATTAAAACTTTCTAGAGACTTTGGTCTCAAGTTTATTTGACAAAACAATTTTCTTGTGCCAAAATCAAAACAAAATGGTCTTCTGTTTTAATCTTACAAAAATATCTAAATCCAATATATTTTCTATGTCAAGGATTAAATCATTTGAGAAAATATCTAAAGATTAATTCTTGTTCAAGCTAAAATAACCATTTTATTTGTAGAAAAATATTTTTCTTGTCAAAACAACATTCCCATAGACTTTGGTCTTTGAGAAAGCGTGCACATAGGTACATGAAAATAAATAGCATGCTAGAAAATAGTAAACGTTTTCATGCTCTTCTATTTTTAAACCTAAGTACCCAGATAATAGAATTAAACACATTAATTAATTAATTAATTGTCTTATTTAATCCTAAAATCCCTTACTAATATTTTTCATGCAAAAAATATTCCTTGAATATTAACTATTGCAAAATATTAACTTTGCCTGGTATGGACCCCAAAAGCAAAAGAAATTGCAAGAAAAATTATAAGGAAAATTAAAAAAATTTTCCTTGGTCCATTGCACCCGCTGCACTGGATCAGGCACCCCATCTGAATTGTAGTCCACTGCACCCGCCGCATAGAACTAGGACCCATAAGTAACTAGCACGCGGACCGGATTCCAGACCCTAGCTAGCGCCGATTTGGGTGGCCTAGCCGGCGCCGGTTCCGGTCTGGACGGCTCTTCCTGCATTTTTTTTTTTTTTTTTTTTGCGAATTTTCCCTATTTTCTTCTCAACTTCTAGTATCAATGGCTCTCCGATTTCAAACCAAATACAATGAAATCAATCAAAACCAACAATAGTCTATACCTAAAAACATTGGGCTTGCACGATTTGTTAAGAAAAACAGTAATTACACATCTTCTATACCTTCACCTGCGAGGTTTAACAGAGAATCTATCCATACCATAAATAGCGAAGGGTCACAATTTTAATAACACATATGTGTCCAATTTTATTTATTTAGATGCATGCTCCCTATATTTTCACAAAACCTTCATGCCCCGAAACCAATTGAAGGCTTTAAGAAGCGGAAAACACAGGGCACGCAGCAGAACCGAAAACAATGAAAACTGGAAAACTCAAGAACAGGGGAACCAAACAAAGCTGGCGCCGGCTCCGGCAACCCTAGCCAGAGCCGGTCGTGCTCTGCACGAATTTTGAGGTTTAAAAAAAAATCTCTTTTCCTCGTTCTAAGAATTAGCTGGACTGGAATATGCGCAATTAGGGTAGGTGTGCTGATGAAAACCTTTGGTGCGATTCCTGCAAGTCTCCTACTCCGTTTTTACATGTAGGTGAACGCCAAACTCTCGATCTTCCAATATATGGCCTACCTAATTCCGTTTGGTGAACAACTTACAAGGCTAGGGAACTTTCTTGGATAGAAAGAGAGAGAGAGAGAGATGTCTGGCTGGTTTTTCCACAGAAAGGAGGCCGTAAAAAAAAAAAAATGTTATCTCTAATCCTCCTGTTTAACCTAAATAAGTTAAACTGGACTGGGCCATTGGACTTTTAGTTTAACCTTTTAGGCTTAATTAATTATTCTAATTAGAACTAAATAAATAGCCCAATTAATAATTAATTTTTCAGCCCAAATAAACTAGTCCAATTAACAAGCCTATATTAGTTTAGTCCCAGATTAATCTTTAATTATTCAAATTGGGCCAAAGCCCTGAATAATTAATTAACCCACCAAACTAATTTAATTAATTCTCTCTCCATGGACCTTTATTTTATTCTAACCCAACAATTAAATCAGGCTACTTAAATAAAATAAATTTCATTTAATTTAAGATCAATTCTTTAGCATGTATTCAATTAGGACTGACGGTCTATATTGGGGACCAAAAGACACACCACCTTAGCTACTAAAATGACCAAAATACCCTTGTCATATAAATAACTGTATTTTGCATTTTAAATATTTTCTAATATCACCATAAGAAAATATTGACCCCAAGGACAATGCTGCGTTAGCAAAGTCTTCGACCTACAGGTGTAATGACTAAAATACCCATCTATACATCACCGTACATTTAGAGAGGAAGAAGTATACTAACACTTCTCTAAATGACATCTACCATCCTTAGGCTTCTAGTCTAATGATTCACGACCTCCTAGATTATTTCTGCTTTCCAAGAGAGCTACCTTAAAATAGACATCTAAGTCATGTTTCCTAGGGCCCTAGATATTTAGATCATCCAGACAACTACAAATGGCGATATAGTATAGAAACTATCTTGTACAAGTCTGTCTTAACTAACTAGTCACGCATACCCAACATGCAAGTATATTAGCCCTACAATAGAACCTCAACTATAGCATATCAAAGTATACTACATGCAAGTATATTGGCCCTACTACTGCTCAACTATGTCATGAAGTGAGTGGACTACTCATTGGCTAAAGGTAAGTCATTCCCCATTTAGAATTCACAACATAGTAGCCTAGATATGATGAGATTCCCATTCTCATCAATCGGTTAAGAACGAATGTTTATGTGTTAAGTAACCCGTGATCCATACTTTACTGTGAAAGATTTCCATTTACATGGACCACTTACTTAAACACAATGGGTCTTTTCCAAACGTAATGGTGCACAAATAAGATATAAATTCACAAATAATTTCTAAAAATAAATTCTTTTATTAAAGCATTCGATATTTGTATCAAAAACCTATTCTAAGAGGGCATATCTCCCAACAATTACTACCCTGGCTCTTTTCTTAAAACCTGAAGCCATTTGAGCTAAATCGTTTGCCCCCTGGTTCTCAACTCTAGGAATATGAGTCAAGATAACTTCTAAAAAGTGTTGCAGCAATGCCTTTTCTTCCTATAACTTAATCAGCAAAATAGGGTTAGTACACTTATACTCACCTAAAATTTTTCGGATGAGAATTTGAGAATTCCCTGTTATATCAACCACTTGTGCATTTAAAGCTTTCAAAACTCAAAGTTCTAGAATGAGGGCATCGTATTCTGCCGGATTATTTGAAGTTCCTTCTTCCTTGTCATCCACAAGGGGCTTCAATGATCAAACCAGCATCTACCTTACACTGGGTGCTAGATCCATCAAACTGCAACTTCCATAGTTTGTATGAAATGTATCCATATACTTCTTCTTTTTCAGGATTGGACACTTCTAAACATGGATGTTCAGCTAAAAAATTAGCTATGGCTTGCCCTTTCGTTACTTTTAAAAGCAAGTGAGTCAGAGAAAAAGCATGTAACTTAATGGCCCATTTCATTAAACATCCTTGCAGAAAAGGACGGTTCAATAAGTATTTGACAAGATCAATTTTGCATAAGACTTGCACTTCCCTAGATAACATACAATGTTCTAGTTTCATGCATGCATAATATGAAGACAATCATAGCTTCTCAATAGGAGAATGCCTTATCTCAGTGTCCGCCAGGTTCTGGCTGAGGTAATATATTGCTTTTGCAATCCCCTGTGCATCGTCTTGAGCTAATTGGCATTCGATAAACTCTTGAGTCGTTAAAATGTACAATTTCAAAGATGCCTTATCACGTGGCGACATCAAGATAGGTGGTTGTGATAAAGCTATTTTGATCTAATTAACGTCGTCTAATGCTCCGGCTGCCAGATAAAATCTTGAGATGACTTCAAACAGAGTAAAGAGGAGAATACCTTTTGCTTTTCTACAGTATTTGCCTACAAACATCGTAGAAAATTAATCTTTTCTAGGAAATTTTAGAGTTTTTTTTTGGATCGCGGTGGCCTTACCTGTAGAATATCCCATACTTTATTCTTATCCACTTCAATTCCTCTTTAATGCATTAAGAATTCGAGGAAATTTCTAGTTGAAACTCTGAAAGCACATTTAGCGGGGTTGATCTTTAGCTGGAGCTTGTGCATTTGGAGAAAAGCTTGCCCTAACCATCTTAGGTGTCATGAGAAAGTGGATGACTTAACCATTAAATCATCAATATAAACTTCCATGGTCTTGCCAATGAGATCATGGAAAATAAGGTTCATGTCTCTCTAGAAGGTAGCTCCAGCATTCTTCTAAGCCAAAGGGCATAACTAGCCATTCAAACAAACTGATAGAACTTGGACATCGAACTGTATCCTCTTTGGCTATAAATATCTTATTATAACCAAAGTATCCATCCATAAAACTTAAGAATTAGTTTCTTACTGCCGAGTCTACCAATATATTGGCTATCAGCATGTTGTATTCATCCTTTGGTATGGCTAAATTCAAATTTCTGAAATCCACACAAACTCGCAGCTGGCCATTTATGGCCGTTTTTCTTGATGACGGGAACAATGTTGGACACCCAATCTGTATACCGACAGGTATGGATAAAACTACACCGAACTAGCCTCTCGATCTCTTTTTTAATTCTAGGTAGGAGTGTGGGATTAAAATGCCGTGCAGGCTACTTATGAGGCTTGAAACCTTTCTTAATTGGTAAGCAATGCTCCACAGTGCTTCTGTTCAATCCTGGTATTTCATGATAATTCCATGCAAAATAATTTTTGTACCTGTAGATCAGAGTTGTTATGGCATTTCTCTAATCAAGAGTTAAACATAAGCTTATCTTTGTAGTTCTGTTTTCTCCAGATTCCCCGATATCCATCTCTATTGGCGGTTTCTAAGAGATGAAGCCGGGTGCATACTGAACATCAGGGTCCTCTGTTTTCAAATATTTACCTTCTAACCCTTGCATTGTAATCTGATTGTGAGCTATGGTAAGCTTGGTGTACTGGCTTGGGTCAAAGGTAGAGTGGTAAAACATTGCCTCGTTCATGTGCATTTATGCTAAGAATGGATTAGGGTCGGTCGGTATCTTTTTCACTCGTTTTCAATCCTAAATCAACATCATTTGGTGGAGCATTGAGGGAATACTGATGTGTTTGGATTTGGGTATAAAAATCATACAAAAACTAAGTACATTCCCAATCAAGTTTAAATTAAAACGTTGGACCCAAATCACACATATGAGCAAGTGTACTCATCATTACTGAGCATAGGGTTCAAACGAGTGTCGATCCTCAAGGAACAAGTAAACATTAATTACCCCTCTTTCATTGTTTAACCGACTCAACAAAGTGAAAATCAAATAAAAAGGAAAAATAAAATAAAAATATGTACATGTCAAGGATGGAGAAGCATACAACTCAAACCATTGATTAGACAACCACGATCTTCAAAAACTTAACTATTATCATAATCAATCATTCTCTCGGCACCATGAAGGATTAAGGTAAATTAGTATCACTTGGTCTGTCTCAACTAATTCATCCAAAAGATTCATTAAACACAATCCTTAATTAAATTTTCGTGGTCTGGAAAATTTAAAACATGAAATTAATCAATGAATCCTCGGTCTGGAAAACATCAATTAACCTTTAATTACTCAATCCTCAGCAATTAACCTCTTTGGTCTAGCAAGTTAACAGCTAATGAATGCGAAAATTAATCAATTGCAACTATCATCAACCTCTTTAGTCTAGCAAGTTAATAATAGAAACAACCAACTAATCTCGAAATATGCCCAAGTAATTAAATACCAAGAACAATAGTCAATTAATTAAAAGATCAAATAACTCCAAGAATCATGATTATCTAAAATAATGTCAAATTATAATAGAACAATTAAAACGTGATTGTTAAGAAAAAGAAAACAAAGTAAAAGAAAGAACTCATAGACAAGCCTCCTTCTTCTTCCTTTGAAAATCTTCTTGTACAACCCTCCTTGAACTTGAAGAATTCCTCCTTAGACTGAGTGATTTTTTACGATGATCAATGAATTCTCCTCTTTTCCCTTATGTTTTTCATCTATTTATAGGCTTAAGAAGTTCCTAAACTTGTAGGTACAATGTTCTTGGCCGAGTAGAAGTTGGAAGATGCTAAAACTCCCCAGATTTTCAAAAACGTGTCAAAAAATCGCAACACCGCCTCAGGAACAGACCACAATCACCCCCGCCTTGGTCCTTTGGAGCCGGCGCCACCTGTGTTCTGTTTCTCCACTCGTTCGCTGATTTTTCTCCGAATTTTGCTCATACGTTCCAGAATGCAGCCGGCGCCACCTCCAGCCTTACCGCCGGTGCCAGTTAGGCTCTGTTCTACTCTGCTTCTCCAATTTTTTTCATCGCTTTGAAGTCTGTGCATCCAGTGTACAGCCGGCGCCGGTTCTAAGCTTCCAGCCAGCGCCACCTCTGCTCTGTTTCGTGACGGTTTTTCTTCGTTTTACCCAAAAACCTGAAATAATGACCAAAATACCTTTGCAAGGGTAAAATCTCAAATATGAAAGAATATGACTAGTTTTTGCACAAAATGTATTACAAAAGAGCCTCAAATAACTACGCAAAATATAATCAAATTAGCCCCTATCATATTCCCCCACACTTAGCTCTTTGCTTGTCCTCAAGTAAAGCATCAAGAACAAGTAGAAAAACACAAGGTTTTACTCACATCACTCAATAAATTCCCAAAATATTTCTTCAATGCTTTCTTTACTTATGAACATAAAACGTATGATACTAAATCTTTCACAGCCAATGTAAGACATGTGTAGTTATAAATGAATTAGTAGAACCATCACAATACTTCATAATATTCTCAAACCATTAGAAAGAAGTTAGTTCAAAAAGAATATGCATTCCATATGCTTACTTTTCATACACTCTCTCCACTAATCCGAGACATATCATGATTCCACTTAGATCAAGTAGGACTTTTAAGCTTGTAATGTAAGGCTAAAGGTTTGTAATGCAGCTTAGCAAACGAAGGATATAGGAACATCGAAAGTCAAAGAAAAACTGAGAGTAAGTAAGAAATGGGTAACCAAAATAAACCTATAATTCCCAACTCTTCTTGCTCTCCTATTTCAAGAACCAATCAAACAATAACCTTATATAACAACCCTTACGCATTTCAAGCAAATCCTGCATTGCTCTTTCTTTTTTCTTTCTTTTTTCTTCTTCTTTCACCTCTTCTTATCATCAATTCTTTTCCTCACAAGATCAATCAATTTTCTAGCAATAGTAGCAAGTATCTTATATAAACTTACTTTTAAAGTTCACTCACCATCCCTTTTGTGATTTTTTCGCTCTTTTTGTCTTCAATTCTCTTTCAATTATTTCTTCTTTTACTCATCTTTTTCTTTTTCTACTGCTGTTCTTTTCTTTTTCATTTACTTTTCTTTCTAGCAACTTGTTGTTTTCTCTCTTCACTCGTTTCTTTTCTTCTTTCTCATCTTTTTTCAGCTCGCATTCTTTTCTTCCTCAATCTTTCAACTTCTTCCTTTTATTCCACTTCTTCTCTTTTCCCAACTCCAATTGTAATTGATCCATGACTGAAAGTAACAAGTCATGATCTCTCTCCCCGCATTGTTCTCAACATACATACACTTTCATCCTTAAAGAGCATAAAGATTTGGAAATTATACAAACTCTCAGCACAAGTAATAGACAAAATATCGTGATGGGTTGTAAAGAAACAAATCACCAATTTAAGCTCAAAATAGGCACTAGGGATAATATAGCACTAGGTAGGCTTGAAAAGCTCAAACTATCCAAAGAAGGACTATTACTGTCATCCCTATGTTAAATCATGAATGTCTTTCTTATTTCGCCTCGAGAGGTATTCAAGTAAGTTCTAGAATGCTCCACGCATTTTAGAGAAAAAAACAGGTTTAAGAATAATACAAAGCATTTGATCAAGAACTACTGTGTCCAAGTGAGTGCAAAAAGTCATGCATAAGCCATAAATGATCTAGAACATATGCTCTATAATTCATCATAAAGACATGCACTAAAAAGACGGCTTGAAATCTCCAGAAAATCAGAAAATTTTTCAGAAAAATTTTGAAAAATTTTGTTCTCCCAAGAAAGCTAAAGAGTATGTAGAAGACTTGTCAATCAAACCACTCCCCCACACTTAAACTGGACATTGTCCTTAATGGCCAAATAAATATAACCAGAACAAACAATACCATGGGACCAAAAATATAAAGGAGAAGAGATAAGAAAAACAAACTTCCATTCCAAATTAGCTCCAAAAGTTTCACTCTTCTACATCTTTAAATTTTCAGAACTTTTAAACCAAAATTTTCTAAAGTAGCTCACCACTAAGAAAATACCAAGATAATTAATAAAAACTTGGATAAAGTATATCACCAAACCACCCCCCCACACTTAAATTGGACAATGTCCTCCTTGGTAAAAGATAAACACCAGAAAGCATCTCCAAAGGGACCAAAAATAATAAAGGGGTAGAAAGTTCAAGTAATACTTCCCAAGTGCAATAATGATCCAATAGATGGCCAAGCTTGAGGTAAGGAAAAGGGCTTGTCCAAGAGGACTTTATGCCTGTAAAACAAAACACAAATAAAAGCATAAGAAAAATAATAAAATAAAAACATACCTAAATAAAAGAAAACAAACTAAATAAAAAGACTAAAATAATAAGAATAAAAAAAATGCTCTACACCCATCATGCTTCCTCATCAAACCTTTTGAAAAGAAATTAAGTTCAAAATAGAAGATAGGAATAACGAATGTAGAATGAAGAATAGGGGATTTTGAAAAATGGAAAGTTCATGAAAACAATTTATCTTAGCAAAACATATAAACCTCATTTTCTAACATTCCTTTAGACACATAAATATATTTTCCAACATATAAGTGCACATAGTATCTAATGGATGCATCAACTTTGAACTCACCAATTAACCCTTCAAAAGATTTTTTACAATTAAAATTCCCCTTAAAACTTAGCAATTGAGTTCTTAAGGATGGGATCAAGAAATCCTTACTTTTCGACACATCTACAAAAACTAAGTTATCTCCCGTTGAATGGGGTGAAGGGTAGAAATTTCCACCATCCTCCAAGGACTTCTTATGATATAGTGTTGAAAGATCCAACTCCTTGAAGTATGCTAAAGTCAACATATCATTATTTGGACCCATATTCTCCAAGAAAAGAGAGGAACCTATGAAATCATGTGACAAAGAGAGATTTGGATTATTAGCACATAGAGAAGAATTGAATACCCCCTTCCCACATTGGACAGTTGTCCCTCATAGGATCTCCCCTCTCTTGGGAGATTCTCTTGTTCAAATGTATGGGCTAGCATGAACTCATGAGTCTCCTCAACAATCTTAATTAATTGTTTCCTTGGATCGCACCATCGTTGGGAAGCTTGTTCATGCTACTAAAGAGATGAATTTATATTGGCAACAAAAGAATTCACTAATGCTTTTAATGACATCTCACCAAAAACATTAATGTGAGCTTGTAATTTTGCCAATCAATACACTAATGTTTTTTCTTTTTTCTCTCTCTTTTTTTTAACAACTAAAAACTATCCTAATTGAATGCATGACCACGATACATTTAAAATAAGAATTCCTAAATTAAAATAAAAGTAAAAATTGTAAATAAAGAAACAACTAATAAAATAGTTCGTCTCCAATATCGTGTTAGCTTAAGTATAAACCTAAAAATAAAAAGAGTTAGTATTGACTCAAAATTATAGATGTAAAAATCAAAAAATTAAAAATATTATTATTACACATATTCCACATTAACATTGGGTTAGTAAAATTAAATAACTAAATATACAATTTATTCAAACATACAAAAACAAGTTAGTTATTATTAACATGTATCTCTCTATTTACATATTTACAACATATAATGAAAGTAAAATACAATTAGACAAACAACAAAATATGGCACTTCTTTATACAAGGAACATATATACATATTTACATGGTTAAATCAACAAAATCCAAGGTTTCATGCTATTGTTCCCCGGCAACGGTGCCAAAAACTTGATGTTTGGATTTGGGTATAAAAATCATACAAAAATTAAGAATATTTCCAATCAAGTTTAAATTAAAATGTTGGACCCAAATCACACATATGAGCAAGCGTACTCATCATTACTGAGCATAGGGTTCAAACAAGTGTCGATCCTCAAGGAACAAGTAAACATTAATTTCCCCTCTTTCATTATTTAACCGACTCAACAAAGTGAAAATCAAATAAAAAGGAAAAATAAAAAGGAAATAAAATAAAAATATGTACATGTCAAGGATGGAGAAGTATGTAATTCAAACCATTGATTAGACAACCACGATCTTCAAAAACTTAACCATTATCATAATCAATCATTCTCTCGGCACCATGAAGGATTAAGGTAAATTAGCATCACTTGGTCTGTCTCAACTAATTACTATCTTCTAGATAAATTAGCATCACTTGGTATGTCTCAACTAATTTATCCAAAAGATACATTAAACACAATCCTAAATTAAATTTCCGTGGTCTGGCAAATTTAAAACATGAAATTAATCAATGAATCCTTGGTCTGGCAAACATCAATTAACCTTTAATTACTCAATTCTCAACAATTAACCTCTTTGGTCTAGCAAGTTAACAGCCAATGAATGCGAAAATTAATCAATTGCAACCATCATCAACCTCTTTGGTCTAGCAAGTTAACAATAGAAACAACTAACTAATCTTGAAATATGCCCAAGTAATTAAATACCAAGAAGAACAATTAATTAATCAAAAGATCAAATAACTCCAAGAATCATGATTATCTAAAACAATGTCAAATTATAATAAAACAATTAAAACATCATTGTTAAGAAAAAGAAAGCAAAGTAAAAGAAAGAACTCATAGACAAGTCTCATTCTTTTTCCTTTGAAAACCTTCTTGTACAACCCTTCTTGAACTTGAAGAATTCCTCCTTAGACTGAGTGATTTTCTATGATGATCAATGAATTCTCCCTTTTTCCCTTGTGTTTTTCATCTATTTATAGGCTTAAGAAGTGCCTAAACTCGTAGGTACAACGTTTTTAGCAGAGTAAAAGTTGAAAGATGCTAAAACTCCCCAGATTTTCAAAAACGCGTCAAAAGATCGCAGCACTGCCTCAGGAACAGACCACAGCCAGCGCCGCCTTGGTCCTTCGCCACCTGTGTTCTGTTTCTCCACTCGTTCGTTGATTTTTCTCTGAATTTTGCGCATATGTTCCAGAATGCAGCCGGCGCCAGTTAGGATCTGTTCTACTCTGTTTCTCTAATTTTTTCATCGCTTTGAAGTCCGTGCATCTAGTGTACAGCCGGCGCCGGTTCCAGGCTTCCAGCCGGCACCGCCTCTGCTCTGTTTCGCGACGATTTTGCTTCGTTTTACCCAAAAACCTGAAATAATGACCAAAATACCTTTCTAAGGGTAAAATCTCAAATATGAAAGAATATGACTAGTTTTTGCACAAAATGTATTACAAAAGAGTCTCAAATAACTACGCAAAATATAACCAAATTAGCCCCTATCAAATATAATGGTTCGCGTGAATCCAATTCCTACCTAGTAAGACAGAATAAACCGATTTTGTCGTGATTACAAAGAAAACAGTCTTACTGACCTTAGATCTAATTGCCACATCAAAAGTGATGACCCACTTTGCTTTAGCTACATCCCCGGTGAAATTAAGTATTTGGATATCTGTAAGAGACAAATCAGTCTTGTCCTTACCCAAATGCCTTAAGGTTGCCAATGCCATTACATTCAGTACAGCCCCTCCATGAATGAATACTCAAGAGAAAGGCTTTTTGTTGATATGCACCTTAATGTACAACGGCTTGAGGTGATTAGTATGCTCTGCCGTTAAGATTGGGAAAAACATACTTTTCGATGGCAGCTTCTTCTGTTGCATTGTAGTCTTCCTCCACTACTTCTTGTCTAGCTCTTGCTCAGAATTGTGATCGAAGAATGCTAAGCATATTTTGACTCGGAGAAGCACACACCTACTCATCTAACCATTTTACAGGCATTTGTCTTTACTAAGCCTGTTTTCTCTGTTCCCGTTGTTTCTGATTTTTTGTAAGATGGGGACACTGACCCAGGAAAATTGGCTCCTTATGAGGTACATGTACTGTAAACTTCTCATATTTCCCATGGAAGTGAGTTGCAAAAGTCAAAACAATAAACCGAGTGAAAACCGACGATCGATCGTCTAGCCTTTGGAACGTTACCCTTTCCCCTTCCAAGGCTTTAGGTTGTTCTGTGATGAAAGAATCTCCTGGTTTATGCTCCACATCTTCCTTGCACATCTGTACCATACTTGCATTCGCCACTGGAAATGAGTCTGTATCGACTAAAGTTTCCTCACGTTTATCAGCAAATCTTACCATTCCTTCTTGCAAAGTCTTCTGAATTATATTCCTAAAAACAACACAATTATTGGTATTATGAGAAAATGAATTATGCCACTTACAGTATTTCTTGCCCTTCAACTTCTCTGGACTTGGGACTTTGTGGCCCAAAGTTAAACGGATCTGTTTGTCCTTAACCATTTGATCAAAAATTTGCTCGGCCTTTGATACGTCGAATGTATAAATGGATGGCCCTATTAGAGAAACCACCTCCTTCCCTTTGCTAGGTTTCAAAAAAGGACAAGTATAAGATGCACCTTTCACTAGCTCTGCCGCCATCACCTCTATCAGTTGTTCCTCCTCACTGTCTGTAACATCTTCCACAACTGATATCATAGTTTGTCCATGACAGAACTTAACAAACCGCTTCTTCTCCTTTCTCATGATTATTTCCTCTATTCTGATGGTATGAGATAATAAGTAGGACAAATAAGAAAAGTTCGAGAGAATGAGACACTCTTTAAGTTGCGGATGCATTCTACTGATGGATATTCTGGCACACTCCATTTCTTGCAGTTGAGTGGTACATTTGGTCTTGATCTGTCGAAAGCGCTCATTAAATTGGGATACACCTTCGGACGATTTCTATTTGACCGCCAGGAGATCTGCTATGGAAACCTCATATGCTGGTTTGAAAAAATGCTCATGAAAAATCCATTCTATATCTACCCATAAATACACAGAACTGGGCATCAGATTTTCATACCAAGTAAATGCCACCCCTATTAAATACAAAGAAAATAATTACAGTTTATGCCAGTCACTATTCTCGAATTCTTTACATTACGCTGTAAACCTCCCTATATATTCTATGATTAACTTGTTGTCTTCTCCAGAAAATGTGGAGAACTCAGGCAACTTAAACCCTCGAGATAACACTACCATAGAATCTACCCATTAGGGATAAAGTTTTTGATAAACTGGCCGATCCCTAATTTGTCGACGCAATGCTTCCATCATTGCATTGACATCGATTGATGGTGCTGGTTGTTGATTCTACATAGGGGACTTAGTATTACTTGCACCCCCATTGGTGCCTGGACCCCCGCGACCGGCTAGGGTGGGATTCTCCCTAGAAAATGCTCTGTAGTAGCCATGCCTTGTGTAGGCAATCCCAGACTCCTTTGGTACCCTATAGGCAACGAAAATGACGGCTCCCAGTGCAACAATTGTACTGACTCATAGGATGGTTCACCAATGGTTGAGACATGAGTATACACAACTGTCTGGGGTACCCCGTGAGTATTTTGCCTCTGTTCAAAATTATGCAACTCGTTCTAAAGTAGTGGCTGGAACACTATGGTAAATTGGGGAATAAGGCTCTGAATAAGTTCACATATACATTGCTCTATGGCCTGTCGTATGGCAGTTAAAGACGTATGTGTCAACTGAGACACCTGGGGGGAGACGAGGGTTATGATCCCTGTTGCTCAGGAAGGGTGACCTAAACATTATTAGACATCATCGCTGTAGGATCAAAAGCTTCCCGTAAAACCCAAACTATAAGCCGATCGGATAAATCTGACAAAGGCCCTGAGGATTGCTGTTGAGGATTTGACATAATGCGTCTGGAACACAGTTGCAGGCAACAACTACCTTTGGTCCCACTGGGCATGCCAATTTATGTTGTCTTACAAAAGGGGAGCCAATGAAACTGGCGATTGACTACTCTTCCGATGAACATGAGAGTCAGACCTTTTAAGAGATGTGGGTTCCTTAAACTTACTACATAAAGGATCCAAGAAAGAAAGAATATTGCATGCGGAAGCCAACAAGGACTAAAATCAGAGTATTTCGATTGATTTTGATAAAAAAAAAAAATGGAATACAAAAATATTGAAATTTGAAATCAAAGTAAAATGAAAAAGGAAAGCTAGTAATAAAAGAATAAGGGAAACTTCTGAAAAATAAACAAAGCTGTAAATAGAGATAAAGATAAAGAAAATGCAGAAAAGGAATTGAAAATTGAAAATTAGTAGTATTGTAGATGTGTTTGTTGGATTGTTCTTGTTTTGGGAATCCCTGCCCGTTTTATGCTTGTTGTGGCATGGTAACCAGCTATCCGTACATGGAGAAAATCTCGCTTTATGGCTTATCCTTGGCTATTAAAAACAGTAGTACTTTACCAATCGTGCCGAGATATGGGGATGATGACTTATCGGCTCTTGGTTCTGATATTGACTGGATACATCGGCTAAAGTTGACGTCAATAGTAAAATATGGAGTACAATACAAAGTCAGAAGTAAGCTTGAGATTTTGTGACTACAGTTGAAAGAAGGTAGCCCACCTAGAAAAATAAAAGCAAAAGGACAAAAAAGGGGGAAATCTTATTAATTAGGAATGTTTTTCCCTTTAGAAGAATAATTAGTAATGTTTTGTTGATTTATATTGAGGTATTATTTCTTCATTATACATTGTGAAAGCTAAGCCACGAAATTCTTAGACTAAATATGAAATGGAGAGGAAGAATATTAATGGATTTATTTTTATTGTAAAGGAATTAGAGGAGGCAAATTTAAGTGTTTGGATTGATATTTATGTTCAATGGCAATCGATTAGGATTAGGGTTTTTAGACACCATTGTTGGATCAAGAAGAAAATGGCAAAGCTACGATTTTTATTTCCTTCGAAGAAGAAGAAGAAGAAGAAGAAGAAGAATCGAAGTGATTTTTTTGGAATAAATTATTGCAGTAGTAAATAGAAAATGGATACGTGGCTTGAAACATTTTTATAATCCTTTTGTGAATAGTAAAATGATATATTTGCCCTTATAAAAATAGTCAATGCCAAAGTTAATCATTTGACTGATGGTTGACTGATAAAAAATTGATCGGAATGACTATATTTGCCAAAATAAAAAAGATAGGGGACCTAAAAAGTTGAAAACAAGAAAAGGGACCAATATTACCAAAAATAAAAAAGTTCAGGGACTAAACTTGACAATTTGCCTTTCATTTTTTCAGTTGTGTACAGTAAAATGACCAAATGGCCTTTAAAAAAAAAAAAATCAAAATCAGAGTTGACTGTGTTGACCGACCGTTAACTAGCCAAAAATTGATCGGAAGGACTACATTTGCCAAAAAAAAAAAAAAAAGAAGAAGAATGATCAATGTTTTCAAAAGAAAATAGATTGGGGACCTAATAAGTTAAAAATAAAGAAGAGGGACCAATGTTGTAAAAAATAAAAAGTTTAGGGACTAAATTTGACAATTTGTCGTTAAAAATATCTAACTTGACTTGTGTCCAATAGTGGTTGAAAGTGGAGGAAAAGAAACCAACTTTACTGAATACTTTTATATTAATTAAAAAACATTTTTTAATTAAAATACAAGTAAAGATGTAAATTAATAACTCATCTTTCCCTTCCTTTCTATTAACTATCTAACTATGATAAATATTGAATTATCACCTTCCTTTCTGTTCCTTTCCTTTCCCTCTAACTACTCTCCTTTCTTCTCATTCCTTTCCTTCAATCCAAAAATAGCCCCAGAACTGAAAAAAGGGGTTTATATTTTTGGAAAAAAATTGTATAGATACGGACTTTATATACTGTTGAATTTAAAATATGTATCATATAGATTGTCCACTATATCTTTTAAAATAATATAAGTTTTTTTAAATCTATGTTATTTCAAAAATTGGATCTGTACATGTAAAGTATTTCTCCCCATTGAACTGCTTTTGATATAGCGAACAAAGCAGGACTTTTGCCCATAATAAGCTTATCCATACAAATAATGCATTTGAGGCTTAAAAAGCACAACAACCAAATATTTAATGCCCAAAAGTATAATAGATTTTTGATTTCACCATCTAGGGATAAAGTGGCTTTCTACAATGTGAAAAATTCAGAGAGCAAATTTAGGAGCAAAACATTTTCCGGTACAGTTGACGTACAATACACTGTTAGTTATAGGATCGATATATTTATGTGTCAACCAGATTAAATATTATGAGTACATGAAAAGTGAATCAAACATTTGTAGATATCGTCTTCAACAATACAATTCTTGAAGCTTTTGGCCTTCTAGTAGTGCTCCAATCCTCTAAGCTTTCTTCAGTGTAATCTCCTGAGATCAGAAAATTGCTAATCGTATTTTTTCTCTTTGTATAGGGTGGACTCACGCAAAAACTGAGAGAACATTGTCTCTCACGTATGTTGAAAATAGAGTTATAAATCAGTATGTATAGTTGGTTATTTCTAACTCTCTCGACATATTTGACTCTATATCAAATATGAAGCCTGATAGAATAAGATAAGTATATGTGGGTATAACTATCTCCACTTATCATGCTCCATCTCAAATACGATTTTTAGTTTCTTGCAATTTTTATTAATAAATTATAAATATATATAAATTTTATTATTGTCCCATAATTAGGTGCCACCGAAGGGACCTGACCGGATATAGTTAGACTAAACTCTGATAAATTATTTTGTCAACAAAAAATAATTTATTAGTTATGTTCCACTTCTTTAAAAGAACGTAATTGCACTCTTCGACTAATTGCAATTACTGGAGTCAATAATTATATCTTTATGATTAATCGATCTAACAAATTACCCCCATAGATTAATATAATACTTTGAATGAGGTAGTATGACCACAGTTCCCCTCATTCAAATCCTCAATTCTCATCTTCAATTTGACAGTACCATGTGAGCCGTCACACTTACAAATTGAATTCAATAGATACTATTGAATTATTGAGCTCAGATTTAACTGTCCCTTAGAAGAACTCATGAGAAAATGATCTTGCCTATTAAAGGTGATAGATTCCATATTGTATAATAATTTTTTCATATTTATTTCACTTTAATTCTCAAGATACTGAGATATTGATTATTAAGTTAATCTCACTCTTTGGTAGCTCAAGAAATTTCAAGTTAGTAAATATAAATCATTGTTTACACAGGATTAAGGTATTATGTAGAATAATCATTTAATGTTTTATTTGTATGGTCTAGTCCATAAATAAATATTAATGGTCTATCAAATATATTAAAATATATCCTTAATTTTGGTACTAAAGTCAAATATATACTTCAATAAAATTAAGACAATCTCACGAAAATAAGTTGGCCAAATTTATTTTAGATTGTGAATAATTTATTTCAAATTAAATTATAAATTAAGTCTTTCTGTATTTAACAAATAAACACTTGATTTATAATATCTAAATAATTCGTGGACAAAACAAGCTCCTACATATATATAAATATATAAAATATATTTTATTTAATTTCAAAATAAAAATATTATATTTACTCGATGGGCATATCTAACAAAATTCTCCCACTTGTCTTAGAGTAAACGGGACATGTCTGAAATACCTATACTTTTTATATGACTTCTAAAAATAGCTACAGTTAAACTTTTAGTAAAAAGATCAACAAGATTTTCAGCAGAAGAAATCTTGCATACTTCTACATCTCCACACTGAACAATCTCCTTGAGTAGGTGATATTTACATTCAAGATGTTTACCATGTTGATAGTTGCGTGTTTCTTTTGTATTTGCCACTGCACTACTATTGTCACAGTACAAACTAATGGCTTGAGATGTAGAAGGAACCACCTCAAGTTCTATCAAGAACTTCTTTAACGATACTGCTTCTTTAGCTACCTCACAAGCCACCATATATTCAGTTTTCATTGTAGAGTCAACATACAAGATTGTCTGATACTTCTCCACACGGCTGCACCACCACCTAAGGTGAAAACAAAGCCTGAAGAGGACTTGTGAAGATCTCTATCAGCTTGAAAATCAGAATTAGTGTAACTTATAGGTACCAATTCTGGAGTTAAGTAAACTAGCATATATTCTCGAGTTGTACGAAAATACTTGAATATATACTTCACTGCTGTCCAGTGTTCTGGTTCTAGGTTTGACTGATATCTACTGACTATTCCAACAGTATAACAAATGTTTAGACGAGTACAAAGCATAGTATACATGAGACTTCCTACAACTGATGCATAAAGAACTCGTTTCATGTACTCAACTTCAGTAGGAGTTTTAGGACTATGCTTTTGAAATAACCAAATTCCATGTCTTTCAGACAATTTATCTTTTTTGGAATTTTGCATTGAAAATCTCACAAGGATTTTGTCAATATATAAAGTTTGGGATAAAGCCATCTGTCTATTCTTTCTATGCCGAATGATCTGAATAGCCAAAACATATCTTACTTCTCCCAAGTTCTTCATATCAAACTATATACCCAACCAATATTTCACCTATGTTAATCTCCCTATATCATTTCCAATGAGAAAGATATCATCAACATACAGTATGAGAAAAATCACCTTACCATCTATAATTCTCTTATAAACACAAGGTTCATCAAGATGCTGACTAAAACCATAAAATTTTATGGCTTCATCAAATATGATATTCCAAGATCTAGACGCTTGTTTAAGCCCTTAAGTAGACCTATTCAGCATGTAGACTTAAGGAATGTTTTCTTTACGTTTAATAGTCATATTTCATAATTGAAATGAGCTGCAATAGATAAGAGGATTTTTCTAGATTTTGACATGGCCATAGGCAAGAAGGTTTCATCATACTCAATACCTTCTCGTTAGGTATAACCCTTAGCAACCAATCTAGCTTTGAAAGTTTCCACTTTCTCATCTACTTCTCTCTTTTTTTTGTAGACCCACTTGCACCCAATAGGTTCTACCCTATTAGGTAAGTCCATAAGTTCCCAGACATAGTTAGTGTACATGGAATTCACTTTAGAATTCATTGCACTCTTCTAATGGTCCGCGTCTATATCCTCTACAACTTCTTTATACGTAGTAGGATCCTTTTCTTCCTCAAAAGAAATTGCTTGAAAAGACTCTCTATAGAGTAAGTATCTAGAGAGACGTCGAATAACTCTTCCACTACATCTAAGTTGTGGAGGTTCTTAGATAATTGGACTTTCTTCCTCCTCGTTGACTGGAACCAGATCTGTTGATTACTCAATGACTGGAAGTTGAATTGGGGCATGAGGTTCTTCCACTTTATGTGCCAAAGAGCCAGTAAGTATAGAAGGCATAATATGTATTTCTCTCCCACTGGAATCTGACATGTTAAGTGACATAGGTACGAATCCACCACACGAATCTTGAGTATAGGTTTCTGTAACTATTTGCTTAAGATTATCTCCCTTGGTTTCTTTCAAAATAATTAGATCCATGTTCTTCTATGTATTTGTCCTCTAAAAAAATTGTATTTGTACTTAGAAATATTTTCTTATCTTGAGGATTATAGAAGTAGTATCCCCTTATTCTTTTTGGATACCCAAGATACCCAACAAATAGACATAAATTTAATTTTAATTCAATTTTATCCATCTTTCCCTTTATCACATATGCAGGACAACTCCAAATACAGATATATGTCAATTTAGGCTTCCACCATTTCCATAATTCCAATGGAGTCTTAGGGATAGACTTAGATGGAACCATATCCAATATATATATATATATATATATATATATATATATATTGTAGTTTATATAGCATATCCCCAAAAGGATGTACTAGCATTATTTTGACCATGTCTAACAAGGTCATGTTTCTCCTATCTGCAACTCCATTTTGTTGAGGAATGCTAGGTACACTTAGTTGAGATAAAATCCCATTTTCTGACAAGTAAGATCTAAAGTCATGGGATAGATATTCTTCACCTCGATCTGATTGAAGCGTCTTAATGTTCTTTCCTAATTGCTTCTCAACCTCAGCCTTAAATTCTTTGAATTTTTCTAAGGCATCAGACTTATGAGTTATTAAGTAAACATATCCATATCTTGAGTAATCGTCACTAAAAGTAAAAAAAATACTTATACCCACCCCTAACTTGGACATTAATTAGTCCACATACGTCAGAGTGCACTAATTCTAAGACTTCCTTGGCTCTATTTCATTTAGAAGGAAATGATCTTTTGGTCATTTTAATTACCTTCCAAAATACGACTCGCAAACTTGAAAATGTTCCACCTTTAAGTCACTTAAAAGTCCTTCTTTTATAAGTTTTTGAATCATATGTAGATTAATATGACCAAGTCTAAGATTCCATAAGAGAGTCTCATTAGTGAGAGATAACTTAATGCGTTTGTTAGATTCAGTATGATATAATGAACTGTTGATAGGTTTCAAACACTACAAGAAAAATGCATTTTGGTGACAGAAATTAGCAACGGCTTTGTTGTCGTAACTAATTTAAGACGGAACAGTGACAACAAACAAAATTTTCAATTTAAATTTATTTTTTTAAAATTTTGTTAGATAGTCGTAGCTAATCCCTCGCTAATTAGTGAGGATTTCTTACAGCTTATCATCCCTCGCTAATTAGGGAGGGATTAGCTGCGACGTATGTAATTAACACTAATATTAAATTAATAAATGTCGTAGCTAATCTGTTGCTAATTAGCGAGGAATTAGATACGACTTATCATCCCTTGCAAATTAGCGAGGGATTAGCTATGGCGTACGTAATTAACACTAATACTAAATTAATTGTTCAAATTCCATAGCTAATCCCTCACTAATTAGCGAGGGATTAGCTACGACATTTGTGATTATTCATTAATACTAAATAATTGTTAAAATACCGTCGCTAATTAACTGTCACTAATCTGTCCGCAAATTGGATCATCGCTAATCCGTTGTAAATTCCTTGCAAATCCGTCACTAATATGCAAAAAAAATATATTATATAATTAATATAAAGAACAAAAAAATCACAAAAATATTAATATCCTAATAGTGGAACACGTGCTCCCCAACAACAAGGACGCGGGTTCGAGCCCCGCGTTCGACATAAACTCATAAAATTATCTAGTAGGGGTGGGGCGGGTCAGTTGTTGGGCTGGACCGGTTAGGCCAGGTCATGACTAAATAATTTTTTTTAAAAAAATAAAATTCGTTGGCCCTTGCTAATTCGTCGCTAAATTTAGCGACGGTCTTAATTGCAGAATTAATTATAAATATCATTAATTAAATAGTCATCGCTAATAATATTTTGTTGCAAATTTGTCACGGTTAGCGACGGATTTTCGTTCTGTCGCTATTTGAGATGCCAGTTTTAGCAACGGTCAAAATCCGTTGCTAAGCCGTCGCTAAACTCAATTAGCGATGTATTTTACCCTCGCTAAATTGCTTTTTTCTTGTAGTGAAAACATATAGATCATTATTTAATATCCATGACATATTATAGAGTTATTCAAAAATATCTCTACTAATAATTTATAAAATTTAATAGAATATTTTTGTTTGAATAACTAAGAAACCGAAATCAAATTTTGATAAATGTCAAGAACATAATAAAAATCTTTCAAAATCAAATGTTTATTATCAAAATAAACATAAATATCTCCAACAGCTCTTGCAGATATTACTAATCCTGTGCCAATGCTTGGAGTATGCTCTCATTCATTGAGATGTCTGGTTACTTAGAACTCCTGAATGAATTGTAAAAATGATTAGCGGCTCCAGAATCTACTATCCAAGCATTTGTAGAATCAATCACAAAACATGCTTTAATGTAGGATAACTCACCAGTACCTTGCTTGTGTTTAGCTAAGTAATCTGGGCATTGTGTCTTCCAATGTTTTTTTTTTTTTTGCTTGCAGTGGAAACATTTTTCTTTGGGCTTTTCATCCACTTTTACTTTCTTAACCTGCTACTTAGGCCCTTTTTTATTATTTTGTTTCCTCTTATTTCCTCATTTGCCCTTAAGCTTGGAAGAGGAAGATCCAGTATGAGTTAGAACAATAGCGTTGTCACTTTTCACTTTTAGGGTAGTCATTAACTCTATAAGAGACATCTCTATCTTGTTCATATTATAATTAACTTTAAACTGTAAGAACATTTCTGGAAAAGTTTCTAGAGCCTTATCAATCTGAATCCCAGGCTTAATTTCAGCTCCTAAGACATTTGCCTCGATAAACTGAGCGATCAATTCTAACATATGATCCCTCATGGGCATTCCAGGTTTCATGCGGATATTCATTATGGATCTCATTACTACTTGGCGGGCCTGACGTCTTTTGTACTCAAATATTTGCTAGAGGCTTCTTATGATTTCTGTAGCGGTTGTCATGTTCTCATATTTTGCTGCAATACATTTAAGAAAGATCCCAAAATATAGCAGTAAGTCATCTCATTAGAACTCAACCACTTATCATAAGCCTCCTTTTATTCACGCGTGGACTATTCAGTAGGCTTAGTAGGACATGGTTCTATTAGCACAAATTTGAACTTCTCAACAATAAGTACGATTATGAGGTTTTGTTTTCAATCAATAAAATTTTCTCTAACCAGTTGGTTCATTGTTAAAATTAGGGATAAAGTGTTGGAAGTCATTTTCTAAAATTAAATAAAATAAAACATGTTAGTCATTCATTATATCATGATGCATGATCAATATAAAATATTATAGCATGATGCATAATCAATATGATAGTAATAATAAAACTTACTATCAAAATACAATAACCTAAAACTCTACAGTAACATCCACCTCTTTAGAAAATAGCAATGTAACTTATAGTTTGGATAGGATCTACAACCTAAAACATCAAAATAATATGCACCTTTATAGGAGATAATAATATAATTTATAGTTTGGCCTGGATCGTCCAACTAAAATTAATATATCTTGCGTCTAAATGCAATATTAGTTTTAATGTCATTAATATTTTGGCCATCACATACATTATTTGGATATTTTATAAGAAATCCTTATAATGTCTTTAATTTAAGTGTAACCCCTATATTCAATTTTTTTTTTTAAAATAAAGTTTCCAATCCAATCACATTACCTATGGGGTAATTATGAATGAATTAAACTTAATAATAGTAATAATAATAATAATAATAATAATAATAATAATAATAATAATAATAATAATAATAATAATAATAATAATAATAATAATAATAATAATAATAATTTTGATGCTCAATATAGTAATCAATATAACGTAGTCTTCCTATGAGATAATTTAAAATGGTACCAAAAAAAATATTAATTTTACTAATGGGCTAATAGGGGAGGCCTAAGGTTAAATTAAAAATAACTATTACACACTTAATTTTTTTAATTTAACAATAAAAATATTTATTTATTTATGCATAACTAAATAGTACATAGAGCAGTGTTAATGCAAATTATATGGCATGTTAACATGAATGATATATAATTCAATCAAAATTAAATAGTAAAAATTATAAAATAAAAATAATTTTATGGTCAGCCAAGCAATAAAATTAAAATTGCTAAAGTACAATTGAAAAATTAATTGGTTAACAAAATAGCCAACTCTTTAATCTTCTACAATATTAATCTGTTGAAGCAAGTCACCATCATATGATTTTAAGTGGTCTAATGGTTAGCACTTGGGGCCTTCACACATGAAACTAGGGATCAAATCCTATCATGGCCATCACTTGTTGGGCCATGCTGTTGGGAGTCTTGCTAGTGCTGCCCCTTGCGTTCTTCAACATCATGAATTGCTCCAACAAATTTAGTGCATTGGAATTTTTGTTTTCTTCATTTGCCAAGCTCCAGTAGCATTTACAAATTTTTATAATAAAATAAAATTAAAATTAAAAGAAAACTCAAAAGGGAAACATGGAAACATAATTCACCAATTTTGTTACAAAGCTCGATAATACTTCTACATATTTACTAAATAAAAAACTATAGCCATAAAATTATTTTGAATAGAATTAATCAAATCATTTACCATAAATATAAAATGTATTACTCCTACACCACTCAACTAAATATACGCATAAAAAATTTAATTTTAACACATAAACACAGATCAAACCAGGCTCTAGTACCAATACTGCTTTGGCTTGGCTCCATATTTTACTCATCAAGCCATCACTGTTTGTTCCACATTAAATAAGCTTCAGATGCCAAAGTTAACCCACAATGGCGCAAAGCCCTTCCTAATCCACAACTGGTTGTCCCAAATATTGAAGGAGTCAGCCCTGGATTCCAGACAATCTTGCAACTATTCCAACACTGGATTTGGGGCACTCACGGTTGGCTTGTTAGATACTAGCTAAATTGTGCAGTAGATTTGGGGCTAGACTTGGCCAATTTGGAATTAACACCCTTATGTGTAGTAGATTTAGGAATAGCCATTCTAATTTCTCAAATTTGTACTCCCATTCACATCTAAGGCCACAATAGTATTCTCGAGGATCAAAGCATTGGTAATAATGGAAGTTATCATGCTTCTCGCTCAAAATCTAATTTATGGATCATTGGCCTTCCATTATCAACTTCCCTAGGAAACAAATTGCTATGGTTTTAAGGGTCATTTACTAAAAGGTATAAGGATAAAATTTTAGTATGATGTGATCTAAATCAGGGACGTATTTCAGGAATACAAGTCCTATAAATTGTTTGATTTCTGTTGAAAAAAACCTAAGCATTAAACCACCTACACACAGAAGCCCATATGGGCAACAAAAACCTAGTAGCACATAAAGGTCCCACAACCTCGTTAGGGCTTTTGAGGCACATTCCTACAAACCCATATTTTTGCTTCTAGAGTATGTCACTATGATGGCATCTATTAGCGTATCAACAGAATATATTTAGCTTATCAGTTGCATATATTTAGCTTAAATATTGCCTTATAATTAGCTGTAGTATAATCTAATATAGGAAGGTGTCTTTAAGGGATGATCTTAGGTTATATGTTCTCTTGGTCTGTATATATTGGGTTTTGAGACTGAATACGGGAGGGAATTTTTAGTCCTCTCTAAGTTAATTTTCTGACATGGTATCAGAGCCATGGCTAGAAAAGACAAAAACACTGAAGTGATTCAAAGAAAGATTATTTCCCCATATGATATTACTTCTAGTGATAATCCTAGAAGTTTAATAACACAGATTCAACTGAAGGGTGAAAACTATGATGAATGGGCTTGTTTTGTTCGGACTGCGCTGAGAGCGAGGAAGAAATTTGGCTTTGTTGATGGAACAATCAAGCGACCTGATGAGGAATCACCAGATCTTGAAGATTGGTGGACTAATAATTCATTATTGGTCTCATGGATTATGAATACAGTTAAGCCTTTGCTGCGCTCAACCATCTCACATATGGAGGTGGCGCAAGATCTTTGGGAAGATATACAAGAACGCTCTGCAGTAGCCAATGGCCCACGCATACAACAACTAAAATCCGAGCTTGCAGAGTGCAGACAAAAGGGACTGAGCATAGTTTCCTATTATGGGAAGCTAAAGAAAGTGTGGGAAGAATTAACTAATTATGAACAAATTCCAATGTGTAAGTGCGGATTATGCAGGTGCAAACTCGAATCTACTTGGGAAAAATTGCGTGAAGAAGAAAAAGTTCATCAATTTCTCATAGGTCTTGATGAAAATCTGTATGGAACAGTGAGATCCAATATACTGGTGCAAGATCCTTTGCTGAGTTTGAATAGAGTTTATTCAATCCTAGTGCAAGAGGAACATGTTAGAACCATTGCTCGAGGGAAAGAAGAACGTGGTGAAGTTATGAGTTTTGCAATACAGGCTAGATCAAAACCTCGAGGCCGAGGTGAGGGAAAGGATAAGAATGTGACATGTAGCAACTTCAATCGCTCCGGACATGAATCTGATAGTTGTTTTGAACTGATCGGATATCCTGAATGGTGGGGAGATCATCCTAAAGGGGTTGGACGAGGAGCTGGATGAAATAAATGAGGGCGATTCTCTTCAAATTTTGGGAACAAAGGACGTGGAGGAGTGAAGGCAAATGTAGTGCAGACTGCAACATCAGAAGAAGTGGGCAATGTTGGAGTTTCAGACTTGGATAAGACAGTTGTTGCTGGACTCAGTAGCGATCAGTGGGAATCATTGAGGAAACTTCTGAATGCTACAAAGATGGAATCAAATGAAAAATTGACTGGTAATTATTTGTCCACATAATGCATAGTTGATTCTGGTGCTTCTCATCACATGACAGGTTGCTTGGAATATTTGCAAGATGTTCGATATATAGTGGAATGTCCTGTGGGACTTCCAAATGGGAAGCAAACTTCTGCTACAAAGGAGGGAATAGTTGTACTTAACAACAGACTTAAATTAAATAATGTTCTTTATGTGCCAAGCTTGTTTTGCAGTTTGATTTCTGTATCACAACTGCTTTATGAGTCAAAGTGTGTGGCTCAATTCACTGATAAATTTTGTATTATACAGGACCGCACTTCGAGGATGGTGATTGGTGCGGGTGAGCAACGAGAGGGGCTCTATTTTCTTCGGGCAAAGGTGACTGCAGCAGCTATGAAGACTGGCAGAAACAACTCAACTGATGTATGGCACAAGCGGCTGGGACATCCTTCCTCTAAGGTCATAGAGCTGATACCTCAAGTTGATTATAGTAGTGCTAGTAATAAAACTTGTGATGTGTGCTGGAAAGCAAAACAAACAAGAGATAGTTTTCCTGTTAGCAGTGATAAAACTCTGGAAACATTTCAATTAATTCATTGTGATTTGTGGGGGCCATATCGAACCCCTTCTTTTTGTGGAGTTAGATATTTCTTAACTATTGTTGATGATTATTCGCGAGCAACATGGATCTTTTTATTAATAGATAAGAAAGAGGTGCCAGTAAAATTACGTCAATTGTTTGCTCTAGTTGAGCGTCAGTTTCACAAACAAGTGAAAATTGTTCGCAGTGATAATGGTACATAATTCACATGCATGACTTATTATTTTCATGAACATGGTATTGTGCATCAAACATCCTGTACAAGAACTCCGCAACAGAATGGACGGGTAGAGCGAAAGCATAGGCATATTCTCAATGTAGCTCGAGCATTACGCTTTCAAGCTAATCTCCCTATAGAGTTTTGGGGGGAATGCATTTTAGATGCTAGATATTTTAGCTGCTCGAACACCATCACTTGTTCTGAATGGAAAAACACCATTTGAAATTTTGTATGGTAAGCCACCGTTATTTGCACACTTGCATGTGTTTGGATGTTTGTGTTATGTGCATAATCAAGATCATAAAGAGGATAAATTTGCTACTCAGAGTCGTAAATGTGTCTTTGTTGGCTATCCTTATGGGAAGAAAGGCTGGAGAGTGTATGACTTAGAATCTGAAGTTTTCTTAGTCTCACGAGATGTAGTGTTTTGTGAGAATGAGTTTCCTTATTTGACAAAATTCAATGAAAGGTCTCATCAGTTTGAAAATTGGTGTGGCGAGGATGCTAATGGAGATATGAATGGGGTACAGCCAAGTTGTGAGTTTTCAGAAAATGAACAATCAAGATTGAATGGGGATGTTGCAACTGGAGCAGTTGTAGAAATTGGTAACTCTGAGAATAATGACGTGAGGGGAGGGAGGGGGCAGCAATGTTATTCTGGATGATGAGTCATTGGGTCGTGGACATCAGACAAAATTGCCATCAACCTGCTTGCGAGATTTTGTCACCAATACTATTTATAAATTGATCCCCTCTCATAGTTCATCTTCCCAACTGCAATCCTCAGGTACGCCATATCCGCTGGCTCACTATATAAACTGTGATAAATTTTCTTCCCAACATCGAAGATTTTGGCAGTTATTACTGCAGGAACTGAACCTCAAACGTTTGCTGAGGCTATGAAAGATGAAAGATGGTAGAATGCCATGCAGAATGAAATACAAGCACTGGAAAATAATGGCACATGGACCTTAGAATCACTGCCTCCTAGGAAGAAAGCTATTGGATGTAAATGGATTTATAAAATCAAATATAATACTGATGGGACGATTGAGAGGTTTAAAGCTCGCCTGGTGATTTTGGGGAATAACCAAGTTGAAGGATTGGACTATACTGAAACGTTTGCTCCAGTCGCAAAAATGGTGACTGTTCGTACTTTTCTTGCGGTTGCAATAGCTAGGAATTGGGAATTGCATAAGATGGATGTTCACAATGCATTTTTACATGGTGACCTTGATGATGAGGTCTATATGAAGTTGCCTCCTGGATTTCAGTCCGAAACTCATGGCAAAGTTTGTCGACTCCAAAAATCGTTGTATGGACTACGACAAGCTCCTCGTTGTTGGTTTGCCAAGCTGACTGGTGCTTTGAAACGGTATGGTTTTCAACAATCATATTCTGATTATTCTCTATTTACTTTACATCGTGACAGCTTGAAACTTCATATGTTGGTATATGTGGATGATCTTATCATTTCGGGTAATGATGGTACTACAATTCAGAACTTCAAGGCTTATTTGAGTAAATGTTTCCATATGAAGGATCTTGGTGTTTTAAAATATTTTTTAGGGATTGAGGTGGCACACAATAACACGGGTATTTTCTGTGTCAATGAAAATATGCTCTGGATATAATTTCTGAAGTTGGTCTATTTGGTGCAAAACCAGTCGGCTTTCCATTAGATCAAAATCATAATCTTCCTTTGGCTAATGGTAAACCTCTTTCTGCTCCAGAGCGGTATCGTCGGTTAGTGGGGCATTTGATTTATCTCTCTGTTACCAGACCTGAGCTTTCTTACAGTGTTCATCTGCTTGCACAATTTATGCATCAACCATTGCAGGAGCATTGGGATGCGGCACTACGTGTGGTACATTATTTGAAAGGAAATCCAGGCCAAGGCATTCTGTTACGTGCTGATTATGACCTGCAACTTTATACCTGGTGTGATTCTGATTGGGCAGGTTGCCCTTTGACTCGCAGATCCCTTACTGGTTGGTTCATTTTACTTGGCAGTTCTCCCATCTCTTGGAAGACAAAGAAACAACATACTGTGTCTCGTTCATCCGCAGAGGCAGAATATCGATCTATGGCCACTACTGTTTGTGAGCTCAAATGGTTAAAGGGCCTGTTATTATGTCTAGGTGTTGCTCATTCTCATCCCATGAAGCTCTATTGTGATAGCCAGGCTGCTTTACACATTTGTGCTAACCCTGTGTTTCATGAACGTACCAAACACATTGAAGTTGATTGTCATTTTTTTCGTGATGAACTTGTTAAAGGCATCATCGCTCCTAGTTATATTTCTACTCATGTTCAGTTAGCTGACATCTTTACCAAATCCTTGGGGAAGCAGCATTTTGATCAATTTCTTCGCAAGTTGGGCATCTGCAATCCACATGCTCCAACTTAGGGGTGGTATTAGCGTATCAGCAGAATATATTTAGCATATCAATTGTATATATTTAGCTTATATGTTGCCTTATAATTAGCTGTAGTATAATCTAATATAGGAAGGTGTCTTTAAGAGATGGATCTTAGGTTATATGTTCTCTTGGTCTGTATATATTATGGGTTTTGAGACTGAATACGGGAGGGAATTTTCAGTCCTCTCTAAGTTGATTTTCTGAAAGCATCGTTCCTGCCCTATCACAAGTATAGGACCTATTTTAAGAGTTAGGCCCAACGCATAAGTTATGAATTGGTCAAGCATCCATGGTTCACCTACCCAAATGCTTTTGGTGCAAATAAAAATATTGACCCTAAGTCCAGAAGTTATCTTCCTGCCCAAAACCGACTAAAGATGATAGCAGCCTCCATGACTACCGGTCGCTACTGCTTCCATTGCCGCCCTAGTTCTAGAACTACTCTATCCCTGGATTTCTTGTGTATAAATCTATTTTAATAATACAATTTTCTAATTTTTCCATTTAAGCTCTCAAAAATGAAAATTTTAGTTCTGATTTTGCCACTAAAACAATTAATCAGCTTAAGTCCTCGTTAAGATTTCAAATAACTACTAAGTTCAGAACATATACACTATTATTTGTGTAAAATTCACATAAATATTTAATATTCAAATTTAAATTTATTAATTAAGTTTTAATAATTACTTAACATTTTTTTTTAAGCTACAAATTGAAGCTCTAAAGAGTTTCTTCACATTTGTATATGATAAGAGCATAATGATGCCCTTGTGCAATATTGATTAGTCCTGAAATTTAATAATTGCTTCTGTTTTCTATTGTTCTTACTTTTCACCAACTCTTCAAAAAGAACATAAACAACATTGATTCAACGTCCAACTTTTGAAATTTTACTTGAACCTTGCTTATTCCTGGCCGCTGATAAATATTGAGCCCAAGTATCTCTCACATAGCATGAGATGTAGAGTCCGCTCATGGCACTGCCACAACACTCATGCTGTAGAAAAATCCCTCGATTTGTACATCTGGGAAGAAAATGACATATTAGGCATCAGCAAATAATTGAAAACCCATAAAATGTAATCACATAACATAGAGTAATAATTACTTGTAGGGGACGATTAATGGTTGACCTTATTCGGTTGTATCCAAATGGTTCTGCATCAACCCCTCAATGTTTGACATCCCATCTCGCATCGTACGTGCAAGTGCCGGAAACTTGCTATGGATGAAACAAATCTCCTTTTCGATAGGTTTTATAGAATCATATAAACACGGATACATCCAAACCAGAGCAACACTATCCTAGTGCAATTGATTACACATTACCTGAAAAAGATAGATTACCAACCATTCAAATTAATTGGAAATGGGATAAAATTAGTCGATAACAATAGTTTACAAATTGATTACCAATCGATTTTGGTTGGTTAATAAAACACTAGTTGGTAATTGTTATCAACTATTTTCTTTCAACACCGTTGGAAATTATTAGCAAAATTCCATTTGTCGATTAAAAAATTGCTTGGTAATTAGTTATCGAACAAAATATTGAATTTCACAATTTTAATTAGCAATTACCAACTGCAATTTCAGTTGGTAATTCGGTTGGAAATTACCAACCAAAATTTTAGTGTCAATAATTTATTTTAAAATAAAAATTTAAAGCAAAAATTAAATTTTGTTATGTTTGCGGGTACTAGTTGTAGAGTTGGCACGTCATCCGTAGTATACACTCTACTAGTTTCAAATCCATAACCTTTGAATTGCTTTGCATGTTACCTTTCATTGTACCAGCTGTTTTGTTGCATTAATGTCTGTTAATATTTTTATGTATTCTTTTTCAATCAATTAAAATAATGATACATTATCATAATATACATATATATATATATATATATATATATATATATATATATATAGCATATATAGATAATCATATATGCTATACGCATAAACAATAGATATCGAATTTGTTCAATTCAAATTCTTAAATTGTTCATAATTATTTACTCAATATTAAAATAAGAATTCATTTTCATCAAATTGGCTAGATTTATGAAATTTATATTTTCATAATACATATTTTTTCTATTCTACTTATTTTGATTTTTGATATTTTAGCTAGTAGAATTTTTTAAATCTATATCCAATGCATATATAAACTCTCTTTTTTCATCATTGTCTCTATAGATATACAATTCAAAATAAATAGAAATTTATAATTCTAATTATAATATGGGAGTTTCTTTATTTTTTACTAATTAATTTTTATTAGTAATATCAACTATATATATCTAAAATTGAACAAGTAAATTAAAATAAATTTATAAATATAATTCAAATTCAAACATATATTACTTGCTAACTTAAAGTTAATAGAATACTTATATATATATATATATATATATATATATATATATATTCAATTTTAAGACTAAATATTCTGACTAATATACTATATTAATTTGTCTTTTATTTAAGAAAATTTTTGTTTACGATTTAAAATTTTAGTACATAATCTAAGTTTCAAACTTAAGACCACCTTTATATTCGAACATTATTCTAACTAATGAATTAAAAATAATTATAATTTATCTTGAATAAATTTTATTTGAACATTATTCATTTGTTATTTAAAAATAGTTAGTTGGAAGATTTTTAAAATTATTCATTTTTTATTTCAATTGGTAATTTGTTAGTAATTATCAACCAAATATAGTTGGTTGGTAATAATAATTTAGTAATAGCAATTTTTTCTAGTAGTTGAATAATAAAAAAAAAATCCTCAAAAAAAAAAAAAAAAAGTAAGTACTGCCGCGGCAAGAGATGATCGGACTTGTTTAAGAAAATAAGACCACCAATAAGGAGTATCAGCAATTGCCGAGCCTTCTCCTGAACTTGTGCATCCGTGGCATTGTCAGGTATAGGCACTGAAACGTGTGCCGCAAAGGCTAACTTCTCTAGCCTATTACTCTTAAACTGATGTGTGAATGATATCCAAGCAGTTTGTGTGGCAATCCATGCTGACCTCAAATGCACCGCCTAGGACCGGCATACTACTAACTTGCAGTCTCAAAGGGGCAAGGTGGCCTCTCTCACTTGCAAGTGGAACATATATATATATATATATATATATATATATATATATATATATATATATATATATGTCTCTGATCTCCAGCACTATACGAGAATAGTTTAGCTGGAGATGACCTGCTCTACACACAACTCCAGACCCAATGACATCAATACAATCCCTGACTTTGGATGGGAACGGAGAAAGCTTCTGATCGGGAATTATATCTCCTAAAACTTAGAAGATGCTCACAGGTCTCGTGATGATGTGTCCAAATTAGGGATGAACGGTGTTAAGATTGGTGGGTCAAATAGCCTCTATAATATATCTTGAAACCACATCAGCATGTAAATAGTTCATCCTGTGTGGAGTACAAAGAGTAACATTACTATCATAAAACCACGATGTCTTGTTTTGTGTGTGACTTTATGACATTACCAATTCTTAACAATTAAATACATATTTTAACACGATAGATTTTTTTACAATTCTCTCAAGATCTATTATATTAAAAAAACTGATCGTTAAATTTTTTCTGTACAAATTTTGAATTCTATAACTAAATTTTTTAATATAAACGTAAAGAATTTTATGACTTTACAAGCATGATAATATATTTTGATGGTATTCTATTCATATTTCAAATGATATTTTTCCTCTATTGATTGATTTATATTGTTTACTTGATTAATTTGATATTGATATATATGAGTATTAGGTTAATTTATATTTTTTAAATTATTTCTAAATTAAATCCTTACATTTTTTAATTAAATCCATAAAGTATCCATATTCATAAACTCTTGAAGTTAATTTTTAAACTTTATGTTTTTGTATAATATTAAATATTTATTAATTTCTTGAATAATTAATCTTAATTACTTTAATTAGTTTTATAACAGCTAAGTAAGTTATATATTATTTTAATACATCAAAAGAATAAAAATATGCCGCTCATATACAATTTAAATTAAATGACGCAATGTATAAATCATATATAATTTATTTAACAAATAAATAAATCCTCATATATTAAATGACACAATATTTAATAATTATTTTGAGATATATTAAATACTCATTTTGGCATATACCAAATATTTTGTTTTTTTGGCAATATATTTGTACTGATTAATTTGATATTGGGTGATATAGTAATTTAAGGTTGTGACATACTTTATTTTTTTAATAGAAAAATCCCGCCTAATTTGTCTAGACACAATGTCATTAAAAGAACTTATAAGACTACGGTTATATTGGGATTGTAAAATTATGCGCACTGCACATGACGATTTTTTTAAAGGTCCCCATCGCAAGGCACTAATTATTAGAAATCGAGTAAATTTCCTCGGTTTAGTCAACAAAATATATGCAATTTGAGGATTGGACACATCGACTGTTAAGCTACAAATCACAATGACAAGAGGACACTGTTATTGGTTTTGTGGTGAGGTCTACAACTACTTCTATAATGAATGATGACGATATGGAAAATTTGTGGTACTATGCACATCTACCGTGAAGGGACAATCAATTTATCTGCATGTTTATAATGAGATCATCCAGATTTCAAATGCAACAACAGCTACAGATCTTCCAGAGCTTAACATCCCAACTACTATTATTGAGTCATTCACTGCATTACTTAACTCAGCTGTTATTGTCAATATGTCTAATTTTGATATAAATTTTCAAACACGTGTTGCAAATGATCCTTCATATATCCTAAAGGACAATTTCCAATCCCTTTTCAATATATCTGTTCTGGATACCCTAAGTGTTGGACCTAACAATCAATACTTATCAACATCTACTGGATTTGGTACGCCTCCACTTCATGACCACGTTCAATCCCTTCAAATATAGACAGCCTACCATTATTTTCAATAGCTGAAATTAGTGTTCTATTAGATGTTACCCTAATTGATGAATGGGTTGCTCGAGAGCCTAACTGGATAGGTGCTCCGAAGGCGACTGTGGACGAGTTAGGATCTACATCAAATATTGATGGGCTACTGTGGATGATTCCCCCAACGAAGACATAAGGAATAGAGATGCTAGAAAAGATATTCCTGCTTCTTCTATAATGCAACAACTTGCTAATAGACCCGTTGAAGTAAACCACTTATACAATTCACCATATTCAATCTACCTTGACAGGTTGGATACTTCTCAATAAATTGAAGATGAAACTGGTGGAATAGTACTGAGTAGTGGTGGGATGGATTTATGGTTAGAATATAACAATGACTTGAGGATTGGCATGTGGTTTAGGAATAAGGATGAGTTACTTTAGACTATTCGGTCGTGGTCTATTAGAATGGGTCGTGAGTTTACAGTGCTATAAAGCAATAGTGCATATTAGATTACTGAGTATAAAAATTCAATTCCATAGCATCCCTGTTATTGGCAATTCATGTGCGAAGAAAGAAAGGTTATGACCTGTGGCAAATTACTCAATGGCATGCAGAGCACATTTGTCTAGTCTAGACAATAGCCAGGAACCATCAAAACTTGAGCGCGAAATTCATGGTGAATCACATCTGGCCAATGATTCACAATAATTTAGAGTTTAAATTTAGTGCAATAACCAACCACATTCATAACAAATTGCATTTCACTCCGTCTTGCAGGAAATGATGAAATTCGTGTAGGCATGTTATTGCGATAATCTATGGAGATTGGCCTTCTTCATTCGCACAGCTATCACGGTAAATGTAAGCCTTACAAGATGCGAATCCTAGTACCGTCATAGTGTGGCACTTCTTACTTATAGACACCAACGGTGCAAACACATTTAGATATGTTTTTTGGACGTTCGGACCCTGTATTGATGGATTTGTTCACATGAAACCGTGGTCAGCATTAACGGGACATTTCTTAGAGGTATATATAAGAGAAAACTCGTAATAGCAGTGGGTTAAGATACTAATAACTATATATTGCCCCTTGCATTTGCAATCATTGACGAAGAAATTAATGATGGTTGGGGGTGGTTTTTGGCCTTGCTCAGAGAACATGTATTGAAGGATCGAAAAGTTTATTTAATACCCGATAGATACATTAGAATTGTGAATGTAGTTCATCGACTAACCCTTGGCAAGAGCCAATTGGAGTGTTCAAATTTTGTCTTAGACATATTTTGAGTAACTTCAATGCAAAATTTAGAACATATGAGTTAAAGAAGTTGATGTACATAGCTGGGAATCAAAGCAAAAAGTGAAAATTTTTGAAGGTTACGGAAGAAATTAGTTTGCTAAACTCCCAGTGAAAACATGGTTGGATTTGATGCCAAACGAGTAATGGACGCTTACTTATGATGGTTGACATCAGTATGATAACATAACAACCAAGCTGGCAGAATCTTTTAACAATGTCATCAAAGGTATACGTGCATTACCTATCAAAATGATTGTTAAGTCTTCTTTCAAACAAAATGGTCAAATATTTAAACGACCATAGATAGGAGGTTAATCACGAGAGATATCACTTTATTTCTAGGATATGGGGCAAAATAGTAAAGAACGAGATAAAAATAAGAACACACCATATGCTGGCTTTTAATCAGGATCGAGGTATTTTTAATATCGTGTCACTGCATCATAAGCATGGGAAGGGAAATAATTCATATGAGGTTAATATTGGGGCCAGGGTAATTGTTGCAAATGAAAAATATATGAAATATCTTGTTCGCATGCATTTGCAGCATGTCAACAACTGGGGTTGAATCCTAGGGATCTGGTGCCTTCGGAAAACACGACACTATGTTACAGATTGATTTATAAAGCATAGTTCAGGCCTATTCCACACGAGGATTATTGATATAACCCTAATTTTAGCTTAACATCGCTTGCTAACCATTTCAAGAACCATTGAAGGGGTTGATTACGAACGTCGCATATTAAAAATGAGATGGATGAACGTAATCCCGATTCCCCTCCTCGTTATGGTTATGCCATCACAGTGGATACAATAAGAGAAATTGCACTCACAATGCCATAGAGTGAACTGAACATAGATTAACCTTGCAGCATGTTTCTTTCGCAGGACTAATGTAATATTTAGCTTGAGTATAGGTTTTTGATAATTGTTCATGTACTTAATATTTGTTTAGATACAATGTTTATCTATTAGCTAAACTTTTAATATTGTATTGAGGCAATTTTAAGTGTCTATCTTTAATTTTGTGTTTGTGTTTCTGTACTTAATTTGATGTTGGCTATATATCTTTATTTTATTTTTAAGTTCTATAATATAGATTTTATTAATTAGGGGCGAATGTGTAAGCCTAGTTCTCACAGAATGGATCCAAGTTTTATTCTACCGGATGTATTGATGTTAGGTGGAACAATTATATATTGACGTTAATATTGTAAAGCAAAATGATAGCATGTTTTGAGAAGCTCAACTATTTGATCATCGTGTTGAGTAATATTGCTAGTTTCGGTAAGCTGCATCGTTTATACTATATGAAAATCGACTATCCACTGATTATAGGATTAGTGAAAAGATGGCACCGGGAGATGCATACGTTTCACCTTACAGTTAAAAAGGCTACCATTACACTCCAGGACATAGAGGTTCACTTCAGAATTGATAGGGGCTAAAATCATCACTATTTTACTAGTTATTTTAGGTTAAATTGAGATACTTTGGATGTAAGAACTAGACATATTCTTTCTTATTTGACATTTTATTTGTAGCAAGTATTTTTGATACATTTGTGCAGATTTAAGTTGATTTCGAGTAAAAAGTGACGAATTTCAGATCACACCTGGCACTAGGTCTGGCAAGTCGACCAGGAACTAAGTGCATTCTGGTCTTGCCAGTGAAAATAGGGCAACAACTAGGTGGAAAAAAGAACACACCTGGCGCCAAGTGGGTTGAAGGGACCCAGCACCAGGTTCACTCTGGAGTGGTGAAAATTCTGTGCAGGAATTTGGAAATTTTTCAAAGATTTCGGTATTTTCCAATTCCTACTTGGCCAGACCCCTCAAGTAACGAATTTGACATCAAAGAAGCCTATAAAACTAAGAAAAAATACAAGAGATTGAGAGTGAATCTAAGATAAAAAATTCCAATTACTAAAAAAAAAAGAGATTCACAATTTAAGGAGAGTTGTTTAAGAGAGTCTTCAAAGGAGAAAAAAGAGGTTTGTCTATGAGCACTTTCTATCTTTGTTTTCTTATTCTTAAATAATGATGTATTCAATGTTTTTATTGTAATTTGGCATTATTTTGGAATTCATAGTTTTGTCTTAATTTAGTCAGTTGATCAATTTTCTATCATCTTTGATATTTGATTACTTGTTATCATTGGATATTGATGTGAGTTTTTCTAATTGACATGGGAAATGATGTTAGGAGTTTATTGCATTCATTTCATTTTGTCAAATCTTAATGGACTTGGGAAACGAAGTTAAGATCAAAGATTAGTTGATTTCAGCTCGAGCAAAGGGTCATTAGCTAATTTCATGTTTATGAAGAATTAAGTTTAATGCATGTTTTGGTTATCTTGGTTCGATTGTGAAATTTGCTAATTTAATCAAAATATAGTGATTTTATGGATTGAAAAAATAAATGGAATCCACATAAGTGAATTCATGATTTAGGATATGATTGAATTTTACTTTGTATTTCTTCATGGTGCCAAGACGATAATTACTTGAGATAATTGCTAAATATTCATTATCATGTATTCTAGGATAATTATCTAAATTACATATTCCTACATCCTTGAGTCGTATATATTTCTTTATTATTTTTTTATTATTTTCTCACTTTATTTAGTCGGTTAAACAATAAATGAAAAGTGATTAATGTATACTTGTTCCTTTAAGGATCGATACTCGTTAATTCCCTATATTATGCTTACAATGAGTATACTTGCTTGTATGTGTATTTTGTGATTAATATTTTAATTAAAATTTGACCAAGGGATGGATTAAAATTTGATGATTTTTATATACCCAAAATTTACGCATCAAGTTTTTGGTACCATTGCTGGGGAGCAATATCATGAAAGTTTGAATTTTATTGATTTAACCATGTTTATATATTTATATGTCTATATGTAAATATTAAATCTGTATATAAGTTCCTTGTATGAATAGGTGCCATATTTTGTCTTCTTATATAATTGAACTCTAATTTCCCTACATGTTGTAGTTCTTCTAACATAATTTGTGAACATGTACCTTAAATAACTAACTTGATTTGATATTGTACTATGCATATATAATACTAACAAGCTAATTTATGTAGGTGCCATTACCAATTGGAATACAGGACGGTATCCTAACATGTCTCAAAGGATGACATCTCCGCCATCCAACTCCACTTCCTTAGAAGATGTATTAAGAAAATTTTCCACCCATGTAACTAAATATTTTCACAAGATAGATGACACATTGGCAAAATTTGAGGACATGATTAGAAATATGGAAAGGCTAGTTTGGTTTTTAACAGATTTAGTGATAAAGTCACTATTAGGGGTAAAAACACAACACGATTCAGCTACTATTACGTTATGAAGTAGTAAGGAGCTACCCGATCCTAGAACAGAAATGGTACCGTCTAAAGAAGATGGGCTGGAGCTAACCTCTCTTAGTTACCCTTTTGAAAAACAAGCTAAAAAAACCAAATTTTCAGCCACCGGTACCTTATCCCACTCGAACACAAAAAGTAAGAAAAGATGCACAAATTTGACAAGCTTTTAGAAATATTCAAACAAGTGCACATAAACATTCCACTCAGTGAGGCATTGTTACATATGCCCAAATATGCAAAACTTCTCAAAAGCATGCTTGTCAACAAAAAAAGATTGGAAGAATTACACACTATAGTTTTGAATGAGGAATACTTTGCCATGGACTTGATGGAACAATCCATTGCATATTTGGAATATTCAAATAAGGGCCGTGAGTTGAGGGAATTTGAGAAAATTGAAAAACGTAGTTTGGGAAGGGTGAAATCATCACTTGAGGAATTACCGGAATTGGACCTCAAAGACCTCCCCGAGTACTTGGAATATGCATTTTTTGCCAATGGGGAGAAATTGCCAGTGCACATAACAAAAAACCTTACTTATGATCAAAAAACCAAATTGGTAAGTCTATTGGGAAAATATAAGGGAGTTATTGAATAGAAAATTACGGACATTAAGGGAATTAGCCCTTCCTTTTGTACTCACAAAATTTTGTTAGAAGGAGTCAAACCCGTAGTGCAACCCCAATGTAAGTTGAACCTAAATATGAGTGATGTGATAAAAGGTGAGGTGATTAAACTCTTAGATTGCGACATCATTTATCCTATTTTTGATAGTATTTGGATCAGTCTAATACAAGTGGTACCAAAGTATGGTGGAATGACTGTGAGCCCAAATGACAAAATTGAGTTGATCCCAATGAGATTGGTAACCAGGTGGAGGGTTTACATTGATTATTGGAAATTAAATTAGGCAACTAGGAAGGACCATTTTCCTCTCTCTTCATTGACCAAATATTAGAAAGGTTAGCCGGACATGAGTTTTATTATTTTTTTAGATGGTTTTTTCTGTTGCTATCAAATTCCTATAGTATCGGAGGATCAAAAGAAGACCACCTTTACATACCCTTTGGTACTTTTGCATATCGACGTATGGATTTTTGTCTTTGTAATGGTCCCAGAACTTTCGAAAAATGCATGATGTCTATTTTCGAAGAACTTGTGGGAAATATCATGGAGGTATTTATAGATGATTTTTCTATTTTTGGTGATTCTTTTGACTTATGTTAGGCTAATTTAGAGAAGGTACTTCAAATATGTAAAGAGACCAATCTTATGTTTAATGGGGAAAAATATCACTTCATGGTGCAAAAATGTATAGTATTGGGGCACAAGATTTTAAGGAAAGGTATTGAGGTTGATAGAGCAAATATGGAGGCAATTGAGAAACTTTCTCCTCCCACTTCCGTGAAGGCTATTCGAAACTTTCTTGGTCATGCTAATTTTTATAGGAGATTTATCTTTGATTTTTCAAAAATTTCTAAACCTCTTATCTCTTTACTTGAAAAAGATGTTGTTTTGATTTTGATGAAAAATGTCTCAATGTTTTTAATGTACTTAAAAAGAAATTCATCAATTCTCCCATTTTAATTGCACCGAATTGGTCTTTTTCTTCTGAATTAATATGTGATGCAAGTGATTATATAATAGGCGCGATGCTTGGATGAAGGAGAAACAAGCATTTTCAGCCACTACTAGAAACTGACCTATCAGCCACGACAAATTCCGTGGCTGATTGGATGAAATCTGTGGCTGATTGAACTCAGCCACGGAACAGCCACGGAAAAGTTTCCGTGGCTAAAGTCGGCGTGGCTGATTTATCAACCACGAAAAATATTTCCGTTGGTGATTAGCCACGAAATATTTCAGTGGTCGATAAATAAATTCCGTTCTTTGGTTAATTCAAAATAATTAAAAATTATTTAATTCAAAAAATAGAAATCGGCCACGGAATACCATTCCGTGAGTGATTAGCCACGGAAATTCCGTGGCTGATTTGATAAATAGTAATAATAATTTATTTAATTTAAAAAGTGATCAACCACGGAAATAGTTTTCAAGGGTAATCGGCCACGAAAATGTTCGTAGCTGAGTATATAATTTCGTGGCTGATTTAATTTCATATAATGAAAATTTTTTTAATTGAGAAATAATTCAGCCACGGAATTTTTGTGGCTGAAATTATTTTTGTGGTTGATCTAATCAGCCACGGAATATTCCGTGGCTGATTTGGTAATCAGTCACAAAAAAATTCCGTGGCTAATTTGGTAATCAGCCACGGAATTTCGTGGCTATTAATGTGGCAGAATTGCCAAAAAAATTAGCCACGGAATTTTCGTAGCTGTTCCCTGTCTGATTTTTCAACCTGTTTTCAGAAAATACACATATCAAGACCTTACCAAAATCCTGTAAACATAATCAACATATCAACAATCAAACTCCTATAACCATACACCCAACATATCAACAATCAAACTCCTGTAATCAAACACCCAATATATCAACAAACACCCAAGTCGCAAAGTACAAAATAGAATAGATTAACAAATAAAACAAAGTCTAATAATATCCAACTCCCACAAGCAAATAAGGCATCACAAAATTGTCTCCACCACAGAATAGTAATAAGTAAGTTGTGACAGTCGATAAAAACTAATCTATTATATAGATTAGCTTTTCAAAGCTACAATCACGCATCATCATGAGTCTTCTCATTGTCTGTGGCTCCTCTAGATGAGCACGATTCTAAGTGCACCCGCATTGTGGCCATTATCTCATCCATTTGACGACGAGTCTCAAGTATGAGTTGCTCCTGACGCGCCATCTCCTCAGCGTGATTTGCTTGCATCTCTTGCATTTTGCGACCATAATCCTCATGCAGCTCATGAAGGACTCTGTGATCAACATAGCTAGTCCTCGCGAGATGTGCTACTTCCAGGACCTTGAACTCGGGATAGGCTGACATGCTTGAACCAAGACCGGGGACACGTCCTTTCCTTACACCCCAATGCTTGTAAGCATAATGTTATCATAATCAACCACTGGAGACTTAGTAGCAGTTCCGGGTTCAACAGATGTCGAGGCTGTAGAGGAGACTTGTGTTTCTACCTCCTCAACCATCCTAGTAGCTCATTCCTAAAAATTGAGTAAAGATTTTAGAAGGAATCAATAAGAATTCAATGAAAAATATTAAGTCAAATATACTATAATAATAACTTACATGAAGATCTCGATGATATGGTGTGATGAATTCCGTCCTCCCTTCAACCTCGTGTTGATGTAACTCTCTGTGAAGCTCAAGAGAATTTGGTAGAACACCACCATTCTTTGCTTGCTCGTAATAAATTTGTATGGTATTAATTTCTTTATGATTTAACTTACTAAGTATTCATATACCTAAAATTTATTCGATACTTACAATGCGATATGCATGTGCGAGATGTGGAATGGGTCCGCCCGTATGCATGCATGAGGCATTCTCTCCCTGGTTGCGATGATTACGAGAATTTTGCTCTGATCGTGCTAGTGTCTCTGGCGTCTGCCAATATGCTACCATAGCATCAAACACATCCTCAGGCATCCATGGAAGTTTAACTCTATCCTTTATCCATGCCTTTTTGGCTGAAGCAATAATCCCTCGGAATAGCTCCCCCGCCTTGGAGTTCCAAGCTTTTCGAACCATTTCACTATCCTCTTCCCTCCATCTATATCGTTTCTACAATGAAAAGAAATAATATAAGATACTTCAACTCAAAACTTTATAAAAGAGAAATAAGATCACATAACATTTAATTATTAAACACTTGCCTTGAATTCTTGAAACCAAGTATTCTTCGTATCAAAGTCCGCATGCAACCACCTTTTGTGCGGGACATCAAATTTCAGCTTGATGCAGTCTGAGATGCAGTTATGAATTTTATATTGAATCTCTATGGGTCCAAACCTAACACAAAGACATTGATCAAAACTTAAAGTTATTCAACAAAAAGTATTGAAAATATAGTTTGAATTGTGGGTAAAACTTTATATTCTTTGTAAACATATATGATATACTTACACATTATCACTCCCCGGAAGAATGTGTATCATGGGTCGCTGCGATGAAGAAGGAATAGAGTAAGGGACAACAGAAGTAGTAGTATTATCACCAGCAGTAATGCTCCCATCTGATGAAGGATTCTGTGGAGTCTGTAACGCTGGAACATTGGAGGTAGATGGGGCGGGGTGCTCAGAACGAAAATATGAACTACTCCGAGGCATATCTACAAAGCAAATGATTAGTTAGCTTGCAAATTAAAAAATAATATCAATAATATATGTAACAAAAGTAAAAGATATGAAGATGTAAAAAGAATATTTTACTCGTCCTCAATTTCAATCGATTCATCGGCATCATCTTCCTCATTTTGAGACTCATATTCAATCTCTTCATCGGTAGTTTCATCATTACCATCACTCCTACTGACATCCTATTCTGCTGTAGCATCCCAATCACGTAGAGGATCAAGTTGATCATCTTGAATTTGTAATGGTGTGCCAATAGAATGGTCATTTTGATAAGTGTGTTCAACTTGTGGAACATCAAAAATCTCTCTTGCTTTAACGTGAAAAACAGCCCACCAGTCATGCATATCACGTCTTGTACTCGGATATGGAGAGTAGTATACCTGAATTGCTTGATGGGCTAGCACAAATGGTTCGTATTTTGGCCACCTTTTTCTATGATTTATTTCCACCAAATTGTACCGTGGATGAACTTTCATACTGTCACGAGATCGTGGATCAAACCATTCACACTTAAACAATACAGTATTCTTCTCTGGCAAGCCAGGATATTGTACACGAAGTATTTCTTGTATTAATCCATAATAGTCTCCTTCAGTTGTTGATTGAGAATAAGTCGTGCCTCGAATGCACACCCCATAATTCATTGTTGATTTTCCTTCTCCATGGCTCATGGTGTGAAAACAATATCCATTAATATAGTAAATGAAATATGCTTCAACTGCAATTAAAGGGCCTCTTGAGAGGTCCTTTAAAAGCTGATTGTCAATATTATTCTCAGTACCCAAAACCTAGTCAAATAATTTAATATTAGTACTGTAAAGAGTAGAGATACTATAATTTGCACAAACATGACATTACATACATGGCTACGGAACCAGCTAGCAAAGTGGGTCTCAATCTCCTTGTTAATGTCACGATGTCCGAGTTGTGGATGATGGGTGTGCAATTGACCAATAAACATACTGAAGTGATAGCATAAAAATAACTTAGTATATATTACTATCGCACTGAAGAGTTAGAAGAGAAATCATCTGTAAACTCAACTTTTAGTAAACCTGATAAACGGTTCCACCTCCGAACAGTTCAGCAACACATAAAGATGGGCAGCTTTGTATTCCTCATCAGTAAGCCACCGCATATAAGATCTACTCGCTGATCGCCCGGCAAACCGAAAATCGATAAATTATTTGCGGAATGGCCGACGTCACCGCCATCATCGTGTCGACTTGGACGCCTACTTCTTGTTACCACATGCGGCTCAAAATAGTATGTTGTAAAGTTAGAAGCCTCTTCGACCAAGTAAGCATTGACTATAGACGCTTCAACTCTTGCCTTATTTCTAATCTTCTTTTTCAAATGATAGAGGTATCTACATATGGTAAAAGCAATTTAAGCATTGACATAATACGGAGAGATAAAATTGGAAAATGAACTTTTTAGACAGCAGTACTAGATGAACTACCTTTCAAAAGGAAACATCCAACAGTATTGAACTGGACCGCACACACGAGCTTCATATGGTAAATGAATTGGAAGATGCTTCATTGAGTTGAAGAATGCAGGTGGAAATATTCTCTTCAACTTACATAATATAATAGAAATATTTTCCTCCAACTCTCTCATCTTACCCACAGTCAACTTAGTGGCATATAGCTCATTAAAAAATATGCTAAACTCAGTTAAAGCATTCCAAATCGACTCTGGTAGCATTTGTCTGAAAGCAGTAGGCAACAAACGCAACAGGAAAACATGGCAATCATGACTCTTCGTGTTTATCAACTTAGACTCCCAGATATCAACACATCTAGATAGGTTCAATGCATAGCCATCAGGAAATTTTAGATCCTTTATCCACTCAAACAAAATGCGTTGTTCTTATTTGGAAAGACAATAAGTTGCCTTTGATCTGATGCTCTCTCCGGGATCTAATGCCAGTTCTTTTCTTCGGCATAGTTCTTTGATGTCATAACGAGCATTTAGGGTATCTTTTGTTTTACCTTTTACATCCATTACTGTGTTGAAAACATTATCAAAACAATTTTTAACTATGTGCATGACATCTAAGTTGTGTCGAACAAGCAATGAAGACCAATAAGGGAGTTCCCAAAATATGCTTTGTTTTGTCCAATTGTGACTGCTGAGATACCCATTGGGAATGTCTTCACCGCCGGTATCAGTAACCTTAGTAATATTCTGAACTCGTTGCCAAATTTCTTCACCCGTGAGCCTGGGTGGTGGTGGATCGTTTTCGACACGATTTTTCAAAAAATTGGTCTTGTTTCTTCTATACGGGTGATCCCGTGGGAGAAATTGGCGGTGAACATCAAAGAAACATGTTTTTCTTCCATGCCGAAGTTGAAATGCCTTACTCTTTTCCATACAAATTGGGCACGCCATGTGCCCAGAAGTTGTCCACCCAGATAACATCCCATATGCAGGAAAGTCTTCTATTGTCCACATAAGCGCAGCCCGCATATCGAAATTACGCTTTCTAGAAATATCATACGTCTGAATACCCACACGCCAAAGTGATTTCAGCTCCTCAATAAGTGGTTGGAGATACACATCAATCATCTTCCTAGGATCTCTTGGTCCCGGGATTACCGCTGCTAGAAACATGTAAGGTGTCTTCATGCATATCCAAGATGGCCAATTATAAGGGGTGATAATGACAAGCCAGCAAGAATATGACTTGCCAGACATACTAAAAGGTGCAAAGCCATCTGCACATAATGCCAATCTTACATTGCGTGGCTCATGTGCGAAGTCTGGATGTTTTATGTCGAAATCCTTCCACGCTTCGCCATCTGATGGGTGATTCATTTCATCGCCCTGTTGCGTATGGTCTTTATGCCATGTCATATGCTCGGCTGTTTCTTTTGACACATAAAGCCTCTGCAGCCTCAGAGTAATGGGTAGGTAATGCATTTTTTGATATGGAATAGGTTTGGATTTTTCCAAAATTCTTAACTTGTATCGGGGATGATTACAGAATTTGCAATTTATTAACTCCTCATCATCTGTCCAAAAGAGCATACATCCATTGACACATACATGAATCTTCTCAACTGGCAACCCAAGAGCTTTCACAAACTTCTTAGTCTTGTAGAAATCATTCGGCACTTTGTTCCCATCATCTGGTAGAATTTCATTAATAAGACTGGCCCAATGGTCGAAATGAATATCTGGCATATTCTGCTCTGACTTCAAATGCAACATTCGTGACACAACTGACAACTTTGAATGTCGTACACAACCTTGAAATAGTGGCTCGTCTGCCTCGTGCAATAGATCATAGAATTGTTGTGCATTGGGATTCGGTGCTTCCTCCTCAATATTAGATGGACCCGCGGTCTAATTATCATTGAAGGAATGACCCGCAGCATCATGTACCATTTCTCGATACCTATTTGTGGTTTCGTGATGGTCCGATACTACATGAGGCAGTTCTTCTTCATGGATTTGATACTCTTCTTCATGGGAAGTCCAAATAAAATAATTCGGCATAAAACCTTTGTTTAGAAGGTGAACATGGCAGGTTTCACGACTTTGGAATTTCAGAAGCTTGCACCTAAAACATGGACACCTTGTTGTTGCACTGCGAATGAATTGTGGTTGCGCACATGCAACCCGGATGAACTCGTCGAGTCCTTGTGTAAACTCTTTTGTTATGCCTCGACGAGCCGGGAGGAGTCGATTATACATCCAACTTCTATCTCTATTCATTTTAATTGACTATATGCCACCTATTTTAACAGGAAACTTTAAACTAGTTTTCAAACATGACAATAATTTTAAGATACTTAGAAATATTGTAACTAATTTCCAAAATATTCATGCATAAACACACATATCAAACACGCTAATAAACATACTAAAATAGGCTTTACCCCTTTTACATAAATGGATACCATATCACATAAAACATTTTAACTTACTTTGATTTACAACCAATTTTTTAATGAATTTGTGTACAATATATATTTTTATAATTAATTTATTACGTATTTATTGCACCATGGGACGACCATATGCTTTCTCAAGTCGGCTTTGACTCAGAGTTGATGAAGTCCTTTTTTAATTTTTTCCCCCTACTAAATGACAAATTCTTTTAACTTGTAACTATAATAAAATCGGCAATGCATTGAGGGGCAAAAAGGGAATCATATTTTGGCTTGATGTTCTCCAAGGTGGATTTGGGGTACTATACACGATCGTAGCAAAGTGAGGTTGATCTACCGTGTTGTTAGTAAATAAAGCTTGTTTAAATATATTTGTGTTTAATTAATTAATATTATTTAGTTCCATAAAAAAAATTTATTTACAAAGATATTCGAGTCTTTTTCAAACAGGTATTGATTTTATTACTCTTTTCATTTAAATTTTAATATTTTTATTTTTGAATCTGAATTTTTAAAAATACATATTCACTTTTTAAAATACATAATAAAAAAATATAAATTTTGCTACATTATTAATATTTTTCATTAATAAGGATAAGATATTAATTTACCTATATTTAAATTCTCTGATGAATCTTTGACCTTTTTCTTATTGATTTAGTGCGAATAGTAGTTGATTTATGAGTCAGTAAAATTTATACTTTTAAAATAGAAGAGGTTGGTTTTGAAAGTTATATTAATTTTAGTTATTGGTTTATAAATCACAAGTTAATTATTAAATTAATGTGTTATTATTTGAAAAATTAAAAAGATAAGATTATTTTAAATTAATATTTTTTAATATAAATCATCTATAGTTTGTAGCATATATTGTTATAAAAAAATAACAAAGTAATAATTTAATTAGTTAGAAAATATTCTTTATAGTTTATAGTATATTATTATCTAATAAATGGTAAGATTATTAATTTAATTAGTTATAAATATTTTTTATTAGGTGATATATTCTCAATTGTAGTGAAATTCATTCAAGTCTTTTGAATAGTAAACACACACATGTGAGCATGAAGGACGAAGCAAATTAAGTGTTGTGTATATTCTATGAGCATAGAAGGACGAAACATTAGTGAACAAAATGAAAGAAGACAAAATACAAAAACAAATGCATTCCAAAAGAACAAAGTTATAAGAGGATAAGATACAGTGGTGTGTGACAAGAAGAAAGAACAAAAGAAGACACAACAAGCAATAATTACAAGATGAAAAAGAAGACAAGAGTAGCCCGTGAACAATGCACTAAGTGCCGTTTGGGAAACAAGGACAAAAGAAGACAAGAAGAAGCAACCGGACTTCGTAATTGAAAGAAAATAAATCAATTGAAAAATGAAGAAAAAAATGTAGGTTCAAAGAATGAAGAAAAAATTCAATGAAGTGCATCCAAATTACATCCGTCGAACACACATTACACACATTGCTCACTCACAATAATAGAAAAATTGAAAATTTCGAGCCATTGAGTTGAAGAAGTAAAGAGCAGACTTCTCTATGAGTTACCTCTGCGACGGCAAACAAGTGGGAGCAGACTCCTTGGGGAGGCACCTCTGCAGCGGCGAACGGCGAGGACCAACGCACGACGGCGACGGCGAACGGCAAGGACCAGCGCGACAAGAGTGACGGCGATGGCGACGGCAACGAGGTGGGGGATCAAAGCAAGGGAAATGGGTCTGGAAAATAGAAGAAGGAAAGGCCGATTGAATCAAGTTCAATTTGTTGCCATAAATGGAATGGAGATATGCCCTATAATTTGTACATCTGTAAGGGAATTTTCTGTGGCTATTTTGTGGCTATATAGCCATGGATCAGCCACGCCATAATTAAAAAAAAATTCAAAAATATGTCGTGGCTGATTCGCAGCAGATTTGCTACAAATCAGCCACGGATTTTTTACAAAAAAATTTGAATTTTTAAAAAATATTCCATTGCTGATTCGTATCAAATCAGGTACGAATCAGCCACAAAAAATTTTCGTGGCTGATCAGAAACGTATCGACCACGAAAATATTTGATTATATAATGACATTTAAAAAAAAATCGTGGCTGATTCGTAGCAAATCAGCCACGGATCATCCACAAATAATTTTCATAAAATTTTTAAATATTTTCGTGGCTGATCCGTAGGTGATCAGATACGGATCAACCACGAGTTTTTCCTTGACAACCTTAATCGAATTCTCCCACATGTCAGCCACGAATCAGCCACATCGGCCACGATATTTAATCCGTGGCTGATCCGTTGGTGTTGTGTGGGTAATCAGCCACGCATGAATTCCGTGGCCGAATTCTTTGGTTGATACACCAGTTTCTAGTAGTGAACCAATTTACTATACAAGCAAAACTATTATGGCGACACAAGTGAATTACACCACAATGGAGAAAGAATTACTTGCAATAGTGTTTGCGTTTGGAAAATTTTGTTCTTATCATGTTTTGTCCTAAATCATTGTGTATACGGACTATTCCGCCCATAAATACCTACTAACCAAGCATGATTCTAAACTACGATTGATAAGATGGGTTTTAATATTGCAGGAATTGAACTTGGAAATCAGGGACAAAAAGGGAGCTGAAAATTTAATTGCGGATCACTTATCTATGTTAGAAAATCCCAACCTAGAACCTTTGGCCGAAGAAGACATTAATGACACATTCCTGGATGCACAACTTCTACTTATTGATGGTGATATTTCTCAAACACCTTGGTATACGAATTTAGCTAATTACTTAGTTACAGGAATTATTCCGAAAGATTTCACTGCGCAACAAAAGAAGAAATTTCTCTTTGAGGTAAAATATTACTTTTGGGAAGATCCCTACTTGTTTCAGTGTTGTGCGGATTGAATCATTCGAAGATGTGTAGATTTGGTGGAAAATGCAAATATCCTGAAACATTATCATGAAAGACTTGCGGGAAGCCACTATTAAGCTAACAACACCGCAAGAGAGGTGCTTGAGTGCAAATTTTATTGGCCTACACTCTTCAAGGACTCTCACAGATTTGTTCAAAACTGTGATAGGTGTCAACATACAAGTAACATTTCTAAATCTAATGAGATGCCATTGCAAATTTTTCAAGCATGTGAGATTTTTTATTGTTGGGGAAATGATTTTATGGGCCCTTTTTCGAGTTCTTTGGGTAACAAATATATCTTGGTTGCAGTTGAGTATGTATCTAAGTGGGTTGAGGTGCGAGTTGTTCAAGAGAGTCTTCAAAGGAGAAGAAGGAGGCTTGTCTATGAGTGCTTGTTTTTATCTTTGTTTTCTTGTTCTTAAACAAATATGTATTTAATGTTTTTATTGTAATTTGACATTATTTTGAGATTCATGGTTTTGAGTCAATTTAGTTAATTGATCAATTTTCTATCATCTTTGTCATTCGATTACTTGTTATCATTGGTTATTGATGCGAGCTCTTGTAATTAACTTAGGAATCGATGTTAGGATTTTATTGCATTAATTTCGTATTTGTCAAATTTTAATGGGCTTGGAAAACAAAGTTAAGATTAAAGGACTAAAGTGATCAAAGATTAGTTGATATCACCTCGAACAAAGGGTCATTAGCTAATTTTATGTTTATGAGGAATTGAGTTTAATGCATGTTTTGGTTATGTTGGTTTGATTGGAAAATTTGCTAATTTAACCAAAATATAGTGATTCCATAGATCAGAAAAAAAAAAAGAAAAAAAGTGGAATCTACATAAGTGAATTTATAACTTGGGAAACGATTGAATTTTACTTTATATTCCTTCATTGTACCAAGATGATGATTACTAAAGATAATTGCTAAATGATTCATTATCATGTGGTCTAAGGTAATTGTCTAAATTGTATATTCCTACATCCTTGTTGGGAATATGCCCTCTTAAACTAGTTTTCTGATAAAAATATCCAATATGTTAATAAAAGAATTTATTTTCGAAAATCATTTGTGAAATAATTTTCTTCATTTGTGCACAATTTCGTTTGGAACAGACCCATTGTATTTGAATAAGTGATCCATGTGAATGGAGGTCTTTCACAGTAAGGTATGGATTATGGGTTATTTAAACACATAAACAGTTGTTCTTAACCGATTGATGAGAATGAGAATCTCATCCTGTTTAGGTTATTATGTTATGAATTCCAAATGGGGAATGGCTTACCTTTAGCTAGTGAGTAGGCCACTCACTTCATGACATAAGCGTATTTCGAATATGTAGAACGGGACCTGTAGTAGTGGTTTCTTAAAAGTACTATATGGTAGAAATCTAGACTACTGCCGCTACAACGTGAATTAGTACTCTATGACTTGAGTATGAGTTGGTGATCTGGCGAAGCTGGAAGCATATACTTTGACATACTATAGTTGAGGGTCTATCGGAGGGCCAATATACTTGTATGTTGGGTATGTGTGACTAGTTAGTTAAGACAGATTTGTACAAGATAGTTTCTATACTTTATCACCCCTTGTGGTTGTCCGGATGATCTAAATATCCAGGGCTTTGGGAAACGTGACTTGGATGTTTGCTTCAGGGTCGCTCCCTTGGAAAGGAAACACACTCCAGGAAGTCGTGGATCATTGGACTAGAGGCTTAAGGATGGTAGATGTCTTTTAGAGAGGTGTTAGTACACTTCTTCATCTCTAAATGTACGACGATGTGTAAAGGGGTATTTTAGTCATTTCACTTGTAGGTCGAAGACTCTACTAATGCAGCATTGTCCTTGAGGTCAATATTCTCTTATGGTGATATTAGAAAGTATTTAAAATACAAAATACATCTATTTATATAGTAGGGGTATTTTGGTCATTTTAGTAGCCAAGGCGATGTGTCTTTTTTGTCATCGGAATAGCCCGTAAGTCCTAATTAATTTTTGGGTTGAGAAATGATTTCAGTTGAGAGAGTTTTATTTTATTCGGGAAGTCTAATTTATTATTGGATTAGAATAAAATAAAAGGAGAAATTTTTATTATCTGGTTTAAATGGTTAATTAATTATTCAGGACCTGGGTCCAATTTGAATAATTAGAAAGTTAACTGGGACTTAAACTAGAGGAAAATAATTATTACTTAATTATTTATTGGGTTATTTATTTAATTAAATCCCAATGAATAAATAATTAAAGTTTAATTATTTTTGTGTTCATTTGGGTCCATTAATTATTTATTGGGTTATTTATTTAATCCTAAAGAAAATAATTAATGTTTATTATTTTGGATTTTTCGGGTCCAAGAAAAATAATAAATATTATTTTGGCCCAATAGCTTGGATCATGGGATTTTTCTGGACATAGTTTAAAAGAGTTTAGGGTGAAGCTAAAATTTATTTTGTTTATAATATTCGGGTATTAAATCCCGGGAATATTATTTTTATCAAAATAATTATTTTTGGTTTCATGACTCTTAGCTTTCTATATGGAAAAATAAAATAAAAGAAAAAGGAAAAAAATAAAAAAATATTTTTCGGATGTCTCTTGGCTCTCTGTCTCTCTCGTGTCCATTGATTTTCTATTGGCTATTAGTTTTTGTCTTCTTTACATACAAAACCAAAGGATGCCAATAGAAATATAGAGAGTGGAAATCTGAGTGATCATTTTTTTCCTTCAACCCTTTGTGCTCACCAACTGGAAAATTAGGTTGGGAATATTCTGTGAACTGGAAAGCTTTGCATTCATTTTCCACCGGAGGGGAAGAAAGAACCGGAAGAAGTTGCAGCACTGGTGTTCACTGGACATTCAAGGATGAAGCTGTTCTTGAGCTTCAATTGATTCAACCTCATTCTTCAAGTTTTAAGGCTCCAACAGGTATGTTTTCAAGCCCACCATGCTGCTCCAATACTGATATAATGTTTGTTTCTCCATTACTGTCCACGATTGAAGCATGCTCTGTAAGTTTTCAATTCCTTCAAGTGGTGTCAGAGCATGAATTTGATTGACTTAGAGAGCATGTTAGTTAATAAAAATGGAGAAAAACATTGTTTGGAGCTTAAATATGTAATCCTTCGCTTGAAATGGTATGGGACATGGTCTCTGTAATTTTTCACAGTGCGTTCTGTGAAATTTGATTTTAGAGTTTTGATTGTGTAAACCCAATTTAAATGGGTATAGGCGGTTGTTGTTTTGGTTTGGATGAGTTTTTGTAATGAAATATGTCCAAAGAAGCCACTGCAAATGAAAAACGAAGAAATTCGCGCGAACAGAATGCAGAAAAACTCTCTGGAGAAGAAGGCACTGTTCATAAGCCGTTGGAGCTGAGCCGAGCCACCATTGTTTCTGGGTCACAAGCCGTGCTGATCGAGCTGCTAAGTCGAGCCAATTACTGTAGAAATTGGAGCCGTGCAAATGAAATTGAATTGCAATTGGCACCGGGTCGCGCGCTAGTCACCGGGCCAATACTCGAGCCATGCAGTGAGAGAGGCGGCGAGTCGTGGGTGCGGGTCAGTGGGTCGGTTCTCGAGTGGACGGCTGCTTCGCGGGTTGTGGCTGCTGGAGATCATGTGCGGTTGGTGCACCGGTCGATCGCAGTGCATGCCGGCGCGCATCCGGTGCAGTAGACTGCCAGTCATATATATATATATATATTTTGAAAATTTTAATTTGGGTCCCATACCAGACAAAGTTAATATTTTTGCAATAGTTTATATTCTTAGAATATATTTGCATGAAAAATATTAGTAAAGGATTTTAGGATTAAACAAGATAATTAATTAATTAATGTGTTTAATTATATTATTTGAGCACATAAGTTTAAAAATAGAAAATCATGAAAACGTTTACTATTTTCTAGCATGCTATTTATTTTGTGTACTTATGTGCTCAGTTTCTCAAAGACCAAAGTCTTTGGGAATATTTATGCAAGGAAAACATTTTTCTTTAAAAATTAAATGGTTATTTTAACTTGAACAAAAATTAATCCTTAAATATTTTCTCAAAGGATTTAATCCTTGGCATAGAAAATATAATTGAATTTAGATATTTTTGTAAGTTAAAGTAGGAAGCTATTTTATTTTATTTTGCATAAGAAAAATTGTTTTGTTAAATAAAATTGAGACCAAAGCCTTGGAAAAGTTTTAATTGGAAAATTTTTGAAATCATTAAGTTTTAACTTAAATAAAATTAGTCTATTCTCTCAAAGGTTATAATCCTTGGCTTTGAGATTTTAATGGACTTGGATATTTTATTTTTAAGTTAAAGAAAACTTAATGAAAATTTCAAAAGGATATTTTTCCAGAAAATTTTATTTTAAAAGACTAAGTGGGAGAGGGGTTCCAACGGCCCCACGACTTCCATCACGGTCCTCATTAGAGATCGTGGGTCCCCTCACGTCACACTGGGAGTGAACCCGTATAGGATGGGGATACCACAAGGATCTAGATCTAATGGAATGATGTAATTAATAACCCAGGACACGTACTATAATCGGCCAGCCTACGTTGAAGGTAATAGTGCAAGGAATGTCCATAGGAAATGAGAGGAAACGGCCTTCCCACGATGGAGTTATTCTCTAGATCATTACCTAGAAGGAAAATTAATTTGTGGTGGTTATTACACTTAGCTTAGGGAACTGTTAATCTTCCAAAGAAGCTATGTCAGTTTTCCTATGAGCCAAATTAATTTCTGTACACAAAATTTCACAAACTAAATCCTTTCTTTTATTTTCGATTTTTCGGAAATGGTGGGAGGTTCTTTTAGACCTTTGGCCATTATTCTCCATGAGAATAAGTTAACGGGACCAAACTATGTGGATTGGGAGAGGAACCTGGACATAATACTCACAGCCGAGGAGTATAAGTATGTCCTTTACGAGACCTACCCTGTAATCGGGGACGGTTCCATCGACAATGAGCGAGAGGCTATGAAGGCATGGAAGAAGGCTAATGAAATGGTACGTTGCTATATACTAGTCTCCATGTCTAATATGCTCCAATCTAAACACGAGCACATGGCTTCTGCGTATGACATTAGTCATTCATTGGCCACTATGTTCGCGGATAAGAGCTGGCCCGCAAGGCAGGAGGTTCTTCAAACTATAATAAACTCTAAGATGGCTGAGAAAGCATCAATCAAGGAGCATATGCTCAAGATGATTGCTATTTTCGAGGAGGCAGAAATCTTAGGGGCTATCAGTGACCCCGAGAGCCAAGTGGACATAGTTCTCGAATCTCTACCAGTTTCCTTTACTCAGTTCAAACTAAGTTAAATATGAGTTTGACTGAGTTGATGAAGGAACTCCTAATGGCAGAGAATGTCATGAAGCCACATTCAATGGCCATGATTGCTAAGTCTTCTTCCTCAAGAACTGGGTCCAAGCCCAGAAAGTTCAAAAAGGAATAAGGGAACGCAGTAACGCAGCCCAAGACCCAACCCAAAGACAAACTGAAGGGTAAGTGCTTTAAATATAGGAAGAAGGGACACTGGAAAAGGAGTGTCCAGATTTTCAAGCCAAGAAAAACCCCACATGTAATGTTCTCTATCTAGAGCCTATATCAATGGTTAGATCAATCTTCACTTGGGTTGTTGATTCAGGAGCCACTGATCATAACTGTAACTCCTTTCAGGGGTTTAGAAAGATAAGTAGACTCAAGAAGGGCAAACATGGATTATGCGTGGGAATTGGAGCACAAGTCTGGGCCCTTGCAGTGGGAGAGCTGGATCTTGTTTTGATTCTAATAATAAAGTGGTTTTAATAGATGTTTTATATGTACCTACTTTTTGTCAGAATTTAATTTTAGTTGCAAAACTTATAAATTAAGGATATTCTGAATATTTTCATTCTGGTATTTCTATCAGTAGAAATGGAAAAATATTATGTATTGGGCACATGTATGAAAATCTATTCTATTTAAACCCTATTAACAACCAATCAAATAACGTTCAATTGAAGTTTTAACTAAGAAGAGAAAGACCAATATCAGTGACTCAAATCTTTAGCATCTGAGTTTGGGTCACGTCAACTCAACCAGGATTCAGAGGCTAATCCATGATGGGCATTTGGGCTTATTGAGATTGGAGAATTGGCCTTAGTGTGAATCTTGCCTGATGAGAAAGATAACCAAAAGGGTCTTTTATCCCTAAGGCGGATAAGGCCAAGGAGGTATTGAGTCTTGTTTACACTGATGTGTGTGGTCCATTGTCTACACCAGTTTGAGGAGGTTTTGAGTTCTTCATCACTTTCACAGATGATTGTACAAGGTTTGGTTACGTTTACCTATGAGACACAAGTTTGACTCTTTTGGCAAGTTTAAAGATTTTAAGGCTGAAGTGGAGCGTCGGATAGGTAAATTAATCAAGACCTTACGATCGGATCGTGGTGGAGAATACATCCTAGGTGAATTCAAGGACTACATGGTACATCATGGGATAGTATCCCAACTCTCTGCACCGGGGATACCCCAGTAGAACGGAGTAGCTGAGAGAAGGAACATGATAGTGATGGAAATGGTCAGAAGCATGATGTCTCATGCTACTCTGCCAGTATCTTTTTGGGGAGATGCCCTGGAAAAGTGGCATACATTCTAAACTTGGTGCTTTCCATGTTAGTACCTTGGACTCCCTATAAGATGTGGACTGGGTGTAAGCCAAGTCTGAATCATCTCAAGATATGGGGTAGTCCAGCTTATGTACTGATCATGGGAGACAAGTTGAGACTAATATCAGAATTATGCTATTTTGTTAGGTATCCAAAAGGAACAAATGGTGGTTACTTTTATCATTCAAAGGAGCAGAAGGTATTGGTTTGTATCAATGCTAAATACTTAGAGGATGATCAAAGTACTTCCACAAAAGGTTCAACTAGGTTGGAACTCAAGGAGAAGTTATCTTCGAAAGTAACTTCTTCTGACCCGATTGTGGAACACGAAGGTGCACAGCCTCAAGAGTCTGTACACATGGTGCCTTGTCGTAGTGGGAGAGTGTCTAGGGTTCCAGATAGATGGAATGGAGAAGCTTTTGAGCTAATTTCTGACCATCAGGAACAAGACTCCACTGGATACGAGGAGGCAATTGCGGATGCCGATGCAAATTTATGGCATGAAACAATGAAAGCCGAGATTGAGTCTATATACTTCAATCAGGTTTGGGATCTTGTAGCTTCACTTGAAGGGATGCTACCCATTGGGTGTAAGTGGGTGTACAAGAGGAAGAGGTGAGCGGATGGGAAGGTGGAAACCTTCATAGCTAGGCTTATGGTAAAAATGTATACTCAGAAAGAATGGATCGATTATGAGGAAACCTTTTTCCCCGGTGGCCATGCTTAAATCCATCCGTATCCTCCTTGCCATCGCATGTCACTATGACTACGAGATATGACAAATAGATGTCAAGACGGCATTTTTGAATAGCCATCATAGCGATGTCATCTATATGTTCCAACTGGAAGTATTGCTGAAGGCGAAGAACATATGATTTGCAAGTTTAAGAATTCTATTTTTGGACATAAGCAAGCATCGAGAGCGTGAAACATTCGTTTTGATGAGACCGTAAAGTCTTATAATTTTATTCAAAACGAGGATAAACCATGCGTGTACAAGAATCTTAAGGGGTTTAATGTGGTTTTTCTTGTTTTTTATGTCTGTAGATGGCATTCTAATTGGATATGATGTAGGGTTATTATTATTTACAGATGTTTGGCTATCTAGTCAATTCAGTATGAAGGACTTGGGAGAAGCCAGCTACATTCTCGGGATTAGACTTCTTAGAAATAGGAAGCAAAGAATGTTAGGATTATCCCAAGTTGTATACATTGACAAAATACTGGCTAAGTACAGCATGGATTTATGCAAGGGAGTTCTAAACCCTTGCAGATATAGGTTGTCTCTTTCTTCGAGGGACTATCCGAAGTCTCAAGAAGAAAAGGACAGAATGAGTAGGATTCCCTACGTTTCAGCTGTGGGAAGTCTCATGTACGCCATGCTATGTGCTAAGCCAGATATTTGCTTTGTCGTAGGCTTAGTTAGCAGATGTTAGTCAAACCTGGGGAGATTCATTGGCAATCTGTAAAGCATATTCTTATGTACCTCAAAGGAACTTTGGAACCATAAGGGAGGGAAGCATATTGTGAGGTAGTAACCACCTGGACTGGGATTTCATCTAGAGACGGGATGTGGTGGTGGTACAGATTGCCTCTGTGAATAATCTAGCAGATCCATTCACCAAGCCTTTGCCTGAGGGTCTTCAAAAGACACTTAGACACCATTGGGGTGGGCACCTATGGACTACCTAGTCTTAAAGTTCAAGTGGGAGATTGTTGGGAATATGCCCTCTTAGACTAGTTTTCTGATGAAAATATCCAATATATTAATAAAAGAATTTATTTTTAGAAATCGTTTGTGAAATAATTTTCTTCATTTGTGCACAATTTCGTTTGGAATAGACCCATTGTGTTTGAATAAGTGATCTATGTGAATGGAGGTATTTCACAATAAGGTATGGATCATGGGTTATTTAAACACATAAACAGTTGTTCTTAACCAATTGATAAGAATGAGAATCTCATCATGTTTAGGTTATTATGTTATGAATTCCAAATAGGGAATGGTTTACCATTAGCTAGTGAGTAGGCCACTCACTTCATGACATAAGCGTATTTCGAATACATAGAATAAGACCTGTAGTAGTAGTTTCCTAAAAGTACTATATGGTAGAAACCTATACTACTACTGCTACAGCGTGGACTAGTACTCTATGACTTGAGTATGAGTTAGTGATCTGGCGAAGTTGGAAGCATATACTTTGATATACTATAGTTGAGGGTCTATCGGAGGGCCAATATACTTGTATGTTGGGTATGTGTGACTAGTTAGTTAAGACAGATTTGTACAAGATAATTTCTACACTATATCACCCATTGTAGCTGTCCGGATGATCTAAATATCCAGGGCCCTGAGAAATATGACTTGGATGTTTGCTTCAGGGTCGCTCCCTTGGAAAGGAAAAACACTCCAGGAAGTCGTGAATCATTGGACTAGAGGCCTAAGGATGGTAGATGTCTTTTAGAGAGGTGTTAGTACACTTCTTCCTCTCTAAATGTACGGCGATGTGTAAATGGGTATTTTAGTCATTTCACTTGTAGGTCGAAGACTCTGCTAATGCAGCATTGTTCTTGGGGTCAATATTTCCTTATGGTGATATTAGGAAATATTTAAAATGTAAAATACATCTATTTATATAGTAGGGGTATTGTGATCATTTTAGTAGCCAAGACGATGTGTCTTTTTGGTCTTTGGAATAGCCCGTAAGTCCTAATTAATTTTTGGGTTGAGAAATGATTTCAGTTGAGAGAGTTTTATTTTATTCGGGAAGTCTAATTTATTATTGGACTAGAATAAAATAAAAGGAGAGAAATTTATTATCTAGTTTAATTGGTTAATTAATTATTTAAGACTTGGGTCTAGTTTGAATAATTAGAAAGTTAACCGAGACTTAAACTAGAGAAAAATAATTATTACTTAATTATTTATTGGGTTATTTATTTAATTAAATCCCAATGAATAAATAATTAAAGTTTAATTATTTTTTGGTTCATTTGGGTCCATTAATTATTTATTGGGTTATTTATTTAATCCCAAAGAAAATAATTAATGTTTATTATTTTGAAATTTTCAAGTCCAAGAAAAATAATAAATATTATTTTGGCCCAATAGCCTGGATCCTGGGATTTTTTCTGACACAGTTTAGAAGAGTTTATAGTGAAGCTAAAATTTATTTTGTTTATAATATTCGGGTATTAAATCCCGAGAATATTATTTTTATCAAAATAATTATTTTTGGTTTCATGACTCTTGACTTTCTGTGTGAAAAAATAAAATAAAAGAAAAAGTAAAATATATATATATATATTTTTTCCGGATGTCTCTTGGCTCTCTGTCTCTCTCGTGTCTCTTGATTTTCTACTGGCTATTAGTTTTTGTCTTCTTTACATACAAAACCAAAGGATGCCAGCAGAAATATAGATAGTGAAAATCTGAGTGATCATTTTTTTCTCTCAATCCTTTGTGCTCACCAACTGGAAAACTAGGCTGGGAATATTCTGTGAACTGGAAAGCTTTGCATTCATTTTCCACCGGAGGGGAAGAAAGAACCGAAAGAAGTTGCAGCACTGGTGTTCACTGGACGTTCAAGGATGAAGCTGTTCTTGAGCTTCAATTGATTCAACCTCATTCTTTAAGTTTTAAGGCTCCAACAGGTATGTTTTCAAGCCCACCATGATGCTTCCATACTCTGATATATGTCACATTCTTCCAATTTTCATTTACTGTCCACGGTTGAAGCATGCTCTCTGTTTACTGTCAATCCTTCAATCATTGAGTTGTATATATTTCTTTTTATTATTTTCTCACTTTATGGGGTGGGTTAAATAATGAAGAAAAAGTGATTAGTGAATACTTGTTCTTTTGAGGATTGGACCTCGTTAACTCCTTATACTATACTTGCGATAAGTATACTTGCTCGTATGTATATTTTGGGTTTAATATTTTAATTAAAACTTGACCAAGTGATGAATTTAAATTTGATAATTTTTATACACCCAAAATTTACGTATCAGGAATATTACACGTAGATGGTGATCCTATATGAAACAGACGATTTGTATATATGCATGTAGAGTTGAGTGACAAGTGCGATGAAGTATTAGGATTTCGATCGACTTTGACAGACTTTGATAGATATAGGTTGAAGATTATTTCTCTCTCGAAAGCATTGAGTCAACCACTACGTACACACGCGATGCAAAAAATGATAAGTCAATATATACAGTATCGTATGATGTAGCTCATTGATGAACTAATACTATTTGAAATTCATCTAATTTTTGTAAATAATAAGATGAAAGAAATCCATCTATAACATATTCCAATAATTTATTTGCTCAAAGTATTAAAATAAATTTAATGTAAGATTATTTATTTTGGACCCAACTTCGTAAACGTTTATATGAACTCAATCTATTTGTATTGATCCAATACCTATTTGTATTGCTAGTCCAATCAAATTTAACTACTCCTTTTGTACTAGGCAAATTAATAGTGACTGATTTGGCATGTGATTTTATGTAAAACTAAAAATTGTAATATAATAATATATAGTATAATAAAAGTAAGAAATATGTGGGTCTTGAATTACTTTATGTCAAATATCAATATATAAATATATTATATAATAAATATATTAATTATTTTATAATCTATAATATGTAACACCCTACTAAATTGAATATTAGGGAACAAATGCTTGATCGAATTAACATTATTTCATAAATTAACTACACTATTTGTGACTATTTTATGTGCTCCTTATATGCATTCTCTTAAGGGAAGTAAGTGTATTATGGCAATTATATGTGTGGATCAAAATAGGTGACTTATATATAAGTAATTGTGCATTGTATGTATGTATGTATGTATGTATGTATGTATGTATGTATGTATGTATGTATGTATGTATGTATGTATGTATGTATGTATGTATGTATGTATGTATGTATGTATGTATGTATGTATGTATGTATGTATGTATGTATGTATGTATGTATGTATGTATGTATGTATGTATGTATGTATTGTGTAGTAGACAAATTAGTCAAATTAATTAGTGTATCACTTTTCAAATAATATGATAACAATGAGTTTTCTCTTTTGAAAAATACATTCTTGAACAAATTTAATTTTAATTAGGGGTTTGGTCTTGTTTGTTAATTTAAAAATCTTGGTCAAATTTTATGTCAAAATTAATTTTGACTGCTTGACCAAATTTCACCATTTGACCTAAAACCCACACCCAAGACCCATGGATCGTTTTAACCCAACAAAATACCCTTAATTTTGGCCATTGAATTTAGGGTGAAATCTTAAGACTTTGTTTCCACCCTTAGGTCCCCAAAACCCTAACCTAAAATCCATTTTTATCTCATTCTTCCACTATAGTCGGCCACACCTCCTTTTCTCTCTAAAAAAATTTCTCCAACTTTTCTCTAGAGGAGAAGACCTTTCCCTTGCTGCCAAGCTGATTGACAGCTTGGGTACTTTCTTTTTCACCTCAAACACAAGCGAGCGCGTGTGCGCACACACACACACACACACACTAATCCTTGACTTGCAATCCATTCTCCACAAGCAAGCAACCATCTTCGAGGTTTGAAGACTAATTTTTAGTGGTTTTGGAGCTAAGGAAATAAGGTAATCATCACTATTTTCTTTCATTTCTCCTTGTGACAGAAAGCCATGCTCATTCTCTTCATTTTTTTTTTTTTTAATTTTCTTGCAAACACTCCAAAGGAGGGACATGAGCTCGATGAACAAATATTTATCTTGTGACCTTTCTTTATAAGAGTGTAAAGCTTCAAGAGTTTGGCAAAGAATGCATTTTCTTTTCTTGTTCATGCCATGGCCGAAAATACCTCCTTACTAGACAGCTTACATTTGTGGGAATTTTTAGGCATTAAGAGTGGATGTATGTGATGCAAACTACATTAAGGGATGTTTGATGATTTGAGAAATAAAGTCTTTTATGCTAAGAAATCATTTTTTACCTCCTTAACATAGCTAAAAATAAAAAATCTATATATGCTGCCAATTTTTCAAAAATTATGCCTTGGAGATTGTGTGTGTGTGATTTCTCCTTTGGGACTTGAAAAATGAAGCCTAAAAAAATATAAAATCACTGAAGAGTTGATGTTATACGAGTAGAATGCTTGTCTTGTTGCATTTTTGCTCAAACCGAAAGAATCATTGTATGTGTGTTGAATTTCTGCCCACATATTTGCTTCTGGAATTCATGCTTTGAATGTTGAAAATTTGGTGAAATGAAATTGTGTTTATATTGTGGAAATGAGGCCCTATATATGTGGTGTAATATATTGTTTGGTTGGGGAAGTTTTGATGTTTTTTACGCTTCAAGTGGATGGTTGAAGAAAACAGATTACTTGATGGAATGTTGGATTTTGATTTAGATGTTGTTGTCTTTGAGCCAAATTATGATCATAGGGTTGGTGTATGGTGATTTCTAAAATCTAAAATGTGTTGGGAACTTATTTAAGGTTTTATAGGAGTTTGGTGATTGAAAATTATGATGTGTTGATGCATGTACTTAAACTGTATAGAAATCCTTGTACATAGGGTTAAATGTAAACCCTCAAAAAATCCCATTCCCGACTGAAGTTTCTTATGATTTTTGGACTGTATAAACTTTAGGGTGTTAGAAAATTTCAGAAAAAGAATCATTGAAAATACATTATAATTTTGGGAGTTATGAATTTTTGAATTAACTACGCAATACAGTTTACTGTTTACCCGAGACTTTGGGTAAAAATTATTTGAATTCCTTTTTGTGGGAATCTTAGGGAGATAAATTTGTGGTAATTCACCTAACATATAGAGGTTTTAAATCGGATGGATTTTTTTTAAAAAAAGTAATAAAATGGTTTTTTGGGTTAATTAAGTAAATGATTTTTTACCCCTATTTTAGAGTAAAAACAGAATTTGTGTTGAAAGTTGGAAAAATGAATTGACTTAGAGAAATGGCCATAATTGCTACAAATTTGGTTTATGTGACCATTGCATGATGTTTAGCATTGTGGAAAAATATTTGATTAATTTTGGATGAGTTTCTTTTATAGTATGACTTTTTGAAGAATGATCCCTTGTACTCTTATAAGATGAGATTTTCAATTTTTGAAAAACTATTTGAACTCTTGGTGTAATTGGTAGAATAAGTTGGTCTAGATACTACCTAATTGATCAATTAATTATAGTTGCATGGCTAATTAGAGTTTGCATGGTGATTAGGGTTTTACTTAGCAATTAAAGCCTTGTTGGATTGTGAATGTTAATTATGAAGTATGAGAGTTCAATGCTTGTTGAATTATGGATAATATTGAGGATTGTTGGATTCTTTGTCATTAGAATCAACTAGGTTATATCCATAACTATTTTAGAATTACTTAAGATTTAAGTAATTCCCCTAACTATTCTAGGATCTTGAATAATGCTTTATTTAGATTAATTCAACTAGAAAATTAATTCCTACATTATATGTGTATTAGATTCGGGGTTGGACTTAGGATGAGGAAGCACCTAAGATATCTTGAAGATAAATTTGCAAAGCTTTTGGGCAAGAGGTAAGTCCTTGCATCTCATGACTCTTTTGTGCTAAGTAATTTCAAAAGAAACTCTATAATCATGCATACTCAATGATTGGATCTTCATTACTACTTATTGAAATAAAATGTTTGGATTAGTTCGTTTTATTACACTTGGTATTATTCTTACTTACATCATGATTCCTATACAAAAAGATTGTTGCATGATCAATTTTAGAGATTTTCTATATGAAGCACTATGTTTGATTAGGAATTATGCATTAGTGTATGCACCTAATTCCAAGTTTTCATCCATGTACATGATTTGCGAAATTCATAGCATGACATGTGGCTCTGTTGATATCTCTTTCGAGGTAAATTATGATACTATATGATTTATCATGCTTGAGATAAGTATTATTTTGGATGAAGAAATTTTCTACCTGCGGGAAATTTTGAAGAGAAAATATGAACTTATATTTCCTAGTCGGGGTAAATTTGGAAATATTAGTTTTGGAATTTGGATTAATAATTTTTAGAACCGAAATTGTATATTCCACAATGGAATGAGAATTTCTTGAACCCCACTTATATTAAAACTTGGGTACTCAAGAGGCGAGACTATAGGACTAGTTCTCATTAGATTAGGGGAGAATTCCGGTTGATTGCCCGTTGCCAAAAAACTGTCTTTTTCAAACAGGGCATCAATCGTAGTAGTTGAATCGGGTCCTTAGCTAACAACATGATATCCAAGGAAAATCGAAGGATGGATGTGAGACATCCGGTCTGTTTATATGTGAGAGGAATGTCGGAGTATCCTCCCAAAAAAGATGTACTCCCTACCTGTTGTACTATTTTAGCATGGTTTAGGTTAGGGTCATATTTGTAAATTATTGCAGATGAGAAATCTCGATACACAATATGGCTTGTGAATAATGGGTTCAAGATTTTACCTTATTGAACATTCACAACATTTTGTGATTGGATATTATTTACCTGACAAAATTCTTTTCTAAATATTGTACTTGATCATGCTTGTTGAATTTTCTCTCAAAATATTTAGTAATGAAATTTGAGATATAATGTTGGAATTATCTTACAGTTTACAACTATTTGAATTCTTACATTCATGCATCATGCCTATGATTTTCTAATTACCATTTGCACACAATGGACTTGCTAAGATTATTTATAATCTCATACGATTTTCCTAACCATGAATTTCTGGGTAGTCTAATTTTATCAAGATCGGGTGTTGAAGATGTTTTTGTAATAGAATAAGGTCATAATACTTTATCATTTCTACCCTACTTTGATTATATTTTTATTCCTGCTAATGAGACACAACTATGGTGTGCCAAGTACTAAGGATTTAACTAGATTGTAAATTTAAATTCCAACTTTGAGGTCTATTCGAGTATTTATTATATCTTGTTTTCTTTTGATTATTTGTTTCCCTGTTATAAAGACACCCGGTCCATAGAACGGGATGACATCCTTGACCATTTAGGTCACTCAATAGGGGGTGTTATATAATATATTAAAAATTTTATTCTCAAGAAAAATTTTCAATTCTTTTGAGAGAGTCTAAAATAGTAATTGAGTCATTTTTTTTGGAATGCATGGATTATATCAAATGATTTTGAAGTACATCGAAAATGTTGTCATTCATTTAATTATTTATTTTCCTAATCCAACCAATTAATTTCGGTACCCACGTATTTGGCACAAATATTCAACAATAGTATAATTCTATTTTATGAGTTAGGCCCAACCAATATGTTATGAATTGCTCAACAATTCATTACTCACTTACTAATATTATTAACCCAACTTCTTTTGGTGCAAATAAAAATATTGACCCAAGTCCATAAGTTATCTTCCTGCCCAAAACCGACTAAAGATGATAGCAGCCTCCATGACTATCGGTCGCTACGGCTGCCGTTGCCGCCCAAGTTCTAGAACTACCCTAGCCCCCGATTTTTTGTGTATAAATCTATTTTAATAATAGAAAGTTCTAATTCTTCCACTTATGCTCTCAAAAGTGTAAATTTTAGTTCTGGTTTTCCCACTAAAATAATCAATTAATCAAGTCTTAAGCCCTCATTATGATTTGAAATAACTACCAAGTTCACAACATATACATTATTATTTGTGTAAAATTCACATAAATATTCAATGTGCAGATTTAAATTTATTGATTAAGTTTTAGTAATTACTTAACATATTTTCTTTAAGCTACAAATTAAAGCTCTAAAGAGTTTCTTCTCATTTGTAGATGACAAGAGCATAATCATACCCTCATGCAATATTGATTAGTCCCGAAATTTAATAATTGCTTCTGTTTTCTATTGTTCTGACTTTTCACCAACTCTTCAAAAAGAACATAAATAACATTGATTCCCTATTCTATTCTATTCTATTTATTTAACCTTCCTTATTTACACTTTTAAACGTCCAACTTTTAAAATTTTACTTGAACCATCAGCAATAATTATTTTTTTCCAAGAAATAATTGTAACCTAAAATTTGGATTTTAAATAATATATCTTTGTTCAAGATAAGAAATGAATCTCATATCTTACTATTCAAACATTATATTTCTATCAATTGAATTATTGTCTTTCTTTGAAAAGTATAAGGAACTGTAAAATAAAATAAAATAAGTTAAATAGGCTCTTAAGGTGTGGAATAGAGATACTTTTGGGAATTAATAATTGGACGTTGATGTTCTGGTTGCACAAAATTGCTATGACCTTTCGGGTCTTCCAGAGGAGAGGTGTGTTTGGCAAGAGGTTACAAATTTTTTCGATGCTGGTACAAATTTTTTCCACTCCTATTGTACTAGTTGCAGGAAGAAGCTGCTTATCTCCTTCATTCAGGATTCTGCAGGTGTTTTAGTTTCTGATCAGGTGCAAATCAAGCAGCTGCGGTTGAATTCTTTTTGAGGTCTCTTTCACAAGAGGCTTCTTTCCCAACTGGATGAGGTAGACCTAATGCCCTATCTCTTTTCCAATATCCCTTCATTAGTTACCCGGGAAGACAATGTTCTTTTATCTTCTTTGCCTACTTTAGACGAGGTTAAAGAAGCTGTTTCTCCTTGGGTGTGGACTCAGCTCCAGGGCCAGTTGGGTTTTTCGGCAACTTTTATACTTCCTGTTGGGATATTATATATTCAGAGGTTCATCTTGCAGTGAAGAGTTTTTTTCTGTGGGTCTTCCATTCCCCAATGGGTTTGCAAGCACTCTTATTGCGTTGATTCCTATTAAAGATTCCCTTAAATATTTCTCTGACTTTTGTCCTATAAGTTTGTGCAATTATTGTAATAAGATTGATACGAAAGTGCTTGCTAATTGTTTTTCTGTTATTCTTCCGCACTAGGGTGGTGCCTTTGCATTGCACGGGATATTGATCATGTTATTTGTTGTGGAAATAATTTTTGTTAAAATATTATTGAAAATAGAATATTATTTTTAAGCGCTCGATATTTACAGTTTTGAATTATGGTAATTTTTTTTTTTTTTGAATCAAACTTTGTGAAATTGCAAATGGAAATTTTTAGGTTTTGGGAGTCTTGCTTTGTGGTAATAGATAATTTACGGTATATTTAGATATTAATTGTTTTAAATAAAATTATTTAAATATAATTAAATTAAGGCAGAATTTAAATAATTGAATTAATTTTTAAGAAACGATAAGTATTTAAAATTTAATAATTATAAAAATGAAGGAAAAATTCCACCTTAATTTTAAAAAAATAAAATTGTGAAACGCAAACTAGGCTAAATGATCAAGTCATGATCTAAATAGACTAAATATGCATGTCTAAATATTAAACTACATGAATGAACATAAATTGTTTACTTTAGAATTGAATATGATAATAAATAAATAGTAGGAGAGTATGTATTAAATTTATAAATAAATAAATAGTAAGAGTGTATCTAACTGTAATATTTAGGGAGTTGGAAAGAACCATTGCTGCTTATACCTAATAGCAAGGCTTCTAAATTCTGCTCCAACGGATTTTGATGAGGAATAATGAGGTGCTCTTTGGTCCTTAAAGAAGCACTCTTTATATAGGCTTATAGGATGAAAGCATACTTCACTTGTATATCCCACCTTTTTATCTTTGACTAGCTATTGTTTGTAATATGATAAGAATTTGTATCAATAGTTAGAACAAAAGTTGATCGGTATAATGAGACGAAAATTTTGGTATGATAATATTTGGCCGGGATCTGGATGTAATTATTGGATTTGTTTTACCCGTATCCTAAATCTTCAGAAGGCTACTATTATTAATAAAATAAGAATTTGAGGGTATGTTGAGAAGAGAAATTGATCAGTGCGATGAAATGCATGTTTTGGTATGAACTATGTTATCCGGGTCATTGGGGGCATTTTCGTCATTTTGATCGCGCCCGCGACTTTGACCGTAAATTTGACCAAATAGAGAAGGAATTGAAGAATTTAAGAATTAATTTTTGGAGTGGAATGATGAAATAAAATATTTTTCCATTACGGACTCGATTTTGGCCGTTTCTGAAGAAAATAGAAAATCGCGGCTACAAATGGACGTGTGGCATTGTGTGAATGATGGATGAAAACAAGTGTTAAAATACCATTGGAGGAGTAAAATATTTGTGGGATTATTAAATTGTAAAAGCTTATTGAATAAGTTTAGGAATTATCCATTTAAATTAAATCCACTAATAGGAATTTAGCTTTAAAATGGATAGCCCACAATATAATTCATGTTGGTTGACTTTGGACACTAGAATGGAGGTGGAGAGGCTGAAATATAGCCTAAATTTTGTTGGCCTTGCAAGAAGAAAATAAAGGAAAATTTTGTGGAGGAAAAAGTGGTTGGTGTGTAAAAATCTTATTGGAACACACCTAAATACATCCGCCATTCAATTAAACCACAATAAGAAATGGAGGGCCAAGATTGAGTGATAAATGGCGGTCAAGGGAGGCTGAAAAACAGCCATAAATTCGTGAGCTAAGAGGGAGAAAACTAAGCGAAAAAGAAAAGGGGGAGAGAAAGAAAGAAGTGTGTTTGTGTGTTCTTAGAGTAAAATCCTTAAATATAAGGTAAAACCCTACCTTGCATGAATTAAAGTTATTGTTGGGTGAATGATGATTATGATGATATGAATTTTAACATAAACACGTGACTTTCATGCATTGATTTCGAATCAAAGTTAGGATTTGTGAGCTTTTGTGTATGAACTTGTATATGCTTATATAAGTGCCAGTTGCCTAGGGGTTTTTGAATGATGTTTGGTGTGAGGAAGAACTGAATAAATATAATGGTTTGAGGGCTTCTTTTCGGTTGGAAAGATGATAACTCAAGTAGAATAAAAATGAAAGTTACTTGGTGGTAACTTGATAGGAAACATGAATAATACTAGCTTTTGATTAGGAAAAGTGTATTTGTGTTGAATGAGTGTGACCTTGTGAACTATTGGAAATCTGAAAATTCAGAATTAAAGGTGATTTGAAGAAAAATTGAATGAATTAATGGTTCTAAAGTGTTAAAGATTAAAGGAGAACAAATGAAAGCATGAATAGTAGGTTTGAGGCAAAACTACTGGGGCAGTTTTTGCCCAGTATCATGTCATGGGAACCAGAAATCTAAGAAATGACTTGTATAGAATTAAATTTAAGAGTCTTGCGGTCGTTTTGGTATATCATGGAGCCAAATCGGAGTTGGAAATTGAAAGTTATGTGCAAAATAAAATAGTGTGTCAAACTAGTGAAATTCCAGAAAGCAGTCCGAAAATGGATAGACTTAAGGATGATTAATTGTATGACTTTGGATGAAATTAAGGGAAAATATGATGTGAATTTTTTGTTTGTGAAGGGAGAAAGGATGTGGAAAAAAGGAAAACGAAAGAATCGAACAAACGATAGAAAAACAACGTGAACGAAAGTTAAACACTTTCCTTTACCGTCGGCTAACCATCGGCAAAACGTTGTTTGGACGTCGGCTATTTTTCGGCCGAATACAAATTGACCCGAAAATGATGTTTGGTGTAGGTTTAGCGGTAAATGGCCAATTAAACGTCAAAAACGGTAGAAACGAAGGTTAGACGGCCGTGAACGGAAAGAGTTACTTAGGATACGAGGTGAGTCCCTTAGATTTCTAAAACTGTTTCTAAAGCTAGTGTGCTTTGTTTTTCCATGAAATGTTATGTTATATACCGTTTTGGAAATCCCTGAATATATTTAAGGTTTATCTGAGCAAGAATTATTTTATGCTATTTTGGGCTTGATTTAATATCATAATTGGCTTGGAAACCTTACTGAATGATTAAAGCATGAATTTTGTGAATTTAATCCTTTTGGATTAAATATTTGGGATTTTCAGAAAATGGTAAATTTTGGAATCGAGTATTCATAAATTGACTGGAATGCTCTTATTGGGATATTTTATGGAAATATGTTTGGAAACTTTGAATTTAATCATCTTTTGGGATTAGAATTCTGAATTTCTTGAAATGAGTTCCTTTTTAGAATCGGGTATTTGGAAAGTGATCCAAATGTCCTGACTAGAATGTTTTATGAAAATATTTAGAACTCGGGTATTCGGTAAATGACTAAAATATCCTTATTGAAACTCTTGTGAATACTTTTCAAATTGGGTAAGGGTAAAATGACTCGAATATCCTCAGAAAGTCTTTTGGAATCGGGCATGGGTAAAATGGCCTGAATACCATTGAAAATAACTTTTGTGATCGAGTACAGGGAAAATGACCTGGATACTCTTGAAAACATGTTATGATGTTTGAATAGAACTCTTTATCCTATTTCAACATGATTTTAAAAAATAATCTCTCGTGATGAGATCGACTTTTGGAAAACGACCTTTTGATCCCTAAAATTATTTTATTGGTCTGATGTACCATGGAATGAATTGATTGGCTCTGCAAAGTCTATGTGAATGATGATCTAACTAGCGAGTTAGTAGGATCAAATTTTGAAAAATGATATTTTGCCCCAAAAATGGTTTTCTTGGTATGGAAAAGGGTTTCTTGATGAGATTGACATTTGGTATCCGAGCAGGTAATGAGCTTCCGGTATGGGAACTAAGTGCTACACCGTACGTAGTGGGAGCCACCTCTAGAATCCTATGCTGCCTAGTTCCGGTATGGGAACTAAGTGCTACACCTTACGCGGTGGGTGCCACCTCTAGAATCCTATACCGCCTGGTTAGTCCTATCTTGAATACTTGATGTGCTCAAGTACGAGTCTTTTTCTTGAATTTCTGGCGTATGCACTAACTTGAATTTCTGGCGTATGCACTAACTTGAATTCTTGGCGTAAGCACTCACTTGAATTCCTAGCGTATGCACTGATTTGAATTCCTGGCGTATGCACTGATTTGAATTCCTGGCGTATGCATTAATTTGAATTTCTGGCGTAAGCACTAACTTGATTCTCTTCTTGGTAGTACACTACGGTGTACTTACCTATCGGCGATGCACGGTTGAGTGCTGTAGGTTACGGTCTAAGCACAATGATACGTGGCGTCGAAGGTGAAGCCTTGTAAGCTTTGTATACAGGCAGTCCTTGTTGGGAAATATGCCCTCTTAGACTAGGTTTTTGATTTAAACATCGAATGTTTTAATAAAATAATTTATTTTCAGAAATTGTTTGTGAATTTACTTTTTATTTGTGCACAATTTTGTTTGGAAAAAGACCCATTGTGTTTAAATAAGTGATTCATGTGATTGGTGGTCTTTCACAGTAAGGTATGGGTCACGGGTTATTTAACACATAAACATCTGTTCTTAACCGATTGATGAGAATAGGAATCTCATCATATTTAGGTTATTATGTTATGAATTCCAAATGGGGAATGGCTTACCTTTAGCCTGTGAGTAGTCCACTCACTTCATGACATAAGCGTATTTCGAATACGTAGAACAAGACTTGTAGTAGTGGTTTCTTAAAGTACTATTTGGTAGAAACCTAGACTACTACTGCTACAATGTGGACTAGTACTCTACGACTTGAGTATAAGTTGGTGGTCTGACGAATTTGGATGCATGTACTTTGATATGCTATAGTTGAGGTTCTATGGTAGGACCAATATACTTGCATGTTGGGTATGTGTGACTAGTTAGTTAAGATAGATTTGTACAAGATAGTTTCTACACTATATCACCCCTTGTGGTTGTCCGGATGATCTAAATATCTAGGGTCCTGGGAAACGTGACTTGGATGTTTGCTTTAGGGTCACTCCCTTGGAAATGGGAAACACTCCAGGAAGTCGTGGATCATTGGACTAGAAGCCTAAGGATGGTAAATGTCATTTAGAGAGGTGTTAGTACACTTCTTCCTCTCTAAATGTACAGCGATAAAAGGAGATTTTTGTAAACTGTTGAGCAATAGTGTTTCTTGGAAGAATATTACAAAAATCTTGTGTCTAATCTTGTTTAGAGGCTATTTATAGAGCCAAAAAGTAAGGTGCCAACGACTATAAAACGGCTATAATTTTTCTATTAAATTTATCCGTATTTTGGACTCAGGTTTTGGGATGACGATGCATCCAAAAGGTAAGTCCAAAATGACACTTTTTCAGGTAGAAACATTTCAACACTATTTATAGGATTTTGGACGAATTTTTTTTTTATGTAGAAACATCCAAACTATTCAATCCAAAATTCTGAGATTTTCAAAACTTTGAAATCTTTTTCTTTGTGCGCTTCAAGGTAAAAATCAATTGAATCAAAAAGTAAAGAGACATAGGAGTTAATAGAAATACCTTAATAACACTTCCTATCAGGACTTCTTGGTATGCAACCCCACATACTTTAATCTTCTTTTTGATCTTCCATACTTGAATTCTATTATTGAAGAGTTGCCAAACAATCATATCTGAACCCCTTAGAAGAACTGAGGTCAAACATGTCCTATCATATATAGATTACAGAAGTTAATTCACATCAACGTTTGTTATAAATCAAAACATAGGGGAAAGCCCTTAGGGCTAACAATCTCCCACTTTTTGAGTGATGACAAACATGATTAAAAAATGCTATATAAAAAGAACAATAATGTGTATAGAGTGAACATGTTGATCGAGATAGATTCAAATAATGCAATCTCCATATCCTTATGATTATTCAAAATGATTCAATAAATAAAGGAGATATAGTAGGCAAGTTGTATGATAAGATGCTTTCCCTTAATATTTGCTTATATGAATATTTAAAAATGAGAGGGAAAACAGAAATCAATTTTGTACGTAAAAAACATATGTCCAAAACATTTGTGAAAGTATGTATAAAACGAAACTTTTTCAAAAATGAATTTTAGATGCGAGTTTTGGATGTCTAAAAGGTGTGTTCTCAAAAATAGTATGACTCTTAGAAAAAGATTTTTTGGATCAAGAAAATACGAGTCCAAAACTCCCCCCAACACAATATATGGGATAATGAATCTTCTAGCTTTTCAAAGAATGTTTAAACAATCCATCTGACTGAAATTTTGATTTAGTCACAGACTCATATCTACATCTTGTCAGATTAGTCTCAAAGATACCTTTATTATAAAGAGAATACTTTTGGATAAAAGTATTTGAGTGACCAAAAACTGAGATCAGAGTTAATCAAATCAACCACAAGGTATTATAAGTAGAAGTTTTAGTAAAAAATTATCCCAACATTTCAAGCAGAAACTTTCAATCATTTTTCAATAATCATATCTAATAAATCAAACAATTTCAAATAGTATCATATAAGATTATATCAGTTTAATATCAGTCTAATATCTACTCAGTCATCAGTTTAATATCAGTCTAATATCTTCTCAGTCATTGCAGCAACATCAACAATTTCCAAAAACAGTATTATATCAGTTTATATTTTCCTAGTCATTCTGATCAGTCTAATATCTTCTCCCCATTTATATCTTAATTAATATCCTAGTCATTTATTCAGTTCAGATCAGTTCAATATGAGTCATTCATTCAGATCAGATCAGTTTAATATGCATCAAAACATAACAATTCATATTAGTCTTAACCAATATCCTAGTCATGCAGATAGTCTAATCTTTTCTCCCCCTTTGTTATCAATCAAAAACAGTAATAATAGAAAGAAAGCAGAAATAGAACATAGATAGATAGAAAATAGTCAGAATTTATGTAGAAAATAAGCAATTAACTTTGTGCATAATCTAAAAACAGGAAAGTAAATTGTTCAATTTGCAAAAAGTAAATTGTTGGAGAGATATCAACTGAACATCATTCTACCCAACTGGTCTTCTTAGGAGATGTTAATGGTTTTAGCTTTTGAATCGGCACCTTTTTTAGAGTGTTGACCAGTAATCTTGTTAGATTTTCTCTTTACCACAACGTGCTTCTGTCTCTTTCCGGATGATTGTGGTTTAGAGGATGTAGAAGTTGCTACAATTTCCTTAATCAGAGATGCTTTCTGAGTTTTCTCAGTAGCATGCTCTTCTTCTACAGCAGGCAGATCAGTTTCTCTTTCAATAACAGGTTCTTCCTTTTCTTGAGCAGATATTGTTGGGGTAGACGTTGGTGTATCAATTTTTGCAGTTTTTTTCTACTGCAGACAATCTGTTTCCAAAACTTTGAAGTTCAGAACTGAGATTATCCAATTTCACAACCAGTGAGCTGATGGCATCCAATATACTCACAAATAATCCCTCATTCTTTTCTTTCCCCTTAGCAAAGGATTCTGCCTGAGGATTGTCTTCAAATTTTCTTTTGGTTCCAATAACAGAAACAGACTTTCCTTTTTCTTTAATTTTTATCAAATTTTCTCTTTCTTTACCCTCAGTATCTCTCAGCAGCTTCTATTCATTACCCATTCTCACATAACCTATTCTCTCAAAGGAGTCAAAGCTGTAAACATTCATCTTTGTTAGATCACTAGGAACTGAATTTAAATTAACCTAAAAATAACTAAACACTCTAGACAACAGATTTTCATAAGGTAGAGCTTTACTTGATGTATTCCTTGACTGCAACATTAATTTTGTAGCTAAAAAATCAAAGTTTATTTGCCTACCCTTTGTAAGGGCCAACATGATTACCATTTGCAGAATGCTTATGGAGATCTTATGTCCATAGCTCAGAACCACCATAGTGGAAACTATATGGTGCAAAATCCTTCCAACTCCAGTAAGCCACTTCGTACTTCTATTACCAGAGTTCCCAAAACTCTTCCCTCCAGTAAAGATTTCCTCAAAATTCTTCAAAACAAAGATATCATTTCCCTCAGGAAATTTGTTTAACTCAAAATACTAAATTCCAGCATCCCTCACATCACAGATCCTATTTAACAGACGGTGATCAAACTCCATGTCTTTTCCCTTAACTCTTGACATATACCAACAAATCATGAAACCTCCCTCATTTCCTCAAGACGATCTTTTCTTAAATTGGCATAAAATTCCCAAACAAGAGGAGTAAATAGTTTCTCATCGATAGAAAGTAAACTACCCCATCCAATGTGTTCAAACATATCCAGTACATTTGAAAGATTTAGAAAGGCCGAAGGATTAGCACGGTAACTAGAAATAACCGTTTTGTTTCTTGACACCCAATCATTATAATCAGTTTCACATTTAGAGTCTCGAACGGAGTACCTGATTTTCAGAACTCATTTGTTCTGAAGAAGACTTTGATGAGTAGTAGTGAGATGCCGAGAAGTCCGGTTGAGGAAAGACTTCTTTTCCTTTTACATTGTTTGAAATTGGACTCTTTTTCTTCATATTCGGAGACTTTTTGTGCCCCTTCTTTGGTTTTGGTGCAGAAGATTTCCTTTTTGCCATTAGAAGATTAGGGCTTTTTCTTTTTAGACTGGCGGTTTTTCTTTGAAGAAGAAGAACACAAAGGCTTTTTGGAGGAATCGATTACAAGGGTTTCGAGAAAAATCAGAGTGCTTTGAATGTCTGGAGTAATGTGATATAAAGTGTTTTGAAAAGATAAATTTTTCACAGAAGTTTAGAGAAATGTACAAACTAACTTTTTGAAATTCAAAAATTGGAATAAGGAAAAATGTAGAGTATATATGTATAAAAGAGTGTTTTGGAGTTTGACCCAACCCAAAATTATCATCCAAATGAGTCTTTTTTAGAAATGCCTTTTGGATGCGGGATTTCGACTAAAATACTACGTCCAAACAGTTGTTGGTGTGTATTGGATGCAAACACTGTTTTCAAAACCTTATTCTTCACAGATCCTGCAAAATAAAGAAGACTTATGCCAAATGGTTAGTTATCAGATTTTTGTAATTCCCAAACCTCTTCTCAGATAGTTAAATCTTTCTTTAGTTAGAGGTTTAGTGAAGATATCTGCAAGTTGTTCTTCTGTTGAAATATATTCAACACAGACATCGCCTTTGAGCAGATGATCTTGGATGAAATGATGTTTAACTTCTATATGCTTTGTCCTAAAATGTTGAACAGAATTTTTTGTTAGATTGATAGCACTTGTATTATCATATAATATAGGTACGCAATTAAAGTTAAGACTAAAATTTAGTAATGTATTCTTCATCCATAAAATTTGAGCACAACAATTGTCGGCTGCAATGTATTTAGCCTTAGTAGTGGATAAGAATACAGACACCTGCTTTTTACTGTGCCATGACATAAGAGAGTGTCCAAGAAATTGACAATAGCCATTAGTACTTTTTCTTTCAATTTTATAGCCTACATAATCTACATCAGTGTATCCTATAAGATCAAATGTGTTAGTGTGAGGATACCATAAGCCATAATCATATGTGCCAATTAGATATTAGAGTATGCGTTTTCTGCATATAGATGTGATTCCTTTAGACAAGATTGAAAGCGAGCACAAAGATATACTGAAAACATAATGTCTAGTCGGCTAGTAGTAAGATAGAGTAGACTTCCAATCATACCTCTATACTTATGTTCATCTACTTTCTTACCCTTTTCGTCTTGATCAAGTTTTATAGAAGTACTCATAGGTGTGCAGATTTCTTTTGCTTCATTTATTCCAAACCTTTTGAACAACTCCTTGGCATACTTAGTTTGATTTATACAGACCCCATCCTTGGTTTTCTTAATTTGTAGTCCGAGGAAGAAGTTTAGTTCTCCCATCATACTCATTTCGAATTCTTGCTGCATAGTCTTAGCAAATATCTTGCACAAAGAGTCGTCAGTAGCACAAAAAATGATATCATCAACATAGATTTGAATAATTAGTAGATCACCAGAATTATCAGATTTGATGAACAAGGTGCTATCAATCAAGCCTCTAGAAAAACCTTTTGAGATCAGGAAACCAGTAAGTCTTTCATACCAAGCTCTTGGATCTTGTTTTAATCCATAAAGAGCTTTGGAAAGTGCTCATGAATAAAATCAAGTGGTTGTTCAACATATACTTTCTCCTCAATAAAACCATTTAGGAATACACTCTTAATATCCATTTAGTAGAGCATGAAATTTTTGAAGGATGCAAAGGCAAGAAGCATTCTTATGGATTCTAGTCTAGAAACAGGAGCGAATGTCGTCTCATCATAATTAATACCTTCTTTTTGATTAAATCTTTAGGCGACTAATCTAGCTTTATTTCTAATCACAATTGTTAGTGTTGTGCCCTAGAGGCAATCACTTGTACATTGTACATGACACATTTTATTTTAATAAGATGCATTATTTATCTTATAGTTTCTTTTGTTTACTTTAAATAATCTAACTGTTTGATAAAGTCCCTAGTACAACACCGTGTTAAGGAAATCATGATAGAGACCATGATATGAGATTCCTACTATATTGGATGGTGTTAGTACTTAAATAGTCATTAGTCACAGTATTAATGTGACAGGACATCATTAATGCGTTAAGACTAGCATGCGTTAGACTTCCTGATTTGATCAGGCAGTGGTTCTCATAACCGTGAGTATTGAGATACTCAAAGTTAACACATGGATGCTTGTTAATGAAACAAGTTCATTGGATGACCTAGCTTTAAGATAATCACACGGATAACTATTTAGTGTCAGTGATATAATCTTAATATAGCAAACGTGAAAGTATCCTTAGACTTGAGATCTCCAAGGTACTTTGTTTGCTGAGCTTTGTACTTTGATTTCAATCTTCGGAGCTCGATCGAGGGCCGCCTATGAGATGGATATTAGGTACATTGTGAGGTAAACGAAAGTAGTTGAGAGGGTTAATAAAGGATTCACCGCTCCTAATAGTAGGGGCGAATATCTCACGGCTACTTATAGGAATTACTATTCAAGAAGTCCTTGGCCAAGGCGATTGTGTATTGGAAACAGTTCCAATTGATACACATCTAGAGTAGTGGGTTCCTGGTATAAGTACTATTGTATTCGGGCTAGAATTAATTCTAGAGGGAGTTGGTATTAATTCCATACTCCAAACCGAATGATATATTGTATGGTGAAAGGAGTTAATTGCACTGAAGTTTGTTATTGAAGGGTTCATGTCAAGCCACTTGACTTCCTGGACTCTTGGGTGGTCATGATATGTTGTTAGATACCGCTCATGATCTGGGAATATGGGTTTATTAATTGATGAATTAATAAACCAATCCTGATTAGAATTAATAGGACTAATTCTAATTAATTATGGATTATTAATCTCAATAACGTTTAGATTAATTCATGTTCGTTACCAATTGACTGGAAAATCTAATAGGTCACACACACAATAGAGGATTATATACTAAAGATGTTATTTGATAACATAGAGGGGTTAATTTTGAGAAAGAGAAGTTGTTGTGGATAAATTATAATTAGTTATAATTTGTGGTCCAAGTTGTAATTGTGGAAACTTGATGTTTCCAATTACAATTAGGAAATTCTAATTGTTTTAGAATTTTAGATTTTCAGTGGGCTTTGGAACATATACTGGATATGCTCGAAACCTTAATCCAAGGGTGAACACACGAAAACAACAGCCACGATCTTCCTCTCTATCTCTCTCGATTGTCTTCAGAAACAACCTTAGCCGCCATTTTGTTTCTACTAGTATAGAAAATTTTGTTGTTTGAGTATTCTTCTGTGTGGATTACTATTAGAGATAATCACACATTGTGATTATAGTGGTTAGACGTCCAACTCTCGTGGAGTTTGCACAAGAGGATTGCTGGATCGCGCCTCGACTTGAAGAAGAAATTTTGTTCTTCGAACGATCACCTAAAGGTAAAAGCTGTAACATTTATTATCATTATGTCTTGTTTTCCACACATAGATGGGTTTTGGAAGGATATCTCGTTTTATTTTTCGCTGCGCCATATACAATACGAGTCTAAGATACCCAACAACAACCCCATTTTCATTAAGTTTATTTCTAAATACCCATTTGGTACCAATAACAGGATGATCAAGAGGTCTAGCGACAAGTTTCCTAACTTGATTTCTTTCAAATTGATTTAATTTTTCTTGCATAGCAATAATCCAAAATTCATCATGCAATGCAATATCAATACAGTTAGGTTTAATATTTGAAAGAAGAGCAAAGTTGTCAATGAAATACCGTCTAGTTTTAACTCCATAGTTTGGATCACCAATAATTTGTTCTTTGGGATGACCTGTTTTGTATTTCCAGTCTTTGGGCAATTGTTGATTCGTAAAATCTTCAATTTGTTCTTTTCCTTGTTCAGCTTGCAGCTCTTCAATTTCTTCTTATTTGCATGAATGTCTAGCAGTGAAGCTTTGAGTTGATCTAATTTGACTTCCATTGAACTTCCTACATCATCATCATCTCTTTTTGAAGCATAAATGTTAGATTCATCAAACACAATATGCACGGATTCTTCTACACAAAGAGTTTTTTTGTTGTACACTCTATATACCTTTTTGTTGGAAGAGTATCCAAGAAATATGCCTCATCGAATTTGCTGTCAAATTTTTCAAGGTTATCTCGGGTATTTAGAATAAAACATTTACATCCAAACACCTTAAAATAAAAGATAGATGGAGTTTTGTCAAACATAAGTTTAAAAGGAGTTTTTTTCAAAAACGGTCTTAGCATAACTTGGTTTATTATATTTCAAGCTGTATTAACAGCTTCAGCCCAAAAATATTTTGGAAGGGCATTTTCACAAAGCAGTGATCTAGCAATTTCTTGCAAAATGCAATTTTTCCTTTCAACAACACCATTTTGTTGAGGGGTTTTTGTAGTTGAAAAATTGTGAAAGTCTCCATTTTCATCACAGAAATAATAAATTCACTGTTGCAAAATTCTTTGCTATTATCACTTCTAATAGAAATCAGTTTGTATCCACTTGAGTTTTGGACGCATTTAATCAGTTTCGAAAATTCAGAAAAGGCTTTATCTTTTTATCAAAGAAATAAAGTCCAAGTGAATCTAGAAAATTCATCAATAAGTACATATGTATACTTCTTACCTCCAAGACTGACAGTCGTCATTGGTCTAAACAAATCCATATGAAATAATTCGAGTGGTTTTGAGGTTGAAATCATTTTCTTCGATTTAAAAAAAGTTTTGATTTGTTTCTCAAATTGACATGCATCACAAATTTTGTTTTTATCAAACTTCATTTTTGGCAGTCCCCTAACAAGCTCTTTTGAAGGCAGTTTATTTAGTAAATCAAAAGATACATGACCTAATCTTCTTGTTAGTGTTGTGTCCTAGAGGCAATCACTTGTATATTAAATAAAACACATTTGATTTTAATAAAAGGTATTATTTATTTTACAGTTTCTTTTGTTTACTTTTAAGTAATATAACTGTTCGATAAAGTCCCTAGTACAACACTGTGTTAAGGAAATCATGATAGAGATCATGATATGAGATTCTTACTATACTGTATAGTGTTAGTATTTAAATAGTCCTTAGTCATAGTATTAATGAGACAGGATATCATTAATGCGTTAAGACTAGCATGTGTTAGACTTTCTGATTTGATCAGGCAGTGGTTCTCATATCCGTGAGTATTGAGATACTCAAAGTTAACACATGGATGCTTGTTAATGGAACAAGTTTATTGGATGACCTAGCTTTGAGATAATCACATGGATAACTATTTAGTGCCAGTGATATAATCTCAATATTGCAAACGTGCAAGTATCCTAGACTTGAGATCTCGAAGGTACTTTGTTTGCTGAGCATTGTACTTTGATTTTAATCTCTGGAGCTCTATCGAGGGCTGCCTATGGGATGGATATTTGGTACATTGTGAGGTAAACGAAAGAAGTTGAGAGGGTTAATAAAGGATTCACCACTCCTAATAGTAGGGGCGAATATCTCACGATCACTTGTAGGAATTACTACTTGAGAAGTCCTTGGCTAAGGAATATGTGTATTGGAAATAGTTTCAATTGATATATATCTAGAGTAGTAGGTTTCTAGTACAAGTACTATTATATGCGGGCTAGAATTAATTCTGGAGGGAGTTGGCATTAATTCTGTACTCTAAACCGAATGAGATATTATATGGTGAAAGAAGTTAATTGTACTGAAGTTTGTTATTGAAGGGTTCATGTCAAGCCACTTGACTTCCTGGACTCTTGGGTAGTCTTGATGTGTTGCTAGATACCACTCATGATATGGGAATATGGGTTTATTAATTGATGAATTAATAAACCAATCCTGAATAGAATTAATAGGATTAATTCTAATTAATTATGGATTATTAGTCTCAAAGACGTTTGGATTAATTCATGTTCTCTTCCAATTGACTAGAAAACCTATTAGGTCACATACAATAGAGGATTATATACTCAATATGTTATTTGATAACATAATGGGGTTAATTGAGAGAAAGAGAAATTGTTGTAGATAAATTATACCTAGTTATAATTTATGGTCCAAGTTATAATTGTGAGAACTTGATATTTCCAATTACAATTAGGGAATTATAATAGGATTAGAATTCTCAGTTTTCGGAAGGGATTTTCATGTAACATATAGTAGAAACACACGAAACTGTTGCTGATCATGAGACACACGAAGCAACAGCTTCTCTTCCCTCTCTTTTTCTCGTTTTTCCTGAAAAACAAAACAACCCTAGCCGCCATCTTTTTCTACTAGCACAGGAAATTTTGGTGCTTGAGTATTCCTCTGTGTGGATTACTGTTAGAAATAATCACACACTGTGATTATAGTGGTTAGATGTTCAACTCTTGTGAAGTTGGATCAAGCGAATTGCTGGATCGCGCCTCAACTTAAAGAAGAAATTTTTGTTCTTCGGATGATCAAACAAAGGTAAAAAGCTGTTACCTTTATTATCTTTATATCTTGTTTTCCACACATAGGCAGGTCCTGGGATGGTATCTTGTTTTATTTTTCGCTGCGCCGTATATGATATGCATGAGAGATACCCAACAGTGGTATCCGAGCCTTGCTATGTGTGGTTTACGGACATTGTTTTGGCATGAAAAACTGTTTTCATGTATTCATGTTTATCTTTGTTTACTGTGAAAATCATTTTCACTTGAGTCAAAATTTTTTCGACCATTATAGGTTGGGTCCGTAGCACAATATGATTGTGTAAAAGTTACAGCGTATTTCGAAAGATGCTTTCTTATGTGCTAAGAATTTTCTGCAGAAAAACATTTTCTTACAACATGGTTGTTGCCTTCCGTTTCATCATAATTTTCTGTTTTGGTTTTGTTTAAACTAACAAATTGGTTGTTGTTTTGAGCTTCAAAACAGAAAATTCTACTGAGAATTGTTCTCACTGATCTATTGTAGAAGATTAGGGCACCAGAAATTATTTTTGGAAAATTTTCAAAATTGCCGCCACTGTTCCCGACGACAGCTGACGCCGGCTCCAACCTCCAAACCAGGGCTGGTTCCATGCTGTTTCGTGAACGTTTAGAAATCGTTTTTGGAAGAAAATTTTTCTTAACACCATACCAGAGCTGATGCCGGCTCTGGCTTTCAAACCGACACCATTTCTGCTCTGTTTACAACGTTCCAGTTATTTAAATTTTTTTTCCTGGAATAGAATTTTGAAAGGGAAAATATCATTTGATGAGAGGCGGTAAAATATAAATTTTTCCACGGGGGCGCTGCCCCCCTGACCCCTGCCTACTGATCGGCCAACGGGATCATCGTTTTTGCTGCCAGAGACGGGACCCAAAAGCATTTTCTCAAATTTAGTTTTGAGACAAACAATTTTATTTTTCAAAATAGTGATTTTGAAAATTTAAAATTAATGTATTTTTCTAAAATATTGATTTTAGAATTTGTTTTATTTTTTCAAAATAGTGATTTTGGAAAAATAAAAAGTATATGTTTATTTTGTTTAAGTATAGTCAATGGCATGGTGGATGGTTATGGACTAAAACCGATTATATCTGTTCATACATTTTACAGTTTTGGTTTTTTTTTTATGAAATAGGGCTTGCGTGTCCTGCCTTCTCTAGAATTCTTGTGTAATTCTCTTCTCATCTAACTCCCCTCGAATGTAACTTGAGGTTTTCTCTTTTTAGGAAATTATGTAATTAGTTTACATTAGTTAGATAGGAGTAGAATTATTTTATTGCAGAGATGGCAACCAAAACAAGGCGAGAAGGTAAGACCTTCTACTTAAATCATGCATAAATACATAGGGTTAACTATATTAATTTCTTTTATGGCTCAAAGAAATTAATTTAGAGTAAAGTCCATATCCATACCACGTAATCTCTTTATTGCCATGATTATCAATTATGTGATTTATTGATTTTTATGCATGTCATTCAATGAAATCACTAAAATGAACAAATCCCTCAATTAATATTAAATCTAATTCTTTCCATTAATATAGTAAGAACGAGAGTCTTTTTCGAGACCAGGTTGTTGGGCAAACCTAAGCCTGTTAGTGTTGTGCCCTAGAGGCAATCACTTGTATATTGTATATGACACATTTTATTTTAATAAAAGGGATTATTTATCTTACAGTTTCTTTTGTTTACTTTAAGTAATATAACTATTCGATGAAATCCCTAGTACAACACTGTGTTAAGAAAATCAAGATAGATATCATGATATGAGATTCCTACTACACTGGATGGTGTTGTACTTAAATAGTCCCTAGTCACAGTATTAATGAGACAGGACATCATTAATGCGTTAAGACTAACATGTGTTAGACTTCCTGATTTGATCAGGCGGTGGTTCTCATAACCGTGAGTATTGAGATACTCAAAGTTAACACATGGATGCTTGTTAATGGAACAAGTTCATTAGATGACCTAGCTTTGAGATAATCACATGGATAACTATTTAGTGCCAGTGATATAATCTCAATATAGCAAACGTGCAAGTATTCTTAGATTTGAGATTTTCAAGGTACTTTGTTTGCTAAGCTTTGTACTTTGATTCCAATCTCCGGAGCTCGATCGAGAGCTACCTATGGGATGGATATTAGGTACATTGTGAGGTAAACGAAAGTAGTTGAGAGGGTCAATAAATGATTCACCACTCCTAATAGTAGGGGCGAATATATCACAACCATTTGTAGGAATTACTACTCGAAAAGTCCTTGGCCAAGGCGATTGTGTATTGGAAATAGTTTCAATTGATACGCATCTAGAGTAGTGGGCTCTTGGTATAAGTACTATTGTATTCGGACCAGAATTAATTTTGGAGGGAGTTGGTACTAATTCCATACTCCAAATCGAATGAGATATTGTATGGTGAAAGGAGTTAATTGCACTGAAGTTTGTTATTGAAGGGTTTATGTCAAGCCACTTAACTTCCTGGACTCTTGGGTGGTCATGATGTGTTGCTAGATACCGATCCTGACATGGGAATATGAGTTTATTAATTGATGAATTAATAAACCCATCCTGATTAGAATTAATAGGATTAATTCTAATTAATTATGGATTATTAAAATCAAAGACATTTGGATTAATTCATGTTCGCTACCAATTGACTGGGAAACCTAATATGTCACACACAATAGAGGATTATATACTCAAGATATTATTTGGTAACATAGAGGGGTTAATTGCGAGAAAGAGAAGCTGTTGTGGATAAATTATAATTAGTTATAATTTATGGTCCAAGTTGTAATTGTAGAAACTTGATGTTTCCAATTACAATTAGGAAATTCTATTTTTTTTAGAATTTCAAATTTTCAGTGGATTTTGGAACATATATTGGATATGCTCGAAACCCTAATCCAATGGTGATTCACGCAAAAATAGGAGCCACAAAACAAACGTCGTCGTCTTCTTATTCTTCTTCTTCTTCTTCTTCTTCTTCTTCTCTCTCTCTCTCTCTACTGAAAAGGAAAACAACCCTAGCCGCCATCTTTTTCTGCTAACACAGGAAATTTTGGTGTTTGAGTATTTCTCTGTGTGGATTATTGTTAGAGATAATCACACACTGTGATTATAGTGGTTAGACGTCCAACTCTCGTGGAGTTTACATAAGAGGATTACTGGATCGTGTCTCGACTTGAAGAAGAAATTTTATTCTTCAGACGATCACCTAAAAGTAAAAGCTGTTATCTTTATTATCATTATATCTTGTTTTCCACACATAGATGGGTCCTGGGAGGGTATCTCGTTTTATTTTCCGCTGCGCCGTATTGGATACGAGCATGAGATACCCAACAAAGCCTACTTGACATTGGGCATGTTCAAGCTATGGAGTTAAATTCCTTTGGAATTAAATTCTTGATTAATGGATCGGGTTTAACTAAATTATTTATCCCGGTTGGACAAACTCAAACATAAAGAAATTTAGAGGAAAAGTTGGAGTAGCCCAAAAGGCTTTAAGATTAAAAGCTGTTGATCACCTAACGATTCGGTAGTTACATACGATGTAATTGGTATTAGATACTTACCAATGAACTTAAGGGTGGCCTGTTGGGCAAACCCAAGGTTATTCTTGAGGAATTTGGATACCGATCCACTAGGAAAGCTTCCAACGGGCTTTCTCGAATCAGTAGTAGGGGCTATTGGTTTGAGTAAAATAGTGGAGGAAAAATGCGTTTAATTAAAGTCCTAATTATTTGTATATCATGTGCATATACAAGTAGTTAATGCTCTCTATCTTTACATCTAGGTCACTTGCATTATGTCAACAAACTTAAACCTACGTAGCATCTTGGAAACCAACAAACCGAATCAAAATATCTCGACCGATATAGAAATTTGAGAATCGTTCTCAAATCGGAAAGTTGCTCTACGTGCTAGGTGCTTCTATTCCGCCACCACTAGCTCAAGATGCTCATGCTGATGAGCATACTGTCCACAAGAGGCACAAGGAGGATAGTGATACAGTATCATATATTATGTTGGCATCCATGACTCCCGAGTTGCAAAAATAGCATGAGCATATGGATACTCAATCGATTATACTACATCTTCGAGAGCTGTTTGATGCCCAAGCCAGAACTGAGAGATACGAGATCTCGAAGTAACTATTCCGTTGCAAAATGGAAGAGGGTTCTTCTGTGGACACTCATGGGCTGAAGATGCTCGGCTTAATAGAGAAGCTTAGATCTCTCGGGTTTGCAATGGATTATGACTTTAGTGTTGACTTAATTCTACAATCTTTGCCTAATTGTTTCTCACAATTTGTGATTAACTATTAGATGAACAAGATTGAGTCCACCATTCCTGAGTTGATCAATCTTCTCAAAATTGTGGAGTCCTCCATGAAGAAGGATTCCAATGCAGTTTTAATGGTAGAATCTTCCTCTTATAAGAAGAAAGTTCAAAAGAAGAAGAAGAAGAAGGCTCCCATGAAGCCCAAAGGTAGTGTGAACAAGAAGGACGCAACTACCAAGGGTTCATGCTATCATTGTGGTAAGATGGGCCACTGGAGGTGCAACTGCAAAGCCTACTTGGAGACCATTAAGGACAAGAAGCAAAAGAAGAAGCATACAAGCACTTCTACTTCTATGTTTATGATTGAGATATTGGTATTAGATACTGGATGTGGATCTCATTTGTGCAATAACTTGCAGGGACAACAGAGTAGTAGAAGGCTAGAGTAAGGCGATGTGGACCTACGTGCTACAAATGGGGCAAATGTTGTTGCACTTGCTATGAGGACATACGGGCTGAACTTGCCTTCGGGATTAATTCTAGAATTGAAAAATTGTTATTATGTACCAGTTTTATTAAAAAAATATTATCTCAGTTGCGTGTTTAAACTTATGTGGATTTCATTTGATATTTAAGAATAAATGTTGTCCTTTTTCATTGAATGATATTCATTATGGTTCAGCAACTTTGGTTAATGGTTTATATGTTTTAGACTTGGATAATCCAATTCTCAATATAAATAATAAGAAACCTAAAATAGATAATTCTAACACCTCTTACTTATGGCATTGTCGTTTGGGCCATATAAACGAAAATCGTGTTTCTAAATTATACAAGCTTTGTGACTTAGGGTCATTTGATTATGAATCGTATGGCATATGCGAGTCTTGTTTACTAGGTAAAATGACTAAAACTCATTTTCTAGGAAAATGAGAATGGGCCAAGGAGTTATTAGAACTCACATATTCTGATGTATGTAGCCCAATGTCAATACAAGTAAGAGGAGGTTACAACTATTTCATAACCATTATCGATGACTTCTCATGATAAGGGTATTTGTATTTAATGAAATACAAATTTGAGACCTTTGAAAAGTTCAAAGGCTTTAAGAATGAAATAGAGAAACTACTTGGCAAAAGTATTAAGACTCTAAAATCTGATCGAGGAGGAGAATACTTGAGCCAAGAGTTTCTGAGTTATCTTAGAGATAATGAGATATTATCTCAATGGACTCCACCATATACGCCTCAACATAACGGTGTATCTGAGAGAAGGAATCGAACCCTTCTAGACATGGTACGGACCATGATGGCTTTTGCAGACTTACCAAAATCGTTTTAGGGGCATGCACTAGAAACTTCTGTTTATATACTAAACAGAGTTCTGACAAAATCGGTTGATACTACCTCATTTGAGATGTTCATCGGTAAGAAATTAAAGTTATCTCACTTGCGAGTATGGAGTTGTCTTGCCTTTGTCAAAAGGCCACAGTCAGACAAACTTGATAATAATTCTAATAAGTGTTTGTTTGTTGGATATCTGAAAGAATCTTTCGAATATTACTTTTACCTATCCTCCGAAAATAAATTGTTTGTTTCGAAGCATGTCGTCTTCTTAGAGAAGGAGCACATACTCAAGGGGGATAGTGGGAGTAAGATTGAACCTAGTGAAGTTCATGAAGATCAAACAAACAAGGATCAACCGTCTAACCCCACATCTATTGAGAGAATAAATGAACCTTCTAATACATAAGAACCTCGTAAATCTAGTAGGATATGTGTGGCACCTGAGAGATATGGATTTCTCATTAGTGACCACAATGACGTATTGCTCATAGATGAAGATGAGCCTATTACCTACAAGGATGTTCTGAGTTCAGAATCTGGCAAATGGCTTAAAGCCATGAAGTCAGAGATGGATTTCATATACGACAACTAAGTATGGACTTTGGTTGATCCACTCAAAGAAATTAAACCTATTGGGTGCAAGTGGGTTTTCAAGATGAAAACTGACATGGAGGGTAACTTAGTTACCTATAAAGCACGACTAGTGGCGAAGGGTTATCGTCAATAATATGGTATTGACTATGATGAAACCTTCTCGCCAGTAGCCTTGTTGAAATCCATTAGGATACTCTTAGCCATTGTTGCTTATCATGATTATAAGATTTGGCATATGGATGTAAAAACAGCTTTCCTAAATGGAAATCTGACTGAGGAAGTGTATATGACACAACCTGAGGGTTTCACATCCAGTGATAGCACAAAGGTGTGAAAGCTGCAAAGGTCCATTTATGGACTTAAGCAAGCTTCTAGGAGTTGGAATATCTTTTTTGATGAAATAATCAAAGAGTTTAGTTTCATTCAAAGTATGGATGAGCCTTGTGTATACAAGAAGGTTAGTGGGAGTGCAATCGTTTTCTTACTGCTTTATGTAGATGACATATTACTAATAGGAAACGTTATACCTGTCCTGCAAACGGTTAAAGTTTAGTTGTCCAAACAATTCTCTATGAAAGATCTTGGAGAAGCAACCTATATTCTTGGAATAAGAATCTATAGAGATAGATCCAAAAGATTGCTAGGTCTTTTGCAATCTACATACATAGATAAAGTGTTAAAGAGGTTTAGCATAGATCAATCCAAAAAGGGATTCTTACCCATGTCACATGGTGTAAGCCTTTCAAAGTCGATGTCTCCTAAGACACAAGTTGAAAGGGATCACATGAGTAAGATTTCATATGCCTTGGTAGTTGGATCTATTATGTACGCTATGATATGTACTAGGCCCGATGTATCTTGTGCTCTCAGTTTGACGAGCAGATACCAATCTGACGCTGGTAAGGGTCATTGGGTGGCTATAAAGAACATTCTGAAGTACTTACGAAGGACTAAGGATATGTTCTTGGCATATGAAGAAGGTGATCTGAAAATAAACGGGTATACTGATGCCAATTATCAATCTGACAAAGATAATTTCAAATTACAATTTGGCTATGTGTTTACGTTGTGCGGAGGGGCAATAAGTTGGAAAAGTTCCAAACAAGAGACTATTGCCAACTCTACGACAAAAGCTGAGTACAGAGTTGCTTTTGAAGCAGCTAAGGAGGCTGTTTGGATCAAGAAGTTCGTGACGGAACTGGGTGTGGTTCCTAGTGCTGTTGGCTAATAACTTTGTATTGTGACAACAACGGAGCAATTGCATAAGCAAAGGAGCCATGGTCTCACCAACGATCCAAACACGTACTGCGATACTATCATCTAATTCGGGAGATCATAGATAGGAATGATGTAAAGATAGAGAGAGTTCCCACGGATGAGAACATAGCTAACCCGTTTACAAAAGCAGTATCCCAAAAGAAACATGATTGTCATATTGAGTCATTCGGTATTAGATACATGAATGATTGACTCTAGTGCAAGTGGGAGTTTGTTAGTGTTGTGCCCTAGAGGCAATCACTTGTATATTGTATATGACACATTTTATTTTAATAAAAGTCATTATTTATTTTACAGTGTCTTTTGTTTACTTTTAAATAATATAACTGTTCGATAAAGTCCCTAGTACAACACTGTGTTAAGGAAATTATGATAGGGATCATGATATGAGATTCCTACTATATTGTATAGTGTTAGTACTTAAATAGTTAGTAGTCATAGTATTAATGAGATAGGACATCATTAATGCATTAAGACTAGCATATGTTAGACTTCCTGATTTTATCAGGCGGTAGTTCTCATATCCGTGAGTATTGAGATACTCAAAGTTAACACATGGATACTTATTAATGGAATAAGTTCATTTGATGACCTAGCTTTGAGATAATCACATGGATAACCATTTAGTACCAGTGATTTAATCTCAATATAGCAAACATGCAAGTATTCTTAGACTTGAGATTTCCAAGGTACTTTGTTTGTTGAGCATTGTACTTTGATTTTAATCTTTGGAGCTCGATCGAGAGCCGCCTATAGGATGGATATTCAATACACTGTGAGGTAAACGAAAGTAGTTGTGATGGTCAATAAAGGATTTACCTCTCCCAATAGTATGGGCGAATATCTCACGGTCACTTGTAGGAATTACTGCTTGAGAAGTCCTTGGCCAAGGCATATGTGTATTAGAAATAGTTTCAATTGATACACATCTAGAGTTGTGGGTTCCTGGTACAAGTACTATTATATTCGGGCCAGAATTAATTCTGGAGGGAGTTAACACTAATTCCGTACTCCAAACCGAATGAGATATTGTATGGTAAAAGGAGTTAATTGTACTAAAGTTTGTTATTGAAGGGTTCATGTCAAGCCACTTGACTTCCTGGACTCTTGGTTGGTCATGATGTGTTGCTAGATACTGATCCTGATATGGGAATATATGTTTATTAATTGATGGATTAATAAACCAATCTTTATTAGAATTAGTAGGATTAATTATAATTAATTATGAATTATTAATCTTAACGACATTTGGATTAATTTATATTCTCTACCAATTGACTGGGAAACCTAATAGGTCATACACAATAGATGATTATATACTCAAGATGTTATTTGATAATATAGTGGGGTTAATTGAGAGAAAGAGAAGTTATTGTAGACAAATTATAACTAGTTATAATTTGTGGTCCAAGTTATAATTGTGAGAACTTGATATTTTCAATTACAATTAGGGAATTGTAATAGGATTAGAATTCTCATTTTTGGGAAGGAATTTTTGTGTTACATATGGTAGAAACACACGAAACCCTTGCTAATCATGAGACACATGAAACAACAGCTTCTCTTCCCTCTCATTTTCTCGTTTTTCTTGAAAAACAAAACAACTCTAGCCGCCATCTTTTTCTGCTAGCATAGAAAATTTTGATGCTTGAGTATTCCTCTGTGTGGATTACTGTTAGAGATAATCACACATTGTGATTTTAGTGGTCAGGCATTCAACTCTCGTGAAGTTGGATCAAGAGGATTGCTGGATTATGTCTCGACTTGAAGAAGAAATTTTTGTTCTTCGAATGATCAAACAAAGGTAAAAAGTTGTTACATTTATTATCTTTATATCTTGTTTTTCACACATAGGCGGGTCCTAAGATGGTATCTCGTTTTATTTTTTGCTGCGCCGTATATGATATGCGTGAGAGATACCCAACACTTCTATGCCAAAGATAACCATCATTGTCATGTATGGATAGACATCTAATACCATTAGCTATAAGGTCATTTAGATAAAACACATATACGTTTCCAATACGTTTGGGAATAAAAATTGTTTCAGATTTGCGCTGTCAATTATAGGACAAGAATCCTTTTCAAAGATGACTTTGCAGCCATTATTACATAGTTGGTTAATGCTAAGAAAATTATATTTTAAATCATCAATAAGTAAAACTTGTTTTATAATGGTTAAAAAGAACCTTTACCAATATTGCCAATGCCAAGAATCTTTCCTTTCTTCTTGTCTCCAAATGTGACAAATCCTTCATTTGTGGTCTGTATATCCTCTAACAAAGCTGCATTTTCAGTTATGCGTCTTGAACAACCACTGTCCAAGAACTACTTGGTGAAGCTCAAAGACTGTGCCTATACATGAGAAGGAGGAATGATTTTTGGTACCCACACTTTCTTGGGTCCATGAAGGTTAGTAACATTTCCTTTGATTTTCCATAATGTTATTCCATCGGATTCCACTTTTCTTTTAATAAGACATCTTGAAACTATATGTTCTGGTTTTTCACAATATGTGCAAGCTTTGTGTGTTCTGTAACATAAGGCAGATTTAACATATTGAGACTTGTTATTTTTGTTCTTATTCTCATGTTCATATCCTAAGCCATTTCGATTTTGAGCATAAATAAATCTAGACTTGTAAATTTTGTCCTTATCCTCATATCTATATCCTAATACATTTCGGTTTCCAACTTGATGTTGAGTTCCAAGTAACTTTTCTAGATTGCTTTTACCATTTGTGAATTTTTCAATACATTTGGTAAGATTGTTGACTCTATTTTTCATGTCATTAAAAGTGTTTACCATACTTTCAAGAGTTTGAATTCTATCACACAAATTTTTATTTTCCAAAGATGCATATTGCAAAGTAGTCATAATCACATCTTTCTCAATAATAGCACTCATATGTGACTCAAGAGACATTTTGTTATCATTTAACAATATTTCGTTCTCTTCCATCAAACATTTAATCTTCAATTTCATTTCTTTATTTTTTCTAGACAGTTGTTTTAATTCATAAAACATATCACTTAACAACTCATTCGGATCATCATACTTTTCAGTCATAGATATAAGCGGATTAGACATGAAATCAGATGTAGAAGAGTTTACCTCATTTTCCAAGGCCATGAAGCATATGTTGGCGGTTTCATTTTCAAAATCTCCATCTTCAAACTCAGTTTCATTTAAGTCTTAAATTCCCATCAATCCTTTATCTTTCTTTGCTTTCAGATCTTTCTTCTTTTTAAACGCTCTTCATTCCTTACCTTTTGCAACAGGACAATCGGCAATGAAGTGATTAGTGCTTTTACATTCATAACATCGAGGTTTGAATACTGGGGTTTGTCATTTCTTTCTCATGAACTTCTTTCCTCTTTAGTAGTTCCCTTTGTTGAATATTTATCTGATTTTTTTGCTATCATAGCCAAATCTTCATTGTCCATTTCCATACCCTCACTGCTTTCCAATAGACTTATTTCTTCATCTTCATTTTCAACTTTTAATGCTATCCCCTTTTTGCCTCTATCACGATCATCAGATTCATGAAATCTTTTAAGTTTCATCTCATGCGTTAGAAGTGATCCGATCAGCTCTTTAGTTGGTAAGGATTTCAAATCCTTGGATTCTTCTACTGTAAGAGTTTTAGGCTGTCAGTTTTTTGGTAAGGCATCTAAAATTTTTCGGTTTGGTTCCCCAAAGGAATAAACCTTCCTGTAGGCTTTGAGACCATTTGAGACATTAGTGAATCTCGCGAACATATCAGTGATGCTTTCATTCGGCTTCATAGTGAATAATTCATAATCATGAATCAAAGGCCTTAGTTTTGATTATTTGACTTGATTTGTCCCCTCATGGATGACTTCAAGTAATCTCTACATTTCATGGGCTGAATCACAACCACTAACTCGGCTGCCTTCAATCGCATCTAGTGCATAACATAAAATGTTCATAGCTTGGAAATTTAAAGTCATATCAGCATTGTCTTCCACACTAAACTCATTATTCTGTTTAGGTAATTTTATGCCATTAACAATTTTTGACGGAATAAAAGAACCATTTTCTATCAAACTCCATAACTCAAAGTTGATAGAACACATATAAATTTTCATTCTATTTTTTTAGAATGTATAGTTGTTTCCATTGAATAAAGGAGGACAATTTGTTGAAGACCCTTCAACATATGGAAGAGAGGATGAGCTTGCTATGAAGATCTTTTCTATAAGATTGTTAAACCAAGAATATATAGACCAAACTCTGATACCAAATGAAAAACCTTAGAGGGAGGGGGGTGAATAAGGTTTTTGGCAAATTAAAAATTCTCAAATCATCTAATATGCAGAATAACAATGATCATCAAGTTTCTTGGACCGACTTTATGGTAACGAAGAAAGCTATGCAAGAACTTTTTGATATATATCCCGATTCAGACTAATGAAAGAAATGCAATGTAGATAATGATGTAAGAAAAGAAATGAGACACAATATATATAGTGGTTCGACCTACCAAGATCTACGTCCACTATCTTAAGCTCATACTTAAGGATTTTCAACCAAATTTCATTTGCTCCACTTAATAAAATCAAACTGTATCATATACAAGAGATGATTACCACACTAGGCTTTCCAAAACCTCTCAATCAAACAATCACAATAAGGTTCACCTCAAATGAGTTTTACACCATAATCTTGTACTACAAAAGAGATTGAATGTCAATAGAATAGTAAAAGCTCACTTATTTGAGCAGATGTTCACTAAGGTACCAAGTACAAACATTTTTACCTTTGACACAATATGAATTCACTTTGAAGTACTTGATAAAAGGAGATTTTTGTAAACTGTTGAGCAATAGTGTTTCTTAGAAGAATATTACATAAATCTTGTGTCTAATCTTATTTAAAGACTATTTATAGACATAAAAAGTAAAGTGCCAATGGCTAAAAAATAGCTATAATTTTTCTGTTAAATTTATCTGTATTTTGGACTCAGGTTTCGGACAACGATGCATCCAAAAGGTAAGTCTAAAATGGCCTTTTTTTCAAGAAGAAACATTTCAGCACCGTTTATAGGATTTTGGACGAATCTTTTGGATGTAGAAACATCTAAACTACTCAATCCAAAATTCTGAGATTTTTAAAACTTTGAAATCTTTTTTTGTGTGCTTCGAGGTAAAAATCAATTGAATCAAAAAGTAAAGAGACATAGGAATTAATAAAAATACCTTAATAACACTTCCTAGTCTAAAGTTCTTCTATCAGGATTTCTTGGTATGCAACCCCATATACTTTGATCTTCTTTTTGATCTTCCATACTTGAATTCTATTATTAAAGAGTTGCCTAACAATCATATCTGAATGCCTTAGAAAAACAGAGGTCAAACATGTCCTATCACATATAGATTACATAAGTTTGTTCACATCAACGTTTGTTATAAATCAAAACATAGAGGAAAGCCCTTATGGCTAACAATCTTCATTTAGGAAGAGCTGCATAGGCTATAGCAGTGAGACTTAACTTTCCTGACAGCAGGATACTTTATTCAATCTCATCAATGTCAAATTGTCTGGTCTTTGCAATAGCTTGCGACTGGGTTGCTCTTGTTTTATTCTATTTTCTCTCTCCATTTCTTCTTTCGAGTGGCTTGGGGTAATCGATTGAATTAGGACTCTTTCTTCATGCACAAAATTGAGAAAAGGTACTTCTTTTTAGGGACCATAGGTGGGATTTAATGGCTATGTTTACTGGTTTGGTCTTGGGGTTTACTATTCTGGGGTTAAAGGTAATAGCTTAGAACTCAGAACTCTCTCTCTCTCTCTTTTTTTTTTTTTTTTTTAGTTTTTTAGCTGAGGTTTTGGTTTGTTGAAATAATTTTTTGTGGTGCTTTCGTTTATTATTCTGTAGGGTTCTTTCTTCGTGCACGAAATCGAGAGAAGGTGCTTCCTTTTAGGGACCGTTTGCAGGATCTAATTAGATACGGTATCATTTAGTAATGGAAATGCAACAGCGTTGAACAGCGGTCGAAAGTCATTAACTGATGTCTCCGATGGTCCAGAATCTGATGAACAACAAAGTAAAGTGAGATGGAAAACAATTCCTTCAACGATAGGGTTTAAACTTTGGCTCATTTATTTGCATGTCTTGGATTTAAAGGCTACATTTACTGGTTTGGTGTTGGGGTTTAGTATTCTGGCATTCAAGGTAATATCTTAGAACTAGAAACTCTCTATTTTTTTTTTTTGGGTTTTTTAGCTGAGGTTGTAAAACCCCATCTAAAACCAACCTTAGAGTAAGGGGGTCGGGATGCATATCATATTTTTATACATGCATAAATATGTTTTTGAATGATTTTGTTTGCTTTGGATTCGTGATTTATATTCTAGAAAGCTCAATTGTGCTTATTGAATAGGAAGGGCAAAATGACAATTTTGCTTAAGGTGGAAATAGGGAGATAACTTGCAGATTGAATAGGAAGAATATTTAGGAGAGAAAATACGAACAAGAATTATTGTGGTTTAGTGGTTAGAGCTTTGGAATTAATCTCTAAGATCTTAAGTTCAAATCCTATCATTTAAGTTTTAGCATGGTTAAATTTTATTTTTGATAGATGGATATTTTCGGCCCTTACATGCCATAGGGAGGAGTAGGAGTGTTATCCTAAGGGAGACATAAAAGAAATGTCCTAATCCTACTCTTGTGCCCTACAAAAATTCTTAAGGGATTCATACTCTTTTTGCTCTCTAGCTTACCTTAATTCTTTATCAATTAAGTTGCTCAATTTGCTCAAGCCATTTTTATTTCCAGAAAATTCCAGCATGATTCTTTGATCTTGGAGTTTCGAAAATATCTGTATGAGGATAGCATATTAACTGAAAATGGGGAAGGGGTTATGGAAAGTTCACAAGAGAATTAATCTCCATGGTTGAACCTTTAAACTCCACCCTATAAGTGATCATCTTCTTCAAGTAGCAAATCTGGAAATTTTCCAGCTTCTGGTCAGTCCAGCTTTCAAAAACTTCTGCCATTTTTTCCTCTGAAATGCTGCTAGAAAAATAGCCAATTTACTCAGCTTGAAGACTGAAAACTTTGGCCAAAATTTGGACTGCACAAAGCTGTGCAAACCAGGAAAAAATTCTGGGCAGAATTCGCAACATAGCAGTCTAAAAATCAAGCTATTTCTTCTAGCCTTCAAACCATTAATTCATCTCCGTCTTTCCTCCATAAAGAAGGCTGGAAAACAGCCTTAAAGGACCCTCCAATACCCATTCAAATCTTCTGCAAATTGGCTGAATCATTGCAGAAAAATCTGCACAAAAATTCCAGCCTTGCTCTCTCTTCAACCCTATCCGAAACTCACTCCAATTTTTCTATAAAACCTACCTTAGTCAGCCATGAACTGAACTCCATCACTTTCTCCATTGATCTGCACGAATGAAGCTCCATGGCCACTCCTTAAATCACTCCTTCAATCACTACAATCAAGCCTTCATTTGGAATTCAAAATTCTAGCAAATTACTCCATGAAAACTCCTTGGATTAAGCTTCAAATAATCAGAAAATCTTCCACCATTACACTCTGAATTTCGGCCATCCTATAACTCATTCAAACATCATTCATCTCAGCAAAATCCTAGCCAAACCAGTCGGCCATTGAAGCTCCTAAAGACCTCCATCAACCAAGCTATTCTTACCATATTTGCTACCTTAATTCACTCCCTAAATTACTCTTTTTGAATTTCAAACAACCAGCGTTCCTTCTTCTCTCTAATCTGAAAATTCAATCACCAGAATTTCCCTAGCCATTTGACCAACCCTCTCCAAGCAAACTTCGTCCAGCTTCTCTCCATTCTTTCCATTTCTCCAAGAACACCAAGAACATACACTACCATTCTCCAAGCCTAAGACCACTCTAAATACATTCAATTTTCTCCAAAAATTGCAGATCACATCTACTCATCCTCTAGAATCCATTTTTGCAATTTATAACATCAAACGCTGAAATCAAGATTCTACTTTCGGATAAAAAATCAGAATTTTCTTGAAGACTCAAGAACACTCTCAAGGTAAACATGAACGATTATGTTCATCTTCATTTCTCTTCGACCTTTAATGAAATATACTAATAATCTCTCTCTCTCTCTCTCTCTCTCTCTCTCTCTCTCTCTCTCTCTCTCTCTCTTTTGGCCGAAATGGTTACTCCAACCATGGTCATTTTCTCTTCTTCCTTTTTGGTCGGATCAAGTCTTCCAAGCGTGTGGACTCTCTTGAGACTTCATCAAGGTAGTCATCATTCGAGCATGTCTCTTTAATTCTCTCCTTAAGTTTAAAATCAGGTCTCTTAGATATAGTTAGAAAAGGATAGAATATGATTGGTGATTGAATGTGTGTTTATATGATGGAGTTGGGATTAAAGTATGAGGATGATTTGTCATGGTTGAGTTTTATGATGTTTTAGGGTTTGTTGCATGCTCTTCATGTCGTGAGTTAGTGTGGATGATTAAGCATGATAGATATTATGTCACATTTGGTGAATAGGGTTTTGTGTTCTTGTATTCTTGTTGAAGCCATGAATATGATTATGTTTAGTGGAGTTTGGATCATGTGAAGGTAGATATGGATCTATGCTTTTATTCATGAACTGAATGGATTGTTGATTGGTGTTAGAGTTTATGTTCATGATTATGGTTAGCAATAGTAGAATTATTGATCATGACATTGTTGATCCTAAACTATTTAAATTAGCCAATTTTGTTACATAATAAAAATTAATGCTATATTTTCTTCTAATGATTTCGAAAACCCTAGGAAGATATGGGATTGGATTGATATATGAAATAATGAAATTTTAGCCAAATACAAGATGTCTTTTATTAAAAGTAAAATATATAAATATTATATATAATAATAATATTAAATAAATCCTTTTATATAAATAATCATAATAGGTAAAATATTAATCTTATAAGTCATATATTCATAAACACTATTAAAATTTATTTATTACCTTTTAATCAAAATATATTAAAATTCGCTTATTATTAAATTTTATTTATCAATTATTTTCTAAACTATTAATTATTAATTAAGAGAATAGTAATAATTTATTATTTTAATATCATCTAGGACTTAGGACATTTCATAAAATAAACCCTAGTTTATATATTAATAACAAAGATTTATACCTACAACTTATTAGTAATTAATTCACAACCCCTAGTTATTTTATTATCAAGCTAGGTTTAATTTATAAAATCTTTCTTATCATCTAGCCTTAAAGTTTGGGTCATTAGAGTCATGATTGTAGTAAGTTGAACTAGAATTATTTATGGAAGCAAATTTGGCTTGAGTTTAATTATGACTTGTGTTTACCCCAGGCAGGGTTAGGACAGCTTTGGAAGATTTTTGAATTAGCTCAAGCAAAGGATCAGGTAAGCTCCTGCATAAAACTTATTTGATGATAAAAGGTTGCTATAGCAAGCCAAACGTGAAGTATGTAAATACTCATTCTGTAAAGGCAATTGAGGACTATTTCCTTTCTTATTTCAGTCAAACAAATTATTTGAAATTCAACAAGTAGTTTTACTCAAACACTAAACTCTTTCTAAAACTAACTTTGGCATAAACTTTAGAAACCCTTGATTGCCATTTCCAAGTAAAGCAATGTTTTATCAATTTTCTCTCAAATGGGATAAACAACGTTGAGTACTCAATAAGGGTAGGCTAGTAGTATTAGCTTTAAAGAGCAAGAGCGAGTCTTTTGGTAGAAGGCCACCTCCAGAAGATGAACTCAAATTAGAGAAGCGACAGTACTGCTTAGTCATGCCAGTCCAAGCTAGCAAGTTTAGTCAAGTAGACTGTGTGTATCCGAAATAGACAACCGATTTTGTTTGGGTGTAAAGAATGAGGAGTATCTTACCCGGTAGGCCGTACACCTACCTTTTGTTAGTCTACATAAAGTGTGGCATTCTGACCATTGTATGGTTATGGGGCCCAACGTGTGGTAACCTATAGCCACCCTTTTGAGTGGTTGATTTTATGGTGCACATGTATGGTTGGAAAAGCAAAACACCACTCTTCATTTTTAATATTGTTTAATGCTTGCCAGTACTTTTTCTTATGAAGATCTTACAACCTGCATACATGAACTATTTTACCTGAAACACTCAAAGCACATACGGACTTACTAATATTTTTATCTCATTACCTTTTTATGCCATGTTTTCAGGGCGATCCTGCTGTGGAGATGAGTAGCTAGAATGTTGCCTTCTTGAAGACTCTATGTTAGTTTATTTATATATTGCTTTGAGAGATGATAGTGAACAATTTATTTTGGATTTTTTTTTGAATTTTTGGGTTGTAATAAGTTTTAATTTCAAGGTATTATTTTATTTTTGTTATATGACATAGTTATAAAGACCCCTTGTCCTTTGGACGGGGCGACATCCCCGGCCCTGTTAGGCCTAGGTAGCGGGGTGTTACAGAGGTTTTGGTTTGTTGAAATAATTATTTATGGTGCTTTTGTTTATTTTTCTGTAAGTGAATAAGATGAAAGATCCGTGTCTTGACTTAATTTCTTTACCGAAGATCAGGGTTTAGATCTTTTGTTTGGTTTGTTGAAATAATAATTTGTGGTGGTTTTGTTTATTTTCGAGTGAAAGTGAATCAGATGTAAAATTTGTATGTTGACTTAATCTCTTGACTGAAGAATAGGGTTTAGATCTTTTGTTTACTACCATATTGCTGCTTGATTATGGGGCAGATCCATTGTCATCTTTGATAATCCAAAGTTCCTATATTAGTAATTCAAGTAATTAAGGACATAAGATGCATATTGGAATAAATTAGAGGAAAGAAGCATATGCTATAGATATCAAGAATATATTGTCAGTTCTATTAATCGACTTATCAGAAATAAGAAGGGAAAGGCAAAATGTACTCATGGTTGTTATAGTAGATCAATCACATTTAGCACTCTTTAAAATCTATAAGAAGTAAAATTCCAGAAAAGTGTGTTAGTGGTTTGTTGTTGTCAGAGGGGAGAGGGAACAATTTTTTTTAGAAGGTTTTCAGTACTGCATACTTAGGATAAAATATAGTACTTTGTTTTGCATTTCTGTGGATGTCCATTATCTGTTCCACTTTTGTTTTGTCTTTTTTGTTCTCTGCTGTAGTTTTCTGGCCTTTTTAATGTATCTACGCTATGGTGAAATGAATCAAACACAGACTTTAAGTAGAGTCAAGATACTGCTTTATGAATTTGTTTGTGCATGGCATGTGGTAATAACTATTTTGTGTAAGTTTTTCTTCTTTCTATTTCTGAATCATCTTATGTCAATTTTGAAGTTGAAGAGTTCATATATTAAATCACATTTCGAGCTTATGCATAGAGGATGATTTGATGATAAGTAATAGCTTAAATTTGTGGCTTTACTCATCCTTATTTGTTATTGAATTCTTTATGATCTAAGATTAGCTTGATCTGTAGGGAGAACAAATAGCTGAGAAATTCAATGTGTTATTGTGTTTCCTCGTGGGTGTAAAACTACTATAATTGTTCACTTCTAGCATGTTTTGTAGTTTTTCTACAATTTTTATAGATTTTTTTAGCAATATTTGCTAACCAGATTATTTTAGATACGCACCTACAACTCAACTCTAGAAAGAAAGACTTCATGTCATGGGTTGCAGCAAAGAGAATCGGCATATACCTGGATTAGAGCATTGGAGTATTGCAATAAAAGATGGCAAAGCTTTGGAAAAGGAGTGGCGGTCTGAGATACCTATTCCCTGTGGTGGACCTCACAGGTTTTTGCTGTTTCTATCTGGAAGAGGTTTTATTTGATATTGAATATATTTCCTATAGGTTGTTTATGACCTATTTATTTGAGCATGAATGGATCATGAAGAGAAAGTGCAAAGAGGATTCTACCCATACCTTTTTGAAATTCAGTACTTCTATTTCTTTGTTGAAACACTATGGTTACATTGGAAAATTAGTGAACAATATGAAGAAGTTCTCTGATTATTCATGGACATATATATTGGATTGTCTAGTAAATCCATAATTAACTGCAGAATTTTGGGATGTAGTTTGGTTGAAATTTGTTGCTTGGGCATATGACCTAGTAATGGTTAGCTTAAGAAAGTTACTTTCATGCAGGGCTTGTGTCGTGTTTGATGATTGATTGTATGTCATTAGTGGTCAAGTGGGTGATTTTATGGTGAAACCTGGATCACCTATTTTCAAATGCTTTTGTAGAAATGAGGTAATCCGATTCCTATGCCATGTAATAAATTATGATTCTGTGGTTTGTGCTTCATTGGTAGAACAGCTATGGATTCTTTTCTTTTCTTCATCATAGTTTTGCCCTTGGTATAGTCATGTTTTCACATGATATAAGTGAAATGCATGCCGATCTGAATCCATGGTGACTTGCTAAAGAATGCAGAGCCAGACTTCAGTATTTATGGGCAGTTGTATGAAATATCTAGGATACATTTTAAAATTAAGTTTTGTCCTCTACAGGTGGTATATTTTGATGTTTACATACTGGACAATGATATGGAATGGAAGATCTTACCTCCCGTGCCAAAGCCAGATCACATATAGAATTTGCTTGGGTGATTGATAATAATTCTACTGTAATTGTTGGGGGCACAATAGAGAAGCATCTAGAAATTAGCACTAAAGAAGGGAAGTATTCTTTATCTTCATAAGAAATTTTGAGGAATTGCTTGTGTTTTTTTGGAAAATATCTTTACAGTACCTGAATTGTGGTGTGGAATAGGCTTTGCACTAGTCAATAGGTCTTTAGAAATAGAGCTTTTAACTGGGGATGTTTTGTTATGCTTTCTGTAACGAAATGTTCTTGTTTAACTTGCAAATATCAATTTATTTCGCTCATTTTAAGTGACATTGTAACATAGAGTATACTAAGGATGAACTCATGAAGCTAGATTTTATATGGAAAATAGGTATGTAACATCTACCAGAAATTGAATTGGCTCTGAAAATGGAATTAAGTGTATGTTTTTGCTGCAGCTTGTTACATATTTTTTATGCAGCTTGTTGTAGAAAATGGAGGCCTGAATGGCAATGTGTTCCTTTAGAATTTGCTGGCTTTCTGTATGGTTTTGTACCTTATGTTAGCTGTAACTGAGTATTGGTTATTTTGTTTTTGCATTGTTGTTATTGAGAGGTTTTGACATGAATTTAATAGTTAGAGTTCATTGGTTAGAAGTTATCAACAAAGTCATGAACAAAAGCATGATTGTGTGCTAAGTATATTAGGAGTCAATATAAGTATGATTGGGTAACCATTCGGTATTTTGCGACGATAGTTTACCATCAGAAGCCCACGTATGATGCCCAATATCCTGGAAACATTAATAGAATTTAATATGTAAATGTGTTTTTAATTGTAGTGTACGAAAGGATAAGGGAATTTTGCTAAGTTAGATGTGTTATAAGGTTTATGGATTTGATTATGTGCTAAGTATATTGGGCATCAATAGAAGCATGTTTGGGCAACCATTTAATGTTTTGCGATGATGGTTTACCATTAGAAGCCCACGATGATGCACAATTTAATTTGAAAACCAACATCAAGTACTGCATTTTTTTGTTTGGGGCATAAGTTTTTAGTTAGTTAGAAGTAATGAACAGAAGCATGATTGTGTGCTAAGTATATTAGGTGTCAATAACCATTCGATGTTTTGCAACGATGGTTTACCATCAGAAGCCCACGTATGATGCACAATTTCATGAAAACATTAATGGAATTGAATATGTAAATGTGTTTTTAATTGTACTGTACGAAAGCATAAGGGAGTTTTGCTAAGTTAGAAGTGTTATAAGGTTTGTGGATTCGATTATGTACTATGTATATTGGGCGTCAATATAAGCATATTTAGGTAACCATTCGATGTTTTGTGATGATATTTTACCATCAGAAGCCCACGTATGATGCACAGTTTAATTTTAAATCCAACTTCAAGTACTGCATTTTTTTGTCTAGGGCATAAATTTTTAAATGTTTTCAGTACTGCATAGTTAGGATAAAACATAGTGCTCTGTTCTACATTTTTGTGGATGTCCATTGTTTGTTTCACTTTTGTTTTATCTTTTTTGCTCTGTGCTGCAGTTTTCTTACCTTTATAAGGTATTTGTGATATGGTGAAGTGAATCAAAACACAGACTTTAAGTAGAGTTAAGATACTGTTTTATGAATTCTTTATGTTTAAAATAATGAGCATTCCAGATTTCAAGGTTTTTGTTGTATTAGATGTTCATTTTGATGTTTAACCTTGAGATTTAATAAACTATGAAAATTTATAAAGTATGAGAGTTTCGTGATCAGTTTTAGTTATGATATGTTATCTAGATATTAGATTTGGTTTGATAATGATTCTATTTCCATTTAGCACTTACTTTCATTATTTGATTGTCTTTGCTATCCATAGGTAGAAGAAATTTATGGTGTAGATTTTATGGTAATTTCAAGTGATGGAGTTTTGAATGTCCTATTAAAGAAGGGAAGTATTCTTCATCTGCATAAGAAATTGTTGAGGAATTGCTACTATTTTTTGGGAAATATCTTTACAGTACCTAAATTGTGGTCTGGAATAGGCTTTGCATTGGCCAACAGGTCTATAGAAATAGAGCTTTGAACTGGGGAAGTTTTGTTATGCTTTATGTAACAAAATGTTCTTGTTTACCTTGGAAATGTCAATTTATTTTGCTCATTGTAAATTGAATTGTAAATTAGAGTATACTAAGGATAAACTCATGAAGCAAGATTTTGTCTGGCAAATAGGTATGTAACATCTAGCAGATATTGAATTGGCTTTGAAAATAGAGTTAAGTGTATGTTTCTGCTACAACTTGTTGTATGTTTTTACTGCAGCTTGTTGTAGAAAATGGAGACCTGAATGGCAATTTGTTCCTTTAAAATTTGCTGGCTTTCTATTTGGTTTTGTACCTTATGTTGGCTGTAACTTAGTATTGGTTATTTTGTTTTTGCACTGTTGTTATTGAGAGTTTATGACATCAATTTAATAGTTAGTGTTATTTGGTTAGAAGTCGTGAACAAAAGCATGATTGTGTGCTAAGTATATTAGGCGTCAATATAAGCATGATTGGGCAACTATTCGGTATTTTGCGACGATGGTTTACCATTAGAAGCCCACGTATGATGCACAATTCCTGAAAATGTTAATAGAATTGAAATTTAATTGTAGTGTATATAAGGGAATTTTGCTAAGTTAGACGTGTTATAAGCTTTGTGGATTTGATTATGTGCTAAGCATACTGGGCGTTAATATAAGCATGATTGGGGAACCATTCAGAATTTTGCGACGATAGTTTACCATCAGAAACCCACGTATGATGCACAATTTTATGAAAACATTAATAGAATTGAATATATAAATGTGTTTTTAATTGTAGAGTACGAAAGGATAAGGGAATTTTGCTAAGTTAGATGTGTTACAAGGTTTGTGGATTTGATTATGTGCTAAGTATATTGGGCGTCAATATAAACATGTTTAGGTAACCATTCGGTGTTTTGCGACAATGGTTTACCATCAGAAGCCCACGTATGATGCACATTTTAATTTTAGAACCAACTTCAAGTACTGCATTTTTTTTGTTTGGGTCATAAAATTTAAACCTATCTTAAAAATCACATAAATAACATACAGTTACTAAGTAGAAATTGAATTGCCTTTGAAAATGGAGTTAAGTGTATGTTTTTACTGCGGCTTCTTGTGGAAAATGGAGGGCTGAATGGCAATGTGTTCCATTAGAATTTATTGGCTTTCTGTATGCTTTTGTACCTTACGTTGGCTGTAATTGATTATTAGTGATTTTGTTTTTTGCATTGTTGTTATTGAGTGGTTATGACATCAATTTAATAGTTAGAGTTAGTTTGTTAGAAGTCATGAACAAAGTTATGAACAAAAGCATGATTATATGCTAAGTATATTGGGTGTCAATATGAGCATGATTGGGCAACCATTCGGTGTTTTGCGACGATGGTTTACCATCAGAAGCCTACGTATGATGCACAATTTTTTGAAAACATTAATGGATTGAATATGTAAATGTGTTTTTTGTTCATGAACAAAACCATGATTGTGTGCTAAGTATATTGGGCGTAAATATGAGCATGATTGGACAACCATTCGGTGTTTTGCAACGATGGTTTACCATCAAAAGCCCACGTATGATGCACAATTTCATCAAAATATTAATGGAATTATGTAAATGAGTTTTTAATTGTAGTGTACGGAAGGATAAGGGAATTTTGCTAAGTTAGATGTGTTATAAGGTTGGTGGATTTGATTATGTGATAAGTATATTGGGTGTCAATATAAATATGTTTGGGCAACCATTCGGTATTTTGCAACGATGGTTTACCACCAGAAGCTGATAGGGGCTAAATTAGTCATATTTTTCCTAGTTATTTGAGGTTCTTTTGTGATACATTTTGTTAAATAACTAGTCATATTCCTTCATATTTGAGATTTTATCCTTGGAAAGGTATTTTGTTCATTATTACAAATTTTTGGGATAAAACGAAGCAAAAACGTCGCAAAACGGAGGAGAGCCGGCGCCGGCTAGGGCCCTAGAACGGCACCGGATATGCACTGTTGACAAAAACTTCAAAGCAACAAAAAAATTGCAAAACAGAGTGGAACCGGCGCCGACTGCATTCTGGAATACATTGCGTGAAATTCGAAAAAAAATCGGCGAACAAGTGGAGAACCAGAACACAACTGGCGTCGACTCTGAGAGCTAAGGCGGCGCCGATTGTGCCCTGAAGTTAATACAGTGCTTTGATTTTTCTACGCGGTTTTTGGTAATCTGTGGAGTTTTAGTATTTTCCAACTTCTACTCGACCAAGAACATTGTACCTACGAGTTTAGGCACTTTCCAAGCTTATAAATAGATGAAAAACACAAGGAAAAATGAGAGAATTCATTGATAATCATAGAAAATTATTCAATCAAATGAGGAATTCTTCAATTCAAGGAGGGTTATGCAAGAAGGTCTTCAAAGGAAGAAGAATGAGGCTTGTCTATGAGTGTTATCTTTTACTTTGTTTTCTTTTTCTTGAACAATGATATATTAATTGTTTTATTGTAGTTCGACATTGTTGTAGATATTCATGATATTTAGAGTTATTTGATCTTTTGATTAATTGATTGTTCTTCTTGGTATTTAATTACTTGTGCTTATTACAAGATTATTTGGTTGTTTCTTTCCATTGAATTGTTTGAAAAATGGGTTGATGGTGGTTTCAATTCATTAGTTTCATATTTGTTATCTATTAACTTGCTTGAAAAAGGAGTTAATTGCTAAGAACAAAGTAATTAAAGGTTAATTGATGTATGCCCGAATATGGAGTCATTGGTTAATTTCATGTTTTAAGTTTGTCAGAATATGGAAATTTAATCAAGGATTGTGTCTAATGCATCTTTTGGGTGAATTAGTTGAGACGGAATATGTGATGCTAATTTATCTAGAAGATAGTGATTTCATGGATTGAAAAGGAATTGAGTCTATCTTAATCCTTCATGATGCCAAGGGAATAATTAGTTATGATAATGGTTGGGTTCTTTAGTGTTATGTTTGCCAAAACAATGGCTTGAGTTACATACTTCTCCATCCTTGACATGTATATATTTTTATTTTTATTTTCTTTTGTTTTATTTTATTTCTTTTTCACTTTATTGAGTTGGTTAAACAATGAAAGAAGAGTGATTAATGTCTACTTGTTCATGGAGGATCGACACTCGTTTGAACCCTATGCTTGGTTAATGATGAGTACTTTTGCTCATATGTGTAATTTGGGGTTAGTATTTTAATTTAAATTTGATTGGGAATGTGCTTATTTTTATATGATTTTTATACCTAAATCCATACGCATGAAGTTTTTGGCGCCGTTATTGGGGAACAATAGCATGAAAGTTTGGATTTTGTTAATTTAACCATGTAAATATGTAAATACATAAATATGTAAAATATGTATAATTGTTCTTGTCGTACAAATGTGCTATCTTTTGTATTTTGTGTATTTGTGCATCCCCTTGTAACCTAACCTACTAACTTTGACTATGTCTTGTTCACTAACTTTGTCACCTTGTGATTTTGTTGTAATTATTAATCCTGTATCTAACTTGCTTATTGTTTTCTTAGGTATTATCCTAGGTACATGACCTGAAAAATCGAAAGCAAGAAAGTTGATTTTGACCCCGAAATTGAAAGGACACTGTCAAAGATTCGCCAGACAATCCAAAGGAACTTGATCGTCGAACTGGATGGTGCTCAAAATAAGAATGTTGGGAATGATAGGAGGGTTATGGATGATTTGTGAAACCCACAATCTCGGGCATAAGCTCGAGTATTACTAGGCCTAGGGTCGATGCAAACAATTTTGAAATAAGCCCAACATTACCCAAATGGTTCAAAATATGGTTCAATTTGACGGGCTACCTGAAGAGGATCCCAATGCTCATTTAGCTAGTTTCCTTGAGATTTGCGATACTTTTAAGATGAATGGTGTTTCTGAGGATGCCATAAAGTTAAGACATTTTCCTTTTTCTTTGAGAGATAGAGCCAAATCTTGGTTGAAGTCTTTACCAACCGGTTCCATCACTACTTGGAATGCCCTAGCTGAAAAATTTCTGGCTAAATATTTCCCTCTAGCTAGGACATCCAAACTTAGGAACGAGATATTCGCCTTCCAACAATTAGATTCTGAGCCTTTGTATGAAAGTTGGGAGAGATTTAAGGAGCTGCTAAGAAAATGCTTACACCATGGATTTGAGCTGGGAATGCAGATACTTATCTTTTTGAATAGCCTCACGTTCGCAACACGGCAAGTGGTGGACTCTTCTGCAGGGGGTTCCATCAATCATAAGACCCCAAAACAGGTATTTGAGTCTATTGAGAATTTGGCTTCTAATAACTATTCTTGGGGAAGTACGAGGTCTAGAGCTCGTGTGCAAGGAGTACACAAAGTGGATGCTGTGGCAGCATTAGAAGTTAAGGTGAATGCCTTAACTCAAAAGATGGAACAAATGGTGATGCCTCAAGGCCAGGTACTAAACGTGAGTTGTGATTTCTATGGAGAGGGACACCCCAATCATGAATGCTAAAATATGGGGTCATTCCAAGACACTTCAGAACAAGCGGCTTTTGCAGGTAATGTCCGGCCAGGTAACAACCCTTATAGCTCTACTTATAATCCTGGTTGAAGAAATCACCCTAATTTTTCTTGGAGTAATGGGAATCAACCTAGGCAGGGTTTTTTCAATTTTGGAGGCAATCAAAGGAACCAAAACTCCATGACCAATACTGCAGCACCTTCAAAGCCACAATTGGAAGAGTTGAATGGCCAATTGGTAAGTACGACGGAGACTAAGTTCCAAGGGGTCGATGTGACAACACAGAACCTAGAGGCCTCCATGCACAACTTGGAGAACTAAGTTAGTCAACTAGCCAAACTCTTGGTAGATCGCCAAGCTGGGACATTGCCAGGAAACACGGAGGAAAATCTAAGGGATCAAGGCCATGGAAAACATTGAAGTTTTTTTTACTTTACTTTACAGTTTTTGTGATTGAAACACTTTTTAGTCCTATCATTTTGATTGATTGTTTTCATTAATTAGAATGCATTATTCAGCATTATTGTGTTTTTCACACACACACACACACACACACACACACACACACACACACACACACATAATTGGAGAAACCGAACAGAACTAAGCCGGCGTCGGCTAGAAGAGCCAGGGCCGACGCCGGTTCCTGTCGGGTGAGGCACAATTTAAGGGCCACTTTGGCAACTTTTTCTTCAAAATCTCCAATCTCCCTCTCAAATTCTCTCTTACCCGCGCTGGCTTCACATTCCCCACTTCCCAAAATTTGATTTTTCAACTCCTGAACACTTCTATAACATCTCTCTACCTCTCTTTTGTTGATCATACGGATAAAAAAATCTAAAAATCTTCGATTTTTCACAAAAACATCACATTTAATCCACAAGCAAGGAGCTTAGATTTCTACAAAAGCTTGCATCTTTTGCTTGCCCATGCATACAAGAGCACAAATGTATGATTTTTATTCAATTCCTATGGTTCAAATGGTGTAGATGATTTTTTCTAATTTTAAGGGCAATTTTGACCAAAAATTTGGCTTGTGTAGACATTCTTGAATTTTTCTTTACTCTTTAGGCTTTATGAGTTGGACTAGATTAGGAGTTAATGGTTCTTTGATACTTGATTCATGCACATGATCATTAGACACTTCACACATATAGCTAAGGTTGACATTGTGGCTATTTGTGATGATTGAATAATCACTACCTATGGAACTTGAATTGTTTTTCACATAATACCATGATAATGCCTTCATTCAAATGATCATGTTTACTTGCATGCATTGAGGTTCTTCAACACGTTTACGCTTTACAGTGAACTTTACACGTATTTTTGCAAGTTGTGTTGATTAGAGGTCATTGATTGAATTGTTTGTTGGCGGTGATATGTATTGAAGGAGTTTGGGGTGTTGTAAATTGTGAGCTTTGTTGAGGGTTGAGTGAGATTTGAGGAGTGTGTTTGAAAGGGTTGTTGCCCTGTTTTAAGTCTTGGAGCTCAATTGTTATCTCTTCCTATTTTCCCCACTCTTTACTTGATACCATGTCGAGAGCAAGAGGTTAGTCTTCTAAAAGGGTGAGAGCTTTCTCTTCCTCAACCCCCTCATCTGTCGATCCTGTGTCTCTTAGACCCACTGAGTTTATAGATGCATCCTGTGAGGAATGGTACAATAGGAGAGCATCTAATAAAATAATTGTCGAGCGTACTTTCGCACCCACCTTAGACTGTACACTCAAATTGGGCATGGTGTTTAGGAGGCTAGGATGGGGTTCGATAGTACAATTGAAAGGGAAGTATTGTCTAGTGCTCATAAAGGAATTTTATGCCAATATAGTTGATAAGGGCAATAAACACCTTCCCCATATTGAAACAAGAGTGAAAGGAATTGCCATTGTCATCACTCAAAACCAATTAGCTAACCTCCTCCAGGTTTTTGATGATGATACTTGGCAAGGGATAGATGTGAACAATCAAAAGATTCTTTCTGAACCGAATTGGGATGCTAGCGAGACTAGAGCCACATTAGGATTGTATAAGCATAATGTCTGTCAAGCTAATAGTTTCTATTTAAATAATGATATGGCTACTAACTTTAGATCTCTAGTCTATATGTTTGGGTTCAATGTTGTACCCCATGCTAGTGGTTTTAATGAGACTCGACTGATTGACACTTATATTTTGTATCGGATGATGAACATACTATCTATCCCTCTTGCACCTTTGATCATCCAATCCATTAGAGAGGTGGTTCATCACCGTCTAGTTACAAAAGCCTTCATTTTTCCCTTGGTTATAGTGAAAATTTTGAAAGACTTTGGTGTTAGTCTTAAGGGAGAACTGATGGAAGCTACCACTGAGCATAATATGATGACTGAACAAACTCTTATGAGTTGCGGGTACAAGTACAGCCAGGAGTTGAAGAAGTGGCTAACTCCTTTCGAGGTCCGACATCCCTGTCAGGTTAGGCCACCCACCATGGAGGAGGAGCACCACCAACCCCAGACTGACTTTGAGACTACCGTGCTGAGACGACTAGACCAACAAATGGAGGTGCTCCTATGCTTGCAGGGTACTATAGATGACATGGCTAGACGGTAAGCTACTATGGAGTAGCAGTTGGCCAAATTGAGGCGGCATTCTTCTGGGCAACCTGGTGGTGCGGGAATCTCTACACAGGATGATGATGAGGATGATGATGAGGAGGAGGACTGATGATGTTCATCTACACTTTCTCGTTCACTCTTGTTTTCCTTTTATCTTTTAATGTGTTTTCTAGTTATTTTTTATTTCTTTTGTTGCGTTATTGTATTCTTGTTTTTCTTTTGTTTTTTATTTCTTTTTCTTTTCTAGTTTTTATGCTTTGGTGTACTCTTTTGTATTTTTCTTTTTAGGTACTTTGCCAATGCCTCATTCTTCAAGCATTCAGCTCTTGTACAACACTTTGCACAATGAACGGAAGTTTACCTTTCTTATCTCTTTTCCTTTATATTTCTGGTCCCATGGTATGGTTTAGTCTTTGTTATATTTATTTGGCCATTGAGGTCAATGTCCAATTTAAGTGTGGGGGATTGATTTGATTGACAAGTCTTCTATGCATATAATTTTGCCTTCTTGGGAGCGATAAAATTTTGAACGAAAATTTTTCAAAATTTTTCTAATTTTCTTTGAGATTTCAAGTTATATTTTTAGTGCATGTCTTTATGATGGATTATAGAGCATATGTTCTAGATCATTTATGGCTTATGCATAACTTTTTGCACGCACTTGGACTAAGTAGTTCTTGATCAAATGCTTTGCATTGTTCTTAAACCTATTTTTCTACTAAAATTCATGGAGTATTCTAGAACTTACTTGAATATCTCTCGAGGCGAAATAAGAAAAACAGTCATGATTTAACTTATGGATGACAGTAATAGGCCTTCTTTGGATTGTTTGAGCTTTTCAAGCCTACCTATTGTTATATTATCCCTAGTGCCTATTTTGAGCCTAAATTGTTGATTTCTTTCTTTAAAACCCGTCACAATATTTTATCCATTGCTTGTTTCTGAGAGTTTGAATAATTTTTCAAATCTTTATGCTCTTGATGGATGAAAGTATATGTAGGAGCATGTGAGGAAGAATGTTGGGATAAAGATCATGACTTGTTACTTTCAGTCATGGATCAATACTGAGTTGAGCTGAAAAGAGGAAAGAAAGCAAGGAAAGAGAAGAAAAAGAAACAAGAGATTGAAAACAAGAAAAGAAAAGTAGCAGTAAGAGTGAAAGAAAGAAGTTGAAAAGAAAACAGAAGAAAAAGAATAGAGGGAGTGAAAACAAGAAAAGAAAAACCAAAAGACAATTGAAAGAAGGAGAAGAGACGAAAGATCAGAAAAAGAATGGTGATTGAGCTGTAAAAGTTAAGTTCATATAAAGTACTTGACACCATTGCTGGAAATTTGAGTGATCTTGTGAAAGAAATAGAGAAAAATTGATGAGGAAAAAAGAAAAAAAGAAGAAAAAAACACAGGATTTGCTTGAGTTGAGTTGTAATTGCTGAATAAGGTTATGGTTTGATTGATTTTTGGAATAGGAGAGCAAGAAGAGTTTGGAAGTTATTGATTCATTTTGTTTATCCTTTTTTTACGAACTCTCAATTTCTTTGATTTTTTATTCTCCTATATCCTTCGTCTGATAAGCTACATTAAAAGCCTTTAGCCTTACATTACAAGCTTGAAAGTCCTACTTGATCTAAGTAGAATCATGGTATGTCTTGGATTAGTGGAGAGAGTGTATGAAAAGTAAGCCTATGGAATACATATTCTTTTTAAACTAAATTCTTTCCAATGGTTTGAGAATATTGTGAAGTATTGTGATGGTTCTACTAAGTCATTTATCACTTACACAAGTCTTGCATTTGTTGTGAAAGATGTAGTATCATATGTTTTATGTTCCTAAATGAAGAAAGCATTGAAAATATTGTTTTGAAATTGATTGAGTGATTTGATAAAACCTTGTGTTTTCCTACTTGTTCTTGATACTTTGTTTGAGAACAAGCAAAGAGCTAAGTGTGGGGGAATTGATAGGGGCTAAATTAGTCATATTTTTCCTAGTTATTTGAGGTTCTTTTGTGATACATTTTGTTCAATAACTAGTCATATTCCTTCATATTTGAGATTTTACCCTTGGAAAGATATTTTGTTCATTATTACAGATTTTTGGGGTAAAATGAAGCAAAAATGTCGCAAAACAGAGAAAAGCCGGCGCCGGCTAGGGCCCTAGAACCGGCACCAGCCATGCACTGTTGACACGAACTTTGAAGCGACAAAAGAATAGAGTGGAATCGGTGCCAGCTCTGAGAGCTAAGGCGGCGCCGGCTGCATTCTAAAACACATTGTGTGAAATTCGGAAAAAAATCAGCAAACAAGTGGAGAACCATAACACAACTGGCGCTGGCTCTGAGAGCTAAGGTGACACCGGCTGTGCCCTGAAGTTAAGGCGGGGCTTTGATTTTTCTATGCGGTTTTTCATAATCTGTGGAGTTTTAGTATCTTCCAACTTCTACTCGGCCAAGAATATTGTACCAACAAGTTTAGGCACTTTCCAAGCCTATAAATAGATGAAAAACACAAGGAAAAATGAGAGAATTCATTGATTGAATTTTTCAATTCAAGGAGGGTTATGCAAGAAGGTCTTCAAAGGAAGAAGACGAAGGTTTATCTATGAGTGTTGTCTTTTACTTTGTTTTCTTTTTCTTGAACAATAATATGTTAATTGTTTTATTGCAGTTCGACATTGTTGTAGATATTCATGATATTTAGAGTTATTTGATCTTTTGATTAATTGATTATTCTTCTTGGTATTTAATTACTTGTGCTTATTACAAGATTATTTGGTTGTTTCTTTCCATTGACTTGCTTGAAAAAGGGGTTGATGGTGGTTTCAATTTATTAGTTTCATATTTGTTGTCTATTAACTTACTTGAAAAAGGGGTTAATTGCTAAGAACAAAGTAATTAAAGGTTAATTGATGTCTACCAGAATATGGAGTCATTGGTTAATTTTATGTTTTAAGTTTGTCAGAATATGGAAATTTAATCAAGGATTGTGTCTAATGCATCTTTTGGGTGAATTAGTTGAGACGGAATATATGATGCTAATTTATCTAGAAGATAGTGATTTCATGGATTGAAAAGGAATTGAGTCTATCTTAATCCTTCATGATGCCAAGGGAATAATTAGTTATGATAATGGTTTGGTTCTTTAGTGTTATGTTTGCCAAAACAATGGCTTGAGTTACATACTTCTCCATCCTTGACATGTATATATTTTTATTTTATTTCTTTTTCACTTTATTGAGTTGGTTAAATAATGAAAGAAGAGTGATTAATGTCTACTTGTTCTTAGAGGATCGACACTCGTTTGAACCCTATGCTCGGTTAATGATGAGTACGCTTGCTCATATGTGTAATTTGGAGTTAACGTTTTAATTTAAACTTGATTGGGAATGTGCTTATTTTTATATGATTTTTATACCCAAATCCATACGCATCAGAAGCCCATGCATGATGCACAATTTAATTTTAAACCAACTTCAAGTACTGCATTTTTTTTTTTTTTGTCTAGTGCAAAAAATTTAAACCTATCTTAAAAACTACCTAAATAACATAGAGTTTACGAAGGATAAACTCCAAAAGCAATGTTTCGTATGGCAGATGGCTATGTAACATCCAGCAGAAAATAAATAAGTTTTGAAAAGGGGACATAACTGCAGGTTGTTGCTGCAGCTTTGTGTAGAAAATGGAGGCCTGAATGGCAATGTGTTCCTTTAGAATTTGTTGGCTTTTTGTATGCTTTTGTACCTTATGTTGCCTGTAACTGAGTATTGGTGATTCTGTTTTTGCATTATTGTTATCGAGAGGTTATGACATGAATTTAATAATTAGAGTTTGTTCATTAGAAGTCATTAATAAAAGCATGATTGTATGCTATGTATATTGGGCATATAAGCACGATTAGGCAACCATTCGGTGTTTTGCTACGATGGTTTGCTATCAGATGCCCACATATGATGCATAATTTAATCTTAAAACCAACTTCAAGTACTTTTTTTTTTTTTTTTGTGCCATAAAATTTAAACCTATCTTAAAAACCACATAAATGACATATAGTATTCTAAGGATAGACTTAGAAACCAAGGATTCGTATGGCAGATGGCTATGTAACATCTAGCTGAAATTAAATTACCTTTAAGTTTAATAGTTACAGATTGTTTTTTATACTTGTATCTGACTAATATTAAATAGTGGGATAGTTGGGGAAAACTTGGCTTTTAATGGTAGTTGTTGTAGTATTTGTCTTCTTTGTATCTTGCATTATAGACATGATTAGATAATGAATCCTTTATTAAGACATGCATAGTATTTGAATATTTATGTGAAATATGAGATTTAAGATAACTTACAATTGCAAGTTTTGTAAATATTTCATGGTAGACAATGTTCTTTGTATAAAATTTGAACTCTGGATCCTGCTCAATGATTAATATTTTCAACCCCTGTGGTGTTTTCACTCTTAAAAGTGCGACATAAAGTTGACCATGGCTGAAAACTGGTTTAGGTAGGTATAGTCAAAATGTTGATAGTGTTTATCCCTGGCTTTTATTTATTGTCATTGCATAATAGACTTTGATTGGAAATTGTCTCCTTATCAAGGTGAATGACAGTTTTGTATCAGCTGTGGACAAATCTATTCTGGGAATAAGCACTTTTTCTCGAATGTTGGAACTTGAAATGATTCTACCTTCAATTACTCTACTACCTGTCTGTGTTACTATTAGTCTTGTTCCGTTACAAATGCATGTACCTAGGTTAACATTTCTTAAAAGCATGATCGGAATACCTTATTTTTATCTCAATTTATGTTCTGGAATTCCTAGGAAGCTCAGGCTATTTAAAAACTCCATTGGATATAACATATCTTCATCCAGCAACTTTCCTGATGCTTTGTCCATTCTGTCTGCACTTATGTATTCTATTGGCTCACCTTGTACTTTATCAAGAATAGAGTCATTCCTTTCATTCACTGTTTCATTCCGAGGTGTAAGAATTGCTCTTTCTGTCAAATAGTTTGTAGTTTTTCTTTTCTCTTCGAAGTCTGGGTAAGTTGCCTCAAAAATTTCCTTGACTGGATGTTCAGCAGTATTAATCATATATTCTCTTGGGATTTTTATCCACATTGCTTCAGTGTCATCTCCCCGTGTCTGTGCATGTTGCAAAGCATTTCCCATTTCCAATAGCCAATTTGCAAGTGTTTCTATCTTTTGTGCTTCTTCAGTAGTGCATTCATTAAATTGTTGAAGTCTCATATTTTAAGGAAGTGTCAATAGTTCACACTCATGCCAAATATACAAAAAATTGATTGAAGAATGTACTATATCTGCTCGTCCACCTTTTGGAATTATAGGGAGAATTTGTCAAAAATCTCCTCCCAAGAGAACATTTTTTCCTCTAGAAGCTTTGTTTTCATTAAGTACTTCTGATCCTCTGAGTATATCTTTCAATGTTCCATCAACTGTTTCAAAAACATAGCTGTTTTTGGAGTATTTTAAGGTTGTATGAGAAAAATGGTTGTGTTTCATGCATTGATATGTATATTTTGAATTTGGCATGATGCTTTATTGTGCAAGTGCTCTGGAAATAATAATCAGTTTTAGGATATATACATACTTGGAATTCATAGGTGCCTCATCCCATATTTATTAGAACGGCTCTTTTAATTAGCTCAGCTAGTTGTGTATTGGCTTTGATTGAGCACGTGGTCTCATCATCAATTGTTATTGGTATTTTGAATGTACCATGTGCAATTTTTCCTCCAGGTAACAACAATAATGCAATGCCTGTGTTGACATTTGATAAGAATGACATAAGAATATGTTTATAATACAGATGATAGAAAGTCAAATTAAGGATATTAGTATTTACCTGATGAAGCTACAACAAGTGCTATTTTTGAATCTGATCTCAACTTGATGATTGCTTTGTACACAAAAGTCTTTCTAGTTTCTCCATATCCATATAAGAAGAATAATTTTCCAAGATTATTTTCTACTGCATTTAGCACAGCATCAAATGCATTTAGTTGCTCTGCATTCAGCTTTTTGACTATTGATTCGCGCTCTGTTTTCAAAAGCTCTATGTCATACATCGTTTCTTCACAAATGTAATTGTTCTCCAGATCCTACAACATTTCATTTTTTGCAACTGGTATACCTTCTATTTCTTCCAAACTTTTTCCTTGCTTCATGAGGTGAACTTCAATTTCTTTTAATGTATAGTTTTTTATTTGTTCTATTGAGAAAGTTAAACTTGGGCACTGTAAAAGTTTTCTTTGCCGATGTTCAATATCATCACTAATAGACTCCCAATTGACCTCCCAAAAATTCTTCACATCTGAAACATTGCAAAATAAAAGTATTGTCACAAATAGTTCCCTTAGTTGAGGTTCGGTTGCCCATTGTGAAGCCTCATCTATAGACTCATGCCATTCTTTGTCATCTTGTAAAAGTCCTCTTGCATAACATGCTGCTTTGAAGGATGGATATGTTTTCTCTTTGTAGATTTGTATATGTTCATATGATGTTGGGCCACGAACATGATTCAATAACATTCTCATGTAATATCTCTCTTTTGAAGCTGGATGTGCAAATGTAACTCGTCTAATACATCTACCATTTTTTCTCCTTGTCCAAAGCCTTTCTTTCTTTTTCCAAGTATAATGCTGAGGGAATTCAAAATATGTATATTTTCTTGCTTCTAGATCCCTTTTATTTGTTTCAAACCATTTAGTAAACAGCGTACGCTTTGCATCTTCACTCTCTGCAATAGAAGGTAGAGAGCTACTATCTCTAAAAATAATACTTTACACATTTTCTAAGTGGAATCCCAAACTTTCTATAGCAGGTATTCTGAAATGCATTTCAAATTCATATATTCTCCAACATGCTTCACATGCTGAAATGTATCTATAGTCTAAAAAAGTTTTCACTTTATTTGCATTTGAATTTTCCAGTGTAGAGTTTATGGTAGAAGCAGCTTGCACTTGTTCTATGATTATAGTTGTTCTATCAGGGCTTTTATTTATATACTTGAACAAATATTTTATGGCTCTTGATTATTACATGCTTCAACATTAATGTGGCTTCTGTACTTGACCAAAAGATATCAATTATATGGAACAACGAACCTATTGTCAAGTTTGAAACCATTTTTCTCGACAAATGTTGATGTGTCTCTTCGTCGATAGATGGAAAATCCATTTTCGTCCAGTGTGGTCATGTTTTGGACTTTTTTTGGAAAATGCTTAGAGCGTTGGCCTAAGCATTGGCCTACAATACAGTTGTCATAATCTTATGTTAGGTAACATTCTTAAAATTTTTTTTGTAGTACTATATTTTATGGTGTTAGGTAACAATAAATTTACCTTGTATCATGCAAGGTGATGTCTGATACCCAACTCTGCATGGTCCATGCATCGTAAATTCAGTTACAACTTTATATCCAATTGGATCTGGTATTTTTGCAGATATAACTTGATCTATTTCTTCAGATATATGTCTCTTTAAACATTGATTAATCTATATGATAATATGTGCATGTGGAAGGCCTTTTTTTTTTTTTTTTTTTGAAATTCAATGATGTATACTATTGCAACCAAGGTGATAGGTACATGAGATATTTGTAGTATTGCAAATACCAAATATATTCTGAAGCTATGAAAATATACCTACATCAACTTGTTCAAATATTTTATTCTTTTTAATGTCTTCAATCAATTCTTTTAGTTTTATTTTAAAAATACGGGCTTCAATATCCTGTCTATTTTCTGCTCTTTTTTGAGGTAGTTCTTGTAGCATTTCTTGAATTTCTGGCGAGTTTGGATTTGCTGTAAATGTAATAAAGAAATTTGGATTGCCAAAAATTCTGCACAATGCCATTGCATCTTGATAGTTTTGAGTTATGTATCAAGGACCACCAGTGAAAGAAGAAGGTAAAATGGTTCTCTGGCCCACTTGTGTAGAATCTGTATCTCCCCTTTGAACTGCATCAAATACATTTCTGTATAATTCAGTTCGTAACTTTCCTTGGTGGTCTTTGATCCATTGAAGTCATGCTTACTCAATTGCTGTATAAGCATCAACAATAAACTATTGGAATAATCTTCCAAACAGCAATAATGTATTGCCTTCTGTTCTTCTCTATTGTAATATGTACGCATAATACTCCCACATTGTCATATATTACCTTTTACCATAACATTGACCTATAGATTTGACATATGGAATCTGAGGATGAAATCCGTCTTCACCATAAGAAAATAACGATAGATACTGTAATGCCATGAAGCACGGATGTAGGTAACTAATTCTTTGCAGTGTACTTGATGTCATTTCAATAATAATGTCTCGGTCCTTGGTTACATGATTTATATCTCCAACTATGAGAGCTGCTATTTCTAAGGCTTTTGGGGGTTGGTACTGCCTGGTGTTTAAAGTCCTACTATGGAAGAATCTGATTTTGAACTCACCTATGTTGGAATTCTTATGCTTATCTTGAGCAATTCTGAACACTTTTACCAATTCATTGTGTTGATCAAGTATATGAATCAATTGTTGGATAATTCCTGCATTCAAGTTGCTGTTTGTATTTCTTTGATTCACTGCTTTTAGTCTGTTATGCACTTCATTTACAGTATCATGAAAATACAGCTGGATAAAGTGTGCATCTTTTCCACTTTTTGGAATCAAAGAACCAAGCCTATGATCATTTTCACCATTTATCCGATCGATATATGGTCCTGAGTGTCGATTAATTTACTCATCAACTTTTGCACCCATAGATGTTATTGAGAACATTGAGTTATATGCTCTGATATTTTCCAAGAAAGGTATGGAATGTTCAAGTACATTATGAGAAAGTAGGGAATTGAGGGGTTCTGGAGCAAACCTTCTTGCTGGCAAATGAAAATTTCCCCGCCTACAACATAATTTATATCTTGGATGTGTTTTCTTCTAATGCTCTTTTATTTTTTCGCACTCCCAAAATACTGGCTGACAAAATTGACATTCATATTCACCTTTTCCACAGTAAGAGCTTATGTTCAGTTCAGAATATGTGAACAATGGAATTGATTTAATGTTAGGAAATAGTGCTACATACATATGTTGTGCAATGGCTAATGGGCCGGCCCGCACGATTTTGGGCCGTGCTGGGCCTGTCCCATAGAGTGGCGGGTTGGTCCGGGTCGGTCCCTGGGCTAGAGGCCCAAGGACTAGACCGGACCGGGCCCTTGGCCCGTGTGGCCCTGTGGGCCGACCCGTGGCTTATTCTTTTTTTTTTCTCTTACTTAACATAATTTTTTAAAATTATAAAAAAGCTACCTTGAAGTGGTGGGGGGTTTGGCTTGGACCCCTATCTGTTTTATTAATTAATAAAATAAAGATTACATAAGAGAGGGACTTGATACCTAAACCTCTTAAAAATATTACAATGATTAAAATTTAAAAATATAATAAATATCGTAAAAATAAAATTAAATACATAATATTACTTATCCTAAATTCCTAATTACAAAAATACTACACTGACTACTTAGTTCACCCTATTCATCATCTGAGTCATCATCAATAATCCACGAATTAGCCGTCCTATCTTCGACTGCAAACCAACTACTACAACACATTAACATCTCTAAAGTTTGAGGAGCCAATCGAGATCTTCTTTCATCGATTGTTCGAGCGCTCTCACTGAAGACGCTTTCCGATGGCACTGTAGAGATTGGTGGTGTCAAAAGATTATGTGCCATTTTCGATAAAATGAGGTATTGACTTACATGAGCCTTCCACCAACCACAAATATCAAAATGCTGATCTTCATTTTCTACCAAGGGCTGCATCTCATAAATTGCCATCTCGTTGTAGGTGGTAGTCGATCTTTTTTGACGTTTCATAATATCCCATGGATTAAATACTGATGAAATTGAAGAGGTAGATTTTCATGGAGGTTGAAAGTGACTACTATTAGATGATGAAGCTTGCCTACTTAAACTAGGAGAACTAGAACAAGAAAACTCAAACTCATACAAATTATACATTTCAGATAAAGCTTTAGCTGTTTTATCTTTTATGTCTTTTATCATTCATTGTTTAAGTGCTTATGATTCATCAAAATCTAATGTTTCATATAAATATTCAATAATACTATGAAAACCAGGCGTCTTTACTCTAGGATCCATACACAATTCCATGCAATATAAAATAGGAATATCTTCATAATATTTTTTATAATTTTCAAACATACTTCTCATAAAAAAACTATATTGAGGATGATACATATATTCACCAAAAATATGTGCTACCTTAGCAAGTGTTGGAAGAATATGATGAGTAGTGGGATAATAGGATCCCAATAAAAGTTCAGTAACTTCTTTGAAAGTAAATAAAAATGTTGAAAGTGCAGTACAATTTTTAAAATGAGTTTCAGTTAGTGGAGGTTGAAAATTATTACTATTGCAAAATTCAATAAGTTGGTTTTGAAAAGGTATAACACTTTCAAACATATCTAAAGTTGAGTTCCATCTAGTTTTACAATCTAATCTAAATTTTTTAAAAGATACACCTTGTTCTCGGCATAATGCCTTAAAATTTTGTTGTCTAGTTGGGGAGGTTTTAATAAATAAAACAATATTTCTAATTATATTAACAATATCATCAATATATTTATATCCTTCTTTAACACATAAATTAAGTATATGACAAGCACACCTAGTATGAAATAAAATACCATTTAACATAGGATCCATAGTATTTTTTAAAATTGTTATGGCGGAATCATTATTTGAAGCATTATCTAAAGAAATAGAAATAATTTTATTTAAAATCCTATATTCACGATATGTTTGAGTAATCATTCTAGCTATACTACTACCTACATGAGGATATTCAAATAATTTAAAACAAATAGTTCTTTTTTGTATTAACCAATCATGATCTATGCAATGACATGTAATGCACAAATAAGATTCATTAGTAATTGCAGTCCAACCATCACAAGTAAGAGAAAATTTTCAATTACAAGAATCAAACATAGCAATTAGATACTCTTTTATTTCTTTATATATCGTTATTATATCATTTTTTAATGTTGTTCTAGGAATTCTTTTCCATACTGGTTGACAATTATTTTGTATATATTGTTCATAATGTGGATTTTCTGCAAAATTAAAAGGTAATTTAGTTTAAATAATCATTTTAGTAAATGCATTTCTATTTTTTCTATGATCATATTGAAAATTACCAACCATTTGACCTCCTGTATTACGTATTTGTTGTTGTTTAAGTAGGTTTTCTAACCAATCATTATGTGACATTTTCATATGTCTAACTAATGTTCCCGTCCCTCCTTCCTTCTTATGTGCATATACCGCTCTACAAATTTTACATGTTGCTCTATCACTATCATTATCTTTTTCAAAAAGATTCCAAACCATAGATGTTTTTACTTTAGTTGTAACATCTATTTTTTCAACATCATCCTCACCTATATTAGATTCGTCGGGATTAATTATTGGAGTTGGTTGTAATTGTGAAACACTACCACTAGGCCTATTAGGACCTTCATCTTCATTACCTATTTCATTATTTATTAAATTTAAAGCTGGATCTATATTAAAATCAAAATGTGTAGATGATTGGGATGAAGAAAAATGATGATATTGATTTGGATCCATTATTTCTTAAAAAAAAAAAAACAAGCAATCAAAATTCAAATAAAAGTTCAAAAAAATAAAGTGTTAACGAATAATGAAATAAGAGAATTGAAAAATATAAATAATAAATTAATTTAAAAATTAAACAAATAACTAAAAAATAAATAATTAATAAAGCTAAAATAAAAGAATGTAAGATTAAGAAATACTAACTTGTTGATGACCAAGATTCAAGAATAACAATACTTTGTTGAGCTTTTTACTTCTTGTATTTACTATTCCGCTACTCAACAAACTTTCAAAATATGAAGACTTTCTTGAAGAATTGAAAAAGTATAAGACAAAAATAAATTCTATTCTAATACTCTTTGTAGAGAAAATGAATAAATTTGAGGATTATGAGAGAAAGATGAATGGAAATAAGAGAGAATTTGAGAGAATTGGAGAGAGTTTGAGAGAATTGGAGAGTGTTTGATGAGTTTTGGGTTGAATTGGGGGTAATTATAGAGTTTTGGAGGTTAGAATAGAGAATATAACCGTTAGGGACTAAATTGTAAAAAAAAAATTAATTCAATCGTTTTAGGGGCTAAATTACAAAAAAAAAAAAATTGAATGACTGAATTGAAAAAAAAACAGAGAGAGCCGGTGGGTAACGGCTCTCTTAGGCGGGCCGGCCCGCCAGGCCGCGGGCGGACTGCTGGCCCAAGCGGGCCAGGGGGTTTACCCCCTGGCCCGGACAGGTGCACAATGCGCGGTTTGCCTTGTGGGCTAGGCCTGGGCCAACCCGACCCACTTGCCATTGCTATGTGTTGGGTATCTCTCACGTATATTGTATATGGTGTAGCGGAAAATAAAATGAGATACCATCTCAGGACCTGCCTATGTATGGAAAACAAGACATAAAGATAATAAAGGTAACAGTTTTTTACCTTTGTTTGATTGTCCGAAGAATAAAAATTTCTTCTTCAAGTCGAGGCGCGATCCAGCAATCTTCTTAATCCAACTTCACGAGAGTTGAACGTCTAACCACTATAATCACAGTGTGTGATTATCTCTAACAGTAATCCACACAGAGGAATACTCAAGCACCAAAATTTCCTGTGATAGCAGAAAAAGATGGCAGGTAGGGTTCTTCACAAGAACAATCGAGAGAAACAGAAGAAGAAGAGAAGGTTTAGGTGGCTACAATTTTCGATGTGAATCCCACTCTAGGGTTTTTGGTTATATCATCATAAAACCAAAAAATTCACTGAAAATCCGGAATTCTAAAATAATTAGAGTTCCCTAATTGTAATTGGAAACATCAAGTTCTCACAATTATAATTTGGACCACAAATTATAACTAATGATAATTTGTCCACAATAACTTCTCTTTCTCGCAAGTAACCCCACTATGTTATTAAATAACATCTTGAATATATAATCCTCTATTGTGTGTGATCTATTAAGTTTCTCAGTCAATTGGTAGTGAACATGAATTAATTCAAGCGTCTTTGAGATTAATAATCCATAATTAATTATAATTAATCATATTAATTCTAATCAAGATTGGTTTATTAATTCATCAATTAATAAACTCATATTCTCAGATCATGAGCGGTATTTAGCAATACATCATGACCACCCAAGAGTCCAAAAAGTCAAGTGGCTTGACCTGAACCCTTCAATAACAAACTACAATGCAATTAACTTCTTTCACCATACAATATCTCATTCGGTTTAGAGTACGGAATTAGTGCCAACTTCCTCCAGAATTAATTTTGAACCGAATACAATAGTACTTGTACCAGGAACCCACTAATCTAGATGTGTATCAATTGGAACTGTTTCCAATACACAATCACCTTGGCCAAGGACTTGTCGAGTAGTAATTCCTACAAGTGACCGTAAGATATTCGCCCTTACTATTAGGAGTGGTGAATCCTTTATTGATCCTCTCAACTATTTTCGTTTACCTCATAATGTACCCAATATCCATCGCATAGGTGGCCCTCGATCAAGCTTCGGAGATTGGAATCAAAGTACAATGCTCAGCAAACAAAGTACCTTGGAGATCTCAAATCTAAGGATACTTGCACTTTTGCTATATTGAGATTATATCACTGGAACTAAATAGTTATCCATGTGATTATCTCAAAGCTAGGTCATCCAATGAACTTGTTCCATTAACAAGCATCCATGTGTTTACTTTGAGTATCTCAATACATACGGATATGAGAACCACCGCCTGATCAAATCAGGAAGTCTAACACATGCTAGTCTTAACGCATTAATAATATCCTGTTTAATTAATACTATGACTAGGGACTATTTAAGTACTAATACTATACATGTAGTAGGAATATCATATCATGATCTCTATCATGATTTCCTTAACACAGTGTTGTACTAGGGAATTTATCGAACAATTATATTACTTAAAAGTAAACAAAAGAATATGTAAGATACATAATGCCTTTTATTAAAATAAAATGTGTCATATACAATGTACAAGTGATTGCCTATAGGGCACAACACTAACAACATGAACTATGAACCCAAAGAATGATGTGTATGAATTCGTACCTGTCACAGGTATGGTTGCTTTTTCATGTGAAACAATGTTATTTTTAACAGAACATTTTCTCTTTGAATTTATGATGTTTTTGCATTCTTTTCTTCTTCTCCTTGCATATTCTATTATATGGAAAAAAGCCCGAAAAAGGGAATTAGTTATATATCAAATAAATCATGTAACAAAATTAAACTGCTAATTCTTACAAACTATCGATTCAGATTTATTATTAAATTATTTTGATCATCCTGAAATGAGAACTTATGGAATGAGTAACGTATAATACCTGCAGAAATAATGTTACATTTGCTGTTTGAACTGATATTAATTGTTGAACCAAGATGTTTTTTAGTACGCCTTTTTCTCTTGTTTTTTAGAATTTCAGCACGTTCCTTTCTTTTTCTTCTTGCCATTTCTATGAGAATGATTTATTTTATGTAAATTGTGAATGATATATGATAACTAATACAGTTGAGAAATGAATTATGAAATGCTTTATGACACTTCAATTACCTTTTTGGATAGTATGACTGGCAACATAATTGTAATGATAGATGTTCATTGTTGAATACTGTTGGCTGGTGGTATGAATGCTTGTGTTGTGGTCCATTGACGTATGATCTACTAAAGCTGATTCAATGTTGGTGTTAGTCTGCAGATGTTTAATTACAAAGATACTGAAGTAACATGTTAGCAAACTTTGAAACAATCAAGTGAAACGTATTTTGAAACGATGCACAAAATTCCCTCATATTTCTTCCAAAACCCAAGTTATGGTAGTAATTCTATAGTGATTTGTATCATTTTTTACTATCACAGACATTACCTAACTTCATGAAAATTTTTCTCTTCTTTGGATATTTTCTCTCTCTTGACTTTCATGATGGACATGGAAAAGAGTTTCCGCAGACACACACATTGCTTGCAATGCTAAGGCTTGAGACATAATCTAAAAATTATGAGACATCTAAGGAGGTTAGGTTACTTATTTTGGACACCATAGAAGGGTTCTATTTGAGACATCTACTCCCAATCATTTTTTGTGCTTTTTTTTTAGTTACGCATCTCAATAACATGCATATTTGATATGGTGTTCTTGCACAAAATTTGTCAATGGTAGTATTTTTCATGATAATTTACCAAAGAATATTTCTCATGTTCGGAATGTTCATCCATTGTTTTAAAAATTCAATGGTAAATAGTCATCAGTGCACAACATTTGTGTCACAATGAGCGCAACATTGATACTAGATTTTGGTCAAGGAGTAGAAGGAGGGTAGGGACATTATTGATCACAGGCTGCAAGTTCTAGGCAATTGTTATGGAATCGTATGTCTTTGATTCAATATTAACCATAATGTCTTTTTTTTTTTTTTTTGTTGGTGAAAGTTCATTTACAGATATGTATTTACTGCTGAATAACAATAAGTAATATCTAGATATCGAACAAATACTTTTTACAATAATATGACTTAGAAATCAGTAAATCCTTTTTATATTTTAGAGTTGGGGAAGGGAGTTGCCTGCCGAAAGAGTTGGGTATGTTTTTTTTTTTTAATTGTTGTTACTTGCTAAAGCAATTTCTTGTTCAATTGGAGCCGTTCGCTTTCTTTTTCTTTCTGTCATATCTTTGTGTGACGCTCCAGGGACAAAGTTAACAAAAGAATTATAAATTGCTATCAAAAGTTTGCTTTTGTTGTGCAGCCTTTTTCCAATATTTATATGGTTTGAAAGAAGTTATATGGTATTTGTAGTGGTTTTATTCTTGGATTTTTCCTCATTAAAAAAACTCCCATAATTGGTTGTAATTGTTTTTATTCCTGAGCACTATTTATTTTCTAATGTAAGGGTTCAATTCTATGGTTGTTCATTAAAAGGCCACCAATGCAAAGAAACATTTGATTCATTTTAATTCCCTTCAAAATAATCAATTGGAAACCATATTAACGTATCTGTTGGCAGATTTGATTGATATATATTTCATTTGTTAATATGGCTAATAACTTGGATTATACACGTGAGAAGGTTCATCATCTCCTCTTTATGATGCTGAAACACATATTTAAGTGAATGAAATTACCCTTGTGAAACCCCACCGAAAGCCAACCCTAGAGTAAGGGGGTCGGGATGCATATCATATTATTTCGCATGAATATATATGTTTTTGAATGATTTTATGTGCTTTAGAATTGTGGATTATAGGTTAAAATGCTTAGTTATGCTTATTGAGTAGGAGGGGTAAAATGGTAATTTTGCTTGAGGTCCAAATAGGAAGATAACATTAGGATTAAATAAGAAAAATATGTGGGTGAGAAAATAAGAACAAGAGTTGTTGTGGTTTAGTGGTTAGAGCTTTGGAATTAATCTCTAAGGTCATGAGTTCAAATCCCATCATTTAAGTTTTATCATGATTATCTTAGTTAAGTTTGAATTTTTGTTTCTTGCATTCCATAAAAATAGGAATGTTGTCTTAGGGGAGACATGAGGAGAATGTTCTAAATCTTATCATTGAGTCCTAAAAAGAATTCTAGGGGAATTCTTGTTCTATTTATTACCTCTAGCTTTGTCCTAGCATTTTCATAATTTAAATGAACCAAAACCACCAAATCTTTCTTTTAATTCCAAAAAAATTCTGTGATAATTTCTCACCCTTGAATTTCGAAAATCAATCTTGGAGGAGGGAGGTTGGCCAAAAATAGGAGGGGAAATAGGAAGGGTTTCCAAGAGAAATCAATCACCATGATAGAACCTTCAAATTCACCGTCATGTTGTTCATGTTTTAGTGAAAGGATATCTGGAAATTTTCCAGAATTTTTGCAGACCCATTCTTTGAAAAAATCATACAGTAAACCCACTCATTTGCCACTAGAAAAATGGTCATTTCATGTGGCTTGAAGGCTAGAAAATCTGTACAATTTTCAGACTGAACAAACTGTGCAAAACCAGGAAAAAATTCTAGGCATTTCGCAGCTTTCAATCAAGAAAATGAAGCTGTTTTAGTCCATCTTCAAGCCAGCAAAACTCCTCTGTATTTCTCCAGAAAGAAGGTTGGAAAATCACCTTTGAAAGACCTTCAAACCCCTCAAGAACCAGCTGCAAATCGGGCTGAAGAAGTGCGAAAATTCTGCACAGAAATTCTTCACCAATCTTCGAAACTTTGAACAACTTGAAACCAGAATTTTTCCAGCTTTGCTTCCTTCAAGCCTATGCCGAAAATCACCCTTCAACTTCTGTAAAATTGATCCTTGTTCAGCCATGGACTGAACATCATTGACCTTCACACTTATCTTGAATACATGGACTCCATAACCACACCTCAAAACCCTCTTAAGATCACTCCATTCAAACTTTTTTGAACTTCAAACTAATTTCAGAATTTTACTCCATGGAAACACTCTTGTATCAAGCTAATGAACTAGAATTTTCTCTACCATTTAAGACGAAATTTTGGCCAGCCTTGGAGCAATATTGATCTCCATTCATTTCATCAAAGCCACCTTGTTCAGCCGGCACCATTGAAGAGCTTAGACACCTTCCTTGATCAAACACCATAGCTAACCACCTACCTTAAACAACTCCACAACTTCCTCCATTTAAATTTCAAAAAAAAAATCTGATCACTCACTCTCCCACAAGCTGAAATCCGAAACTCCCCTTCACCCTAGACCATTCGGCCAGCACCCTACCAGATTTCGTGCAGCATTTCTCCCACACTCTCTCCATTTTCACCAAGAACACACACTAAATTTCTTCAAGCCTAAACCTACTCTAACCATCTCCAATCACTCACAAATACTCCAGATCACCTCAATTTAATCCCTAGACTTCATTTCTAGTATTTATAACATAAAACCAACCCATCTTTGACAAGAATTTTAGAAACCCTTAATTGCTATTTCTAAATAAAAAAAATGTGTGATCAATTTTCTCCCAAGTGGGACAATCAACGTTGAGTACTCAATAAGGGTAAACCACCAGGATATTTCTTGGGTACTCCAACCTTACTCCAATTCTCTCATCAACAATTGCCATAGCTCAGCGGCTAAACACAACCTCCACATTTCAGAGGTCATGGGTTTGAGTCTTGCGTTGTTCAATTCTTGAACAACCTGACCATCAAGAATAAATATCCTCTGCCGTTAATTGACGAGCTGTTCGACCAGTTGCAAGGATCCAGTTGTTACTCCAAACTGGATTTGAGGCAAGGCTACAATCAAGTGAGGATAAAGGAGGAAGATATTCCTAAGACGGCCTTCAATACCAGATATGGTCATTATGAGTTCGTGGTGATGCCTTTCGGGGTAACCAATACACCCGCGGTATTTATGCACTTGATGCATCGAGTGTTCCAACCCTACTTGGACAAGTTCGTGGTGGTCTTCATCGACGACAAACTTATATACTCCAAAAGCCCGGAGGACCATTGAAGTTGGTATTGGAAAAGCTAAGGGAGCACAAGCTTTACCCCAAGTTTAGCAAGTGCGAGTTTTGTCTACATAGTGTGGCATTTCTTGGTCACGTGGTGACCAAGGATGGGATCAAAGTAGACCCAGCGAAAGTTGATGCCGTTTCAGACTGGAAGCAACCGGAGAACATCACAGAGATTCGAAGTTTCTTGGGATTGGCTGGCTACTACCGGAGGTTTATTAAGAGGTTTTCAATGCTAGCATCTCCTATGACCCGGCTACTGAGAAAGGACGTACCCTTTGATTGGAATTGAAAATGCGAAAAGTGTTTTCAAGAGTTGAAGCGGAGGTTAATGACAGCGCCTGTGCTGAGTCTACCAGAGGCAGATAAACCTTATGCACTATATACGGATGCTTCGAAGGAAGGCTTGGGAGCTGTTTTGATGCAAGATAGGAAGGTGATCGCCTATGTTTCTCGAAAATTGAAGCCTCATGAAGTCAATTATCCCACGCATGACCTAGAGCTAGCTGTCATTGTTCGAATTAAAGAAATGGCGGCACTATTTGTATGGAGCGGAATAGGAAGTGTTCACTGATCACAAAAGCCTGAAGTACATCTTCACCCAAGAAGACTTGAATTTGATACAGCGAAGATGGATGGAATTTTTGGAAGAGTACCGTTGTCCTATCAATTACCACCCCGGGAAAGCCAACGTCGTTGCTGATGCCCTGAGCTGGAAAGTTAGAATGGCCAGGTTAAGAGTACAGGAGGTTAAGATGGTTCAGGATGTGTTGGATAGAAGAGTAGAAGTGCAAGAAGATAGGATCATTATTAGCAACCTGAAGTTGATACCAGATCTAAGGCAGGAGATTGTTGAAGCCCAGCAGAGTAATGCGAAATTTCAGCTTTTCAAGGACAAGGAGCTTAAGCGGCCAGGCGGGGAGTTCCAACAGAACGAAGCGGGAGTGTTGTACTTCCGGGATCGTTTGTGTGTACCCGAGGAGCTCCAGTTGAGGGGCAGGATTTTAGAAGAAGCGCATACGAGCAAGTACGCCATTCATCCGGGAGAGGTCAAGATGCATCAAGACCTGAAAAAGTCTTATTGGTGGCCCGGGATGAAACGGAATGTGATTAAATATGTCTCAACGTGTCTAACCTGTCAGAAAGTCAAAGCGGAGAACAAGAAGGTGGCAGGATTATTGCAACCATTGCCAGTACTGGAATAGAAATGGGAAGAGGTGTCCATGGACTTCGTTACTGGACGCCCGATGGCAAGAAACCAAAAAGACGCCATATGGGTAGTGGTGGATCGATTGACCAAGTTGGCGCATTTCATACCCGTGAATGTAAAGGATTCAATGGAAAAGTTAGCTCAGACCTACGTGCGGGAAATAGTCAGATTACACGGAGTGCCTTCAAGTATTGTGTCCGACCGTGATCCGAGATTAACATCCCAATTTTGGGGCAAGTTTCAAGAATCGATGGGTTCTATTCTGAAGTTTAGTACGACGGCACATCCGCAGACCGATGGACAGTCAAAAAAGGTTATTCAGATATTGGAGGATATGCTGAGAGCCTGTGTATTGGATTTCGGGGATAAATGGATTGAAAGTGTGCTGTTTGTCGAGTTGTCGTACAATAACAGTTATCAAGCTTCGATTGGAATGGCTCTGTATGAAGCTCTATATGGACGTAAGTGTCGGGTAACACTATATTGGAGTTGGTCAGAGAATGGACACATAAGTAAATCGGGAGAAGTCTATGTTCAAGAAATGTTGGACATGGTCAAGTTAATTAGGGAAAGGTTGAAAGCAGCCCAAAGCAGACAAAAGAGTTATGCAGACAATAGGCGGAGGGAGTTAGAATTTCAGGTGGGAGACAGCGTGTTACTAAAGCTGACACCAAATAGGGGGATCCTGAAACATCCGAAAGGGAGAAAACTGAGTCCGAGGTATTTAGGACCGTTTCCAATAAAAGAGAGAATTGGGCCGGTGGCGTATCTATTGGATTTGCCAAATGGGTTAACAGGAATACACGACGTTTTCCATGTTTCGCAGTTGAGGAAGTACAATGCCGATCCTGGGCAAGTTTTGAATGATGAGCCGTTAGTGCTACAACCCGACCTGAACTATGTGGAGAAACCCGTAAAGATATTGGACCGAAGTATCAAGACTCTCTGGAACAAGCAGATTCCGATGGTAAAAGTGCAGTGGGAGTATCATGGCACGCGAGATGCCACATGGGAAACAGAAGAATGGGTGAAGCGAAAATATCCCGATCTGAGATAAAGGTGCGTCTGAATTTCGGGACGAAATTCTCCTAAGGAGGGGAGGATGTGAAACCCCACCGAAAGCCAACCCTAGAGTAAGGGTGTGATACCCCAGTCAAAACCAACCTTATAGTAAAGGGGGTTGGGATGCATATCATATTTTATTTTATGGTTAAATATATTTTCATATGATTTTTATGTGTTTTGGATTCGGGTTTTATTGTTTTGAGGTCTTGTTGGTAAGTATTGTGTGAGAGGGGCAAGATGGTAATTTTTGCCCGAGGTGAAAATAGGGAAATAGCCTGTGGATTGAATAGAAAATAATTTTCTAGTGAAAATATCAACAAGGGTTGTTGTGGTGTAGTGGTTAGAGCTTTGGAATTAATTCTTGAGGTCTTGGGTTCGAATTCCATCATAGAAGCTTTAGCTAGATTAAATTTTATTTTTGCTTAGTGGAGGAAATTTTGGTCTGATGAGCTTAGAGTAAGGTAGGGATGATGGTCCTAAGAGAGACATGTTAGGAGTATTCTCATTCCACTCCTTTACTCTACTCGAATTTCTTAAAGGGAATTCATTTTCCCTTGATCCTTAATTTCCAACTCCTTGGTTTGATCGAGATGTTCTATCCATTTTCTTTCCATAAATTTCAGTAAAATGCTGTGATCTTGTGAGATCAAAATTTCCTAGTAAAAGGCTTCTCATGGTCTAAAAAATGTGGAAGAATGGTAGGAAATTCCAAGGGTAAAAATCCCTCTAGTAAGCTTGCTGAAATTTTACTCTAGACTAATTCATCTTACTTCTTAGAATGAGCTGAAATTTTTCAGCTTGTTGTACCTTCAAATTATCGAGCTTCTTAGCTGACTTTCCCTCACAAATTCTGTTAGAAAAATGGCCTTAAGATCAGTTTGAAACATGAATTATTTTTGCCATTTTCGGGCTGCACAAAGGCTGTGCAAAACCAGTGAAAATTCTGGGCATAATCGCTACTTTGGAGGTCCAAAACCAAGCTGATTTCTTCCAGATTTTGTTCAGCACCTTAGCCATGTTTTTCCTCCATGAAGAAGGCTGAAAACCAGCCTTGAATACCCCTGAAATTCCCCTTCAAACTCTCTGCAAGTTGGCTGGAAATGGCAACCGAAAATCTGCCCAGAAAATTGCTGTTCAGCGAAAAACTGTGCAGGAAAATTTTCCAACTTTGGTTCCTATTTCTCTTCTAGTCGAAACACCAACCTTATTCTGAAAAAACCTTCCCTAAACCTCCAGTAACAGAGCTCCATTATTTCACTTAAGCTTCTGCAGGAAAATCCAGCCATGGCTGCCTAAAAGATTTCCAAAAATATTCTGCAATCATTCCTTGATTTGGATACCAAAATTCCAGCTACCATGATTTAACAACTTTCTATAAAATATACCTCAAACAACCAGACCTTCTCTCCACCATTATACTCTATAATTTCGACCACCCTAAGCCTCCTTCAACCAGCTTCATTCAACCAAAACACTGCCCAGAAATTCGTCCATGGCAAATCTCCAAAAGCTCTCCAATAATCAAAGATATTCTTGTGATATCTAGTTTCCAAATTTGCTTCCAAAAAATATTCTTCAAGGATTTTAACAACTAGCCTTTCCTTTTTCCTTCCAAACCATAAAAACCATCTTCCTAAACCCTACAAACAGTTTGGCAGCCCTAATCTCTTCAGAATTTCGGCAGCCTCCATCCAAGAACTCTCTATTCTCTTCAACCTCAAGAACACATAGTACACCAAGAACACCTACTCCTTCCTTTCACCTAATACCTCTCCAAATCACTTCAAACTACCTCTAAAAATTCCAGATTTCATCTATTCATTGCTGTGAGTCCATCCGTACCATTTTTAACATCAAACTCCAGAATCAAACTTGAACTTTTGGATCAAAAACCAGAAATTTCTGTTAAGGTCAAGAACACCTTCAAGGTAAATTTATTCTAACAACTTCATCTTCTCCAATCTTGATCTCTAGTGAGAGCCTATGTGAATAAACATGCTAATGGTCTCTCTCTCTCTCTCTCTCTCTCTCTCTCTCTCTCTCTCTCATGGCCGAAAATTCCCCTCTTTTGGCCGGATGACTTTTTCTCCCATGAACATGCTTTCGCCATCTCCTATGGATAAAGTTAGACATCTAGGAGTTGAGATCTACTCTAAACTCCTTCAAGTCATTCATCAACCAAGTAAGTACCTTCAATCTTCCTTTTTAAACTCTAGATTCATGTCTCTAGGATGATGATGATAGTAGGTGGATGGCGATAGGATTTAAGTATATATATATATATATATATATATATATATATTGTTGAGATTGAAGCATGAATATATGTATGATTGTGAAGGAGATGGGATTTATGCATGGAAGGATTATCTTGGATGATTGTATGATGATTTGAGGTTGATGCATGTCATAGGTAGCATTTGTGATGAAGTATGCTAGAGATTATGTCACATTTGGTGAATAGGATTTATATTCATGTTGGATTATTGAAGCCATGATCATATTTATGCCAGTAGGGGTTAGATCATGTTTTGCTAAATTGAGATCTATGCTTGTATGCATGATTTGGATGATTTGATGAATTGAAGGGTTGTATATGTTCATGATTGTGGTTAGCTATAGGAATATGATCATGATCTAGTTGTCCCTAAGCTAAATTTTATTTTATTAATAAAATATTTAATAACATGATTTTTCTAGTAAAATTTTTAAAGCCATGGGAAAATGTGGATTTGGTCTTTTATATAAAATAGTGATATTTTAGTCAAATAAATAATAATTTTTGCTAGAAAAATAAAAAATATATATATATATATTTATATTATTTAAAAGAATAAAATCAATTAAAGCCTTTTATGGAAATAATTATAATTAATAAAATATTTATTACTAAAAATTTAATTATTATCTTTTAATCAAAGCCCATTAAGGATTTGTTTATTATTTTTCAAGCAAGACTCATTAAATTTATTTTCAACAAATTTTTGCTATCAATTATTTTCTAACAACTAAATTATTAATAAATCATTATTTTACCTAATACCACCTTGGACCCTTTTTCGAATAAACCATAATTTATTTTTAGCAAGATTTAAACCTTCAACTTTTTGTACCTATTTCCCAAACTCTAGTTATTTTAATATCAAACTAGATTTATTTTTATTTATTATTGAGCCTTAAAGCTTGGGACACTAGGGATATGATTGTAGTAAGTTGAGTTAGTTTTATTTGAGAAAGTGAGTCTTTGGCTTGAGTTTGATTGTGGTTTGTATTTACCCCATGCGGGGTTAGGTCAGCTGTTGGAGACCTTCGTTGTGAGCAAGGATCAGGTAAGCTCCTGCGAAATGTTTTCCTTATGGCAAGCTAAATGTGGAGTGTTTGGGCACTCGTTTATGTAAAGGCAATTAAGGGTGGCATCCTTTCTTATTTCAAACATTTGAATTATTTTGAAAACCAATGAGCAGATTTACTCAAACTCAAACTCTTTCTAAAACTAATTTTGTCAAAGACTTTGGAAAACATTAATTGCCATTTTCAAGTGGAACTGTGTTTTGTTCATTTTCTCCCCAAAGGGGATATGTTACGTTGAGTACTCAATGGGGGTAGACTGGTAGTGCTAGTTTTGAAGAGTAAGAGTGAGTCTTCTGGCAAGAGGCCTCCTCTAGAAGATGAACTCAACTTAGAGAAACGTCAGTACTACTTAGTCATGTCGGTCCGAGCTAGCTGTTTTTATTTCAGTCAAGTGACTTTATTTTGCCGGAATGGACACCCAGTTGTTGTTTGGGTATAGAGAATGAGGAGTATCTTGCCCGGTAGGCCGATCACCTACCTTTAGTCAGTCTGCACAAAGTGTCGGCATTCTGACCGGCAGTATGCACAAAGTGTCGGTATACTGACCATCCGGTTATGGGGCCCAACGTGTGGTGACCCATAATCCTTTCTTTCGAGTGGTTGATCTTATAAATTATGTATGGCTGGAAAAGCCAAAACGCCACTCTTATTTTTTAACATCATTCATTGCTTGCCAGTGTTTCTTTTGTCAGTCTGCACAAAGTGTGGCATTCTAACCGTTGTATAGTTATGGGGCCCAACGTGTGGTAACCCATGACCACCTTTATGAGTGGTTGATTTTATTGTGTACTTGTATGGTTTCAAAAAAAGGAAAATACCACTCTTACTTTTGACTAATGTTTATTACTTGCCAATATTTCTCTTATAAAGTTTTTATACTCTGCATCCACGAACTATTTCCACTGAACACCCAAAGCACACACGGACTTACTGAGATTTTTGTCTCATCACCTTTTTACCATGATTTCAGGTCGATCCTACTGTGGGGATGAGTAGCTAGTGTTATCTTCCTTAGAAGAGAATGTTGCCTTTTATTATTCTTTTATTTATTTATTTATTTATTTTCATGTTTTGCTTTGGGGAGTTGAGAGTGGATGATTTTATTTATGGATTTGTTTTTCTTTTGGGAATTCATGGTTTTATTCGTGGATTTATTCTTGGGTTGTAATAAATTTTAAGTTAAATTATTATTTTTATTCCGCTATTTTAATTGTGTGACCTAGTTATAAAGACCCCTTATCCTTTGGATGGGGCGACATCCCCGGCCATGGCGGGCTTAGGTAGCGGGGTGTTACAAAGGGGGTCGGGATGCATATAATATTATTTCACATGAATATATATGTTTTTGAATGATTTTTTGTGCTTTAGAATTGTGGATTATAGGTTAAAATGCTTAGTTATGCTTATTGAGTAGGAGGGGTAAAATGGTAATTTTGCTTGAGGTCCAAATAGGAAGATAACTTTAGGATTAAATAAGAAAAATATGTGGGTGAGAAAATAAGAACAAGTGTTGTTGTGGTTTAGTGGTTAGAGCTTTGGAATTAATCTCTAAGGTCATGAGTTCAAATCCCATCATTTAAGTTTTATCATGATTATCTTAGTTAAGTTTGAATTTTTGTTTCTTGCATTCCATAAAAATAGGAATGTTATCTTAGGGGAGACATGAGGAGAATGTTCTAAATCTTATCATTGTGTCCTAAAAAGAATTTTAGGGGAATTCTTGTTCTATTTATTACCTCTAGCTTTGTCCTAGCATTTTCATAATTCAAATGAACCAAAACCACCAAATATTTCTTTTAATTCCAAAAAAATTCTATGATAATTTCTCACCCTTATATTTCAAAAATCAACCTTGGAGGAGGGAGGTTGGCCGAAAATAGGAGGGGAAATAGGAAGGGTTTCCAAGAGAAATCAATCACCATGATAGAACCTTCAAATTCACCTTCAAGTTGTTCATGTTTTAGTGAAGGGAAATCTAGAAATTTTTCAGAATTTTTGCAGACCCTTTATTCGAAAAATTCAGCCAGTAAACCCACTCATTTGCTACCAAAAAAAATGGTCATTTCATGAGCTTGAACGCTGGAAAATCTGTACAATTTTCGGACTACACAAACTGTGTAAAACCAGGAAAAAATTCTGGGCATTTCGCAGCTTTCAATCAAGAAAATAAAGCTGTTTTAGTCCATCTTAAAGCCAGCAAAACTCCTCTGTATTTCTCCAGAAAGAAGGCTGGAAAATCACCTTTGAAAGACCGTCAAACCGCCTCAAGTACCAGCTGCAAATCGGGCTGAAGAAGTGCGAAAATTCTGCACAGAAATTCTTCACCAATCTTCGAAACTTCGAACAACTTGAAACCAAAATTTTTCCAGCTTTGCTTACTTCAAGCCTAGGCCGAAAATTACCCTTCAACTTCTGTAAAATTGATCCTTGTTCAGCCATGGACTGAACATCATTGACCTTCACACTTACCTTGAATACATGGACTCCATGACCACACCTCAAAACCCTCCTAAGATCACTCCATTCAAACTTTTTTGAACTTCGAACTAATTTCAGAATATTACTCCATGGAAACACTCTTGTATCAAGCAAATAAACCAGAATTTTCTCTACCATTTAAGACTAAATTTTGGCCAGTCTTAGAGCAATATTGATCTCCATTCATTTCATCAAAGCCACCTTGTTCAGCCGGCACCGTTGAAGAGCTTAGACACATTCCTTGATCAAACACCATAGCTAACCACCTACCTTAAACAACTCCACAACTTCCTCCATTTAAATTTCAAAAAAAATCTGATCACTCACTCTCCCACAAGTTGAAATCCGAAACTCCCCTTCACCCTAGACCATTCGGCCAGCACCCTACCAGATTTCGTGCAGCATTTCTCCCACACTCTCTCCATTTTCACCAAGAACATACACTAAACTTCTTCAAGCCTAAACCTACTCTAACCATCTCCAATCACTCACAAATACTCCATATCACCTCTATTATATTCCTAGACTTCATTTCTAGTATTTATAACACAAAACCAACCCATCTTTGACAAGAATTTTAGAAATTCTTAATTGCTATTTCCAAATAAAACAATGTGTGATCAATTCCCTCCCAAGTGGGACAATCAACGTTGAGTATTCAATAAGGATAGACCACCAGGATATTTCTTGGGTACTCCAACCTTACTCCAATTCTCTCATCAACAATTGCCATAGCTCAGCGGCTAAACACAACCTCCACATTTCAGAGGTCATGGGTTTGAGTCTTGCGCTGTTCAATTCTTGAACAACCTGACCATCAAGAATAAATATCCTCTGCCGTTAATTGACGAGCTATTCGACCAGTTGCAAGGATCCAGTTGTTACTCCAAACTGGATTTGAGGCAAGGCTACTATCAAGTGAGGATAAAGGAGGAAGATATTCCTAAGACGGCCTTCAATACCAGATATGGTCACTATGAGTTCGTGGTGATGCCTTTCGGGGTAACCAATGCACCCGCGGTATTTATGGACTTGATGCATCGAGTGTTCCAACCCTACTTAGACAAGTTCGTAGTGGCCTTCATCGACGACATACTTACATACTCCAAGAGCCCGGATGACCATGCAGAACATTTGAAGTTGGTACTGGAAAAGCTAAGGGAACACAAGCTTTACGCCAAGTTTAGCAAGTGCGAGTTTTGCCTGGATAGTATGGCATTTCTTGGTCATGTGGTGACCAAGGATGGGATCAAAGTAGACCCAGTGAAAGTTGAAGCCATTTCAGACTGGAAGCAACTAGGGAACATCATAGAGATTCGAAGTTTCTTGGGATTGGTTGGGTACTACCAGAGGTTTATTCAGAGGTTTTCAACGCTAGCATCTACTATGACCCGGCTATTGAGAAAGGAGGTACCTTTTGCTTGGAATGGAAAATGCGAAAAGAGTTTTCAAGAGTTGAAGCGGAGGTTAATGACAGCGCCTGTGCTGAGTCTACCAGAGGCAGATAAACCTTACGCACTATATACGGATGCTTCAAAGGAAGGCTTGGGAGCTGTTTTGATGCAAGATAGGAAGGTGATCGCCTATGCTTCTTGAAAATTGAAGCCTCATGAAGTCAATTATCCCACGCATGACCTAGAGCTGGCTGCCATTATGTTCGAATTAAAGAAATGGCGGCACTATTTGTATGGAGCGGAATATGAAGTGTTCACTGATCACAAAAGCCTGAAGTACATCTTCACCCAAGAAGACTTGAATTTGAGACAGTGAAGATGGATGGAATTTTTGGAAGAGTACCGTTGTCCTATCAATTACCACCCCGGGAAAGCCAACGTCATTGCTGATGCCCTGAGCCGGAAAGTTAGAATGGCCAGGTTAAGAGTACAAGAGGTTAAGATGGTTCAGGATGTGTTGGATAGAAGAGTAGAAGTGCAAGAAGAGAGGATCATTATTAGCAACCTGAAGTTGATACCAGATCTAAGGCAGGAGATTGTTGAAGCCCAACAGAGTAATGCGAAATTTCAGCTTTTCAAGGACAAGGAGCTTAAGCGGCAAGGCGGGGAGTTCCGACAGAACGAAGCGGGAGTGTTGTACTTCCGGGATCGTTTGTGTGTACCCGAGGAGCTCCAGTTGAGGGACAGAATTTTAGAAGAAGCACATAAGAGCAAGTACGCCATTCATCTGGGAGAGGTCAAGATGCATTAAGACCTGAAAAAGTCTTATTAGTGGCCCAAGATGAAGCGGAACGTGATTAAATATGTCTCAACGTGTCTAACCTGTCAAAAAGTCAAAGCGAAGAACAAGAAGCTGGTAGGATTATTGCAACCGTTGCCAGTACTGGAATGGAAATGGGATGAGGCGTCCATGGACTTCGTTACTGGACTCCCGATGGCAAGAAACCAAAAAGACGCCATATGGGTAGTGGTGGATCGATTGACCAAGTTGGCGCATTTCATACCCGTGAATGTAAAGGATTCAATGGAATAGTTGGCTCAGACCTATGTACGGGAAATAGTCAGATTACATGGAGTGCCTTCAAGTATTGTGTCCGACCGTGATCCGAGATTTACATCCCGATTTTGGGGCAAGTTTCAAGAATCGATGGGTTCTAGTCTGAAGTTCAGTACGACGGCACATCCGTAGACCGATGGACAGTCAGAAAGGGTTATTCAGATATTGGAGGATATGCTAAGAGCCTGTGTATTGGATTTCGGGGATAAATGGATCGAAAGTGTGCCGTATGTCGAGTTGTCGTAGAATAACAGTTATCAAGCTTCGATTGGAATGGCTCCGTATGAAGCTCTATATGGACGTAAGTGTCGGGTACCACTATATTGGAGTTGGTCAGAGGATGGACACATAAGTAAATCGGGAGAAGTCTATGTTCAAGAAATGTTGGACAAGGTCAAGTTAATTAGGGAAAGGTTGAAAGCAGCCCAGAGCAGACAAAAAAGTTATGCAGACAATAGGCGGAGGGAGTTAGAATTTCAAGTGGGAGACAGCGTGTTACTAAAGCTGACACCAAATAAGGGGATCCTGAAACATCCGAAAGGGGGAAGGCTGAGTCCGAGGTATTTAGGTCCGTTTCCAATAAAAGAGATAATTGGGCCGGTGGCGTATCGAATGGATTTGCCAGATGGGTTAACAAGAATACACGACGTATTCCATGTTTTATATAAATAATAGATAAATCTTTTATATAAATAATAATAAATAAAATATTAGAATTAGTTAATGACCTTGTAGGCCCTAGTTAAAACTTTTACCTATATTCCTAAATATTATTTATATTAAAATCTATTTGTTATTTATTAATTAAAAATTTTAAATAATTCATTTATTATTAATTTTATTTATTACTAATTATTTATTATCCATTAAAAAATTAATTAAAAGTTATTTGTAATTTATTATTTATTTACAATAAAGCTATTTTTAAATTACCATTTATCAATATTATTTAGGGCTTAGTATCATTCAAGATTCAAACCTTAGTTTATTTATTAATAATAACACTCAAGAATTACTAATTGAGTCTACAATTTATTAGCAATTATTCTAGAACCCCAAGTTATTTTAACTTATCAAACTAGACTTATTTTATAAAATTCCTTGTCATCTAGCCTTAAAGCTTAGGACATTAGGGATGTGATGGTAATAAGTTGAACTATGATTACTTGTGTAAATGAATTTAGCTTGAGTGTAACCTTATGTTTTGTGTTTACCCCAGGCGGGATTAGGTCAGCCTTGGAAGACTCTTGAATTTGAGCAAGCAAGGAATCAGGTAAGCTCCTGCATGGAATTATTTGAAGACCAAAGCTTACTGTGGCAAGCCAAATGTGATGTGTATGGACATTCCTTATGTAAAGGCAATTAAGGATTGTTTTTCCTTTTTATTCCATTCAACCAAATCATTTGAAAATCAAACAAGCAGTTTTACATAAAATGCTAAATTCTTTCTAAAACCCAACTTTGACAAGAATTTTAGAAACCCTTAATTGCTATTTCCAAATAAAACAACATGTGATCAATTTTCTCCCAAGTGGGACAATCAACGTTGAGTACTCAATAAGGGTAGACTACCAGGACTAGTCTTTGAAGGGTTAGGGTAAGTCTCTCAGTAGGTGGCCACCTCTAAGGGGTGAGTCCTTCCTGGATAGGATGCCAGTCCGGTAGGTCATACCGGTCCGAGCTAACAAGTTTCAGTCATGTAGACTGTGTGTACCCGGAATGGACAATCGGTAAGTTTGGGTGTAGAGATGGAGGAGTATCTCACCCGATAGGCCGTACACGTACCTTTTGTCAGCTTGCACAAAGTGTGGCATTCTGACCGTTATTTAGTCATGGGCCCGACGTGTGGTAACCCATGGCTACCCATTTGAGTGATTGTATTTATTCTGCACATGTATGGTTTGAAAAGCAAAACACCACTCTTAATTTCAATACTTATTTAATGCTTGCCAGCACTTTTCTTTATGAAATTTTTACAACTTGCATACATGAATTATTTTACCTAAAACTCACAAAGCACACATGGGCTTTCTGAGATTTTTATCTCACCACCTTTTATGCCATGTTTTCAGGAAGATCCTGCTGTGGAGGTCATTAGCTAGATTAATGCCTATGCTTTGAAGACTCGTGTTATTTTCTTTATGTGACGTTTTGAGAGATTGTTGCCAACAATTTATTTTGGAATTGTACCAGTATTTACCTTTTAGGTTGTAATAAGTTTAATTTTAAAGTCTTTATTTTATTTTGTTCTAAGTAACCTAGTTATAAAAACCCCTTGTCCTTTGGACGGGGCGACATCCCCGGCCCTGATGGGCCTAGGTAGTGGGGTGTTACAACCCTACATAGAGTAAATGCTAGGAATCACTTAATAACAGGATGGCCAATTTCTAGATGCCATTCCACTACCCGAACTACACCAACGACTATCACGAAATGCCTGAACATATGTCGGACAAGCTTCTTGCTGAATATGGGTTGTCTAATGCTCCAAACTGATGTCAAAGTATTTAGTATCCTTAATGTGCTATGATAATCAAGTTTAGATGGCAGGCATATAATGTTAACTTATGGCAAAAAAGTTAACATTAAGGAAAAACAGAATGTAGGCTCGAAGAAGAGGGTGCTGGTAAAACCAATTACACAAAGGGGAGAGGGAATTAGGAGTCTCATCATCCAATCTACAACCATGATGGATAACTCATAGCAGTTGGATCAAGTTTGTCATACGAAGATGCTAATGAGCCGCTGAAGAAAATTATAGGCAAAACATATGTTTGCTGGATTAGGTTCAATGAGCAAAGCAAAGGTACTCTGAAGGAGTGTTTTATAGTAAACCGAGCATATGACCCAAATAAGATACTTAAAAATGAAATGGATGAAGGAACGGTATATGATTTTCCAAAATCTAAGTTTTGCTTTATCATACAAAAAAAAAAAACATTAAAATTGGTCCAATGTTTGTCTACTATATAGGAGTCATCAACAAATGAAGTCCCAACAAATGTCCAGGAAACTGATTTTGAAGAACCAATGCCCTTAATAAAAACACTTATGGTAGCTGAAAAAAGGAGGCAAAAATAGAATTCAGTATGCATTTGCCAATTTTTATGCTGACTTTACTGGAAAAATAGAAAAATATTTTGCTGACTTTGGCCTCTGTATATGCTGTTGTAGGTTACACAGCAAAGATACTAATGATCAACCAATAGCATAGAACAAAAAAACGAAGGAAAAATTAAATGCTGCCTTGACGTTGACATGTCAAGGCAAAATGCTATGACATTGCATATAGCAATATGAAGAGTTCATAGATCATGAATGATGAACTGGAGAATAGGATATCAAATGACTTTGGTTTTGTAAATATCCATGTCTATGAAAATATCACATATACAAATTTCAGTTTTCATTCAAATGCTTTTTTCCCTAGGGTAATTCTGATGTATAAAGGCATTAAATATTGGTTAGCATATCACACAATCTGTATAGGGTTCTAAGATTTGTGCAGCTGTCTAATGTGCTTCTGTCTTCATTATTTATCATTTATTCAGTTGTCCTTGTTTCTAGTATCAAACAAACCTTCTTATTGTTCACATTCCTCTTTTTCGTCATTCCTACCATACCATAATGAAATATCTTCAGTTGGGCAAAAATTATGCAAGTAGTAAAATTGGGTATTTTGGCAGATTCTTACAGGAATCACCATTTTTTCTTCTTCTTATCTTCTGCAAGAGTTAGAATTTCATCTGCACCTGATGGTCGGACCAAGTCCTCCTTGTTTTGTACCTCCTGTTATTTTTACACACACACACACACACACACACACACACATATATATATATATATGACCACATGTAATTTTTTTTCAATGTTCAAATGTTCAGACTAATGAAATTAGCACAGCAATGAAAAATACCTTCGATGCTTCTACATCTATGTGAAACCCCACCTAAAGCCAACCCTAGAGTAAGGGGGTCGGGATGCATATCATATTATTTTACATAAATATATTTATTTTTGAATGATTTTATGTGCTTGAGAATTGTAATTTATAGGTTAAAAAGGCTTAGTTATGCTTATTAAGTAGGAAGGGTAAAACGGTAATTTTGCTTGAGGTCAAAATAGGAAGATGGCTTGAGGCTTAAATGAGAAGTATATTTGGGTGAGAAAATAAGAACAAGAGATAGTGTGGTTAAGTGGTTAGAGCTTTGTGAATTAATCTCTAAGGTCATGAGTTCAAATCCCATCACTTAAGTTTTATTCATGATTATCTTAGTTAAGTTTGAATTTTTGTTTTCTTACATTGCATAAAGATATGAATGTCGTCTTAGGGGAGACATAAAGAGAATGTCTTAATCCTATCATCATATCCTAAAAAGAATTCTAGATGAATTCTTGTCCTTTTTAGTACCTCTAGCTTTGTCCTAACATCTTCACAATTTAAAATTGTTCAAAATTCATCAAGACTCATCTTTTAATTCCAGAAAATTCTGTGATGATTTCTTAGCCTTGAATTTCAAAAATTAATCTTGGAAGTTGGAAGGTTGACTGAAAATAGGAGAGGAGTTAGGAAGGTTTCCCAAGGAGAAATCAATCACCATGGTAGAACCTTTAAACTCATCTTCATAGTGTACATGATTTCAATAAAGGAAATTTGGAAATTTTCCAGATTTTTGAGCAGTCTAGCTTTCGAAAAACTTAACCAGTTTCCTTGCTCATTTTCTGCCAGAAAAATGACCAATTCATGTAGCTTGAAGATTGAAATTTCAGTGCAAATTCGGACTGCGTAAAACTGCTCAAAACCAGAAAAAAAATTTTGGGCAGTTTCGCTGCACATTAAGCCGAAAATGAAGCTGGTTTACTTGTCATCAATCCAGCAAAACTCCTCTACTTTTTCTCCAGAAAGAAGTCTGGAACCAGCCTTAAGAGACCCTCAAACACCTCTCAAAATTCTCTGCAAATCAGGCTGAAGAATTGCAGAAACACTGCACAGAGAATTCAGCATACCTTCGAACCTTAGAACACCTTGAAACCAGAAAAATTCCAGTTTTGTCTCTCAAAGCCTTGGCCGAAAAGCCACCTTCCAACCTCTGTAAAATGAACCTTGTTCAGCCATGAACTGAACACCATTAACCTCTTCACTTACCTTGAACACTTGGACTGCATAATCACACCTCAAAAATCTCCTAAGATCACTCCATTCAAAATACATTTAAACTTCAAAATTTTCTAGAATTTTGCTCCTTGAAAACACTCTTGAATTAAGCTACCAAACCAGAATTTCCTCTATCATTAAGCACATAATTTCAGCCAGCCTTAAAGCCTTAACAGTCTTTAATCATTTTAGCAAAATAGCTAGTCCAGCCGGCTCCATTGAAGAACAAAGAAACCTTCATCAATCAAACACCATTAGCTTATCCTATACTTCAAACCACTCCTCAATTCCCTCCATTTGAATTTCAAACAAAATCAGATTATTCTCTTCCCATCTAGCTGAAAATCGAAACTCCTAAACACCCTAAACCATTCGGCCAACTCCAATCCAGAATTCGTGCAACTCTTTTCTCAAACTCTCTCAATTTTCACAAAGAACACCAAGAACACCAAACCTCCAATCACTCTCAAATACTCCAGATTACTCCTACATACTCCCTAGTGTTCATTTCTGGTATTTATAACACAAAATCTCGCAAACAAGAAATTGCATTCGGATAAAAAACCAGTTTTTTTTTTAAGGTCTCAAGAACATCAACTAGGTAATCTAGAACAACTCCTTTGTTCATCCTCTTCCATTCAACCTTCATTGTACCGTACTAATGATCTCTCTCTCTCCCTCTTGGCCAAAATGGTTGATCAACAACCATGGCTGTTTTTTTTTTTTTTTTCTCTCTTGGACAATTCAAGACTCTCAATCGCGTGGGCCTTCTTAAGTCTTCATTGAAGTAATCGTCAATCAAGTATTTCTCCTTAATCCACCTTTTCAATTCAGCATTCATGTCTCTTAGATATTGATAAGAAGAATAGAATATGAATTGGGGATTGGGTGTATGCATTTGAATGAAGGGGTTGGGATTAGGACATGAGAATGGTTATATATGATTAAGCTATATGGATTTTCTTGAGAATCAATGTATGTTCATCATGTCTTAGGAGAGTTATGGATGTTTAAAGCATGTTAGATGTTATGACACCTATGGGGAATAGAATTTTTATGTTCTGATTTCCATTGAAGCTATGATTGATGATTATGCCAATTAGGGATTTGGCCATGTGATAGCATGTGTTGATTTAAACTTATGTTCATGAATGGATTAGTTTATTGTTTGATATTGAAGAATGTGTTCATGAATCTTATTTAGCAATAGGAAAATCATAATTATTTTCTTGTTGATCCTAGGTTATTTTTATTAACAAATTTTAATACCTTAATTAAAATTATTACTATTTTTTTTCTAAAGGTTTCGAAATGCCTTGGAAGTTTTGGAAATGGAATATTAAATGAAATGTTGATATTTTATTAGTCAAATAAATAATATCTTTTATTAAAAATAATATATGTATATATATAGATGTATAATAGTAAATAAAATCATTTATATAAATAATAATAAATAAAATATTAATGATCTTGTAGACAATATTCAAACTTTTACCAATATTCATAAATATTATTCATATTAAAATTTATTTGTTCTCTATTAATAAAAAAAATTAATATAATTCATTTATTATTAATTTTATTTATTACTAACTATTTATTATCTATTAATTATTAATTAAAAATTAATTGTAATTTATTATTTATTTATAATAATATTATTTAAAAATTACCATTTACTAATATTATTTAGGACATAGTATTATTCAATATTCAAACACTAGTTTATTTATTAATAATAATACTCAAGATTTATTATTTGAACCTATAACTTATTAGTAATTATTTTAGAACCCCTAGTTATTTTAACCTATCAAGCTAGATTTATTTTATAAAATCCTTTATCATCTGGCCTTAAAGCTTAGGACATTAAGGTCATAGTTGTAATTAGTTGAACTAGGAATTATTTATGTAAGGCAAGTATAGCTCTAGTATAACCTTATGCCTTGTGTTTACCCCAGGTGGGGCTAGGTCAGCCTTGGAAGATTTTTGAGTTCAAGCAAGCAAAGGATCAGGTAAACTCCTGCATGGAGTTATTTGAAGACCAAAGTTATTGTGGCAAGCCAAGTTTAATATGTATGATCATTCGATTGTAAAGGCAATTAAGGACCGTTTTTCCTTTTATTTCAGTCAAGCAAATCATTTGAAAATTAAACAAGCAATTTTACACAAAATGCTAAACTCTTTCTAAAATCCAACTTTGACAAGAATTTTAGAAACCCTTAATTGCTATTTCCAAGTAAATTAATGTATGATCAATTTTCTCCCAAGTGGGATAAGCAACTTTGAGTACTCAATAAGGGTAGACTACTTGGATTAGTCTTTGAAGGGTTAGAGTAAGTCTCTGAGCATGCTCAACGTGTGGCAGTCTGACCCTTATATGGTCATGGGGCCCAACCTGTGGTAACCCATGGCTGCCTCTTCGGGTGGTTGTATTTATTGTGCACATATATGGTAAGTGAAACACCACTCTTTATTTTTAACATTTATTTAATGCTTGCCAACACTTTCTCTTATGAAACTTTTACAACTTGCATGCATGAACTATTTTACCTAAAACACTCAGAGCCTGTGACACCAGAGGTTGAGACAACTTAGATGCCGTCACCCAATCGGGGGGATGAGAACGAATTGGATTTGGAAATAGGGTCAGAAGAGCCGGTCAGTGTGATGATGAGGCAAGCATTCAACAAAGTGACTGAGATTCTGCAAAGTCTATCCAAGCGGAGGAATCCAAATGGAGAAGACGATGCCTTGGAGCTGTTTCTGAAATTTCAATCGCCCATCTTCTTGGGAGAAGCCGAGTAGGATCAGAAAGCTGAGCAATGGATAGAACAGATGGAGGATATCTTTACTACGCTACATTGCACTGAGAAGTGAATGGTGAAGTTTGCTGCATTCCGATTGAGGGGCCTAGCTCGGGCATGGTGGCAATGATTCCAAGATGACTGGGAGATGATTGATCAAGACTGGACATGGGCCAATTTTGTGGAAGCATTCAGAGCCAAATATATCCCTCAGTAGATGGTAGAGAAGCGGGAAGATGAGTTCCATAATCTGAAGCAGGAAGGTATGGCGGTGGCGTAGTACGCGGCACGTTTCACTCAATTGTCAAAGTATTGCAAGAGGTTGGTGGACACCGAGTAGAACAGAATGAGGCAATTTGTCAAGGGTTTAGGGTAGGAGTTAAGAAGGGCGTTGGCACCTTCTCCACCAACGACCTATTCGGGGGCTGATGTGTTTGGATTTGGGTATAAAAATCATATAAAAATAAGCACATTCCCAATCAAGTTTAAATTAAAATGTTAACCCCAAATTACACATATGAGTAAGTGTACTCATCATTAAGCATAGTATAGGGTTCAAACGAGTGTCGATCTTCAAGGAACAAGCATGCATTAATTACTTTTCTTTCATTGTTTAACCGACTCAATAAAGTGAAAAATAATGAAAAGAAAAATAAAATAAAATAAAATAATATATACATGTCAAGGATGGAGAATTATGTAACTCAAACCATAATTTTGACAAACATGATCTTAAAGTATTCAGTCATTATCATAACTAATTATTCTCTTGACATCATGAAGGATTAAGATAGATTCACTTCTTTGGTCAATCCATGAAATCACTATCTTCTAGATAAATTAGTATCACTTGGTTTGTCTCAACTAATTTGCCCAAAAGACGTATTAAACACAATCCTTGGTTAAATTTTCGTGGTCTCGGCAAACTTAAAACATGAAGCTAACCAATAAATCCTTGGTCTGGCAAACATCAATTAATCTTTAATTACCCAATTCTTAACAATTAACCCCAATGGTCAAACAAGTTAACAGACAACAAATATGAAATCAATCAATTGAAACCACCATCAACCTCTTTAGTCTAGTAAGTTAATGGAAGGAAACAACCAATTAATCTCGTAATCAGCACAAGTAATTAAATACAAGAATAACAATCAATTAATCAAAAAATCAAAGTAACCCTAAAAATCATGAAACCTAAAACAATGACAAGTTACAATAAAATAATTAATACATCATTGTTCAAGAAAAAGAAAATAAAGTAAAAGAAAGCATTCATAGATAAACCTCATTCTTCTTCCTGTGTAAACCCTCTTGCATAACCCTCTTTGATTTGGTAGAATTACTCCTTGATTTGAGTGATGTGATGTTATGATTTGCGAATTCTCCCATTTTCCTTGTGTTTTCCCTTTATTTATAGGCTTTAGAACTACCTAATTTCGTTCCTGTAGGGTTTTTGGCCGACTAAAAGTAGAAAAATACTAAAACTCTACAAATTATCAAAAACTGTGCACGAAAATTGAGGCACCACCTTAACATCAGGGCGCAGCCGGTACCGCCTGTCCTGCCTAGGGTCGGCGCTGATTGTGATCTGTTTCTCCAATCGTTTGTCGATTTTTCTTAATTTTTGTGCCTCCTTTCCAGAGTATATCCGGCACCGGTTTGGTTCTGTTTCACTGCTTTTTTATCGCTTAAAAGTGCGTGCCAACAGTACGTGGCCAGTGCTGGTTCCCCTGTCCGGTCCGGTGCCGTCTCTATTCTGTTTTGCAACGTTTTTTTCTTATTTTACTCCTAAAATCTGAAATAATGCACAAAATATCTAAGGGTAAAATCTCAAATATAAAGTAATATGACTAGTTATTGAATAAAATATATTACAAAATAGCCTCAAATAATTAAAAAATATATGACTAATTTATGCCCTATCAGGGGCCGTGGATGCAGCCACCCGGACTGAGAATGAAAATTGTAACAGAATGGCACCAAGACATTTTCTACTGCCAAGCCAACCGCCGAGACCTTTTCAGAGGCAGCAGCCCAACAAGCGCCCTACCAACCAGCAGTGGCAGAACTGGGGAAAGCAAGCCTGAACAGCATTGGTTGGTCCTACGTAGAATCTTCCATTATGTCGACACTGCGAAAAAAAATGGTCATGTAGAGAGCAATTGTTGGTCTAGGGGAGCTGAGCAGGAAAGCTAATATCGTTGCTGATGCCCTGAACTGAAAAGTCAGAATGGCCAAGCTAAGAGTGTAGGAGGTTCAAGTGGTTCATGATGTATTGGATAGAAGGGTAGAAGTGTAAGAAGAGAGGATTATTGTTAGCAACTTGAAGTTAATGCCAGATCTAAGGCGGAAAATTATTGAGGCTCAGCAAAGTAATCCAGAATTCCAGCTTTTCAAGGACAAGAAGCTTAAACGACAAGGCAGTGAATTTCGGCAAAACGAAGCGGGAGTTTTGTATTTCCGAGATCGTTTGTGTGTACCCGATGAGCATCAGTGGAAAGATAGAATTTTGGAAGAGGCGCATAAGAGCAAGTATGCCATTCATGTGAGAGAGGTCAAAATGTAGCAAGACCTGAAAAAGGCTTACTGGTGGCCCAGAATAAAGCGAAACGTGGTTAACTATGTCTCGATGTGTCTAACCTGTCAGAAAGTCAAAGCGGAGCACAAGAAGTCAACAAGATTGTTGCAACTATTACCAGTACCTTAATAGAAATGGGAAAAGATGACCATGGACTTCGTTACTGGACTCCCTATGGCAAGGACCCAAAATGACGCCATATGGGTAGTGGTGGATCGATTGACCAAATCAGCGCATTTCATACCCGTGAATGTAAGGGATTCAATGAAGAAGCTAGCTCAGACCTATGTGTGAGAAATAGTCAGGACTGCATGGGGTACCTTCAAGTATTATGTCCGATCGAGACCCAAGATTTACATCCCGATTTTAGGGCAAGTTTCAAGAATCAATGGGTTCTAGTCTGAAGTTCAGTACGACGGCACATCTGCAAATCGATAGACAATTAGAAAGGGTTATTCAGATATTAGAGGACATGCTGAGAGCCTGTGTATTGGATTTTAGGGATAAGTGGATCAAATGTGTATTGTATGCAAAGTTATCGTACAATAACAGTTATCCATATGAAGCACTGTATGAACGTAAGTGTCAAGTACTGATGTACTGGAGTTGGTCGGAGGACGGCCACGTAAGCAAGTCGGGAGAAGCCTGTGTTCAGGAAATGTTGGACAAGGTTAAGCTAATCAGGGAAAGGTTGAAAGCAGCCGAGAGCAGACAAAAGAGATATGCGGACAATAGGCGGAGAGAGTTAGAATTTCAGGTGGGAGACAGTGTATTCCTAAGATTGACACCAATTAGAGGAATTCTAAAGCATTCGAAAGGTGGAAAGCTGAATTCGAGGTATTTAGGACTGTTTCCGATAAAGGAGAGAATTGGGCTAGTGGCGTATCGATTAGATCTGCCAGATGGGTTAACGAGGATACACAACGTATTTCATGTATCTCAGTTGAAGAAGGACAATGCCAATCCCAGACATGTTTTGAATAATGAGCCGTTAGTATTGCAACCCGACCTGAGCAATATGGAGAAACTCATGAAAAATTGGACCGAAGTATTAAGACTCTCCGTATCAAGCAGATTCCAATGGTAAAGGTGCAGTAGGAGTATCATGGCACGCGAGATGCCACATGGGAAACAGAAGAGTGGGTAAAGTGGAAGTATCCCGATCTGAGATAAAGGTATGCTTGAATTTCGGGACGAAATTCTCCTAAAGAGGGGAGGATGTGAAACCCCACCTAAAGCTAACCTTAGAGTAAGGGGGTTGAGATGCATATCATATTATTTTGCATATATATATATATATATATATATATATATATATTTTGAATGATTTTATGTGCATGAGAATTGTTATTTATAGGTTAAAAGGCTTAGTTATGCTTATTGAGTAGGAAGAGTAAAACGGTAATTTTGCTTGATGTCAAAATAGGAAAATGGCTTAAGGTTTAAATGAGAAGAATAATTGAGTGAGAAAATAAGAATAAGAGTTAGTGTGGTTAAGTGGTTAGAGTTTTGTGAATTAATCTCTAAGGTCATGAGTTCAAATCTCATCACTTAGGTTTTATTCATGATTACCTTAGTTAAGTTTGAATTTTTGTTTTCTTACATTCCTTAAAGATAGGAATGTTGACTTAGGGTAGACATGAAGAGAATGTCTTAATCCTATCATCATGTCCTAAAAAGAATTCTAGAAGAATTCTTGTCTTTTAGCAAGACTCATCTTTTAATTCCAGAACATTCGGTGATGATTTCTTAGCCTTGAATTTCAAAAATGAATCTTGAAAGTTGGAGGGTTGATCGAAAATAGGAGAGGAGTTAGGAAGGGTTTCCAAGGAGAAATCAATCACCATGGTAGAACCTTTAAACTCATCTTCATAGTGTTCATGATTTCAATAAAGGAAATCTAGAAATTTTTCAGATTTTTGAGCAGTCTAACTTCCGAAAAACTCAGCTAATTTCCTTGCTCATTTACTACCAAAAAAATGACCAATTCATGTAGTTTGAAGATTGAAATTTCAATGCAAATTCGGACTGCATAAAACTGCTCAAAACAAGAAAAAAATTCAGGGCAGTTTCGCTGCACATCATGCCAAAAATGAAGCTAGTTTTCTTGTCATCAATCCAGCAAAACTCCTCTACTTTTTCTCCAGAAAGAAGGCTGGAAACCAGCCTTAAGGGACCCTCAAACACCTCTCAAAATTCTCTGCAAATCGGGCTGAAGAATTGCAGAAACACTGCACAGAGAATTCAGCAAACCTTCAAACCTTAGAACACCTTGAAACTAGAAAAATTCCAGTTTTGTTTCTCAAAGCCTTGGTCGAAAAATCACCTTCCAGCCTCTATAAAATGAACCTTGTTCAGCCATAAACTGAACACTTGGACTGCATAATCACACCTCAAAAATCTTCTAAGATCACTCCATTCAAAATACATTTGAATTTCAAAATTTTCCAGAATTTTGCTCCATGAAAACACTCTTGAATTAAGCTACTAAACCAGAATTTCCTCTACCATTAAGCAAGGAATTTCAGCCAGCCTTATAGCCTTAACAGTCTTCAATCATTTTAGCAAAATAGCTAGTCCAGCCGGCTCCATTGAGGAACAAAGAAACCTTCATCAATCAAACACCATTAGCTTATCCTATACCTTAAACCACTTCTCAATTCCTTCTATTTGAATTTCAAACAAAATCAGATTATTCTCTTCCCATCTAGCTGAAAATCGAAACTCCCAAACACTAAAAACCATTCAGCCAACACCAATCCAGAATTCGTGTAACTCTTTTCTCAAACTCTCTCAATTTTCACCAAGAACACACACTACATTCCTTCAAGCCAAAACTAACCCTAAACACCTCCAATCACTCTCAAATAGTCCAGATTACTCATACATACTCCCTATTGTTTCTTTTTAGCATTTATAACAAAAAATCTTGCAAACAAGAAATTGCATTCGGATAAAAAACCAATTTTTTTTTTCTTGAAGGTCTGAAGAACATCATCAAGGTAATTAAGAACAACTCCTTTGTTCATCCTCTTCCGTTCAAGTTGCAATGTACCATACTAATGATCTCTCTCTCTCTCTCTCTCCTCTCTCTCTCTCTCTCTCTCTCTCTCTCATGGATGAAATGGTTGATCAACAACCATGGCTGTTTTTTTTTCTCTCTCTCTTGGACAATTCAAGACTCTCAATCGCGTGGACCTTCTTAAGTCTTCATCGAAGTAATCGTCAATCAAATATTTCTCCTTAATCCACCTTTTTAATTCTGCATTCATGTCTCTTAGATGTTGATAGGAAGAATAGAATATGAATGGGGGATTGGGTGTATGTTTGTGAATGAAGGGGTTGGGATTAGGACATGAGAATGGTTATATATGATTAAGCTAATGGATTTTCTTGAGAATCAATGTATGTTCACCAAGTCTTAGGAGAGTTATGGATGTTTAAAGAATGTTAGATGTTATGACACCTATGGTCAATAGGATTTTTATGTTCTTATTTCCATTGAAGCCATGATTGATAATTATGCCTATTAGGGATTTGGCCATGTGATTGTATGTGTTGACTTAAGCTTATGTTCATGAATAGATTAGTTTATTGTTTGATGTTGAAGAATGTGTTCATGAATCTTGTTTAGCAATAGGAAAATCATGATTATTTTCTTGTTGATCCTAGGTTATTTTTATTAACAAATTTTATTACCTTAATTAAAATTATTACTATATTTTTTCTAAAGGTTTTGAAATGCCTAGGAAGTTTTGGAAATGGAATATTAAATGAAATGTTGATATTTTATTAGTCAAATAAATAATATCTTTTATTAAAAATAATATATGTATATATATATATATATATATATGTATAATAGTAAATAAAATCATTTATATAAATAATAATAAATAAAATATTAATGATCTTGTAGACAATATTCAAACTTTTACCAATATTCATAAATATTATTTATATTAAAATTTATTTGTTCTCTATTAATAAAAAATTTAATATAATTCATTTATTATTAATTTTATTTATTACTAATTATTTATTATCTATTAATTATTAATTAAAAATTAATTGTAATTTATTATTTATTTAAAAATTACCATTTACTAATATTATTTAGGACATAGTATTCTTCAATATTCAAACACTAGTTTATTTATTAATAATAATACTCAAAATTTATTATTTGAACCAATAACTTATTAGTAATTATTTTAGAACCCCTAGTTATTTTAACCTATCAAGCTAGATTTATTTTTTAAAATCCTTTATCATCTAGCCTTAAAGCTTAGGATATTAAGGTCATAGTTGTAATTAGTTGAACTAGGAATTATTTATGTAAGGCAAGTATAACTCTAGTATAACCTTATGCCTTGTGTTTACCCCAGGCGGAGCTAGGTCAGCCTTGGAAGGTTTTTGGGTTCAAGTAAGCAAAAGATCAGGTATGCTCCTGCATGGAGTTATTTGAAGACCAAAGTTATTGTGGCAAGCCAAGTTCAATATGTATGATCATTCGATTGTAAAGGCAATTAAGGGCCGTTTTTCTATTATTTCAGTCAAGCAAATCATTTGAAAATTAAACAAGCAGTTTTACACAAAATGCTAAACTCTTTTTAAAACCCAACTTTGACAAGAATTTTAGAAACCCTTAATTGCTATTTCCAAGTAAGTTAATGTATGATCAATTTTCTCCCAAGTGAGACAAGCAACCTTGAGTACTCAATAAAGGTAGAGTACTAGGACTAGTCTTTAAAGGGTTAGGGTAAGTCTCTCAGTAGGTGGCCACCTCTGAGGGGTGAGTCCTTCCTGGATAGGATGTCAGTTTGGTAGGTCATGCTAGTCCGAGTTAGCAAGTTTCAGTCATGTGGACTGTGTGTTTCCGGAGTGGACAACCGGTAAGTTTGGATATGGAGATGGAGGAATATCTTACCCGGTAGGCCGTACACCTACCTTATGTCAGCATGCTCAACGTGTGGCAATCTGACCATTATATGGTCACGGGACCCAACCTGTGGTAACCTATGGCTATCTCTTCGGGTGGTTGTATTTATTGTGCACATGTATAGTTTGAAAAGCAAAACACCACTCTTTTATTTTTAACATTTATTTAATGCTTGCCAACACTTTCTCTTATGAAACTTTTACAACTTGCATACATAAACTATTTTACCTGAAACACTCAAGGCACACATGGCTTACTGAGATTTTTATCTCACCACCTTTTATGCCATGTTTTCAGGACGGTCTTGTTGTGAAGGTCATTAACTAGAATAATACTTGTGATTTTGAAGACTTTTTGTTATTTTCCTCATGTGATGTTTTGAGATATTGTAGCAAACAATTTATTTTGGGTTTGTTCATGTATTTTTGGGTTGTAATAAGTTTAATTTTAAAGTATTTCTTTTGTTTTATTTTATGTAACCTAGTTATAAAGACCCCTTGTCCTATAGATGGGGTAACATCCCCAGCCCTGTTTGGCCTTGGTAGTGGGGTGTTACAATCTATATCAACATCCAATGGTTCATATGTTCAGAAAATAGTAAAGCATTCTCTGTCTGTCTCTCGACTTTGTTCATTGAATTTCACTTGGCAAATATATTCTTTTCCCATTATATTTTTCAAAGGTGCAAGAACTACATCATCTATGCCTTCCTAATAATACCATACGCAACTCAGTTCATGCTATCTGTTGCAAACATTGATGTTCCTATTATTATAGATGTCATGGAAATTTACCTCTACTATTTTTTGAGCCAATTTTTCAGCCTACATGTGCACCATTTTCTCAATGTCTCTATCAAATAAGACAAAGCGTGCTTCTCCGGTATTGTTACCTACTATTACTTCTACACGATATCTATTTTACAATATAATGAGATGATGCTAATATGCAGGGTGAGATGCATATGTAAGAAGTCACATGCTAAATTACCTAATTTTTGGATACTCTTCAATTTTGCCCATACTTCACACCCTAATTGTCTTTCTAGTACTTTTAGTTTTTTCCTACATATACTACATGAACTGTATCTCCAACCATTTTATGTGTCAATGTCAAGAAAAGTAATACTGGAGTAATAGGTTGTACCTTGTTGTTTCATCAAGTGCAAGAAATTCAGTGTTCATTTTCATATGTAAAGAATAGGGGGGAGGGGGGGTTTGTACATTCATCAAATCATTATACCAAGTCATCTCTATTTCGAACCATGTCCCCGAGTTGTCCTAATGTTTGCTTGTTCTGTTCATAATTCTTCTTTGTTAGTATAACAGAAGGAAGCTCCATTTCAATAGGATGTTGTGCTACGTTTGTTGCTTCACACCTAATCAAGTATGTCATTAGATATCCATGGTTAATGCAAATTTCAGTCAAAAGCTTAAATTGTGTTTTACTTACATTTTCCTGAAGTTTTCTACTACATGGATCTGCAAATTGACATATATTTTTGTCAATTGCTGCTTGATAATGTGGCAGATCCATTGTCATCTTTGATAATCATCGATGTAAAAATTGCTACTTGGATATGCTTACTGGCCATTTCTTTGTTTCCCTTAATGATATCCATTGTTGCTTCCCATAATGTAACCTATAACTGTCTTCCACTAATGGCAAGAGTAATATCATAGTAATTTCTCTGTCAATAATGTAAATTATGTAAGTCATGAATAAATTATTGGCCATGTGGTTACTTTACCTTCCATCTTCGATAGCCACTGTTTGCAACTTGACATGGTGGCTCATTCTATTTCTCTCCACCACATTTGAAACTGATGTTATTATCCCAATCACATCTATTGATTGTATGCAATAGTTACATTAATCCTTGACTATTCCTCAGAATGTTGTTAATATCATGCTATGAAAATTCTTATTGGGAATTAGTGCATATGGTAAGTCACAGATTCAGGACCAATGTGTATAGATCTAAATATGACTCATACTTTAAACCAAATGTTTGAAGTTGCATGCACACAGTAGAAACTGGGAAAACATCAACTTGGCAACAAAAAGATAATAAAGATTAAGCAGCAAGTTAATTCATGCTTGAGACTAATTGTTTCAAGCAGTAGGCACACAAATACAACCGACAAATCAGGGAAATAGAAACAAAAACTATAATGGATATAAATTAGAGATATCAAATGCAAGGGGTTTCTGGTAGCCTAGAATTAGAGGAAGGGCTTATCTTTCTAATTCCTTTCCCTAAGTAGCTACGCATGGTAGAATCCACTAACTTCAGATGGTTAAAATGTATGGCTTTCAGAGAAAATGCTTGGAAAAGGGGTGTTGGAGCTTCGGCTTAAGATTCGGTTTGGGTAGAGTGGGACCAAAATTTCTTCTTAGATTTCAATCGAATATAATCCAATCTACCAGTTCACTGAATAACAGATGAACGAAGGAGGTGGTAGGGCTTTGGCTTAGGATCTGGTTTGGGTACCGTGAAACCAAAATTTCTTCTTGGATTTGGAACGAATGTAATCGTTCAAAGATTGGAAGCCCTAATCTGCCAATTCATTGAATAATGGATGAACGAAGAAGGGTTTTTGTGCCTTAGCAACTAACACAGAGATATCTTTGGTGCGTGATTAAACCTCGTCAAAAGGCAGCAATCGAAATTTATGTCGGGGAATTTTGGGCAGCTCATCTTCAATTTCCTACAGGTAAGTACTACCGTCAATCACAATTTGCAGCTCCTTATTCACAATTCTATAATTTAGTTTCGACATTTGCAGTGAGAAATTCTTCATTATGTAGAAATTTTCTTCTTGAATATAGTCATGAAATTGTGCCATGAATGGACTACGGATTACATAATGCTTCATATTTTCCTGCAATAGACAAAATCCCTGCCAATACAATTGTTTATGCCAGTTAATGATCATGTTCAATTATAAAATGGAATCCAACAATAACCAAGGAAAACAACGAATTTTAACACTTCAGGTATCGTACACTTTCATCCATAACCAAGAAATCAAGGCTGATGACTTTAGTTGGTTTTTGTGTATGGTATATCTCCCATAATCTTAAAATTCTGAAACGCAAACATTTTTGTTTCTTGCCTTGAGACAATTAATTTAACATAACAAAGAACAGTCCAATGAATCTTCATCTGTTCAAATGTATTAAACACAATGCAAAGAACAATGAACCTTCGTCTGATCAGTTACATTATTTAATTGGGAGTGAATTTGAAGAGGTTTGAAGGGATTAAGAGTATGGATTAATTGAAGAGATTTCAAGAGATTAGGCGTTTCATAATTAAATAGGGAGTAAATTTAAAAAGGTTTGCAAAGATTAGGAGTTTGATAAGGTTTCAAAGTGCCAGGTGGCTAAGCAGGACAATGCCAGGTGGCTCTCTCAGGGGCTTCTGCAGCTTCTATTATATATCTATATATGGATTTTATGTCCATGAATCAGACAGGTTTTATCAAGGGGACAAATATTTTTGAGAACATTTTGCTGGCTTATGATCTAGTTCATTCTACGAATAAAAAGGTTGTCAGTGGTAATGTGGTATTGAAGTCGGAAATAGCAAAAGCTTTTTGACAGGGTTTGTTGGAATTCTTTGTTGAAAGTCATAGATCACTTTGGTTTTAATAAGCATGTTTGGACTTTCATCCAAAATTGTATTGACATTGTTGGTTTTTTATTTTTGTAAATGGGGAAAATTGTGGATATTTTAAGTCTTCTAGGGAAGTAAGATAGGGCGATCCAGTATTGCTTCTTCTTTCTGTTCGAGCTCAGGATCTATTGGCTAGAAGTCTAAATCTTTATTGTCTGCTCCATCTTTTGTTCCTTTTGTAGTTGTTGCTTTTATGCATTTATGTGCTCTTATGTGTGAATATAATAGAGAAATGTATCCAAAGCTCAACCAAATTTTAATTTAAATACCAATTTAACCACAAAACACACAAATTCAGACAACTATACCCATCATGTAGTATAGTGTTGCATTGGTAAGTATTGAAAAATCCCTAAGAACCACATCAACTATCCCTACTTGCATTTTTGTATTAGTGTTCAATCCACCAAAATAGAGAAATAAAATCACTAACTATTATTAATTTTAAGAAATTATCAATGAGCACAACAAGAATACATCAACCCAATAACGAGGTAGATTTTAGAAGATCACAAGAGTAAGATATAAGTAGAAAATGAGATTGATCATGTAATTAAAGTGAATTCCCCTAATAATAATCATGCATCAAACATCATTCAATTAATTTAAATCAAAATACAAGCATTGGCAAGTGGGTCCCCCAAATTGCAGAACCCATTCACTCTCAAGTAATAAGTTCCCTATCCTTGAGCTCAATCCTGGCCATTCATGTACTTTAATCCTAACCATTGATTTTTAATAAAGCTTAAGCATTAAAATAACTTCTAAACATAAGTTAAATAATCTAAATCATTCCTTTAACAAATAAAACCTTCTTTCATCAATCAAAATCCAAAAATTTCTAGATTTCCTCCACAAAATTTCAGCTCTTACACACATAAACACCCACACTCAATGTGTTCTGGCTCTCTGTCAACCATTTCTCTCTCTTCTCTCTTAACTCTTTGATTTATTCACTTAAAATCTTTGATTACTTGCTAAATTGATGAAGACCAAAGTGTTTTAGAGTTGATTTTTGAAGTGATTTCAAGAGTTCTTTACTTGGGTAAGTAATTTGAATTCATCTATTTGATTAATCCATGCTTTATACGAGTAAACATGAATGGACAAATTTGATGTTCTTGAGAACAATGGAGTTTGTGATGATATTGATGTGAAGAAGATAGGATAATTTTGATGTTATTGAACTAGATTGATGTTGGTTTATGTTTTTGAGGAATTTGGGATTGAATTGATGGAAGATTAATGGTGGATTGGTGTTTAGAAGTTGAATTGCTTGCTGGAATTACATGATCTATGAACTTTCACTTACAATACCAAAACTTTTTGCAAGGAAGATGACATTCTCTATTTCTATTTGATTCTAATGTGTGTCGGAAGTATTTTCCCATTAGAATCATGTTAATTTCTTATTTTTTATTTTATATAATTTTTCAAAATTACTATATTCAGTTTTCACCGAGGTTAATTTTTTGTGACTTTGAACGTCCGATTAACCCTTTTCCTTTTGAATTTGAAACTAAGATTTTAACACACTAGACTAAAATTTTTAAGTATTATTTTTCCCTTAGAATCACTCAATTTGGACAGTATTTTTCTCTCAATATTTTTTACAAAATCGCTACCACAACAGAATTTTGAAGGTATTGTGCGGTTATTTGAAATTTGAGCACTTAATTAACCTAGTTAACAACCTTAGATTTTTATGAATTTTTAACAGTAACTCGCCTACATATGAAAGTAGTATCCTATGAATTTTCTTTGCATTTTTAAGTTGTATTGCTTACTGAACTGAATGCACAACAAAAAAGCCTAAGATTATGAGTTAGGTTTGCCAATGATTATGGATAATATAGAGGTATTTTATTAAGTATAAAATTTATAATAGGAAATTGATATATTTTGTTATTTTTGTACTAGAATATGTTGTAGATTAAGGGATTTATTAAGTTGAAATTGTGTTTCTTTTGCTTGGACTTAAGGTAAGCTCCTACATTTCAGGATTTCCTAAATATACGAATGTATATGAAATATTTCTATCTTACTAAATGTTTTAATTGTATAAATATTTATTTACAAATTTATTATTTATGAAAGAAAATATTTATTTATTCAAGAAATGTTTAATTACGAAATGATTTATCTATGAAGGTGATATTTTGGCAAATGATGGGACATGGTCTTTATTTTGAGAAATTGTTATATTGAGGGCATGTTGCTCTATTGTGAAGTAAATGGTAAACTATTATTTACACAATATTTAATTATGTCTTACTTTGGGAAAAATTGCATGTTCATGCTATGTTGGATTTAAAGGTTTGCATGAAATTTTATTGAGTATATAGAATTGTGAAATATATATATATATATATATATATATATATATATATATATATGAGATATATTTATGAAGTCTTGGAATGTTTATGAAACCTTGGAACGTTTATGACATCTTGGGATGGTTATGAAATCATAGGACATTTGTGAAACCTTGCGATGGATAAACTCTTTTGAGGTGATTTTGAAACCAAGGAATAGATAAAATCTTGTTGATGTGATTTTTTAATGTATCAAGTATATTATTATTTTTGGGAGTATTTTTTTGTATCAAATATTTTAAGAAATGTTTGTGAAATCTTTTACAAAGGTTTTGAGCTATTTACAAAGGCATTGAACTGATCTATTCATAAGGTATTGTGTCGCAGTAATTCTTCAATACTCAAAGGGACTTTGCACCTATACTAACTTGTACGGGTTTGAGAATTCTATTCGATAGGCAGCCACCTTCAAACTATAATCTCTTTCTTCACAGGGTGTCAATATTTAAATTTTAGTTGTCCTTAGCTAGCAACACATTTTCCAACATGTGAAAATAGTGGCCGGACATGGGTCATCCATGCGGGGTGGCAATAATATCGATAGGTTATAAACCTATTTGTACTCGATGGCCATAATGTTGGAAGGATTGAGATCCAATTTATCCTGGGTAGCAAATTTATAATGTTGGTAGGATTGAGATCCTATATGCGTCGGGTGGCAAACTTATAATATCGGTAGGGTTGAGATCCTATTTGTGCCAAGTAGCAAATTTATTATGTCGATATGATTGAGGTCTTATTCGTGGCGGGTGACAATTTTATTGATGGGACGAGGTCCTATCAGTTGATGAGAGATCACAATGCGCGTAATTTTTAAAAGTGATATTCGAAACGCAGTTTTCGAAATGTATGTGATTATATGTAATCATAAGATATGGTCATGATGGTAAGCTCAATGGATGTTATGTTTGAAATGGACAAACGATGTTGATGAGAAATATTCTCTTTTCCAAAAATATAAAAATCATATATTTCTCCCATGTATTAACTTGAATATTGGAAGCATGATATATTATTACTGCATTTCTTTTTTAGAAAAAATGTTCCTGCATTACAAAAATGTTTTATCCAAAAATCCTCACAATGCACAAACGAGACCTATTGAGATTATATCTCACACCTCTTAATTCATATTTTTACAGGAGGTTTTGCTTAGAGGCAAGACTGCAGAGATTTATGATTGGTGACTTTTATATTGATGTACTAGATATTGTCCTTCTTTTTTTTATGGATATTGCTTTTGAGAATGATGTAGTTGGAGTATTTTTGAGATGTTTTATTATATTTGGGACTTAATGTATTATTTCAAAGGCTTGTAAGGTTTAGTTCCATTTTTTTCTTCCTTTTATATCTTAGTTATATTTGTTTATTTATTTTTTATTTAAAGACCCATTGTCACTTAGACGCAACAACATCCGCAATCATTTGGGCCATATGTTTGTGGAGTGTTATAATTGGTATCAGAGTTCTAAGTTGAACCCTTGGAAAGATTATCCTTAGATAATTAGTATAGATTTTAGATGAATTCTGGATTTATGGAATCTGGATTTGTCAGTTGAGTCTGGGTTGAGTTGAGCCTAGCATTGGGTATTACTTTTAAATGAATGATTAGCATTTAAGAATGATTAAGGTTATCTAAATTTAAGTTTTTCTAATGATGATTTTTACTTGAAAATCCTGATAGGTGTTGATGGGTTGATATGGGAGGTAACTTTGTCCCTGTGTATTGCAATGGTGATAACCATAATGAGGTTGTGAGAGAAAGTTTGAGTTAACAAGAATAGATAGGTAATTTAGGGAAATTGATAAGTATACTTATGTGAGATTTGACTATCCTAGTTCTAATTCAGTGGATAGGATTGTGTCATGATGGTAGGAGCAAGAGTTCAAAAAAAGATAATTTTTGCTAGGATTTAGGATCTTGATATCTATATTTTGGAGATTTGTGAATTTATGCTATGCTTTCTAATTATGCATGTCTAATGGGAATATTGTCTAGGATGCTCCTATGAATACATTTGGTGTACGCTACATGAATATGTGTGTTTTATTTAATTGAGCATTCTATATGGATTTACCTATTTTTAGTACATAACATATTTGCACTTTAATGTTAGGTTAGAGTAATTGAGTTGAGGAATACATCATCAAGGCGTATATAGATATCACAAGGAGTTGCATTAAGAAAAGTGAATACTTGTAGGAAGGGGAAGAGGATCAAAGCTTTACTTCTTACTAAATTCCTTGGCTATTGTCTTATTATTGTTGGTGTAAAAATAGGGTTTTTTTTTTTTTTTTGGGAAATTTGGACCCTTACGATATTGCTATTCTCTTTCCCTTAGCATGAGAATTTGATATGAGGTTATTTTAACTAGGATATTCTTAGATAAATGGGTATATTTGATGTGCTATAAACTTAAGTTTTAAGAATTTGGCTTAACCTTATTTAGATTTTAGTAAACATTGTGACATTTTATTTCTTAGAAATAGATGAGAAACTTTTGACAAAATATAAGTTAGTAATTTTTGGTTTATTTATATTCTATTATCTTCTAGATAATTTTGAGTTTAGGTAAATGTGGATTGGAGCAAGAAAATTAGACAATAGAGTAAGGTAATGCAGAAGTAGAAAAATCATTATTCACATAATTTTACTAAGAATTTGCATTACCTTACCCTCAAAAGAAAATGAGCGTTTAATGAGGGTAATGTAATAGCTAAAACATTTTTAATCATCTATCTGTATTAGACGATTACATTACCCTGCAAAAGTGAGTATATGGACCAATCTTCTATTTACTACTTGGATTACAGTAGTTTTGGAAGTCAGAGAACTTAAATTAACTCATTATTCCCTACTTATATGAATCACTTGAGTCGTATTCTTAAATTAGGAGATCGAGTGAAATGTGTTGAATAAGCATAGACTTGTTTAATCCAACTTTGATGGCCTTAGTTTTAAATATTCAAATACATAGGTTTACACGAGTTTGGTTGGGTTAAGTGATCTCTAATTGAATTCTCATCTCAAAAGAAGAAAAAAAATGTCTTTCTCATTATAGTTAATTTTGCCAAAAATCCACTCTTGTTGAAACTGCCTTTTGCTTGAGGTGCTCATTGTTTGGATAATTTGTATAAGAACAAGCAAAATCTAAAGTGTGAGAGAGTGATAAGTGCTTATTATTGTTGTATCTCTTAGTCAATTATGTCGGGATATGCTTAATTTAGGAGTGGATTACTACTTATTCCTCTTTTTTTGCCTTGTTTTATGTAGAGTTCGAAAGTGCAAGTTGATTGAAGAAACAAAGTGAAAACAAAGCCAAAGAGCACCGAATAGGTGTTGGGTATAGTACTGGACAGGTGCTGGTTTGGAGTAGAGAGTTCAGACCCAAATTCTTAAACATAACGGGCATAGATTGTGTAGCAGTAGAGGCGTCGGTTCACCATAACAGGGGCTAGTTCATGAATAGAAAAGGCACTGGTTATTTCCAGAGAGTTCAAGAGTTGGAATAGCAAGATAAAACTGTTTCTAGAGAGGATAACGAATAGACACTGGTTTAGAGTGAGAATCTGTAGGCCTGGCATTACAATAGGTGCCAGTTCATATTGGGATAAGTAAGTACAGAGTAGATTTCAAAGGTTTTCAAGTTCCACTATAAATAATCTCTTGTGCTATCTTATCAATCACAAGTGAAGAGGGAGGAGCAGCCTTCAAACCTTAGGAATCTATGGAGAAACTCCAAAGAGAAGATTCAAACATTATTTTGGAAGAGGAAAAGGGCAATCTTTAAAGGAAAATCCCAAGAGAAGAAGAGAGGCCACTTGTTTAAGAATTTCATTCTTTTCTCTTGCATTTCTTATTTGATTTTGTTTAGGCTTTTGTAGGTTGTTGATGTATTTGAATGTTTGAGCCCTTATTGTGTTAGATATTGACTTTTTATTTTGGTTATTTGTAATTTATTATTTGGTATTCAATCACTTATTTTGATTTGTGTATATTGGTTAATTGGGTTTTCTTGTCATGATGGTTTCGAGAGATGGGTTAGGATTGAGAGACCTAATTGATTGACTTACCTATTGGGTTTTCCTTCGATTAGCTCGAGAGATGAGTTAGTGGATGAGAACTAGATAGTTGAAGGGTTATTAGGTTGCCTAGAGATAGGGACTCTATTTTTTCCAATTAGATGGGTAACTAGTCTTAATGCCTCATTGATTTAGTTAGAGAGGTAGAGATACTCACTAATTAGATTGAGGGTAGAAGACCTATATATGAGAGAGTGTGGGTTTTGTATATGAGATTATCTATAGGTGCTAATTCCAGGTTGTTAACTAGTTAACTTCGTTTATTGAGGTTTGACTTAATATTAAGGGACATAATTTAAATATATTACTCATCCTTTTTCTTATTCTTATATACTTGGTAATCTAGCAGGATTTCTTAGTTGTACTTAGGTTAGCTAATCCCTTTACCAATTCGTCACCTTCTCTATGGGATAAACTACCAAATAATGAAACAAGACTGAAGTTGAAGTATTTGCCACCTTACTTGAGGGATACGATACTTGTCAACTTGAACTCTATACTGTATGATATGTATACTTGCCTATATGCATGTTGTGTAGGAGTAATTTTTTGTATTTTGTATTAAAACTTGATTGATTATGTGTGAATTGTTAAGACTTCTTCCTATGAACAAGTGTATGCACCAAAGCACACATCAAGTTTTTGGCATCGTTGCCAGAGATTAAACGACAATATTTTGAAAGACTTGAGTTTTGTTGATTTGGTATTATAGAGTGTACATAATTGTAAATAGGACTAACATGTAATTATGTTGTTGTATATGTCCTTTGTGAATATTAATGTAAGTTTGTCATCTAATTTAAATTTACATATTTGTTTGTATGTGTATTTTTTATTTAGATTGACTTGGTCAATTGTAATTGAGAATTCTCTTGCTGTTGTGTTGCTATTGTATAAGCTTTGTTCTTCTGAAAGCTTTAGAAATTTTATTATTTTATTGATTTTCCAATATGGTATTTCATTCATCCATTAAAATTTTTTTATAGCATTATTTGTCTTGTGTACTTATTGAGGTTTTAATTGATCCTATTCTTTAGGGAACTTTCTTGATCTTGGGAGTAATATTGGTTTTGTGTTTTGATTGAAAGAAAATATTTTTTTTAATATATAAATAGGAAAATGCATCAGCATTCAGAACCAGAGATAGAAAGGACCTTGAGAAGATTGAGGAGAAAAAGGCAAGAAGAAATTAGTATAACTCAAAATCTAGAAGAAGAAGGTAGATTATTTGTACTATTGAAAAGTTTAGAAGGCATGGATCCACTTGGTGGAAATATTGGAGTTCATGAGATAAGCCACAGAATGGAAATGGAAATAGACATGAATGGAGAACATTGGGCGACTATGCGAGACCTTTACTCCATGCGGCTGAATCAAGTATTTTAAGGCCACGTGTAGAAGCAAATAACTTTGAGTTGAAGCCATCATTCCTTCAAATGGTGCAATTGATAGTGCATTATGACAGACTATTTGATGAGTATCCTAATGTGGATTCTTCAAGTTTTTTTGAGATTTGGGACATTTTGAAGCTGAATGGAGCAACTGAAGATACAATAAGACTGAGGCTCTTCCTATTTTCACTTTGAGATAGGGCAAAATCTTGTCATAAATCTCTACTTCCAGGTTCAATCACTACATTGGATGGTTTAGCATAGACATTTCTACTAAAATGCTTTCCCCCCACTCGTACTGCCAAGCTTAGGAACGATATCTTCTCTTTTGCTCAATAGAAGGTGAGACATTGTATGATTGCTCGGAATATTGGAAGGAGTTGCAACGGAAATGTCCCCACCATAATTGGACTTGGGTTTCCAAATTCTCATATTTCACTATGAGCTCAACTTTGTTACCAAACAACTTCTTGATGCCTCATTTGGAAGAACCACTTCGTCAAAAACTCTCATAGAATTGATAGACTTAATAGACAGCATAGCTATGAATAGCTATTTATGGGTTAATCTGAAGCCCATCATGAACAGGTGCCGGTTTGTGTCATATTTTTGAAATTTAACCATTGTAGTCACATCCTTTTCTCACAAATTCCATATTTCATCACTGTAGTTCTCTCCCCTCTCTTTCACCTACCTATCACCGATTAGAGCCCATATTTCCTCTTGGTTCATCCCTTCAAATACTCATATTTTTCCCACTATTCTCACTCTTTTAAACTCCCTTGAACTATTGACTTGTATTAAACTGACACCCAATAAAAACAATTCGAGAAACCCTATGTTTAAAGCTTTGATCTTTGAGATTCCAAGGTAAAAGCCTTCGATCATACTCACTAGAATTCAGAAAACAAGCTATTTTTGTATGAATTTTCTGCCATCACTTCTTAGCAGTCACTGTGTTTAGATGACAGTGACCTTGGGTATTCCACTTCAACATTGTTTGATTGCAATCTATTTTGAATTGTGGTTTAAATAGTTGTTTAAATTTTGGGGATTTTGAAATTGTGGTATTGGTAATGAATTTTGGGAATTGTGAACATTGTGGTGGAGAAGTTATTTTCTATCTTTGGGACTGTAATTCTTAAATTATGTTGCTTTATTGAATGGGATTTATGGTGGAGCTAGGTTTTATTGTTGAGATTGAATTATAGTACTTTGAGAGTGCTTAGAGAAAGATGGTATCCTGGTATGGTGTTGAATTAGATAATTTTTGGGATTATTCATGTATTAAAAATTTAGTTGGGCAGTACTCTTGAGTTTGATACTTTGTGAATATTGGGAACCTATATGTATTCTCTTATATGGCTCTGGAATTAATGTTTTTTTTTTTTTTTTGTGGCCAATTCCACTTGATTATCATTTTTACTGTGTGATTAAATGTAGTGGATTCATATTGCTATGATATTGATAAGGTGCTTTGAGTTAATGCATCCAAGAGGAGAAATTTTGTATGTAATAAGATTGATGGGGTTTTACATCAAATTGGATTTTTGTTTTGTGTTGGGAAACAAGATTTAAACTAACATTTACTTTTGTATTAGGGGTGTTTTTGCATGGAGTGGAATGAGTTGATGAGTTTTGTTTTATTTTTAGGACTAAATTGTTATATCTTTGGAATTTCATGGATGTTAAATTGCATGTTTTTAGTAAATAAATTGGAATTATTTTACCATATGAACTTTGAATTGGAATACATTCCTAGATTTTATCTTTTGTGGAAATTTTATTCTTACATTATACTAACTTAGCATTATGGCACTATTTCTTTTGGCTTTGAATTTTCAGATTTTTCTTTGTGATTGTGGTTTTGATTATGAATTTTTGTGGTTTGGTTTTGATTGAGGTTTGGAGTGGTTCTAATTTTATGGATTGGACTGGATATTGGGTTTGGAGTAGAATTGTAGTAAGTTGGAGAGTAGTTGTTGACTTGATAAGAGGAGACTATTTCTTTTTGTTATCTATTTCTCTTATCTCTCTTTCTCTGTCACCATGCCTCCTAAATCTTCTAACCTTCCCCCAAGAGGAAAAAGGGTGAAACCTCTTCTTCTTCTCAGCCCAGTATTACTACTGATCGTACTCCTACCCCTCTTGCACATTTTATAGATGCATCATGTGAGGAGTGGTACATTACTAAGCTCCACAACAAGATTGTTGTGGAGAAGATTATAGATCCTAGGCTTAAGACGGATATGAGATTAGTAGACATAATCAAATAGATAGGATGGGCTTCTATCTTAGAATTGAGTGGTGCATATTTTCCTGCATTGGTGAAGGAATTCTTTGACATGTCAAAGAAGCATCATAGCACACTAGGGTCTATAGATATTATGGTAAGATGGGTGCCTATCCATCTCACTAAGATGTTGCTGGCTAGGATTATTGGGGTAGAGGATAAGGGCCCCCAAGTAAAGATAGACACTGACAACAAGATGGTAGCCTTTGAGAGAACTTGGGTATTTGATGATGTCCTCTAGGAGGTTTAGCTCCAGAATACCTAAGCGAAGCAGATCATAAGCATCTAGGTTACCAATATGCCTCTCTAATACAACCTTCTCATCTATCTCTTCGGCTTTAATGTAGCCTCAAAGAGGCCTAAGTGATAGATATATACACTCTTTATAAGATGCTACACTCTGAGCCTATCCCTCTAGTCTCCATTGTCCTCGTACATATGAGAGAGGTGGTGGCATCCAACTACGCTTCCCAACCTTCATCTTCCCTCTTTTGATCACTCGTATCTTCTAGCACTTTATGTACCTACTGAGAAAGAGATACCAATCACCACCACTTCTAAAAATGTAGTTTCTGATGGGACCCTAATTAATTATGGATTCCATTACGATAGGAGAATGGAGAGGTGGTTGACTCCAAAGGAGAGGAGATAGGTAATAAAGCCACAACAGCTAGAGAAGCTAGTACAAGAGCCTCAAGAGGGAGAGCCAAAGCCACTAGTATAGTAGGCTTATATTGTGGTATAGCCTCCGAAGCCCAGACTACATAGAAGCAGGCCTATAGTAGCAGAGGAGCTACAGCCAGACCTACGAGCTGCTATGGAGAGGATAGAGATAGCACAAACTGCGCTACAGATGGATGTCACTCAGCTGAGGGAGATGTATGGCAGGAAGACTAGATTGTTTGGCGAGCTACGCAACTTTCTCACAGAGTAGTATACCACGATTGAGAGGCATGCAAATAAGCTGGACAGATAGCTCAGGGAGATTAGGTAAGCTCATATCAACTAAAGTCGGCATTTAGAGTACTTGGAGCATAAGCTCAAGTTCCATGAGGACTTCATATGCCACATGTGGCAAATTATATCCCTAGACAATCTTCCACCACCACGGACTAGTAGCGATCATGATAATGTTGCTGACTCTCTTGACTATCACCCTGTTAGCAGCCCTAGCAGCCTCATTAGCTTTGATTTTCAGACATTGCAATTTTACTTCACTTTATCTTTTGACAGTTTTCTTTTTTATGTGTATTTTTACAGTTTCTACGATATTTAGTAAATTTCTTTTCTTTTTATATATTTATATTGCTTTCAAGAACTCATGTATTTATCTTTTGATGGTGATTGTGGAAGGAAATTTTTGGAATCATGCGAAAAATTGTCGTGTCTTTTTTCCTCAAAACAATTTTGTGGAATTGAGCATGATGCACTTGGGAAGTATTGATTTTCCCTTTCTTGCTTCTCCTCTTTTAATTCCTTATTGGATACGTTACCTGTTTCAACTGTGGCTAATGAGAACATTGTCTAATTTAAGTGAATGGGAGAGGATTAAGGCTTTATTTCTTACAAAATATTTATTGAATTTCTTGGCAATTCTTTTAGTATTATTGGTGTAAAAATGTGCTTTTTTTTTTATTTTTGGCATTTTTAGACCCTTATGATATTGTTATTCTCTTTCCCTTGGCATGAGAATTTGGTATGAAGTATTTTAACTGGGATATTTTTAGGTAAATTTGTATATTTTATGTGATATAGACTAAGTTTTGAAATTTGGCTTCACATTGTTTAGGTTTTAGCAAACATTGTGACACTTTATTTCTTGGGAATGGATAAGAAACTTGTAACGAAATATAAGTAAGAAATATTAGTTTATTTATATTTTATAATCTTCTAGATAATTCCGAGTTCAAGTAAATGCATATTGGGGCGAGAAAATGAAATAATAGAGTAACTATTGCAAAAGGCTGAAAAATAATTATTCACATATCTTTACTAAGAATTTGTATTACCTTACCCTAAAAACAAAATGAGCATTTAATGAGGGTAATGTAATAACTGAAACATCATTAATTATCTATCTGTACTAGGCGATTGTATTACCTTGCAAAAGTGAGCATATAAACTAATCTTCTGTTTACTACTTGTATTGCAGTAGCTTTAGAAGTTAGATAACTTAATTTAGCTTGTTATTCCCTACATATATATATATATATATATATATATATATATATATATCACTTGAGTTGTGTTCTTGACTTAGAAAATGGGATGAAACGTGTTGAATAAGTACAGACTTGTTTAATCCAACTTCGATAACCTTAGTTTTAATCTAATGAGTTTAGCTTAGTTGAGCGATCTCGAATTGAATTCTCATCTCAAAAGAAACAAAAATATCTTTCTCATGATAGTAAATTTGTCGAAAATCCACTCTTGTTGAAACCGATTTTTGCTTGAGGTGCTCATTATTTGGATAATTTGCATGAGGAAAAGTAAAAACTTATGTGTAGGGGAGTGATGGGTGCTTATTATTATCGTATTTCGTAACCAATTATGCCGAGATATGCTAAATTTAGGAGTAGATGACTACTCATTCCTCTTGTTTTAACCTTGTTTTATGTAGAGTTCATAAGTGTAAGATGATTGATGAAACAAGGTGAAAACAAAGCAAAAGAGCATCAAATAGGTGCCGAGAATAGTACTGAATAGGCACCGATTCAGAACAGAGAGTTCAGACCCAACATTCTAGACATAACGAGCACTGGTTATGTAGTAGTACATGCACCAATACGCCATAACAAGGGTCGGTTCATCAACAAAAAATGCACTTATTATTTCCAAAGAATTCAAAAGTTGGTACAGCAAAATCAAACAGGCTCCAAAGAGGATCGTAAACATGCTCCAATTCAAAGCAAGAATTTAAAGTTCTCTAGATAACGTGCTTAATCGGTACCAGTCTAGCATTACAACAGGCACCGATTCATTTCAGGATAAGTAAGTACACAGTAGATTTCAAGGGTTGTTAAGGTCACTATAAATAATCTCTTGTGTTGTCTTATCATCCATGAGTGAAGAGAGATGAGTAGCCTCCAAACCATAGGAATCTAAGAAGAAACTCTAAGAGAAGATCCAAGCACTATTTTAGAAGAGGAAAAACCAATTTTTAAAGGAAAATCCCAAGAAAAGAAAAGAGGCCAATTGTTTAAACGTTCCATTATTTTGTCTTATATTTCTTATTTGATTTTGTTTAGGCTTTCATAGATTACTGATGTATTTGAAGGGTTGAACCCTTATATTGTTAGATCTTGACTTCTATTTTAGTTATTTGCAATTTATTATTTGGTATTCAATTATTTGTTTTGATTTGTATATATTAGTTCACTAGGTTTTCTTATCCTAATGATTTCGAGAGATGAGGTTAAGATTGAGATGCCTAATTGATTGATTTACCTATTACGTTTTCCTTTGATTAACTTGACAGAAGGGTTGGAGAATGAGAATTAGGTAGTTATAGGGTTATTGGGTTTCCTAGAAAGAGGGACTCTATTTCCCCCAATTAGGTAGTTAACTAGTCTTAAAGCCCCTTGGATTTAGTTAGTGAGGTAGAGGTACCCACTAATAAAGTTGAGGTTAGGAGACCCATGATGCGTGAATTTTGAGTGTATAAAAACCCATCAAATTTAAATCTATCCCTTAGTCAAGTTTTAATTAAAACATTGATCTCAAAATACACATACAAGTAAGTATAATCATCACAAGAAAAATTAACGAATATCGAACCTCAAAGGAACAAGTATACACTAATCACTTTTCACCCATTGTTTAACCGACCAAATAAAATGATAAGATAATAAAAAGAAAAATAAAGAAATATGTACAATCCAAGGATGTAAAAATATGTAATTTAGACAACTATCCTTGAAAATTTAACAATGAACCATTTAGCAACTATCTCAATTAATCATCATCTTGGAATTCATTTATATAGACTCCACTTCTTTTCCAACCCATGGAATCACTATCTCTTGATTAAATTGGCAGATTTCCCAATCAAACTAACATAATCAAAATATGCATAAAACACAATTCCTTATAAATATGAAATTAGTCAACAACCCTATACTCAAGGCTTAGTCTTTGATTACTTAAGTTCTTTAGTCTTAACTTTGTTTTCCAAGTCCATTAAGAAATAACAAATCGGAAATCAATAAAATTAAATTAACTTCTAACGTCGTTTACCAAGCAAATCCAACTTCATCAATCTTTCCATAATCACAAGCAATCAAACACCAAGAATGATAGAAAATTAATTAAATAGCTAAATTAGTACAAAAATCATGAATCTCAAAATATTGTTAAATTACAATGAAAATATTGAATACATTATTATTCTAGAAAAAGAAAAGAAGGTCAAAGAAATAACTCATAGACAAGCCTTTTTCTTCTCCCTTGAAGACTCTCTTGAACAATGCTCATTGATTCATTGAATTCCTCCTTTAATGAGTGATTTACTGATTTGATCATTGAATTTATACTCTAGTCTTGTGTTTTTCTTGTTTAAATAGGCTTTCAAGATGCTAAAATTCGTCCTTGAAGAATTCTGGGCCGAGTAGAGATAAGAAAATACCAAAACTCTTGGAAATTACCAAATCCATGCAAAAATTTGAAAGCTCGCTGATGTTGCACAGAGCGGAGCTGATGCCGGCTTGGAGGGTCATAGCCGGTGCCGGTTGTGCTCGAGTCGGCCGGTGTGCTCTATTTTTTAACAAAAAATTCTTCTGTTTTTCAGATTAGGGCTAGCCGTCGACTCCGTAGGTCACGGCCTGCGCCGACCGTGCTTGGACGGTGACGGTTTTGTCGTTTTTTCATCGTTTTCTGCAATAAAATTCTAAAATGCATTTGCGATGATAAAATATCAAATATGAGGGAATATACCTAGTTATTACAACAAATGTATCACAAATACCCTCAAAAAATAGTAACATTATTTGAAGTAGGCATTGTTCTCATGCATATATACTTTCTAAGCATGGCATACTCATAATTTAAATCATAATTGTCATGTAATATACATAAAATAATTCATAAAATTTATGCATATCTTATATACGCATTTTCATGTAATTTTGCATAATTTAGGCATGGTATTTTTGCATTGAATTTTTGAACTTCAAATCATGCACTTTGAAAATAGGCTTGAAATGCAAGGACTTAACTTTGTTCAAGCTTAGCAAATCGCCTTCACTTAATTTAAGTTCTCGATTCTCCTTCTTCACCTAAGTCCACCAAATCTATCATATATAACATATAGGAATTAATTTCCTATTTATATCACTCTAAATAAATGTTAATTGAGATCCTAGAACAATAAGGGGAGTACTTAGGCCTTAAGTAATTTTAAAACGCTTAGCGATAAAACCAAATTCTAGAGATAAAGCATCTTATCACAAAATTCAATAGCCAACTAAGGCATCCACAAATTCACGTAGAATAGAACTCTCTAATTTTTCTATTAACACAAATGGCTAAACAAAGCCTTAATTATTAATCAAATGTCCTAATTATGATATAAAACCCTAATTATCATGTAAACCCTTATCATTATACCAAAACCCTAATTGACTTAACAAAATCACAAATCAATGTATAATCTAATAAGAAATTGTTGGAATGTATACCCTCTTAGACTAAGTTTTTGATATATTTTTTATTTGTATTAATAAAAGTATTTTTTCTCAGAATTTATTTGTGAAATTTTCTTTATATTTATGCACAATTTTATTGGAAAAGACCCATTATATTTATGTAAATGGTTCATGTGAATGAAGGTCTTTCACAGTAAGGTATGGACCATGAGATACTTAACACATAAACTATTGTTCTTAACCGAATGATAAGAATGGGAATCTCATCATGACAAAGTTATTATGTTATGAATTCTAAATAGAGAATGACTTACCTTTAACCAATGAGTAGTCTACTCATTTCATAATACAAGCGTATTTCGAATACGTAGAACTGTATTTTTAGTAGCGGTTTCTAAAAGTACTATGTGATAGAAACCCAAACTACTATAGCTACAGTGGAGATTTGTACTCTACAGCTTAAGTAAATGTTGGTGGTCTGACGAAACTAGAAATGTATGCTTTAATATACTATAGTTGAGGTTCATGAGAAGGACTAATATACTTGTATGTTGAGTATATGTGACTAGTTAGTCAAGACAGACTTGTACAAGACAGTGTCTATACTATATCGTCCCTTGTGGTTGTCCAAATGATCTAATTATCTAGGACTCTGGGAAACATGACTTGAATATTAGCTTTAGGGTAGCTCCCTTGGAAAGCTGGAATATTCTAAGAAGTTATGGATCATTGGACTAGAAGCCTAAGGATGGTAGATGTCGTTTAGAAATGTGTTAGTACACTCTTTCCTCTCTAAATGAATAGCGATGTGTAGAAGGGTATTTTAGTCATTTCACCTGTAGGTCGAAGACATAGCTAACACAGCATTGTTCTTGGAATCAATATTTTCTTATGGTGATATTGAAAAATATTTAAAATGCAAAATACAACTACTTATATAGTTGGGGTATTTTGGTTATTTTATCATCCCTTTTTGGTCCTCAAACTAGCCCATAAATCCTAATTATTTTAGGTCCAGGAAATGGTCATAATGGAAAAAGAATTTTATTTTATTTCGAAAGTCAAATTTATTTTTTGGACTGAAATAAAATAAAAGGAATGAGAGAAATTAAATTTATTATCTAGTTTGATTGGTTAATTAATTATTCAGAGCCTAAGCCCAAATTAAATAATTAAAAAAAATTAACTTGGGCTTAAACTAGTTAATAAAAGGCTTAATAATTATTTTAGTTCATTTAGGCTTATTAATTTTTTATTAGGTTATTTTAATATGTCCAAAAAATAAATAATTAATGGTTATTATTTTTGGCTCATTGGGTCCAAGGAAAAATAATAAATTATTTTGACCCAATAGCCTGGACTAAAGGGTTCATTATTATTTACGATATAGAAGAGTTGGGGATAACCCAAACCTCTTCTATTGATAATCTCCGGATGTTTGAAATATCAAAACACTGGGGTTGGGTTATCTGGGATGTGAATAGGAGTCGTTGTGTAGAGCCAAAACAATACAGATGACAGAAGGAAAAAATAGAATACTGGAGATTCTATTCTCTATTTTTTTCTCTCTTCTAGCTTCTCACGTTTTCTTCTTTTCTTCCTTTTCCCATCTTTTTATCTTTTCTAATTAATAGCCAAGGATAAAGAAGGACCATCCTCGCCTAGGTTGTTTCACCAACTTAGATAGACGGAGGTATATTCTGAGAAGCGAAAAGCTTCACGTTCATGCCAAGAAGAAGCCGACGAATTGCTGGATTCTCGCCGAAATTGTCATCAAGGCAGTTAGCTTCTCCCGTGATTGGTGCTTCATCCTCTCAACCAGGCCAGAAAAGGACACAAACAGATTTTTTTTTTAACCTTCCGTTGCGTGGTGTCTGTTTTATTTCCTGCACATGCGACGACTCTGTTTTTCATTCCATTAAAGTGGTATAGAGCATTAGCTTTCAAAGGCTTAGGATAATGCATGCTAGTTAATAAAACCTAGAAAGACCTATTTTAATGAAGTCCTTCGCTATTTTGGTAATGGCTGTACACCTCACCGTTGAGGTATAGGTGTTTCTGTAAATTATTCTTTACAGTTTAGTTTAGCTTCGTGTAAGCCTATTTTGAAAGGGTATAGGCGGTTGTTATGTTTTTTGGTGAAAAAATGTAACAAGAAATGGCCTTAGACAATTGAAGAGCATTCCAGAATAGACAGCAGAAAATATGCAGAATGAAAATAATATAGTGAAATCGTGGAGAAGATGGACTGAGCCGAGCCGAGCCATCGTTGCTACTGTGAGGGGAGCTAAGGTCGTCCAAGCCATCGCGGCTTGGAGCCGTAGTCGGGCCAGAGATGGCCACGGCCCAAGACCACACACGAGGAAGCTTTTTCACAGAAGCTTTTTCCTCCCTGAAGCCCGGTTTCCGCAACAGCTTCCTCACCAAAGCTGCTGCTCGAGCACCTGAGTTGCGGACACCCACCCAGGATCGTGGTCCATAGGTTTTTCCATGGGCCATGATTTAGTGTTGTGGGTGCACTGGACCAAGTGGTTTTTGGTCTTATACTAGGTGAAGTTATTTTTATTGTAATAGTTAATATTCTTTAAATATTTTGCATGAAAAATAATAGTAAAGGATTTTACGATTAAACAAGATCATTAATTAATTTAATTAATGTGTTTAATTCTTTTATTTGGGTACTTATGATTAAAAAAATAGAAAAGTATGAAAACATTTATAGTTTCTAGCATGAGAGTTATTTTAGGTCTTGTGTGCGTTTTTCTCAAAGACCAAAGTCTTTGAGAAATTTTATTTGACAAGAAAAATATTTTTATTTAAGTGAATGGTTATTTCTACTTAAACAAAAATTAATCATTGGTTATTTTCTTAAAGGTTTTTATCCTTAACATAGAAAATATTATGGAATTAGAAATTTTTGTAAGTTAAAATGGAAAACCATTTTAATTATTTTAGCACAAAAAAACTTATTTTTGTCAAATAAAGCCTTGAGATCAAAATCTTTATGAATTATTTAAATGAAAATTTTTTGAAATTATTAAGTTTTGAGTTAAATAAAATTAATCCATGAGGAAAGATTTCTCAATGGGTATAAACCTTGACATAGAAATTTTTTATAGATTTAGATATTTTATTTTAAGTTAAAAGAGAACTTAATTGGAATCTTTCAAATAATATTTTTTCAAGAAAACTCTTATTTAAAAAACTAAATAGGAGTGGGGTTCTAATGGCCCCACGGCTTCCATCATGATTCTTATTAGAAATCGTGAGTCTCCTCGTGTCACCCTGGGAGTGAACGCGTATAGGATGGAGATACCATAAGGATTTAGAACTAATGGAAAGATGTAATTGATAATCCAGGACACGTACTATGATCGGTCGGCCCAAGTTGGAGGTTATAGTGCGAGTTATGTTCATAGGAATTGAGAAGAAACGATCATCCCCTCGATAGAGTTATCTTCTAGATTATTATCTAGAAGGAAAATTATTTGTGATGGTTAACATACTTAACTTAGGAAACTGTTAATCTTCCCAAGAAGATATGTCAGTTTTTCTAAGAGCCAAATTAATCATATTAAAGATAATAGTAATGGAGTTAGCTATTATCAAGTTTAATATGAGGATAAAGAGTACAAAATTATTTTTTTTCAAATATTGAGAATTTCTTTTATTTTTCAAAATTTTAGAAATGGTTGGTGGAGGTTCTTTCAGTCCTTTGGTCGTTATTCTCCATGAGAATAAGTTAATGGGTCTAAACTATGTATACTGAAAAAGGAACCTAGACATAATACTCACAGCCGAAGAGTATAAGTATGTCCTATACGAGACCTGCCCAGTAATCGGGGAAGGTCCCACCGCTGAGGAGTATGAGGCTAAAAAAGTATGGAAGAAGGCTGACGAAAAGACTCGATGCTATATGTTAGCTTTCATGTCAAATGTGCTACAATCTAAACACGAGCACATGGCTACTGCATATGATATCAACACATCTCTAGCCACAATGTTTGCGAATAAGAGTCGGCCCACAAAGCAGGAGGCTCTTAGAATGACCATAAACACCAAGATGGCAGAGGGAGCATCAATCAGAGAGTATATGCTCAAGATGATTGCTACTTTCGAGGAAGAAGAAGTCTGGGGGACTGTTATTAACCCCGAGAGCTAAGTGGACATGGTTCTTGAATCTTTGCCAAGCTCATTCACTCAGTTCAAGTTGAATTACAAAATGAACAAGTTAAACATTAGTTTAACTGTGTTGATGAAGGAGCTCCAGTGGCAGAGAAGGTCATGAAGTAACAGGCTAGAGCGATGATGGCTTCTTCTTCGAGAATTGGGCCAAGCTTAGAAAGTTCAAGAAGAAGAAGGGAAATGCAGTGCATCAGCCCAAGTCCCAGCCCAAAGATAAATCCAAGAGCAAATGCTTCAAGTGTGGGAAGAAGGGACACTGGAAAAAAGAGTATTCAGATCTTCAGGCCAAGAAAACCCCTACAGGTAATGTTCTCTATATAGAGTCTATATCAATAGTTAGATCAACTTTCACTTAAATTGTTGAATCAGGAGCCACTGATCATATCTATAACTCCTTGTAGGGGTTTAGGACGGTTAGAAGACTCTAGAAGGGCGAACATGGACTACACTGAGAAATATAGCACAAGTTTGGGGCCTTTACTGTGGTAGAACTAGAACTTACTTTTGATTGTAATAGAATAATTATTTTGAAGGATATTGTATTTATTCCTGGTTTTAGACAGAATTTGGTTTCTGTTACAAAACTACTAAATCAAGGATATTCTCTTTCTTTCCATTCTGCTATTACTATCAGTAGAAATGGAGAAGTTATATGTACTGGGCACATGTATGAAAATCTATTCTTCATTAATCTTATTAACAATCAATTAAATAATGCTCAATCAGAACCTTTAAATAGGAAGAGAAAGACTAATGTCAATTACTCATATCTTTGGCATCTAAGGTTGGGCCACATTAACTCAACCAGGATTCAGAGGTTACTCCATTGAGATTGAAAAGTTGGCCTCAGTGTGAATCCTGTCTTATGGGGAAAATGACCAAAAGGTTCTTTACTCAAAAGGCGAATAGAGCCAAAGAAGTATTGAGTCTTGTTCATATTGATGTGTGTGGTCCTTTGTCTACGCCAACAAGAGTGGGGTTTGAGTACTTCATAACTTTCACAGATGATTGTACAAGGTATGGTTACATTTATCTAAAAAGTCGCAAGTCTTACTTCAAAGAGTTTAAGACTGAAGTGGAGTATCGAACAGGTAAGTTAATCAAGACCTTACAATTAGATCGTGGTAGAGAATACCTTATTGATTAATTCAAGGACTACAAGGTACATTATGAGATAGTATCCCAACTCTCTGTGTCGGGGACACCCCAGCAGAATGGAGTAGCTGAGAGAAGGAATAGGACATTGATGAAAATAGTTCGAAGCATGATGTCTCATACTACTCTTCCAGTATCCTTTTGGGGATATGCCCTAGAAATAGTGACATATATTCTGAACTTGGTGCCTTCTAAGTTAGTACCTAGGACTCCCTATGAGATATGGACTAGGCGTAAGACTAGTCTAAATCATCTCAAGATATGGGGTTGTCCAACTTATGTATTGATAAAGGAAGACAAGTTAGAATTAAGATCAGAATTATGCTATTTTGTAGGGTATCCAAAAAGTACAAATGGTAGTTACTTTTATCATCCTAAAGAGCAGAAAATACTCGTAAATACTAATGCTAGATGCTTGGAGGATGAACAAAGTACATCCACTAAAGGTTCAACAAGTTTGGAACTCGAGAAGAAGTTATCTTTTGAATTAACTTTTCCTAACCCAATTATAGAATAAGAAGAGGCACGGCCTCAGGAACCTATACAATTAAAGCCTCGTTGTAGTAAGAGGATATCTAAGGTTCTAGAAAGATAGACTGGAGAGGCTTTTGACCTAGTCTCTGACCATCAGGAATAAGATTCCACTAGATACGAGGAGGCTATTATTGATACCGATGTAGACCTATGGTATGAGGCAATAAAAGTCGAGATTGAGTCTATGTATTTCAATCAGGTTTGGGGTCTTGTAGCATTACCTGAAGAGATAAGACCTATTGGGTGTAAGTGGGTTTACAAGAGGAAGAGGAGAGCGGATGGGAAGATGAAAACCTTCAAAGTTCGGCTTGTGGCAAAATGATATACTCACAAAGAAAGGATCGACTATGAGGAAACCTTTTCCCCAATAGCCATGCTTAAATCCATCCGATCCTCCTTGCCATCACATGTCATTATGACTATAAGATATGGCAAATGGATGTTAAGAAGGCATTTTTAAATGGCCATCTTAGTGAAGGCATCTATATGTTCCAACCAAAAGGATTTATTGCTAAAGGCCAAGAACATATGATTTGTAAGCTTAAGAAATCCATTTATGGATTTAAGCAGGCATCTAGAGATAGAACATTCATTTCGATGAGACTGTAAAATCTTATGGTTTCATTCAAAACAAGGATGAACCATGTGTGTATAGGAAACTGAAAGGCATAAATGTGTTTTTTTTTTTTTTTGGTCCTATATGTGAATGACATCCTATTAATTAGAAATGATATAAGGACACTATCATCTACTAAGGTTTGGCTATCGAGTCAATTTAGTATGAAGGACTTAGGTGAAGCCATTTACATTCTCGGAATAAAGTTCTTAAAAATAGAAAGCAAAGAATAAAAAGCTACATACATTGACAAAATGTTGGCTAAGTACAGTATAAACTCATGTAGGGGAGCATAGATCCCTTGCAGACATAGATTGTCTTTTTCTTCAAAAGACTGTCTGAAGTCTCAAGAAGAAAAAGATAGGATGAGTAGGATTCCCTATACTTCGGCTATGTGAAGTCTCATGTAAACCATGTTGTGTACTAGGCCTGATATCTGCTTTACCGTAGGTTTGGTCAGCAGATATCGGTCAAACCCCGGGGAGGTTTATTGGTAAGCTGTAAAGTATATTCTTAAGTATCTCAAAGGTACCAGAGATTAGATGCTGGTTTACAAGGTTGATGACTTGGTTCCTACAGGATATACAGACTCAAACTTCTAGGCAGATAAGGATGAAAGAAATCCACTAGTGGATATGTCTTCACCTTGTCCGGAGAAGCCATTTTATGGAGGAGTATCAAGCAATCCTGTATTGCTGACTCAACCATGGAAGTTGAGTATGTGACAGCTTCGGAGGTATCGAAGGAAGCAGTTTGGTTACGGAAGTTCCTTTTAGAACTTGGAGTCATGTGACACATAGACAAATCAGTTGTGATATATTGAGACAACATAGGTGTAGTCTCACAATCTAAAGAATCAAAGAACCACAAAAAGAGGAAGCACATAGAGAGGAAGTACCACCTAATTTGGGATTTCATCTAGTGACGAGAAGTCGTGGTGGAACAAATTACCTCGGAGAACAATTTAGCATATCTTTTTGCCAAGCCTTTAGCGGAAAGAGTCTTTAAAAGACACTTAAACGCCATAGGGGTGGGCACCTATGGATGTACTTAGTCTTAGAGTGCAAGTAAGAAATTGTTGGAATGTTCACCCTCTTGGACTAGGTTTCTAATGTATTAATAAAAGTATTTTTCTCAAAATTTGTTTGTGAAATTTTCTTTATATTTATGCACGATTTTATTATAAAAGACCCATTGTGTTTAAGTAAATGGTTCATGTGAATAGAGGACTTTCATAGTATGGTATAGACTATGGGATATTTAACACATAAACTATTATACTAAACTGGATGATAAGAATGAACATCTCATCATAGCAAGGTTATTGTGTTATAAATTCTAAATAGGGAATGGCTGACCTTTAGCTAATGAGTAGTCTACTCATTTCATAACACAAGTGTATTTTGAATACATAGAACTGGACTTGTAGTAGTGGTTTCTAAAAGTACTATGTGATAGAAACCCAGACTACTACTGCTACAGCGTGGACTTGTACTCTATAGCTTGAGTATATGTTAGTGGTCTGATAAAGCTAGAAATGTATGTTTTAATATACTATAGTTGAGGTTCTTGAGAAGGATCAATATACTTGTATGTTGGGTATATGTAACTAGTTAGTCAAGATAGACTTGTACAAGATAATGTCTACACTATATCGTCCATTGTGGTTGTCCAAATGATCTAATTTTCTAAGGCCCTGGGGAACATGACTTGGATATTAGCTTTAGGATAGCTTTATTGGAAAGTTGGAATATTCCAATAAATTGTGGATCATGGACTAAAAGCCTAAGGATAGTAAATATCATTTAGAGAGGTGTTAGTACATTCTTTCCTCTCTAAATGAATGGCGATGTATAGAGGGGTATTTTAGTCATTTCACCTGTAGACAGAAGATATAGTTAACGCAGCATTTTTCTTGAGGTCAATATTTTCTTATACTGATATTAAAATATATTTAAAATGTAAAATACAACTATTTATTCACATTTATATTTGGTCATTTTAGTAGTTAATGCGATGTTTCTTTTTGGTCCTCAGAATATCGTAAGTTCTAATTATTTTAGGTCGAGGAAATGGTCATAATGGAAAAAGAATTTTATTTTATTTCGAAAGTCAAATTTATTTTTTAGACTGGAATAAAAAAATGGAATGAGAGAAGTTAAATTTATTATCTAGTTTGATTGGTTAATTAATTATTCAGGGTCTAAGCCCAGATTTAATAATTAGAAAAATTAACATGGGCTTAAACTAGTTAATAAAAGGCTTAATAATTATTTTAGTTCATTTGGGCTCATTAATTATTTATTAGGTTATTTTAATAGGCCCGAGAAATAAATAATTAATAGTTATTATTTTTGGACTCATTGAGTCCAAGGAAAAATAATAAATTATTTTGGCCCAATAACCTCGACTAAAAAGTTCATTATTATTCATAGTACAGAAAAGTTGAGGATAACCCAAAGCTCTTCTGTTGACAACCTCCGAATGTTTGAAATATCAAAATATTGGGGTTGGGTTATCTAAGATGTGAATAGGAGTCGTTGTGTAGAGCCAAAGCAATACACACAACAAAAGGAAAAAATAGATTACTGGAGCTTTTGTTCTCTGTTTTTTTTCTCTCTTCCAACTTCTCACGTTTTCTTCTTTTCTTCCTTTTCCCATCTTCTTATCTTTACTAATTAATAGCAAAGGATCAAGAAAGGCCATCCTCGCCTAGGTTGTTTCACCAACTGAGATAGGCGGAAGTATATTCTGAGAAGCGAAAAGCTTCGCGTTCATGCCAAGAAGAAGCCAACGGATTGCTGGATTCTTGCCAGAATCGTCATCAAGGTAGTTATCTTTTCCCATGGTTGGTGCTTCATCCTCTTGACCAGGCCAGAAAAGGACACGAAGAGGTTTTTTTTTTTTTAACCTTCCGTTGCACGGTGTCTATTTTATTTCATGCGCATGCGACTCCTCTATTTTTCATTCCATCAGAAGTGGTATCAAAGCAATGGAAGGTTGAGACACAAAGTCTCTATTCGCGAGGTCGCGGGATCAAATCTTCATTGATTCACTTAACTCTCAATTTTAAATTAATTTGGAGTTGCAATCCAGTGAGGCGTGTTCACATAGACCATGCTAAATTAAAATTTTTAAAAAATTTAGTAAGGGAGCTCTGATTCGGTATGACAGGTTCACCCAAACCATGCTAAATTATAAATTTTAAAAAATTTTGGCTAGAAAATAAATTAGTGACAAAAAATTTAGTTGTCACTAATATATGTGGATGTTCATTCATTAGTGACAAGATATAGGTAATAGTGACAACATTTGTAATGAATTAGGGATGAGAAATGTTGTCACTATTGGTTGATTAGATTAATGACAATGGAATTTTGTCACTAAAAGTCAAGTTTTAGGGACGAGAATAACTTGTTGTCACTCTATGCCTTTAGCGATATAGATTTAGTGACATTCAAGTGACAACAAATTTTTTTTCACTAAAGGTCATCAGTGACAACATTTTTGATTTAGTGATAACATTTTACAACATTACGTTGTCATTAAAGGACACTTTTCCTGTAGGAGCTAACCAGGCACCGAGCCTGAAAATTAGCCCGCGCGCCAGGCCAACACGGCCTAACAAAAAACACAGAATAATAACCAATTTTTAATTTTCTTTATTTTAGTTTTTTCTTTTTTCGTTTGTTTCCTTTGTCTTCTTCCCAGATTCTTCCCATTTTGTTCTTTTCTTCATTTTTTTCTTTTTCTTTTGCTTTTCTTTTTTTTTTCTCTTGTTTGTTCATGTGAAGCACCAACCCCCCTCCCAAATTCCTTTCTTTGTGTTTTATTCCATTTGTTTCTTTTGTTTGTCTTGTTCTTCTACTTCTCTTTCTTCTTTGATTTTCCTTTCCCTATTCCTCCAAAAGACTACCTTCGCTTCTACGTTCTTCACTATTCCCCTTCTTCTTCTATCTTTCTTCTTCACACTACTCTCCTTCTTCTGTGAATTATCCCCCAAGAATTCAAAGTTTTAAAGCTCACATGTTAGGGGAATATATTGGTGAAAAACTCTCTTCATGTTAAAGTAGATTTTATCCACTTGAATTTCTTGGCATTTTGTATATGTATTTTTAAGGAAAAATTTACTAGACATGGACATCTCTTTGTTGAGTTTATTTGGTGGTAGAAAAATGCATAGAATAGATTGTGAGTTTTGTGATATCTATGCATTTTTATGATATTTTTGCAAATGTGGAAGTTTTGGAAAATTGAGCCTCCTTGTGATATTTTGCTGTGTTGATTAAAGATGGTTAACATTGTGCTTTGGCTATTGACGATGGATATTCTTCTTCTTTTTTCTTAAGCATCAAAAGTTTGGAAAAGTTTTTCACTAAAAAGAGAACCATTTGCAAAGTGTGTTTGGTTGAGATAAGGAGGACCTTGTGATTCATTTGGAAGTCGTGGTGGTCTATTTGGTGGTTCTTTTGGACAACCTGAAGGCCCGTTTGGAGGCTCTACTTCAAAGCACTCTTAAAGGCTTTGACTTTCTATTTGTCTTTGCCTTTGGTTTTTATTGTGCTTTTATTTTGTTTTCTTTCAATTCCTTGTTGTAGACTTTTAATTGTATGTTTCTTTTTCTTATTGTAGGCTTATTTCACTGGCAATAATTCTTTCAACTTCTTGAAGGATGAACTTCTCTTTTCTTGGAGCTAATCTGCCTTGGGGAGTATTATTTTCCTTTCCCTCTTTACATTCTTGGTCCCTTGGTTATGCTTTCTTGTGATATTTTAGGCCATTGAGGACGATGTTCAATTGTGTGGGGGAGAGATTTAATATTTTCTCAAGTGCATCTTTGTGATTGTCAATGGATTTTCCATGATATTTGATTGAATTTATGAAATTGTTTTAGGCTATGATAAGGTTATAATTTTCTTTTTTTACTTTGGATATGATTTTGTCATTCAAATTGGTTGGATTTTATTGAGTAAATTGTGTATTAAGTTGAATATGTTAAGTCTTGAAAATTTAAGTTAGTCTTAGTTATACTTTAGTATTTAAATTTTATTCTACTTTTCTTGTTTGGATATGGAGGATGTCCGGAAATATGGGATGAGTTTTTTATTACTTCTTGATTCATGGATGTCGAAATTTGTTTAACTTGGGGTTGTGAATAAGGATGGTGAGAATTGAAAAAAAAAAAAACGAGCGAGTGAATTGTTCTTTTATTGAAAAAAAAAGAGTAAAAAAATATTTATTTATTTGGAAAGAAAATGCTTATCTCATTAGGGAATTTCTTAAGGGGGCCAATACGATTAGTGGAAAAGAAAAAACAAGAAGCATCACACTTTCTTGAGACTAATTCCCGAAAAGCAAAGAAAAAATTTTATGTGCTGATACGGTGCGCGAAGGTAATATTAATGCACTTGAAGCTAAAAAATAAAAAATAAAAATAGAAGAGTGATTGAAAAAAAAAAAAAACAAATATGAGCGTATCCTTATTCTGCTACTTAGAGTTTTGTAAATTTAATTCTATAAGTTTTTGAAGTGGTTAAACAACTTAACTTATATGATTTGTGTTATTTATGTCTTAGCTTGTAAGGTGAAATAATTTTCTTAGACTAAAGTATAAACTTATTTAACTTAATTTTGAGGGTCTTGATAAGTTCGATTTAGTGCATGAGTTTACAAAGGGTTTTAAAGGGTGAATGAATGACAATTTTTTTATCTAAAGTTGGGAAAAAAATTATGGCTTTGTTATGGATGAATGTGAAAAGAAATAAATTGTTTTGAATGCTTTGTTTAAGTATTTACTTGAGCACAAGTAAATATTCAAGTGTGGGGGTATGTGATAAGGGCTAAATTATCATTATTTTTCTAGTTATTTGAGGCTAATTTGAGACACTTTTAATACAATAGCTAGTTATATTCCTTCATATTTGATATTTCACTTGTAAAATTACTTTTCTATAATTTTATGCAAAATTAGGTGAAGTTTGAAGCTAATTGTGTAATTTTCCTGTGTAGCTCAGCACCAAGCCAAGAAAATGGACCTGGCACCGGTCCTGTATTGGAAGAATACAGGAAAATAGGGGGGAAAAAAACAAAGGATGAAATAGTGGAGAAATTGGAAATTGGTTAAAAGAAAGGAAAAGGGAACAATGGCTTCAAAAGAGTCGGCTTCACAGAAAACAAAAGCAATAAAGAAATAAATCCAATTAGTGGGCCAAGGCAAAAATAACAAAGAAACAAAGTAAAAGGGGAAAAAGACAAACGTTCATCATGACCAGGATAAAAGACATCATGGGAAGGATGCCTAAAGCTAAGCTGCGGCCCAGCAAGAAGACAACATAACAAGGAAATCGCGGGTGGCTTGGTTTGCGGCTTGAATTGCAGCTCGGGTAAGCCGACAACAAATAGAGAAATTTCGAAAGCTTTTGCGGCTCAGGCAAGTTGGCTTCAAAAAGAAAAGAAATTTCGTTGGCTTGGGACTTGTTAGAGGAGAATGGCTTGGGTGAAGCCAATTTCAAGAAAAAGAATGTGCTTCAGTGCAAAAAGACAAAACCGAGTTTCCAATTGTTTCACAACTTAACTCGTGGACATCTTTTATTTTTATTTAGAATTTTATTAGGAAATTACTACTTCTTTTTTGTTTTGATTTTTTAGAAAATTTGTAAGCCTATAAATAAAAGCCCACTATGTTAGGAAAAAGGGGGTGTGCAATGTGGAGACTTGGATATATTTTTTAGGGTGCATCACTAATATTTTCTCTAGAGAAATAATTCAATGAGCATTGTTTTGAGAAGAATTTTCATTGGAAATTGAAAAGCTTGTCTATGAGTATTTATCTCTTTCATTTGTTTTCTTTTTCTTGAACAATAATGAATTTAATTTTTTAATTGTATTTAGATATTATTCTTAGATTTATGATTTTGAGTTAATTTAGTTCTTTGATTAATTAATTATTTTTTTGGTATTTGATTACTTGTTTTATTACGAAATTGATTAATTAATTCTTATTATTATTTTGCTTGAAAAAAAAGTTGATAATTGTTTTAATCTAATTAATTTCATATTTATTATCTCTTAACTTGCTTGAAAAAGATGTTAATTGTTAAGAACTTGGGTAATCAAAGGTTAGTTGATGATTGTTAGAATATGGATTCATTGACTAATTTCATATTTTAAATCACCTAAAATATATGGGTTTATAAGATGATTGATTTTAATGCATCTTGTGCATAAATTGGTTGAGACAGAATATGTTCACTAATTTAACTAGAAGATAGTGATTTCATGGATTGCAAACGAAGTGAGTCTATATTAAATACTTCATGATACCAAAATAATAATCGAGTGTGATATTTGTTAGATGATTCACGTCATGATTTTGAGAATAATTATTTAATTACATGTTTTCCTCTCCATGAGTTATATATAATTTTTATTTTTATTTTTATTTCTTTAGTTGATATGTTAAACAATGAATGAAAAGTAATTAGTGTGTACTTGTTCCTTTGAGGATTAATATTCATTAATTCCATATGCTATGCTTTGAAGAGTATACTTACTCGTGTGTGTATTTTGAGATTAATGTTTTAATTAAAACTTGACTAAGAGATGGATTTAAATTTGATAATTTCTATACACCTAAAATTTACGCATCAATTACTACCTCTGATTCAAAATAATTGTCATTTTAGAAAAATTCACACAGATTAAGAAGCTATTGAATATGACCAATACAGCATTAATTAATATTTTGACATTTCAAATTTTGTGTTTATTTTTTCTCTCACTTCATAATTCTCCTTTCTCTCACTTCATAATTCTCCTCTCTTTCCAACAATATTCTCTCACCTCATAATTACATTATTAAAGGGGTAAATAAGGAAATTTTTTACAAAATGACACTTATTGTGTAACAAAAATTTATTCCTAAAATGACACTTATTTTGAATTGGATGTAGTATTGTTATTATTATTACAAAAAAAAAAAAATCATTTTAGGGACAATATAGTAATTTACTAAGAGTAACTCATTTACCACATATAAAGTGAATAGCCGGATTAATAGTCACACATTTCTTCACTTATTCCTTTAAGAAGTCTCATATAATAATTAAACAAAATAATTACACAAATAATTCAATTATTTCGTAAAGCCAAATTAATTATCTAATTTTTCTATACTGAAATTTTTATGGTATTATGCATACAATTTATAAAATTTATTTCTCTTATTATCAGAGAAATTGAAAATAGTACTTCTTTTCGAAATTAATAATTTAACTTGATAATAATTCATATGTTGTTCAAGTAAAACAAATTTTTAATTGAGCAGACACACATACAAATAAATTATATTTCTCCCTAAATAAAATTATAGTTCACATAAGATTTAAGTAATTCTTCCTCATAATAAATTCAAATTATTCATAGAACAAAAATTATTATTCTAATTTCTCTAATATAAAGTTATATTGGATATTACAGAAAGTCTAGTCAAAATAACTTGGTCTTTTATTGACCAAAACTCCTAGTGAGTCAAAAGTACTACAAAAATAGACATTAGAAAAATTATAAGAACTGTTTCACACATTATAGAAGAAGAAGAACAAGAAGAAGAAGAAGAAGAATGTGAGTGAGCAAGGTATTACATCCTCCCCAACTTAAAGAAATTTTGTCCTAGAAATTAATCCAAGTCACATGTTATAATAATTTTGGATACCTCTTTCTCTTTTGATCTTCAGTTTCCAAGTTCTATCTTGTACTTTGGGTTCTCACCAAACTTTAACCATTGGTAGCTAAGCTAACCAAATTCATGCCGTGTCATATCTCTATTTTTCTGGAGGTGAATGGGGCGTCAAATTTTGTATGTTTCTCTCTAAAAATCTTCTTCTTCGGTTCTTACTCTTTTTGGCATATATAATTTTTTTAACAATAATTTGTTACTTCTTGGTCATTCATGTAAAAATCATAATTCTCTCTCTTTCCACTTCCTTCTTCAGTTAAGGTATCATACTCATATTCTAGGACTAATTCTTCCTTTCCTACTCCCACTTCTAGAGATAAAACTTTGCAAACAACTTGTGCATCAGTCACGACATTAGTCTAGACGATCTCAATAAGAAATGAAGTAGTTGATTTCGTGTCTCCTAAAGTTTTCTGTGAGGTCCTTGTGATAGCCTTATTATCTTATGTACGTACTTTAGAACAAGGGGTTGAGTTACCAACTCGAGAGGGAAAGAAAAATTGTTGAAAAAATCATCATTAAGAGAAAATTAGCTTTCATGAAATTATCAAAGAGCAAAACATAGTAAGGTAAGGTTGAAACAACTGACTGTTAAAGAAATTATTGTGAGTGATTAGAATAGAACACTTTCATTAAGTGAAGAGAAGGAATCATTGGATACTTAAGCCTTAGTAAAAGAAATATATTTATAGGGAGTAATAGGAATCATTGAGTAAAAGATGAGCACATAAAATTAAAATTACTTGGCGAAGAAAAAGAAAGTTTTGTGCAACCAAAAGGACTACAAGATAATTAGGGTGAAAAGATTGAGCAATTAGTAACATTAGAATTTAAGAAGGAGACAAAGTTAAAAGAGATCGCCCAAGCCAAGATGTACTAAATCAAATGCATGAAAATGAAACATGAACTAAATAGAATAAATCCAATGATGTAAGAAATAGAATACCAACATAGAGACGTCATAGAAAAAGCTAAGCACAATGTTGGTGAGTTTATTGAGGATTGATTACGAATAGCGATTTAAGTGGATAAGGTGGCCTTGGTTAACCAAATCTTAAGAGAAAACCCATGGTAACAATAAATATTGGGAGAAAGTGGTTCACTTAAGGAAGCTTAGAAGAAAGAGGGAAAAGGCGAGATCACAAAGATCGAGTCATCTTCCAAAGGAATTACCACTATGGCTTTTAATCCTTTATTCAATATATCCGTGTATAAAGGAAGTGTTTTCCTTCCACCGGCAAGTTTAGCTTAGTTGCAGAGATAAATTTTCTCTTGGACTTTTGGAGGCTCTTTTTACACTTCTCGCCCATGAATAGAACATATTTTTCCGAATTGTTAGGTTGAGGGAAATACAAAGATCAAGAATCCTTCAACGATGTGGCATTAATATTCCGCCGGCCCCACGAAATTCTAGATCTCCGTGCCAATCCTGAGCTTCTTCCAAAACGTGATTACATCTACTCTAAATGGGTTTCTTTAATCTTATCCTTCTTACCACATGTACTAAGGTTGAAACTATTCCCAACTAAAATTCATATTACTAAACTTGGCAAGAGCTTACACTCCCTTAACTTTCCCAAGAAAGTTTTCACTAATAAAGTATATGGTAATTTTTAATCTTAGTCTTCAGAAGAATTATCTTGATCTTCCTTACACATACCCATACTATACCAAGTTTATAAATTTTAAACTATCACTCCAAACTATAACCTTATACTTGTAATAAAGTCTACCAACTTCCATCCTTACACCAAGAGAGGCATCACTAGTGATTTAAATGAAAATTCTAAAATACCATGATGCTACTAAGTACGCATCAAAGTCGCAGTAAAATATGTAGAACAAAGGCGAATTAGTACATTTGAAGCTCAGTCTTATTTTTTAGCGTACCTTCTATCACAGTCGAATCTGCTCCGAAGTCCTCATGGCTTAGGATGAGCACTTTATCCTTCATTGTGGCTTCATGTTGTTTTGTCCATTCGCCACATTCGTTTGGTTGGTTAGATATGGTTGACAGGCAGGTTTTCCTGGGTCCGTTCGAGATAACTTTGGGCAATTTTTCGCCAAATGAGTATGGTCACCACAATTAAAACACCTTCCATGTGTGCCTCTAAACCAGCAGTCCCTCTCCTTGTGTCCTTTCTTTCCACATGAATGGCAAGGTACCACTTTCAAGACCGTTCCCATCAGTGTAGTTTTTGCTTGTTTTCCTTTACTCTTCGATCGACTGTCGTTTCGATAGTCATTTAGCAGGGAAGTTTCTTATTATTGGGATCGTTCTCGCAGTCATTCTCTCTATGTCTTCATTCTTTGTTTGTGTGGCGGCATCTACAACAATTACCTACCTTGTAGGCAGCATCTAATTCCCACAAATTCCACAGCTGTTAATACCAAACTCAAAAGTCACTCAAGCGATAAATGTTGTAGCTATTAATGGAATACAAAATTTCAATGTATGAAGTTCACAAAAGCTAGGTTTGCGTAAGTATGTTGTTGATTGAAGAGGTTTTTGCTTCAATTTTTATATGTTTTCAATCTATCACACCAATAATATTAGCGATGGAATAAATAAAAATTTTAAAATTAATAATAAAATTCCACTGCTGATCATACCGATGTTATAAATATAAAATAAATAGTTAAAAAAAATTAAACTTCTACCACTGGTTCGTCATACATCAATTAACAGAAGAAATATAAATTTTAAAATTTTAAAATTTTAAAATAAAATAATAATAATAATAATAATAATAATAATAATAATAATAATAATAATAATAATAAACTAAGCCTTAGTCTCAATAAAATTTTAAAATAAAATTAATTGAGAAAATTAAAATTAAAATTCTTTCTGATGGATTAGTTAAAAATCATTTAATAATAAAATTTTAAATTTTATTTTCTAGTCATAACATAGTTAGTTATATAGATATTTTAAGGATTGCTAAAATTTTCCTAAGCTTTATTACATTTTTTTTATAACGATATTTAGTTATAAATACATTGGTAACTATATTTTCATAAGTCAGCAAGTTGGCCTCTTGTAGATGAGATTATTAGAAAGGACAAATAGAAGAGCAAAGAATAAAGAAATCTTAAAGGGATTGCTTTACGACCCCTTAATGGAACTTAAAACCAATCATTGCCCCATCCCATTCCCTTTTATTGGATCACATAAAACACAGACAACTGCAAATCCTTGTCTCAGCCAATCTGATGGCAAACAATTTGCATATGACAAAACGATGGATGGGGACAAAGATGTTGGTGATTCGGCCATCCATGCCCGAATAGAATTCTAAATGGTCGGCCTCAGATTCTTTCAGTTGAGATTCATTGATATACTTCAAAGCTGAATGGGCATTTGGAACTTAAAGATTTGCAGATAATATATATATCTCCCCAAGATTTTGGTTTTCATGGCCTACAATATCTGTCTTTACAGCTCAAGATGAAGATATAGATTGAAGATAAGAAAAGGAATGCACAGAGAAGATGGTTTCCAGGTAAGCATGGGAATGCTATTTGCCTATTTCAAGTTTTGACTTGCATGTGAAGATTTTTCATCGCCAACTAAGAAAGATCAGACAACACATCTGCCAACAGTCAATGAAATGCGGAGAGTTGCTTTGTTAAAATTGATTTTTCAGTCATTAACATTCAAGGATTTTTCACTCAAACTAAATATTTTACAAAAGTGGTCGTCATATTCCATGAGGGAAAAAAAAGTACAAATAGCGTTACCTTTCCTTTGCAATGAAGAAATTAAAGTATTTCTGCACATCTCAATGAGAGGTCTACCCACCACATGGGCACATCATTCGGACTCAGACTCTTTCTGCAATTCGTCTCTTCTTTTTCTTGGTCATTTTTGATGACCTAAAGATGACTCATGCAACAAAAGTTGAGATCCAGCAACTTTCTTCATCCCTATATATATGCCGTTGATAAAATTTTAGTGGCATCTACCACAGAAAGCTTCCTACTCTTGCATCCCTCTGAGTACGACTCTGCAGCAGCCTCTTAGATAAATAAAACAAGCTAAGGAAGATGAAACTGTACCTCTGCAATGATGGAATTATGCAGAACCAATCTCCAAAACAGGTGATTGGAATCCGAATCAGATCAGGGGAAAAACTACTGCTTGATATCCCTTCAACTTCAAATGAATCTTCCAAAACGGAACAAGGTAAATGACTTCGTAGAATTCAATCTCCTAATCTATGTCCGCGTTCTAGAACTAATGGAAAGCTGTGATCATTATAATTGATTTTCCTTGGAAACGCAGGAATGGCATATTCAGTGACTGGGAGGGTGAACAGACTTGGAGAAAAAGTGGATAGTTTTGCGCAAGGCATCCGAGAGCACTGTAACTACTATAGCCATGATCCATATTAAACTTTGCATCCTTACTGTTATATATTGATATCAAGCAAAAAATCCTGGCTTTAGCTCATCATTGCATCTAATTGATTTATCATTTCATGATTTTATATATTCTAGGATTATGGCTAACATTTTTGTTTCAAATTTCCAGTAAGATTAGCACCAAAATTGACGGAAACTCTCAAGGGGAAGGTGAGCTTGGGGGCCAGAATTCTTCAAGTAGGTGGAGTGGAAAGGGTGTTCAAGCAGATATTCAATGTAGGAGATCATGAGAAGCTGTTCAAAGCTTCTCAATGCTACTTGTCAACAACTTCTGGTCCAATTGCAGGCTTGCTCTTTATGTCAACTGAGAAGATTGCCTTCTGCAGTGAGAGATCAATCAAGATTCGTTCCCCATCAGGAAAATTGCTTAGAGTCCGTTACAAAGTATTAATCCCTCTGACAAATATCAAGGCGGCGAATTCGAGTGAGGATGTAGAAAGGCCATCACAGAAGTATATAGAAGTAGTTACTGAAGATAATTTCGAATTCTGGTTCATGGGATTTCTGAATCATAGGAGGACTTTGAGGTGCCTTAACAAGGCAATTTCTAGAACACAATGAGCAAATTCCTATAAATGTGTATAGGAATGGTACAAAAAGATCTGAGGTACTCTGTCAACTTTTTGTTTGTGCAATGGGTTAATACTCCATTTTCTTTTATCCCAATAGGTTTCAAGTTTACTGAATGATTTTAAAAGGATTGTCCTTTTTTTTTTTTAATTATTATTCTAATTTGGACTAATTATTGAAAGTTTCCAACAAAATCCAAATTCAATGAATCACACATCAATGCTGTTTTTAATTTAAATATATATAATGATCCAAACCTACAGTATTTGAAGTAAAAAGTCATACACTCAACCATGACATAGCAGATATGACAAGGTGGGGGCACCCAAAAGAGGGGGCGTGCCGCGGGGGTGGGGGAAGGGTAGATCAGCATAAGTGTATATAACAATCAAATCTTAAATTACCGAGACTACAAATCTAATACTCAACCAATCAAAATATAAATATATATATATAGGCAACGAATTAAATACTATTTAATATATAGTGATGGAATCCTAAATTATCCAAAAACTGTCGAACACTCAACTATTGAAAAAATAATTTACTTAGTAGCAAGAATTTGATCGCTGTGTGCTAGGGGGCGTTTGAAGACCAAGGATGCACTTGTATTGATTTGTCTTGTCCACTATGTAAAGTACATAGAAAGACGACTAACCATTTACTTTTCAAGTGCCCAGTATCTGCATCAATCTGGACAAAAATTAGACTGTGATTGGGCCTGCCACAAGCATTGAATACAGCGGGCTCTTGTCTTAGGTGGTACAAGCATGCAAACCGCGGCTCTTCATGGATTGCAAAGGCTAAAGCTACTGCTATATGGCTGCCATGTTCTATTACATCTGGACTGCAGTAACAAGGCGTTATTTGAGGGTACCGTGTGTCAATCTCTGGATATTTCGAAAAAGATAAAAATACATGTGTACACTGTTATTTTCACATTATACCCTAATGTCCTGACTAGTTTAGAGAATAGTATTCAGCTCTGCTAGTTAATAGTCATCTTGACTATAAATTAGTAAACATTCATGTAAATTCTTTTTTATCAATATAAATCTTTTACATTGCGATAAAAAAAAAGAAAAAGAATTTGCTCACAACGTGAATGGAACGTACAACGTGAATGGAACGCCGCATTTGTTGTCAATTTTTTAAAATTTTTCTTCATTTAAAAAATTTTAAATCAGTCGATCAAGAGCATGGTACAATTATACTGCAAATTTGTACATCATTAAATGTAAAGTTTTACTCTGGGCTGCCCTAGATAGTTTAATTATACATCAGGTATACATCAGGCAAGTTTGATTTTGGTTTAATTGGATATAAAATTGATGAATGATTACCTCAATGTCCAATTTGACAGGAAGGCTGTTCTGATGGTACACATTTTCATCCTACTTAGTCAGGAGGGCTGATTCGGCCCAATCAAATCAAATCGACCACAATACATTCGCATTCTTCCCATTTTTACAAGATACTTCCTACTTTCGAATGTCTAAAATATTTAAAAAATTTATAGAAATTCGGTTTTATAAAAACATATTAGAAAATATAAGCCTAACTCAATCAAAAAAGTTGTTTTGTAAATAAAAGATTGTCCAAAACTCATTAGAAACAATTTATCAGAACAACTAGTGGTAAAATAATTCAGCACACCCCTATGCCTAAGATTGGAGACATCTGCAGGTGGCTCAACATCAAACTTAAAGGGGCTCTCATACTATATTAAAAAATAAACAGATTTAGTTTTACTTTCAAAGACGTATATATAGTAGGAAGAGCATTGTCCAAGATTTACAAGAAGTAATTTACCACAACAATCAGTTGATGTAGAATAATTACACACCACACAAGATTAAACATTTATACTCTTAAAAAAAAAAAAAACAAATGCAATACATATAATATGAATTTTTTCCCCCTTACTATGGTAGTTTATAAAATCTAAGTACACAAATTTTTGTCCAAAGTATTTACAACTTTATCATAGAAAATTATACAAGAGCTGATGGAAAGGAGATTCGGATTTTATTATTATTATTATTTTTGGAACGGGTTATAATTCTGATGATATTCCATTTTCTTGCCGCTTTTATAGGCAACCATGGCAGCGGGTTGCTGAAAATTTTGCATGAAGAAGGAAAAGGCAGATTTGCTATTTTAGGGCTTATGTTGATAAAGTTAAAATTTGAACACTGAAATCTTAGTATTCCAGTAATAACTATTGAAACTTTAAGTATAGAGGCTCAATCCAAAAACAAAAAATTTGAAAGTGAACACTAAATTAATTTTACACTATATTTGATTAGAAGTTAGATTAAATAAAAAAGAACAATTATCATTTGGTAGTGTTTGTTGTGAGAATGCAGATAGTCGGGCCAACTATATAGTGAACGGGTTAATGTTTCCTTTTGGCATAGTAAGCCCTACGATTCTAGACATAGCCATCATTTTAGGGTTGGCTATATTTAGGGAAGACATACCCTCTTACCAATCTGCAAATTTTGCTGATTTTAACATTATTCATAAAAGGGTAGCCCTTTATTCAACATTTGTAAATGCCAATGCAAGAACTGGTGGGGTTTCTAACAAAGAAAATGCTGCTTTCCTGCTTTGTTGGCTTTGCAAATATATACTCTACTCTTCCTCCTTTAGTTGGTCCTTGATTACTTCTATTATGTCTCCTTGATTTTGTCCGGCAAGACTGGGGGCCTTTTTGCATTGATATTGTCTTTACTTTACCATTCATTTTCCTTCTTTACACCAATAACGCAAATGATGACAAAGCCATCCCTTTGCTTGGCCCCTTTTGGGTTTTGAAATTGTGATTCTACCAATATCTGCCCGAAATTGGCCTCAAATGAGTGGATGCCTCATTAAAGAACTTCCATCCAAAAGCAATTCACTGCTTCTGCTCTTAGGTTTTTTCTGCCAATTCTCCCACTAATAAAGGCAAGAAGGATAAACTTGCCAAAATTTGTGAAATTGCTTCCTTCCTTTATCAGACTAGGGAAAGAACAACTTGTTGTGAGGTTTTTAGATGTATAAAATATGGGTCATCAGAATGCAGTCGTTATGCACCAACAAATTTAAAACCCTAGCTCCTAAATGTATAGTTTAGTAGGAAAAGGGTGTTGATCTACTAAGGAACAAGATAAGTATATTCCATAAGAAAGTTCCCTATTCCCTCTGATGAACATTCTTGTCATCAATCAATCCAGTTAATTCTCATGAAATTTTATTGATATGTGCTATTTTTGTCATTATTTTATGTGTCATATGTGGTACAGTTGAGAGGAAATTGTAATTATATCACTACTCACCCTTACCCATTCACCTTATTTATGTAGGATTTGTAGATGAGAAGATAGTTGAGATGAATGTGAAAAGGGTTGAAAAATGGAGTTGAAGAAGCAAAGTAGCTAGAGTCCAAGGAGGCAAGTCTCCAGATGAAGCCATTCCAACAGAGCAAAAGCTCTGATAGTTGGTGGCGCTACTAGGGATGAAGGGAGCTATGCGGCTTGCCACCATGATTTTGAGAATTCAGGGAGCAAGTGGCGCCGCTTGATCCACACTGAATAGGGCCATTTCTGCAAAATTCAATAGTGATTTTTATGGGATCAAGAAGCTATAAATAGAATACAGAATGGAAACCCTAAAGAGGGCGTATAGCAAATAAAGAGATGGTTGAGAGGCATGGCAACAAACAATATTTCGGAGAGAAGAGGAGCATTGCTCAAAAGGAATTTAGAATAGGAGATGAAGATAAACATTTTAATGAATTTTCTTCTATCCCTTTTTTTGTATTTTTAATTAACAATGATGTTTTGAATTTCTTTATTATATTCCAATGTGTTGAATCCAATAACTTGGATCTTGTATTAAATTGCCTTTAGATTGATTAATTACTATTTTTAATATTTTATTACTTGAGCTTATTGTATCAAATTAGTTGTTTTGGACTAATTGATTTAATATCTGTTTTCCTTTGATTGACTTGAGAGATGATATTGGAGTATAGAACTGGGTAATCAATGAAATAGGAGTGTTGTCTAGAGATAGGGGTATTACTTTCTTCCAGATTATCTTTGAGGGTTGTGCACATAATGTACCCTTAAATAATGAGATAGAGATAACCATTAGTTTTCCTGAAGGGTACAAAATCCATAATTTGAGAAGGAGTAGAATTCATTGTTATAACCCATTTATTGTATTGGATTAGTAATTTAACTTTCCAAGTTCTCAATTCATTATTTGCCTATTTCTTAGGGTCTTCTATTTGAATGCTTGTCTTTTACTTGTTCTCCGCACTTTTTAATGTTCTTGTTGCCAATCCTGTGTCCTTGGGTTCCATACATGATAAAAGGAGATATTGTTTTGATCAAAAGGAGGCAGCACATGCTTCATCAGCCTCAACTAAATAGTGCCCAGACAAAATTCATATTTGGAGTAGACTCCCTGAAAGAGGATTAGGGGTTCTTGATTTCTTGGGCTATTTAAGACTTTTACAATGTTTCTTTGTTTCTTCAATTTTTCTTTGAGTGTTTATTTTGTTCTTTTCATTGTCTTGTAGTTTTTCTTTTTTAATTGTTTGTACTCGTTGTAGCTTGGGTTCATTCTTCCATGATCATATTTTCTTACATGGTGAACTTAGAAGCTCCTCTAGCTGTGACCCTTTAATTTTTTCACATTACAGAATTTGGGAGTATTGCTTTCTTTTTTCCTTCTATTTTAATTCATTTTTCTAGTTGTTCTTGAATTTTTCTTCTCCCATAAATTAAGGACAATACATGTCTTATGTGCGGGGGAAGGGGAATCAGTACTTTTTTAATATTTTTGTTCGGTTTTCATGATTATTGGGCCAAATTTTTTATTTTTGAAAATTTTATTTTATTTTATTTTTTTGCTTATTGTTAATAAATGTGGTCGAGCTATTTTTAGCTTTGGAATTTGGCTTGCTACATATTTGGTGGATTTAAATGATAGAAAAACTTGTTTCCTTGGTTAGATATGTGCTAAGTCTTGAGAATTTGAGTTAATTTTGTTTACGTCTTAATAGATGATGTGAAGCTTTATTGTTGAATTTTGGGTGTAGGTTGTGTGATGAAATATATGGAGGTAATAATGATTGGTTTTTATTTTATGGCTTTCTAATAAGTTTTTAAAATGTACAAATTTCCTATTTTAACTTTGCTTTAATGGCTACTAATTCCCACCCTTTTACATTATTTCATGTAAATTGGTTGCCTAAAGATATGAAGAGGAGATAAGGTGGAAAGAGCATAGAAATGAGATGAGAAGGGAGATAAATGGCGACTCTCAAGCCAACACAGGTGGCTCTACTTAAGTTTAGAAATGTCAAAGTGCCAAGATACTGGAAGTTACTAGCGCCATTCCAAATGGAGTAAATGGCATCGTTCAACTAAGATATTCTTGAAAAATCAATCAGCAGAATGTCAACGACATTGGTCAATTTGATAGAAGTAGTGTTGTTTATCTGTCTAGATTAGAAAAGAAAAACATAAGTGGTGCTAGTTAAGCTAACTTAGGACGTGTCGTTTAACTTTGTAGAAAGCCTTTGTTTTGTGAAATTTGCAAATCTGGCCTTGGGGAACCCATAAATACCGATATTTTAACCTTACAAAACAAGGGTAAAATATTCTAGGGAAATAGAGACCTCAAAGAACTCAAATGAGACAGCAAGAGAGGGAAGATCAAGGTAAATTTAGAAGTGAAGAGGATTGTCCATGGATTTCACTAAAGAAGAAGGACAAATTTATCTATGAGCATTTTTTTTTCCTTTTCTTTGTAATTTACTTGGCCAATTGTTGATGTTTTGTGGATTTAAGGGGTAATTGAGGGTTGTACCTTATTTATGTCTTAGATTTGATTATTTACTATGGATCTATTAATTTCAATCTATAATATTCAGTTACTATGGTTTTATTATGTAGAATTGGTTGGTTGGGATTTACTAATTTCTTCAATTAATTTGTTCTATCTTAATGATTCTAAAAAATAAGTTTAAGATATTGAACACCTGATGAGTGCCTAAAATGTACTTAATTATTGTTATTTATGCCATAATTGCTCATAATTACTAAATCGATGACTACGTAATTCCTTTATTTTTACCTTATTTTAATTAGATTTGATAAGAAAAAGATTTGTTGAAGAAACAAGGTGATAAAGTAGCATAAAGGTAGTTCAAAAAACATAACCGACACTTGTTAGTTCATCCTAACAGGCGCTGATTCAATTCAGAGATAAGAAAAACTCAAACTACTGAAGTAACCAGTGCTAGTCTAGGTCGTTAAATAGGTGCCAATTCTATTGAAATGTATGCTCAAAATAGACTATGTATTTTTGTATTTTGGAAAGTAATACATTTCATCCATTAATGGTTATTTTTATATATATATTTGTACATTAAGGTTCAAGTGTGTTAGCAAGTGATCTACATGATTGGTCGTACTTTCATAGTAAGATGAAGATCATGGGCTACGAACATACAAGCTAAAATGTTCTTGATCAATTGATGAAGTTGGGTGTTTCATCTAGGTTTAGATCATTACACTACGATTTCCAAATGAGAAATGATTTACCTTTAATCAGTGAGTAGTATTACACCCTACTAAAATATAACACAATAGGGGTCAGGGATGTCGCCCCGTCCTTAGGACCTCGAGTCTTTATAACTAGGTGAAAATGATAAAAGGGATTAAAACTTAAAACCTTTTACAACTCATGAATACTTATACATAGTCTGGGAGACAAAACCAAATAAAATACAAGTTTTCAATAAATGTTGTAAAAATATAAAGTCCAAGTCTTGGATCCTAATAACTTCCCACTTTGTTAAAACTGGCACTCCCTGAAAACCACGATTGAGAATTGTGTGAGAAATACATCTCACTAAGTCATGTGTGTGCTTTTGGATAATTTGAAATACTTTCATGATGTAAGTTCAAAACTTGATAGAAAATGTTGTAAGTCATTGCATACTCATCTTAAAAGACTTAGAGTGGTTGTTTGCATCCTTTGTATAACAATATAAAACAGAATCAATACAGAGTTAGATGATTTTTTTTTTTTTGGCCCAAAATAAACTACTCATTAAGTTTTCTCAAAATGGTGGACTATAAAATCCTATATCATAGTGCTAAGGTATTTGATACAGAACCCTGCTCTATGACAAGACACTATGAAATCCTACATCATAGTGTCAGTCGGTGACTGGCCTATTAGTGAGATGCTCCTCCATCTCTCACTAAACTTACCACTTGTCCAACTCCGAATTACAGTCCTACTTCGAATTCGTTGCTAAATTGGACCAACCTGACTTACTAGTATTGTTGCCCCATCCGAAAAGAGATCATACCCTAGAAGTGGCTATCAGCCAGAGTACTCACCCAATTCTTCAAAGGATAGCACCAGTAGTTTACCTTTATTGAGTACTCAACATAACTTATCCTTGGTTGGGGACATTTTCAAACAAATACAATTCAGTCAACTTAAACACGCACACATGGTATGGTGTATTTATCATAACTTTATTGTAGAAACTTAGATTTCATTTTGAAAATATTTTTTTGTGACCAAGGTGCCATTGGTTTTAAAAGGAAAGGTTTAAACCATTCATCCATTTCAAGTGTTCAGTTCTTCAAACAAAATTATATAAACAACAAATGACTTCTAAGATAAGTATTATTTATAAAGAGTTTATGCAATGACTTACTCGCTTAGATCTTCTTGATAAACCAGTCACTAAGTAGATAGGTCTAGAATCCCAACTTCCTCTGATAAATTATGCAAAAAAAAAAAAAAAAAAATCCTCTTAGATTCTACTAAACTAGCCTAATACATCAAGCTATTTAAGAAACCACATCACTCAATTCCTAAATAAATAGTTGAACAAAAAACCCACATCACAAGAGTCATCTTTAACAAACAATTAAAACCTTATTCACACGTGTTAATCATATCTCTTGCAGTAACTCTCTAACAAAACAATTAGATATATTAACCAAATCATAGTAGTCTTTATCACCTCACATGTTCACATGCCAAAATCCCAAAATGTAATACCTTATCATCACATAAGCAATCTAATAACAGAACAAGATTGTCATGGGCAACTTGATCATAAAGATGTACAAGTAAGATAATCTTCCCTACATGAGTATAATTAATAGACAAGATGCTTAGATCTAACATCAATATACTCATCAACCCAAAAAGGATTCCTTAGACATGTTCACTCTAAACCATCATACATTAGCATCTATATCCTACTTATAAATCAATATGAATCAAACTACTAGTAGTAAAATCTCAATACACACATTCCATAAGATCCAAGTATAGCATGTAAATCTAGCATGCTCATCTCCTATGCAATTAATATTTCACCACCAATTCTCATATAATACCATATCCACAATCAACAATATTAATAAGTAAAATCACTACTCTTGTCATGAAAGTAGAACAAACTTCTTATACTTGGCCTTCAAACACACTCAAAGATTACATAATTTACTATATGACAAAAACCATCAAGATTCAAACATTATTTGTGGTAAAGAGAAACTTTGGTTCAGCCATGAAAAATCTGGGATTTTTGTCCTTTGTAGAATACGCATGCCTTACCTTAACAAGCAAACTACAATGATCAAATAAGGGAAGAAAAAGTCAAGACCAAACATGTTTCAGTTTATCTAAAAAGAAGAAGGGAAAGAGAAGGAGATAGAGATGAATCGAGAGAAAAAAGGAGTGAAAAAAATGGAGTTTTACCTCATCTTGAGTGGAGTAGGACGAGAGTAATGGAGCTTTGAGATATCTTGGTTTTGGGAGAGAGAGAGAAAAGGGTGAGGAGTGTGTGTGTTTTTGTTCGTGTGCGTATAAAGATGAGTTAGGCCAAGAGTGCTCATGTAGCCTTTGGTTGTTTTCGATTTTTGTGTAGGGTGGATAAGAGAAGAGGAAGTGATTTTGATGGCATTTAAAGAGGCTGAGTAGCCTTACGGTGTGTGTATGTCGCCGTTGGGTTGATGAAGAGGAGATGGTAGCATTGTGTGCTAGTGGAGACTAAGTGTCAAGTGTGACCTTAGCTATGTATTTTGTGGTTTTGCATGGTATAGGATTTTTTTTTTTTTTTTGTGTAATGGGAAGAAAGCTAGAGGGGTGAGGCTGAGAGCCCCTTTTTCTTGTGTGTGAGCTGTTTCACCTTTTCCGAAGAAAGGCCTCACTAGATTTCAGACTCCAAGGATGGAAAAGAGAATGGATATTGTTTGAATTTGAATTGAATGTTAAATTGCAACTTGCTTTGAATGAAGAAGGAAATTACCGTGGGGAGTTGTACTTGACTAAACTGAGAATGGAAGTTTATTTTGTTCTTGATTTGTTTCTTGAAAATTGGTCAACTCTAGGGAGGAAGATAGAGGCTTAAGTGGCTGAAATGAAGAGAAGAGAATCACCCCTACTTAGCTAGGTGTTAAGAATTCAAAATTAAAAATTTAGGAAGGGAAAAAATTTTAATGGAGGCTGGTTTGGCAAGAGTCTCAATCTCCATTATTTACTTTCCAAATATGGTGTGTGATTGTGGTGATTATTGTAATGTAGCTAGTTGCATACTATAAAAAATCATGCTATTTTCGGCAGCCATAAAACTACCATAAATGGTGCATGGGCCATCGTATATATCATATAAATTGGTCCTACTGTAGTTTTCAATCCATTACAAATATTGGCATCGTTTATACTATACGACGGCCCAAAAATCATTGTATAAATTATTTACATTAGTTTAAACGATGGCTCTCTATTTCCACTGTAAAAACCTCAAAAAATTATTATATATAGTCAATTCAAATGAGACAGAATTCACGATATCTATGAAGCCATCATTTAAAATGTTACTATATTATACGGTTCTCTACCCGTCGTATATCGTTCAAGATATTTATACTACAATTTTTGGGCCGTTGTATATATTGTTATATTGGGCTAATCAATATGATAGTCATCAGTGTGTTGTTTATAGCTTTATATAAGATGTTGTAATTTGGCCGATATATACGACAATCCTTAGTGTGTCATATATAAGTTTGATTTTATAAGAGGATTTCTTTAGTATTGTAAATAATTCAAATATATATGACAGTCGTTGGTATGCCATTTCTTTACTGTCTTATGTGTAAGCATCGCAAAAATATGAATATCATATTTAATATTTTTTGTAGTGGTTATGATAAACCTTGGGGGGCGGGGGGGAGTGAATAAGGTTTATGGCAAACAATTTCAAACTTTAAGGATCTTCAAAAAATCATAAAGCAAGAACCAAGAAGGTGAGTGAGCCGAATAAATATTGTCCGTGCAGCTTTGAATATGCTACAAAAAAACTTTCAAATCTCCGCCAAATTATGGAAAGAAGATCTATATTTAATATGGATAATTTCAACAATAATAACAGATTCACCAACCTATATAAAGTCTTTGATTAAAATAATAAGTGCAAGAAGGAGTATAATACTTGTGTTCACAATGACAGATTACTTTGCAGCTGAAGGAGTGTAGACAGAAATATTTTAAATCACCACTAAATGACGAGAAAATGGTCTATTTTAAAGATGAGTCGCTGAGATAACAAATAAGACTTACTATAGAATGATAAAGTCTTTAAATCTGATCAACAATTGCAAAGATAATGATAGAATTCTTTGATAGATAACTAGAGAAAATGAAACGACAAAGTGTAGATAAAATGCAAAAGAAAAAACACAAGGATTTATAGTGGTTTGATCCTCAACTGATCTACATTTACTACCTTAAGTACCCACTTAAGGATTTCAATACAATCACTAAAATTTTTTTCCCAAATCAATAGTGGTAGGCTACACCAATCTTATACAGAAGATCACCACACTTGGTTTTACACCCAATCACTTCAATCACAATAATCAAGGCTCACCCAAACTGGGTTTTATACCACAACCTTGATACATTCACCAAAACAAGGCTCGCCCCCAAGTGAGTTTTATACCACAACCTTATTATATAGGCTGATAAAAGATAGAGTACAAAAATAACTCACAAATTGAGTAGATATGAACAACTAAGCATAAATACTTTTTTTTACCTTTGGAGCAATTTGATTTCACTTTAAAGCATAATGAAAAGGGAGATTTTTATTTTCTAAAGTGTAGGAGTGTTTCTGAGGAAGATAGCACAAAAATCTTGTAAAAAATCATGTTTTGAAAGCTTTTATAAAAGGAAAAATTAAGATAGCAACGGCTAGTAATGACTAGTTTCTTGCTATCAGATTTTCTAGAATTTTGGACTCTAGGATCGGACAAGGGTGCATCCAAAAGGTGAGTCCAAAATGACAGTTTTCTAGGCAAAAATATTTTGACACTGTTTTAGACGAAAATTTTGAATATAGAGTCCATCTAAACTACTCAATCCAAACATCTGAAAGCTTACTCTTTTGGAATCATTTTATTTGTGTGCTCACGGTAGAAATAAATTGAATCATAAGATAAAGAGACATCGGAATTTTACAAATAATACCTTAACAACGATTCTTAGTCTAAAGTTCTTTCACAAGGACTTCTTGATATGCAATCTCTTAGGCTTATCTTCTTCTTGATCACCTATTCTTAGATTCCATTGCTCAAGAGTTGCTTAACGATCTTATTTGCACACCTTGGATGAATTGAGGTCAAACATGTCCTATCACATATAGATCACATAAGTTAGTTCTCATAAATATTTGTCATAAGTCAAAATATAGGAAAATGCCTTTAGGACTAACAATCTCCTCCTTTTTTAGTAATGACAGACTTAATGGAATTGTGACATGACAACAAGGATATGTATAGTATGGACATGTTAGACCGAGAGAAACGAGAATATTTTTAACAAAGAAGCATTCTCTCATTATAGGACTCAATGAATGTCTATGAGATTAAGATAAGAAAACTAAGTATGTACTCACAAACATAGCTCAATGAGCCTTTGGCCTAACCTACATCCTTATCCTCCTTCCTTCCATCAAATGACTATTCCACAAGAGAATAGTCGCAAATAGTAGTCACAAAAAAATGTATAGTTATATACACAAGGAGGTATAAAATATAAATTATAAAATGCAATGTTCCCCCTTAATATGTGCATATATGAACATAAGACGTAGAGCCATGAAGTGCGTTTTGATAGTAAGACTAGATTCAAAATTTTAGACTTCCAAAATATGTATCCAAAATAGGGTAAAATTAGGTAGAAGTTAGCCTTAAAAAAAAACCTCATTTTTGGACTGGTCGTTTGGATTAAAGAAATGTGAGTCCATAACTCCCTTTGTGTATGTGCAAGGTAAAAGGGAATTTTCACAAAGATAGATCAGCGGTTTTTAACTGAACCCAGTTTTCTCAAGGTATTTAAAACACAAGGAATTTGTCGTGCAACAAGAGAAAATTTTCATAAGCATAAATATCCTCGTCATCCGAACATTTAATAAAATGCAAATCACAACCATAATCAAGAAACAAATCATTAAGACAAGTTAAAATTAATTGGAATGCATGATGAACTCGTACCCATTCTTCACAATCCGCATTTTCAAGCCATAACCATAATCAGTCATAATTCATCTTAAGCTATATGAATTTATAATCCTCATAAGCAGTCACAGTCATAATCCATAAGTTTCAAATCATAACCCTCATAAACCAACAATTAACCACAATATATTCACAATTCACAATCCATATTTATAAGGGCAAACACTAGTGGAAGAGATATCACGATAGCAAATCAAAATTTGCACAACACAATATTTGATCAACCCAAATCTCAAAAATGTATTTCTCAGAATCATAAGCTTCGTGAGAAATTTTCCGTCTCTATATCACAATCTCTAGTCTAAGAAATTTTCAGTATCCATATCACAATCCACTCTAAGAAATTTTCAGTCTCCATATCACAATCTCCTCTCGGTCCGCAACACAGTTAGTTCGCAACATAGTCTCCATAACCATATCAAACCATCAATTCACAATCCCCTAACAATATATTTTTCTCCCCCTTTGTCATCAATAATAAAAAATAAAAAAAAAACAATAACAATAAGTAGTAAAGAAGCAATTAGTAGTAGATTGACAGTAATATCAGGAGAATACCCAGAACAGGGCTAGCAATAAGCAATAAGCAATAATAAATAAGTAGTAGGAAACTAGCAGTAATATCAATTAAAGATCAAAATAAAGATATTCATGAAAATATAGTGCAGAGAGCATGAAATTTGGCAGAATAAAATTGTGTCATTAGAATAAAAATTGGCAAAAAAGATCATCGATCGTCATGTGCCATATCTCACAGATAAGGATAGTCATAGGCTTAGTACTGGCATCTTTCTTTGAATGTTGTCCATCAATTCTACTAGACTTCTGTTTTACCATGGCATGCTTCTACCTTCAGCCAGATGAGCTGCCAAATGCACCTGGTTTTTCATACTTGGGAACATCCTTGTCAACAGTGGGTGCAGTAGTTGTGAGAACTTCAACCTCTTTTTTTTTTTACTTTCTCGTGCCTCCTCTGTGTCTTTCTCCTTTTCCTTTTCCTTTTGCACTTCTTACTCAGTGTGTTCAATAACATCTTTTCAACTTGCAGAGTGAAAATTTCCTCTGCAGGCATTTGTTCTTGAGGGGAAACGTGTTCTTCATATCATCGTGATACTTTTCTTCTATAGCAATCAATTTCTTTCCCAAAAATTTTTTTAGTTCATCTTTGACTTCTACACTCAGACCATCTAGCTTGATAGATAGTAGATTTATAGCATCCAAAATACTTTGAGTTATTCTACTTTCCTAAATTTTCTGCTTCCCTTTACTTGGTGTTTCCCATTGAATTTTAGACTCAACTTTTCTTTTTATTCATCCTAATATAGCAGATTTTCCTTGGCCTTTACCAATTTTTCTTCCTCTTCTTCAGGGGCCTCTCTAAGTAATATCCATTGATTCTCCACTGGAATGGACCCCATTTTCTCAAATGAATTTCTGTTGTAGATGTTTACCTTGCAGTGCTCAGGGCTAATGTAAACACCATTTGTAGAATCCTCATAGAGGGCTTATGGCCAAAACATAGTATCACCATGGTTGAGACCATATAATAAAACAATCTCCCCATTCCATTTAACCATTTGGCATTTCGATCACTTGAATTTCTAAAGCTCTTAGCACCGGTAAATTTCATCTCAAATCGACTTAGTTTAAAAAGAATTCATAATTTTTTTAGGCAGTTTGTTTAATTCAAAAGATCCTACTCCACCATCTCTGACATAAAAAGGTTCTGTTTAACATACGATGGTCAATCTCGAAATTCACTTCTCCAACTCTAGACATATACCACTGTACAATAAACCCGTTCATTATTTCCTCATGTCATTCCTTTCTCATATTCGCATAGATTTCTCAAACCAATGGGATGTACAGATTCTCATCAATTTAACAACAAAGCCCCTTATCTAAGATTCTCAACATATTCAGACTAACAGAAAAGTTCAAAAACACTTCAGTAATGAAAAACCTTAAAATCAACCCAATAGCCTACAATAATAGTTCTATTTCTAAACACCCAATCGTCAAACTTAAATTTACTTTTTTGACTTGAGAAATTGAGGTACTTGAGTGTCCGTGCTTTCCTCTTCTGGAGGTTGTTTTGATAATGTAATTTGAGGAGTTGGTTCATCAATAGCAACTCATCTTTCCTTCTTCTTCGTAGATATCAGTATGGTAGCAACTGATTCCTTTTTCATTATCTTGCATTTCTTGATCTCCTTTGTTGTTAGCTTGGCCTCTTAGCTGGGATTTGGAGTTTTACCATGGTGAACAAGATTGAAGGGTTTGATTTTTCTGGTTTTGGTAAAAGAATGAAGGTTAGAGGAAAGAGAAAAATGCTAAGACAAATGACAAATTTTTAAAATTTTTGAAATGAGAAGAATATTCAAATAGATTTGAATTCTTCTTGGGGTTTAAAAGGTATTGAAGAGTATAAGTACAATTTCGTACATTTGAGAAAGGTGATTTTTGAAAATAAGTAATGATATTCTGATAAGAAGAGAGAGTGTGTTGCGGTAAAAAAAAAAAAAAAAAAGGCTGGAGCTTTTAGAGCTTAAAAATTTGAACATTTGGACACAGATTGTCCATCTAATTTCCTTGTCCAAAAAGTGTGTCACATATAGTCAAAAGATACTGTGACTTTTTGCTTAAAATATGTTCCAAATACTACATCCAATATCTCCATCCAAAATCAGAAGATCATCTAGAATTCTGCAAGAATAAACAACCAATCTCTGGCAAAATCGTTTGTTACATAATTTAGTTATTTCCAAACATCTTCTCAGATGATCAAATCTTTCTACAACCAGTGGTTTGGTGATTATATCATCTTGTTTTGACTTCACAGCTAAGATCAACAATGATTTATTCTTTTGGATGGACAATTTTGTACTTCCAATCTTTCCGCAAATTCGGATCAATGTGCTACATACGTCTTTGCTTGCTATCTTTAGCTTGTTGTTCCTCTAGTTCTTCTTCTTTGGCATGGTTTTCAAGTGATGGAACTTCATGATGTTCAACGCCATTTTTCTTTGAGCTACCTACATCATTGTCATCTTTTCGTGCAAGAGATAAAGTCCAAGTAAATAAAAAATATCATCTACTAGTACATAAGTATACTTCTTACCAATTAGGCTAGTGGTCCTTACTGGTCTAAACAAATTCATATGTATTAGAATATTTGAGGTTAAAATCATTTTCTTGGATTTGAAATATGTCTCGGATTTTTTTCCAAAATGGCAAGCATCATTCAATTGATTTTTGTCAAATATTATTTTGGGCAGTCTTTTTTCAAGCATTTTTAAAGGATAATCTATTTAACAAATCAATAGAGACATTGCCTAACCTTCTATGTCAAAGATAGCCATCAATATCACATATGAAAAAGCATTTTTCTTCATGAGCAGTAGGATCATCAAGATATAATACATAGACATTACAAATGTGATTGGCAACAAAAATGATTTCATCAGTAGAATTATCAATGATAGGGCATGAACTTTTTTCAAAATTAACCTTGCAACATTTTTCACACAAAAGACTAATATTAAGTAGGTTGCACTTTAATTCATCAATAAATAATACTTGCTTGATAATGATGGAGGATTCCTTACCAATATTACCTATACGGAGTATTTTTCCTTTTTCTTATCTCCAAATGTAACATATTAATCATTTGTAGTTTGAATATTATCCATTCGTGTTGCATTTGCCATCATGCGTCTTAAGCATCCACTATCCAAGAATCACTTTGTGGAGCTCAATTCTTTGCAGCGGATGTACCAATTCATGAGATGGAAGAATAGCTTTTGGTACCCACATTTTCTTGGGTTAATGGGAGTTAGTAATGGTTCCTTTATTTTTCCAAACTATTTTTGCACCGGATTCCACTTTCCTTTTAACATGACACCTAGATGCTTTGTGTCCAAATTTTTCCCAATATGTGCAATAATTATGTGTCATATATGATGATGCAGCTTTTAAAAAGTGAGATTTGTAATTTCTAGCTTTGATCTCATGCCTATAGCCTAGACCATATCGGTTTCCAGCTATGTGTTGTGCACCAAGCAATTTAGCAATTTTTCCAAATCGTTTTGCCATTTATAAACTTTACAATGCATGTACTGAGATCATCAACTCTATTTTTCATATAATCAAAATTGATAACCATAATTTCAAGAGAATGAATTTTATCACATGAGCATTTATGTTCTAGAGACACATGATGCAAGGAAGTAATAATAACATCTTTTTCAATATTTGCACACATATATGACTCAAGTGAGACTTTGTTCTTATTCAATAACTTTGTATTCTCGTCTAACAGTCAATTTTCATCTTCATCTCTTTACTTCTTCTACACAGCTTTTTCAGTTCATGAAACATGTCAAATAGCAATTAATTAGGATCATCATACTTTTCACAATCGGAATCATGCAAATCAGTTATCAAATTTAGAGAAGTAGAATTTACCTTATCCTCTATAGCCATGAAGCAAATGTTTGCTTTTTCATTTTCAGAATCACGGCTTTCTTCTGTCTTAGATTTATATTGATCCCAAGTTCCAATCAATCATTTTTTTTTCCTTCTTGTTGTGCTTGGCTTCTCTTTCTTTTGCTTTTCGGCAATCAGAAATAAAATGCTCCATACTCTTGCATTTATAGCATTGAGGTTTGAAGGACGAAGTTTGTCCTTTCTTTTTGACAAACTTCTTTCCTTTGCTGAAGTTGCCTTTTCTAAACATCTTTTTAAATTTCCTAGCTACCATAGTCAATTCTTCATTGTCCAGATCAGCACCACAGTCACTTTCACATTGTTCACTGATAGCTTCATTGTTTCCAGCTTTTAAAGCTGTTTCTCTTTTTCCTTTACCATTATTATCAAGTTCTTGAAACTTTTTAAGTTTCATTTCATGGGTTAAGAGAGAGCCAATTAACTCTTCAGTGGATAAACTATTTAGATTTTTTGATTCCTCTATAGCCAAGGTTTTTGGCTGCCAACTTTTTGGCAGCCAATCAAGTAGTTTTCTATTTTGTTCTCTAAGGGAATAAGTTTTCTAATACGCTTTTAGATCATTCATAATATTTATAAATCGAGTGAACATATCTGTTATGTTCTCACATGGCTTCATGGAGAACAATTCATAATCTTGGACCAGTATTCCCAACTTTGATTCTTTTACTTGATTTGTCTCCTTATGGGTGACCTCAAGTAGTCTCCATATTTTGTAAGTTGAATCACAACCACTAACCCGATTATATTCATTAGAATCAAGAGCACAACATAATATGTTCATTGTCTGAAAGTTCAGAGTCATTTTCGCAATGTCCTGATTATCATATTCATCACTTTGTTTAATCACTTTTCAGCCATGACCAAATTTTGATAAGACAAATGGATCATTTTCAATCAGATTCCATAGCTCAAAATTGATTGAGCAACCATATATCTTCATTCTACTTTTTCAGAATGTATAATTGCTTCCGTTGAACAAATGAGGTCTATTTGTGGAAGATCTTTCCATGTAAGGTAAAGCACATATGTTTGACATATGGATCTTTGCTACAAGGCTGTTAAGCCAAAAATAATGTAGACCAACACTCTATTACCAATTGATAAATCTTGGAGGGTGAATAAGATTTATGACAAACAATTTCAAACTTTAAGGATCTTCAGAAAATCATAAAGCAAGAACCAAGAAGGTAAGTGAGCCAAATAAATATTATCCGTGCAGCTTTGAATATGCTGCCAAAGAACTTTCAAATCTCTGCCAAATGATGGAAAGAAGATCTATATCCAATATGATTAATATCAACAACAATAACAGATTCACCAAGCTACATAAAGTCTTTGATTAAAATAATGAATGCAAGGAGGAGTATAATGCTTGTATTCACAATGACAGGTTGCTTCGCAGCTCAAAGAGTGCAGACAGAAATCTTTTAAATCACCACTAAATGACGAAAAGATGGTCTGTTTTAAAGATGGGAAGCTGAGATAACAAATGCAGACTTACTATAGAATAATAAAGTCTTTAAAACTGATCAACAATTGTAAAAATAATAATAGAATTCTTTGATCTATAACAAGAGAAAATGAAGCGATAAAGTGCAGATAAATTGTAAAAGAAAAAACCCAAGGATTTATAGTGGTTTGATCCTCAACTGATCTACATCCACTACCTTAAGCACCCACTTAAGGATTTTAACACAATCACTAAAACCTTTTTTCCAAATCAATAGTGGTAGGCTATACCAATCTTACACAAAAGGATTACCACACTTGGTTTTACACCCAACCTCTTCAATCACAATAATCAGGGCTCACCCCAACTACATTTTACACTACAACCATGTTACACAGGCTAATAAAAGATAAAGTACAGAAATAGCTCACACATTAAGCAGATATGAACAGCAAAGTATAAATACCATTTTTACCTTTGGAGTAATGTAATTTCACTTTGAAGCATAATAAAAAGGAAGATTTCGATTTTCTAAAGTATAGGAGTGTTTTTGAGTAAGATAGCACAAAAATCTTGCGAAAAAAGTCGTGTTTTGAAAGCTTTTATAGAAGCAAAAAGTAAGACAACAATAGTTAGTAACGGCAAGTTTCTTGCTGTCGGATTTTCCAGAGATTAGAACTCAAGGATCAAACAATGGTGCATCCAAAAAGTGAGTTCAAAATGATACTTTTCTAGGCAAAAATATTTTGACACTGTTCTAAAGTTTTGGACGAAGATTTTGGATGTAGAGTCCATCCAAACTACTCAATCCAAACATTTAAAAGCTTACTCATTTGAAATTATTTTATTCGTGTGCTTTAAGGTAGAAATAAATTAAATCATAAGGTAAAGAGACATAAAAATTTAACAAATAAAACCTTAACAATGATTCTTAGTATAATGTTCTTTCACAAGGATTTCTTAGTATGCAATATCTTAAGCTTATCTTCTTCTTGATCACCCATTCTTCGATTCCATTACTTAAGAGTTGCTTAACAATCTTATTTGTACGCCTTGGAAGAACTGAGGTCAAATATGTCCTATCACATATAAATTACAAAGGTTAGTCCTCATCAATGTTTGCCATAAATCAAAACACAGGAGAATGCCCTTACGACTAACAAGTTCGATGAGCGTCGTTTTTAATATTTTTCAAGACACAAGGTAAGCATCGTATATAAATTATTTTTGAATTAAAAATCAGTATATTGGTGATGTAAAATTTTTATGTAAAAGTTGTGAATATTGACATCTATAAATAATATACCAATAGATGTACCATATCACATTACATAATCATTAATAAGTACAAAGTTTAGATAAGATATAAGTATCATTCATCATAAAATATAATAATCCTTACCAATAATTTTATAACCAAAATGTTCCTAAAACTAAATCACAGACTTTGTAGCCAAGTAGTAGCTTAGAAATTGCTTTAATTTTTGCGTGCCTGCACAAACTAGAAGGAAAAAACCAAGTAAATTCTCTGCACTATAATGCATAGAATGACAGGCACTCAACTATGGAGGTAAAAGTAGAAATGCATGAATAATTTGTTTCAGGACTGGAAATGAAAATTACTACAAGATAGACCTAATGATTCACAAGAAAACGTGTTTTTCATTCCTTTCATTCTTCAGTAGAAACTTGAATTCAATATACTAACAAGTTTCTAAGTTATCAAGCACAAGTTAAACATTTTATAAGTCATAGCAATACAAGAACATTAATGCACTAATAATTTTCCACAAGAATAGCTGTTATTTACTTACAAATTCAAAGGCATCTAGTATAACGGACATACAAGTAATCCTAGTTCTATTTTCAACCATTAAAATTGGAAATATAAAATATTTACTGCATAAGACCTGTAGCATATTCCATATTCCAACCTATAGCGTGCATAAGATAACATATATTCCAAACTTGCAGCATGCCTAAGACAACACATTCCAACCTAAAATTTTCTAATATTAATAAACCAATATCCTATTCACCTTAATGCACTAACAATTTTTCAGAAGAATAGCTGATACTCACTCTTAAATTTAAAGGCATAAACTATAACGGATATACAAGCAATCCCAACTCTATTTTCAACCATACCAAAATTAGAAATTTCAAATATTCTACTGCATAAGACAACACAATTTCCAACTTGAAATTTTAATTATTACAAAATCAATATTACAATTAAAACACATTAAAAACTTAACTACAATAATGTCATTTACCTTAGATGGAGAAGGAGCACCATGGTCAGCAGCCTTTAAATTCCCAAGATCTCCGGGATTAATCTTTGATGACCTCACTCTAGGGAAAATGTTTAAACTAGTTAAGGGTGGAATGGGAGAAACAACAAAGCGTGGGCATTACTTGGATCGAGCTTTGACAAAAACACATCTAGTTATTGTTAGGAAATAGCCTGCATTTTGACTTTCTCCTACTGAAACTTTTCTTACAACTCCTCTCGTTCTTGTTATATGCATTCTTCCATTTCAACCCGAACTTGTTGTACCTGAATAGCAATATTCAATGTTGCATACAACCCCAAGTATGTTATTGTTAGGCCTCTTCCCATGCACCTCATCTGCCATCTTTTATCAGACCCTATTGTATTGGTGTGTGTGTGTGTGTGTGTGTGTGTGTGTGTGTGTGTGTGTGTGTGTGTGTGTTGTCTTTTCTTATTTCTCAAATGTTTTGACAATACTATTTCCTTTTTTTAACATTTTAACTTTAAAAATTAGGTAGCATGTAATATTCATGACCAATAAGAAGTTACCAAAAGTAATTAATGTCAAATACCAAAAACTTCTCAGAGTCTGGGAAGTTAAAATTGTTTCGCTTGTATTGAGCACACATTCTCATGAACAACAATCAATTTGACAAAAGCATCCCAATGTTAAAAGTTTATGCCAAAAAATTATGCAAAAAGTAACCCAATATGCAAACACAATGTTCAAAGTTTCATAGGCTAATCTACTTTTGAAACAAAAATGTTGTCATCTTGGGACATAAAGGGTAACATCAAGAGAAAGTAGAAACAAAAAAGCCATTCGTGAGACTTCTTTGAAAAAAAAGAGAGAAAATAACATTTATAGATCCATAATGATGTTTCATCAACACTAATTTTCCCACTAGAAGAACACCAGACATTTAAGATTTCTTGACCATAAACTTACAATCATTTGAGATGTAACTTCAACTACACATATGTCTTTCTTCTTCCTTGTCTCCATGAAAACATCATACTGAGATGTGGACTTGCCCTCGATTGACATCTACAAAAGTAGGAAACCAAGTTATCAACAATCTGAACAATTATCAAGAAATGGATTGGAAAGCTTATGTCACTTGCGATGTAACTTGACCTGCTGTCGTATTCTAAAAAATGGAATCCTTCTTGTTAAAGGTGGGAACTATTGGCATGCCCTATTTGCTGAATTCTATTGAGCATTGTTTTAGAAAATTTGGACAAAAAATGATGTTAAGAAATTTATCGATCACTTAATGGTGCTAAAGATAAAGGGAGAATTTATCACTAAACAAGAGAGACAATTTTACCAAGCATTCTTAACTTGGACATTTTCCTATTTCTAAAATGCCCAAGGTTCCTTCTATTGATCTGGTTCAACCCACTTATCGCCACAAAAAAGGTACTTCTCCTTCTCTACATTACAAAAGGGTGAACTAATACGTTTTCAATCCATATTTATAAACCCTCCATGATAGAGCCTAAATGTACCTATATTTTCCTAGTTAATTGAGTTGATTTTGTGATGTTTTAATGTAATAACTAGCCAATTCCTTTACAATTTGATATTTTACCTGTAGAAGGGTTTCTCTGTGTTTTTGTACAAAAATTGGAGATTTTGGAGAGAAAATATCCATTTCTAGAGTTGATCTAGCACTGCCTTTAGGAAGGTGAACCGGCCCTAGCTCAGATCTAGATGAACAGAGTGAAATAAGAGAAAAAGCATAAGAACTGGGGAATTCTAGGCCAAAATCGGTGCCAGACTTGTCAAAGTGACTGGTGCCGGCTCAGGTTAGTTAAAGTAGTTTGAGATCCAATTTTGTACAGAATTGGAAGATGCTAAGAATATTTTTGGGGTATCTAACTTATACTCTACCCAGAAGCCTTCTGGAGTGATTTTGGCAACCTAACAAGCTATAAATACAAGAGAATAACAATCCCTAAACCAATTTTCACCTTTGGGACTTGCAAGCCCAAAGAAAACTTCTAGAGAAATACCAAGATTTAGAAGGAGTAAAGAGATTCTTGGAGATGGAAAGGAGGTTGATCAAGAAGGTTTTAAGGAAGAAGAAGAAAGCCTACTTGTCTATGAGTGGCTTCTTTTTCTCTTCTTTGTAGTTTATTGGCAATTTGAGTTTTAATTATTTTAATTGTATTTAGAGGATGTTTTTCATAGTCACATCTATGACATGAACCATTCGATTGACTTCGTAGGGGCGTTCCCTACTCAGCGACGCGCTGCACTTCCTAGACCCGGGTGTAGTGATAAATATGCGAGGGTTGCTAGGTCGTTGCCCAGAAGCAACGCGCCGTGTCGGTCCCCGGATGCGGTGTCAAATATACAAGGGTGTAGGGTAAAAAAGACAGTCTATAGGGATAGGATTCGTCTAGCTACATGGAATATAGGATCATTGACCGGTAGATTGACAGAGATAGTTGAGGTAATGCGGAGGAGAAAGATTAGCATTTTGTGTCTTCAGGAAACCAAGTGGGTAGGTGAGAAGGCGAGAGTAGTCGCTCCATGGGGTTATAAGCTTTAGTATTCAGGTAGAGTTAGAAATAGAAATGGAGTCAGGATTATTATTGATCGTAAGTTTATTGATGATGTAGTTGAAGTACAGAGGAAGGGTGATAGGATTTTGAGCATCAAGATCATGATTGGCGACGAGATTACTACTGTTATTAGTGCGTATACGCCGCAAGTAGGACTCGATGATTCGGTTAGGCAACAGTTCTGGGATGATTTAGATGAGATTGTCCAGAGTGTACCATGTGTAAAAAAGCTTTTCATTGGTGATGATCTAAACGGACATGTAGGTACTGATAAGAACGGGTTTGAGAGTGTTCATGGAGGTCAGGGTTTCGGAGCTAAAAACGAAGCAGGAACTGCTATTCTTGATTTTGCCTTGGCCTATGATTTGACCATAGCAAATACTTAGTTTAAGAAGAGAGATTCTCACTTATTGACCTTTAGAAGCGAGTTAAATGCCAGTCAGATAGACTTCTTTATTATAAGGCGTAGGTTTCGTAGTGGGTGTATGGATTGTAAAGTTATTCCAGGTGAGAGTGTAGTTACGCAACACAGGCTGTTGGTCCTCGATTTTAATTTTAGGAAAAAGAGTAAGCAGCAGAATTTTCAAGTTGACCCTAGGATTAGGTGGTGGAGGCTTCAGGGGGATGAAAGAATAGCCTTTGTCAATAAGGTAGTTGAGGCGGATAATTGGTCTTCTAATATGAATTCGGATCCAGATACTATGTGGAGAAAGATAGCTTAATGTATTAGGACAGTAGCTAAGGAAGTGCTTGGGGAATCTAAAGGAAAAATACCTCTTAACAAGGATGTGTCGTGGTGGAACAACGAAGTGAAAGAAGCCGTAAGGAGTAAAAGAGAGTGCTATAGAAACTTAGGAAGGTGTAAGAGTGATGAAAATTTTGAGAAATACAAGGCCGCGAGAAGAAAAGCTAAAGAAGCTGTAAAAAACACAAGAGCCATAGTTTACAAGGATTTCTATGAAAAGTTAGATACCAAAGACGGAGAGAAGAATACATATAGACTGGCGCGTTACAAGGAGAAGAAGACGAGGGATATATGTATAGTGAAATGTGTAAAGGACGAAAACCACAATGTTTTAGTTAAGAATGAAGAAATAAAGGAGAGATGGAGATCATATTTTGATAAGTTATTCAACGGGAGTCAAGTCCAAGTTCCGAGTGTAGGTAGCCTGGTGCTTTCGAACGAAGAGGTTAACCGTGCATAGATTCGTCGTATTCAGAAGCATAAAGTCCGTGATGCCCTTAAAAGGATGAGTCCAAAAAAAAGCTGTAGGACCGGATGGTATACCGATCAAGGTTTGGAAGTGTTTAGGAGATATAGGTATTACGTGGTTGACAAGTCTGTTCAACAAGATATATAAAGTTAATAGGATGCCTACAGAGTGGGGGAAGAGTACCCTGATTCCTCTATACAAGAATAAAAGAGATGTCCAGGATTGTGTCAATTACCGTGGGATTAAACTCATGAGTCATACTATGAAGTTTTAGGAGAGAGTGATTGAACAGAGGTTACGGGGCATTATACAAATTTCAGATAATCAGTTTGGTTTTATGCCTGGGCGTTCCACTACGGAGGCAATTCATTTATTACGGTAGATGATTGAATATCATAGGGAAAGAAAGAAAGATTTATATATGGTATTTATTGAACTGGAAAAAGCCTATGACAGGGTTCCTAGAGAAGTAGTTTGGTGGCTGCTGGCCAAGAAAGGTGTATCAATAAAATATATTACTCTCATTAAAGATATGTATGAGGGAGCATGTACAAGTGTAAGGACTGGCGCCGGAGTGACTGTAGAATTCCCTATTAATATCGGAGTGCATCAAGAATCAGCGCTTAGCCCTTTCCTCTTTGCAGCCATTATGGATGAGTTGACCTGCACTATACAGGAGGCTGTGCCATGCTGTATGTTGTTTGCGGATGATATTGTATTAATTGATGAGACTAGAGCCAATGTAAATGCTAAATTGGAGTTATGGCGGCAGACATTGGAATCCAAGAGTTTCAGAATTAGTAGGAGTAAAACAGAGTATACGGGATGCAAGTTTAGTGGTAGCAGAAACATAGCCCAGAGTGTAACTTTGGAATGTAGAGATATACCATTAGCTGATTGTTTTCGCTATCTAGGATCTATTATTCAGAAAGACGGAGAGCTCGATAGCGACGTTGCACATCGAGTTTAAGGCGGGTTGGTTGAAATGGAGGAGTGTGACTGGTATTCTTTGTGATCGTAATGCACCGTTGAATTTAAAGGGAAAGTTTTACAAGGCAGTCGTACGACCTGCTTTTTTATATGATACGGAATGTTGGGCAGCTAAAATGTGTCATATTCAAAAAATGAAAATAGTTGAGATGTGTATGTTACGGTGGATGTATGGATATACTAGGAAGGATAGAGTTAGAAATGAGATCATTAGAGAAAAGGTAGGTGTGACATCTATTGAGGAAAAGATGAGAGAAAGTCGTCTGCGTTGGTTTGGACACGTTCAGAGAAGACCGAGGGATGCTCCTGTTAGGACGATGGAGAGAGTGAGGCAGGATAGGTTAGACAAAGGTAGAGGTAGGCCTAAAACGACATGGACAGAGGTAATTAAGAGAGATATGTCTTTGTTAGATTTGGATGAAAGTATGACGTTCGATAGAAGAAAGTGGCGAGAGATGATTTATGTGGATGACCACACGTTGCATGACGTTGGTTCATGTAGCCGACCCCAAGTTACTTGGGATTAAGGCTTAGTTTATTGTTGTTGTTGTATTTAGAGGATGTTTTTAGATTCGTGACTTTATTTTTACTTTAGTTATTTGATCAATTGATTTTTATTTGTATTTGATTACTTGCTTTTATTAGTGAATTGGTAAAATTGGATTCTCGTTTCTAATAGACTTAGGAAACGAAGTTAGGAATGAGTACAATTTAATTGATTCTATATGTGTTTTCTTAAATAGAATGGGAAAGAAGGTTAAGAATTGAGCTTAAGTGATGCAAAATTAGTTGATTTCGCTAAGAGTATAGGGTATTGGCTAATTTCATATTTAAATTATCTAGAGTATAGGGATATTTATGAGGAATGAATTTAATGCATCTTTTTGGTTATTTTGATTTGATTGGGAAATCTATTAAATTGAATAGAAGATAGTGATTCCATGGGTTTGGAAAGAAGTGGATTCTATTTTATTCCTTCATGGTGCCAAGATGATAATTATGATAATTGTTAATTAATCATTGCCATGTCTTCAAGGTTTTCTATCTATTTACATGTCTTTTCTCCTTATTCTTACGTGTATTTTCTCCTTATTCTCACTCATTGATTATCCTTATGACTTTTCTTATGTGAACTTGATCTATTCTCTAGTATATTAGATTAGTATTCTATTTATTCCTTTATTTTATTGGTTGAACAATAAATATTAGGGTAAAGTAAGGTGGGAGCCAAAGTTCCTGTGGATTCGTTAGTTACTGTTCCCTATATTATATGATGGGTATACTCACCCGTATGTGTGGTTTTTTGGTTATCATTTTAATTAAAACTTGATTGATTGTAGACTTTGTTGGTAATATTTCCTATACTAAAAACACGCATCAAGTTTTTGGCGTTGTTATCAAGGATGAGCACTATCAGAAACACTCGAGTCTTTTTTATTTAGCCTTTATGGTACTTGTAAATATCACTAACTTTTATTTTTAGGTAATTTCTAAATATTTATGTCATTTTATTAGTGTAATATTTTGTTTTTTTATTTGTTTGAATTTTTACTTGTTTTATTTTTCTTTTTGAATTGATTTTTATTTTTCTTTGAATATGAGGTTGGCATCCTCATGGACAATTATTTTTGGGTACACAATCAAAAGAGTTACAATAATGATATATTAGAAAGGTTACATGCTCGCATTGATAATTTGGTGAGACGTCATTAGAAGTATTAGTAAATTCCTTTGTTGCCAATACTAATTCATCTGTTAAGTGGCATGAAGAAGTCTCCCCACAATTGAGCAACCAAAATATACAATTAGCTAAGATTGTCAAGAAGACTCATGAAAAACTTTCTACAAGCACATTGGAAATCACAGGGAAATAGGGACAGCCTTATAGGAATGAACCGATGCCAAATGAAGTGTATTAACCGGCGCCGGTTGATCTAGCAAACCCTACAGAAATGACATAAGGGTAAGATGAAACACTTGATGAAGCGATTTTTGAGCCACTATTGGAAATATTTGTAGAAAAATTCTTTCTTTTAAGCAATTAGTTCATGATGGCCCGTACAATTGACCAAGAAGAAGAGAGAGGCTATGAGGGAGAATTGCACAATGTGGAAAGAGATGTATTCGATTTTACTCTATTTGTTGATATTTTTAAGTTCTTTTTGTTATATGATTTTTTAGGTTCCTGTCAATTCTTGGAGAAAAATAGTCCAAGTGATGATGTGTTGAGTTTTACATGCCTTAAGGAGTTGAAATTTTCCACCATGAATCTTAAAAAACCCTTAGAGTATGCTAATAAATTTTATCCTCCATCCCAACGTATAGGAGATAACTTGGTATTTGTCGATGTAGTGCAAAGTAAGGATTTCCTGATCCTATCTTTAAGAACTCAATTATTAAGTTTAGAAGTGAATTTTCATCGTGGCAAATACTTTGAAGGGTTAATTGGTGATGGCAAGATTAATGCATTCTTTAGATTCCATGTGTTAGGCGTGAAAATATCACATTGTGATAGCCTTTTTACTTAGCTTTTGCATCATGTTTTGTGTGATTTTGGATGGTTTCTACTCATTTTGTATGTTTATGTGTTTTTAGATTATGTTAGTGCAAAATGAGTGAAACATTGGCTTAGAATGATGAATCTTGAGTTAAAAATGATTTCCTAATGATTTGTTAAGAGTTAGAAGGGAGTTTGAGGCAATTTATGGTGAGAAAAGGATGTATGGGCACGCAGAGTGGATGCATGGCATGCATGGCTAGATGCACAACCGTGCATCAGGGTATACATAACAGAGAAGCTTTCTTTACTCCCAGAAATTTGCAGAATCGATGGAAATTGAAGCTCTGCCATGTGCATGACTGTGCATATGGCCATCCAAATGGCCGTCCATCATGACCGTGCCCAATGAAAAGAGTTTGGAAGCTTTGGAAACACGACCATGATGTTTGGCCATGCATACATGCCGTGCAAATTTATGAAGAGCTTTAGAACTTCATAAATTGATCTAATGGCAGTTTAAACTTCCCAAATCTAACGAAGGACGGTTTAGGAGGTTTATATAAAGGCATAGGACATCCACACTTCAATATACTTGGATGTACAATACATATACTTCTCAAAAGCATCAAAGAAGGCTTCAAGAAGGAGGAGAAGGCAAGGAGGCAAGGAGACTTGAGATTGTGGGCTTCCCAAGTATTATCTTTTAGTCTCTCTCTTGTTCTTCCTTGTTTCCACCTTATTTGTGTCTTTACTTTCTTTTGTATTCAAGACAATTTAATTCTTTCTTGTTCTTAAGACTTATTTTGAGTATTGATTATGAGATTGTTTCAAGGCAACTCAAGATTAAATCTTTATGCTTGATTAAGATTGTCTTTTGAGTATTTATGTAATTCTGGAATTCATTCTTATCAATTGTGTTAGTTTTTTTTTTTTTTTTTTTTTTGTTTGGCCAACATTGTAATACCCCCTACACTTTCACCTTAGGAAAAAATTAAAATAATTAATTTTATCTTGTGAATTATTTAAATTATTTATGTTATTATTTTTTAAGTATTATATTTTATTCAAGTCTTATATGAGATTCCTTAAAGAAATAAAATGAAGACAATATGACTATTAATGTACCTATTTGTTAGTGTATGGTAATTGATTTATTATCAATTAATTACTATAGTATGTCTAAAATAATATTATTACAATGATTTTGATTAAAGAAAATGACTCCTTGAATATTCAATTTTTATGTAAAGTTATTTTATTTTTTTCAACCAATTCAAAGTCATAGTCAAATTTTAAGACTAAAACCAATTTTAACTGCTTGACCTACTTGAATTATATTGACCAAGAAAATCAAAGACGCATAAGTCATTTTGACCCATGATAGTCTTTGAAATCTCTGCCCTTGAATTTTGATTGTGTTAAAAAAAATAAATAAATAAACTTGTCTCAACTATTAGATCATGAACAACCCTAGTATATATACAATTTTCTTCCCAATTCCTCCCTTTACATAGGCTGCCTCCTCCACTCTCTTCTCATTCGATTCTTATTTTTCTTCCAAGAAGCAATGTCAACTTTTGCTTCCTTAATGCTGGCCGACAGCCTTATCTCAAGAAGAAATCCATTTCTTTTTGCAATTCCCATAGACCGAGAGCATTAATATCACCACTTAATCACCTCTTTCTTTAAACTTTTTTTTCTATTCTTCAAGAGGAACCCACTTTGTTGGTGATTAGAAAGCTACTATTTTGCTGGTTTGAAGATGAACAAAAAAGCCCAAGGTAAATCTCAAAAACCTCATTTCATTTCCCTTCTTTTTATTACCGAAATGCAAGCTCATTATCCCTTTTGTTTTCCTCCAAGAAAACTCAAAGAGAAGCTGAAATCTTGATGACCCAAAAGAATCATTTTTTTTTTTGTTTCTTTGTAGCTTAACAATGCTTCAAAGGTAAGTCTCTGAGAACTTATCTTTCCTTGATAAAAGCTATAACCGAAAAATACATGCTTTCTGTCCAGCTTTGGAAGTTTTGATTTTAATGCCATTTTTGTGTGAAATGTTGATGAAGTGATGGTGTATTTATGTTAGTGATATGTTATATTATATGAAGGTGAAGCCTTTTGTGTTAAAAATCCATTTTTCCATATTATATGTGCATAAATCAAAAATGTATCTAATCTGCCCAAATTTATGTTTTGATACGTATAATGTTTTCTTGGTGAATTTGTGTAAAGGAAGAAGTGAATGATGCGATGTTATGAGCCAAAATATGTGTATAAGCTTGTGTGAGTGTATAACATAATTTGATGTGTGTGTTAAGTGTGATATTAGTGTGAGCAGAACAGGGCACTGTTGGAAATATGTTTGAGTAGAAATGGGTGTGGTTTTTTAATTCAAAAATTGTGAATAACTTGATTTGGATATAGTTTCTCAATGACTTATGATATATGGGGAGCGTATTGATGTGGTTTTTGTATGTGCGAAATGAGAGGAATATAGTTTTATGATTTTGGTAGATGACTCTGCAAATCCATCAAAATACTGTGTAATTGTCGCAAATATTTTCATCCCAAACACATACTTCCCAATTGAATTTAAAAATGAAATTTACACTGTACCAACTTCAAGATGTTGGGTGAATTTTGAAAAATGAATCACTAGAAAAGCATGTTTCTTTGGGGAGTTATGATTTTCCAAAAACGACTGCACAAAACTGTCTACTGAAGCATTGCATTTTGTTGCGAAATTCAATTGACCCACTTTCAAGTGGGATTTTTGGGAAACATTATACTGTTGTTCACCTAGCATCGCATTTGTATAGTGATTGGGGTTTTCATGATAATTAGTGTTTTATATTAAAATTAGGGCTTTTATTGATGATTATGGTTTGTTTGTCTATCGGTACAAATTGTGAAGTTCTATGTTGGAATTGGTTGATTACCCTAGGAGGATACTAAAGTTGGTAATGAGATATTTCTACCGCTAGAGCTAAGTGTGTTAGAAATTATTTAAGGCACTAGAAAATTCCTAATCGCCATAAGGTCTTGTTTACAATTTCATATGCGACACACAAATAGGAAATTAATTCCTAAATATTGTATTTGGTAGATTCAGTGGATATAGACGGTGAAGGAGGGGCAAGAGCTTGAATTAAGTTGAGAGATTTGATTAGCTTGGCCTGAGGTAAGTTCTTGCATCTTAAGTATATTTTCAAAATGCATGTTATGAAATGCAAAATCTATGCAAAAATATCATGTTCAAATTATGCAAAATTTTAATTCAAATGCATATATAATATATGCATAATTTCTTGAAATGTTTTCTGTTTATAAAATGTAAATTATGAGTTCATATATGAGTATGCCACTTTGAGAAAATACTATGCATGAAAATAATGCTTATTACAAGTAATGACCCTAGTATGATATTACGATTTATTCATGCATAAGTATTTATGTGAAGCTTTCACGGGTATTATCATTGTGAAATGGAGACATGCATCAAATATACATGACACATGGAAATTCACTTATGCATTTCATGCATGATATATGTTGCGAAAATCATGGCATGAGTTTTATAAGTAATGGCTCCAAATATTATTATGGTAAATTATGAGAAATAAATTAATACTTCTCGAATAAATTTTGGAATGGATATAGAAAGGTTTTTTTCGAAACCTTAGGGAAGATAATTGTGGTTTTGATTGTGGTCGAGTTACAATTTGGGAATTTACTTCAAAAGGCTGAAACAATTTTGGAAATAATTTAATTATTCCATACAGAAATAGTGAACTCTTCAACCAATAAATTAATGACATTAAGATCTCAATGGGCGAGGCTATACGACAAGCTTTCGTTATATTAGGAGAGAATTTCGGTAGATTGGCTGTCTTTAGAAAGCTTTCTTTTTCCAAATGAAGCAATAGTTCAATTAATTGAGCATAGTCCTTAGCTAGCAACACAGTCTCCAAGTGGAGTCAGAGGATGGGCGTGAGACATCCGATCTGATTTATATAAGAGAGATGGCGGGATATTCCCTCGGGAGGGATATACACACTACCCATTTAGTTGGCATGGAAAAATGCCGTCACCATATATATGACGTACCGTGATCATAATTGACACAGTATAGGTATCTTATTGATATGCAGGATATGGTTCTATACTGGGGTCAAGACTTTTGAAGAATGAAACTTATGTCCCAAAAATGTTATATGAATAATTTTAATCAACAAAATATTTATTTATGCATGCTACAAGTTTTATATTTATTGGATCTCCCCAAAATTATAATATACTTGAATGTGAAAATTAATTAAATTATGAATGTGTATCCATTCAAATCTACATTACTCATGCATCATGACATTAAAATTTGAAATCGTGACACGAACTCAAATACACTTCGGACCTACTGAGATTTTTGTAATCTCTCAGGTTTTACCTAACTATGTTTTTAGTAGAGGAAGAGCCGGGAGTATAAGAATGATAGGTTTAGACTTAGTCTTTTTCTTTTCTCTTGTTGTACTCCATTTCATATTTATGATGTTGACCTTTAATCTCTTTTGGATATTTTGAACCTTGTAATATTTGGATTTTGAAGATTCTTTGGTTGTAATAGATTATTTCTAAGTTTAGTTTCAAAAGTTAATATCTATGTATCCATTTATTTTAAACCAAGTTATAAAGACCCCTAGTTTGAAAGGACGAGGTGACCTCCCTAGCCTGACAGTGGGGTATTACAATTGGTATTAGAGCCTAGGTTTAGATTAAAACATAAGGGTATATTAAAGATTAAATATTGACTAGAATTACATTTTGATTAAGTCTAGAATTAAGCACTATCCTTAGCTTTTGGGATTATAGTGGTCTTGACTTTGTTCATACGTGGATTAAGTCTTGTGAATTAAGTAGAAGATGACTTTGATCATAATACCTTGTTCAGTAGTAACAAGTTAGTTAGTCTAAAAGGTAACCTTATTCTTGTATTTTATAGTATTGATAACTTTGACGAGGCTATAGAGTAAAGATTGATAGGGGCTAAAATCACTATTATTTTCCTAGTTATTTGAGGTTGTTTTAAGATACGTTTGTTGTAATAACTAGACATATTTCTTCTTATTTGACATTTTACTTGTGAAAAAGTATTTTTGGCAAATATATGCAAATTTGAGATAAAATCGAGCATAAAGTGCACAATTCTAAAATGTACCTGGCGTCCGGCTCAGCCAATGGACTAGGCACCGAGTCCATTCTTGCCCAGCAGAAGAATTCAAGCCAAGCTTTATGGAAAATTCCAAAACAAACCTAGCACCAGGTCTGGCAAGTGTACCAGGCGCCAGGTCCATTTTGTCTACCAATGAGAACGGATAAAAAACAGAGCAGAAATAGGGGAAGAACAAAGTACACCTGGCGCCAGGTAGGTCGAAGGTACCCGATGCTAGGTAAGCTTTGGAGGCGAATATTCTGTGCACAAAATTAGGGATTGTCCAATTATTTTGATATTTTCCTACTCCTACTCGGCCAAGACTTCCTCAGCTATGAATTTAGCATCCAAGAGGCCTATAAAAACCCAAGAAAACACAAAGGTTTGGGGAGACACATAGAGAGGTGGATTCATAAACAAAAATTCACAATCTCTCATTGAAGAAGGAGTTCACCCAAGTCAAGGAGGATTGTTCAGGAGAGTCTTTAAGGGTGAAGAAAGAAGCTTGTTTATGAGTACTTTCTTTTATCTTTGTCTTTTTTTCCTTTAACAATGATGTATTCAATGTTTTTATTGTAATTTAAAATTATTTTAGAACTCATGATTTTGTGTTAATTCAGTTATTTAATCAATTCTTTGTCATCTTCGGTATTTGATTACTTGATTTCATTGGTTATTGATGTGAGTTCTTCTAATTGACTTAGACAAAACAATGTTAGGAGTTTCATTTCCTTGATTTCGTATTTGTTAAATCTTAATGGATTTGAACGATGAATTTAGGATTTTAAAATTAAGTGATCAAAGGTAAAGTTGATTTCGCCTTGACATAGGATCATTAACTAATTTCATAATTTTAAGGAATTGAGATTTATGTATGTTTTGGTTATGTTAGTTTGATTGGCAAATCTGCTAATTGAATTAAAATATATAATGATAAGCTTAATGCATATTTTGGTTATGTTAGCTTGAATAACAAATATGTTAATATGAATCAAAATATAGGATTCCATAGATTGACAAATGAAATGGAATATATCTAAGTAGATTGATGACTTGACAAACGATTGAATTTTACTTTACATTCCTTCATGATGCCAAGATGATAATTAGTTGAGAGAGTTGCTAGTTGGTTTGTTATCATATTTTCTAGGATAATTGTCTAAATTGCATATTTTCACATCCTTGAGTTGTATATATTTATTTATTTTTCTTTTTGTTATTTTCTCACTTTATTAGGTCGGTGAAACAATGAATGAAAAGTGATTAGTTTGTACTTGTTCCTTTGAAGATCAATACTCGTTAATTCCCTATACTATTCTTGCGATGAGTATACTTGCTCGTATGTGCATTTTGGGATTAATGTTTTAATTAAAACTTGACTAAGGGATGGATTTAAAATTGATGATTTTTATACACCCAAAATTTATGCATCAAATATCTATTGTGATAAGTCTACTCGTATGAAGTTTTCTAAGTACAATAAGACTAAGTCCAACAACATGACTAGAACTTTGATACTTTTTTTTATCTTCTAATTTTGACTACCCTAGAGCTGACTAGACGGATGGGGTTATTAGTAAGAGTTTAGTGATGGTGCTTTTCGTTAAAACCTAAGAGCTTAACACTTATGCATTGGAGACTTGTGATTTTCTAATATGCCTGATATTTGTGTATGTAGGATAGGGAAACTATCTGGAATGCCCCTATATATTCATGTAGTATATTTATATGTTTTTTATTTGATTGAATATATTATAAGAGCATCTACTTGTTCTTGGTGTATGGAATATTTATGCTTTAATTTTGAACCCAAATGGTTAGGGTTAAGGAGTGCTTCATTGTAAGGTATATGGCTATCCTTTGGACGTAAGTGTTGAGAATAGTGGTAATTGTGGATGGTAGACACCGCCTACATCATATACAGTTATTGCAGACGTGTCACCCAATACGAAGAATGAAGAGATAGAGAGGACAACCTCAACAATGAGGAACACCCCTATTTAGAGGGCCAACTAGGTGATAATGAAAGAACAAAGGAAGGCATGTAAACATTTTATCAACTAGAGCTACTTCGAATGCAATCATTCAGCAACATTGTGGAAAGAAAGGTACGCGGAAAAGAATAATAGTATAAAGGTATGTCTAGAGGATATTTAGTCATGGAGATGATTCTCAACTAAGGGAGGATTGGCCAATATTACTTTGACCCTAGTCAAGGAACTTACTCTGCTACTATATCTGACAAATTGGAGTAATGCACCTGGAGTCAATGGAGGTATCAACTTGAAACCACGAATGAAGGCCAAAGTGTTCAGCCCAAACTGTGAGAACTTATAAATGAACATAACTATAACGAAAGCTGTTGGGTATCTTACACATATCATATGTGGCGCAGCGGAAAAATAAAATGAGATACTATCCCAGGATCCGCATATGTGTGGAAAATAAGATATAAAGAGAACAAAGGTAACAGCTTTTTACCTTTCTTTGATCGTGTGGAAAACAAAAATTTCCTTCTTCAAGTCAAGGCGCGATCCAACAATCCTCTTGATCAAACACAATGAGAGTTGAACGTCCAACCACTATAATCACAGTGTGTGATTATCTCTAACAGAAATCCATATAGAGGAATACTCAAGCACCAAGATTTTCTATGCCAGCAGAAATAAGATGGTGACTAGGGTTTCTTGCAAGAAGAAATGAGAAAGAGTGAAGAGAAGAGAAAAGGATCGTGTATCCTTCTAGGGTTTAGAGGGATTTTCATATATTTTCAGCCAAGTAATTTCGTGCATATATCTCCCATATATTACCCGAAAACTACTAAAAAAACCTCCAATTGAGAATTCTAAAACAATTAGAATTCCCTAATTGTAATTGGAAATATCATATTTTCACAATTACAATTTGACCCATTAATTATAACCACTTATAATTTGGCCACAACAACTTCCCTTTCTCGCAACTAACCCCACTATGTTATCAAATAATATATTGAGTATATAATTCTCTATTGCGTGTGACCTATTAAGTTTTTCAGTCAATTGGTAGTGAATATGAATTAATCCAAACGTCTTTGAAATTAATAATCCATAATTAATTAGAATTAATCATATTGATTCTAATCAGGATTGGTTTATTAATTCATTAATTAATAAACTCATATTCCCAGATCATGACTACACATCATGACTACCCAAGAGTCCACTATATCTTTGGAAAAATTTTGTATAGATACGGACTTTATATACTTAAAATATGTATAGATAGTTCACTATATCTTTTAAAATGATATAAGTTTATTTAAATTTATGTTATTTCAAAAAATAGTTCTGTATATGTAAAGTATTTCTCCCCATTGAACTGCTTTTGATATAGCGAACAAACCAGGACTTTTGCCCATAATAAGCTTATCCATAGAAATAATGCATAATGCATTTGAGGCTTAAAAAAGCACAACAACCACATGTATAATATGAAAAATTCAGTGCAAATTTAGAAGCAAAACGTTTGCTGGCACAGTTGACATATAATACACTGCTTTGGTTTGGCTCCATATTTTACTCATCAAGCCATCACTATTTGTTCCACATTAAATAAGCTTCAGATGCCAAAGTTGACCCCCAATCGGCGCAAAGCCCTTCCCAATCCACAATTAGTTTTCCCAAATATTGAAGGAGTTAGCCCTGGATTCCAAACAATCTTGCAACTATTCCAACACTGTATTTGGGACGCTCACGGCTGGCTTATTAGATACTAGCTAAATTGTGCAGTAGATTTGGGGCTAGACTTGGCCAATTTGGAATTAACGCCCTCATGTGTAGTAGATTTAGGCATAGCCATTCCAATTTCTCAAATTTGTACTCCTATTCACATCGAAGGCCACAATAGTGTTCTCGAGGATCAGAGCATCGGTAATAACGGAAGTTACAATGGTCAAAATCCAATTTATGGATCATTGAAAACCCATAAAATGTAATCACATAACACAGAATAGTAATTACTTGCAGGGGACGATTAATGGTTGCCTTTATTCGTTTGTATCCAAATGGTTTGCATCAACTCCTCACTGTTTGACATCCCATCTTGCATCGTGCGCGCAAGTGCCGGAAGATCAACTATCATCGCTCTATTAGCCTCAACACCGACATGTGCTACTAAGCTCATACTTATTTAAAAAATTAATAGATGAATAAAAAGAAAATAGAACTGAGAAAGAGTTATTTATTCAAATCATTATAGTGCAAACTTGGAGACTTGCTATGGATGAAACAAATCTCCTTTTCGATAGGTTTTATAGAATCATATAAACACCGATACATCCAAACCAGAGCAACACTATCCTAGTGCAATTAACTACACACTACTTGAAAAAGATTAATTACCAACCATCCAAATTAATTGGATATGGGATAGAATTAGTCGATAATAATGATTTATTAATTGATTATCAATCGATTTTGATTGGCTGATAAAACATTAGCTGATAATTGTTCTCAACTAAAATTTTTCAACATCGTTGGTAATTATGAACCAAAATTCTGTTTGTAGACTAAAAATTTGCTTGGTAATTATGTCGAACAAAGTATTTAATTTCACAATTTTAGCAAGCAAATACCAACTCCAATTTCAGTTGGTAATTCGGTTGGACATTACCAACCAAAATTTTAGTGTCAATAATTTATTTTTAAAAAATTTTTTAAAGCAAAGATTAAATTTTACTATGTTTGCGGGTACTAGTTGCAGAGTTGGCACATCATCCGTACTATACGCTGTACTAGTTTCAAATCCATAACCTTTGAATTGCTTTGCATGGTACCTTTTATTGTGCCAACTGTTTTGTTGCATCAATGTTTGCAAATATTTTTATGTGTTCTTTTACAATCAATTAAAATAATAATACATTATCATAGTATATATAGATAAGCATATATGATATATGCATAAACAATAAATACCAAATTTGTTCCATTCGAATTCTTAAATTATTCATAATTATTTACTCAATATCAAAATAAGAATGCATTTTGATTAAATTGGCTAGATTTAAGAAATTTATATTTTCATAATACTTATTTTTTCTATTATACTTATTTTGATTTTGATATTTTAGCTAGTATAATTTTTTAAATCTATATCCAATGCATATATAAACTCTCTTATTTCATCATTGTCTCTATAGATATATAATTCAAAATAAATAGAAATATATAATTCTAATTATAATATGGGAGTTTCTTTATTTTTTATTAATTAATTTTTATTAGTAATATCAACTATATATATATATATTGAACAAATAAATTAAAATAAATTTGAAAATACAATTCAAATTCAAACATATATTATTTGCTAACTTAAAGTTAATAGAATACTTATACACACACACACACACATTGAATTTTAGGACTATATATTTTAACTAATATACTGAATTAATTTGTCCTTTATTTAAGAAAATTTTTATTTGCGATTTAAAATTTTAGTACATAATCTAAGTTTCAAACTTAAGACCACCTTTATATGGAACATTATTTTAACTAATGAATTAAAAATAATTATAATTTATCTTGAACAAATTTTATTTGAAAATGATTCATTTGTTATTTAAAAATAACTAGTTGGAAGATTTTCAAAATTATTCATTTTTTATTTCAGATAGTAATTTGTTAGTAATTATTAGTAATTATCAACCAAATATAGTTGGTTAGTAATAATAAGTTACTAATAAGTTGCACGGGGTGATCAGACTTGTTTAAGAGAATAAGACTACCAATATGTGCATCCGTGGCATTATCAGGTATAGGCACTGAAATGTGTGCCACTAAGGCTAACTTCTCTAGCCTATTACTCTTAAACTGATGTGTGAATGAAATCCAAGTAGATTGCGGCAATCCATGCTGACCTCAAATGACCGTAGATACCACCTAACTTGCATACTACTAACTTGCAGTCTCAAAGGGGCAAGGTGGCCTCTCTCACCTGCAAGTGGAGCATATATATATATATCTCTGACCTCCAGTGCTATAAGAGAATAGTTTAGCTGGAGATGACTAGCTCTACATACAACTCCAGACCCAGTGACATCAATATAATCCCTGACTTTGGATGGGAATGGAGAAAGCTTCTAATATCGGGAATTAAATCTCTTAAAACTTAGAAGATGCTCACAGGCCTCGTGATGATGTGTCCAAATTATGGATGAACAGTGTTAAGCTTTGGTGGGTCAATATAACCTTTTATAACATAGCTTGAAACCACATCAGCATGTAAATAGTTCATCCTATGTGGAGTACAAAGAGTAACATTAGTATTATAAAACCACAATGTTTTGTATTGTGCGTGACTTTATGACATTACCAATTCTTAACAATTAAGTACTTCGTTTAACACAATAGATTTTTTTACAATTCTCTCTAGGTTCATTATATTAAAAAAAAAAAAAGTGATTCTTAAATTTTTAATGCACAAACTGCATTTGTACATATAAATTCTGTAACTAAATTTTTTAATATAAATGCAAACAATTTTATGACTTTACATGCATGATAAAAATATATTTCAATGGTATTCTACTCATATTTCAAATTATATATTTCTTCTAGTTGATTGACTTATGTTGTTTACTTGATTAATTCGATATTAATATATATGGGTATTAGGTTTACATATTAATTTATATTTTCTAAATTATTTCTAAATTAAATCCTTACATTTTAATTAAATTAATAAATTATTTTTAAATTAAATCCTTACATTTTTTAATTAAATCCATAAAGTATCCATATTCATAAACAACAGCAACAATAACAACAAACTAAAACTTAATCCCAAGTAACTTGAGGTCGGCTACATTCGCAAAGTCTCCGACCTACAGGTGAAATGACTAAAATACCCCTCTACACATTGCTGTACATTTAGAGAGGAAGAAGTGTACTAACACCCTCCTAAATGACATCTACCATCCTTAGGCTTCTAGTCCAATGATCCACGACTTCCTGGAGTGTTTCCACTTTCCAAGGGAGTTACTCTAAAGCAAACATCCAAGTCATGTTTCCCAGGGCCCTGGATAATTTAGACCATTCGGACAACCACAAAGGGCGATATAGTGCAGAAACTATCTTGTATAAGTCTGTCTTAACTTACTAGTCACACATACCCAACATGCAAGTATATTGGCCCTACGATAGAACTCAACTATAGCAAATCAAAGTATATGCTTCCAGCTTCGCCAGACCACCAACCCATACTCAAGTCGTAGAGTACTAGTCCACGCTGTAGCGGTAGTAGTCTAGGTTTCTACCATACAGTACTTTGAGAAACCACTACTACAGGTCTTGTTCTACGTATTCGAAATACACTTATGTCATGAAGTGAGTGGACTACTCACTGGCTAAAAGTAAGCCATTCCCCATTTGGAATTCATAACATAATAACCTAAACATGATGAGGTTCCCAGTCTCATCAATAGGTTAAGAACAAATGTTTATGTGTTAAATAACCCGTGATCCATACCTTATTGTGAAAGACAACCATTCACATGGATCACTTATTTAAACACAATGGGTCTGTTCCAAACGAAAATCGTGCACAAACAAAAAGTAAATTCACAAATAATTTCTAAAAATAAATTCTTTCATTAAAATATTCGATTTTACATCAAAAACCTAGTCTAAGAGGGCATGCAATCCAACAGGGCGTTGCTTCCGAGCAATGACCTAGCAATCCTCACATATTTATCACTATACCCAGGTCTAGGAAATGTAGCACGTCGCTGAGTAGGGAACACCCCCACGAAGTCTATAGATTAGTTCATGTCATGGATGTGACTTGAACTTAATTTTTAAACTTTATGTTTTGTATAATATTAAATATATGTTAATTTCTTGAATAATTAATCTTAATTATCTTAGTTAGTTTTATAATAGCTAAGTAAGTTATATATTATTTTTGTTGGTTTGAAAAAAAAAAAAAACAAAGGAGCCATGCCGTGCGGGAAACAAAAAAAAAAAAAAAACAGAGGCAAAAATCGAAGCATAACAACAGCATGGAAGCATTTAATCCATACCTCTGTGTGCCTTAAGCCTCTTTGGCTATGAAGAAATCGACTGGACCACAAGAATAACTCTTTCTCCTCCGCTTAACGAAGCTTCCAGTTGAAAACCCGCTATCCTCCTACTACGCCTTCTTTGCATGAACGCCAAGCTTTCCGAATCTCGGAATATTCCACTGTCTCAAGCCTTGTTGGTGAAACAAAAGGCGAGGAGGAGTGGTCTCAATGTTCTTGACCTTTTTGCTATTGATTAGCAAAAATCAAGAACAACTACAAGAGAAAGAGAGTCACGAGAGAGAGAGAGAGAGAGAGAGAGAGAGAGAGAGAGAGAGAGAGAGAGAGAGAGAGAGAGAGAGAGAGAGAAAGCTTACTGTGAAAGAGAGTCACGAGAGAGAGAGAGAGAAAGAAAAATAAGGGGTTTTTTTTTTTTTCTAAAAGAGACATGAGTCTTCTAGCAAAAAACAAGGTATCTAATATCTGATAATAATATCCCCCGAGATATAATATTTTAAAAATCCGGATGTTATCAACAAAGTAAGTTTGGCTTAACCCTAAACTCTTCTGAACCGTATCTGGAAAAACCTTATGGTCTAGGCTATTGGGCCAAAGTAATATTTATTATTTTCCTTAGACCCAAAGAGGCCAAAATAATAAACATTAGTTATTTATTTTCTGGACTTGTAAAAATAACCTAATAAATAATTAATGAGCTCAAATGAACCAAAACTAATTAAACATTAATTATTTATTTCTTGGGCTTATATAAATAACCCAATAAATAATTAAATAAGCTTATTCTCATCTACTTTAAGCCCAGGTTAATTTTCTCATTATTCAAATTGGACCTTAGCCCTGAATAATTAATTAATTAATTAAACCAGAAAATAAATTTATCTCAATTTATTTTTATTCCAGTCCAATAATAAATTAGACTTCCTGAATAAAATAAAATCCTCTTTAACTGAGACCAATTCCTTAACCCAAAATTAATCAGGACTTACGGGCTATTCCGAGGATAAAAAAGACACATTGCCTTGGCTACTAAAATGATCAAAATACCCCTGTCATATAAATAGCTGTATTTTGCATTTAAAATATTTTCTAATATCACAAAAAAAAAAAAAACATTGACCCGAAGGACAATGCTGCGTTAGCAAAGTCTCCGACCTACAGGTGAAATGACTAAAATACCCCTCTATACATCGTCGTACATTTAGAGAGGAAGAAGTGTACTAACACCCCTCTAAATGATATCTACCATCCTCAGACTTCTAGTCTAATAATCCATGACTTCTTGAAGTGTTTCCGCTTTCCAAGGGAGCTACCCTAAAGTAAAGATTCAAGTTATGTTTCTCAGGGCCCTGGACATTTAGATCATTCAGACAACCACAAGGGACGATATCGTATAGAAACTATCTTGTATAAGTCTATCTTAACTAACTAGTCACACATACCCAACATGTAAGTATATTGGTCCTACCATAGAACCTCAACTATAGCATATCAAAGTACATACTTCCAGATTCGTCAGACCACCAACTCATACTCAAGTCGTAGAGTACTAGTCCACGCTGTAGCAGTAGTAGTTTAGGTTTCTACCAAATAATACTTTAAGAAACCACTACTACAGGTGTTGTTTTACGTATTCGAAATACACTTATGTCATGAAGTGAGTGGACTACTCACTGGCTAAAGGTAAACTATTTCCCATTTGGAATTTATAACATAATAACCTAAACATGATGAGATTCACATTCTCATCAATCAGTTAAGAACAAATGTTTATGTATTAAACAACCTGTGATTCATACCTTACTGTGAAAGACCACCATTCACATAGGTCACTTATTTAAACACAATGGGTCTTTTCCAAACAAAAATTGTGCACAAATAAAAAGTAAATTCACAAACGATTTCTGAAAATAAATTCTTTTATTAAAACATTCGATATTTACATCAAAAACCTAGTTTAAGAGGGCATACTTCCCAACAATTTTAATACGTTAAAAGAATAAAAATATGTAGCTCATATATAATTTATATTAAATGACGAAATATAAATCATATATAATTTATTTAAAAATAAATAAATACTCATATATTAAATGATGCAATATTTAATAATTAGTTTGAGATATATTAAATACTCATTTTGGCATATATCAAATATTCTATTTTTTTGGGGATATATTTGTGTTGATTAATTTAATATTAGTTGATATAGTAATTCAAGGTTGTGATATACTTTATTTTTTGAATAGAAAATTCCTGCCTAATTTGTCTAGGCACAATGTCATAAGAAGAACCTATAAGGCTAGGGTTATATTAGGATTGTGAAATTATACACACTGCATGTTGGATTGTATGCCCTCTTAGACTAGGTTTCTGATATAAAATCGAATATTTTAATAAAAGAATTTATTTTTAGAAATTGTTTGTGAATTTACTTTTTGTTTGTGCACAATTTTTCGTTTGGAACAGACCCATTGTGTTTAAATAAGTGGTCCATGTGAATGGTGGTCTTTCACAGTAAGGTATGGATCACGGGTTATTTAACACATAAACATTTGTTCTTAACCTATTGATGAGACTGGGAATCTCATCATGTTTAGGTTATTATATTATGAATTCCAAATGGGGAATGGCTTACCTTTAGCCAGTGAGTAGTCCACTCACTTCATGATATAAGCGTATTTCAAATACGTAGGACAGGACCTGTAGTAGTGGCTTCTAAAAGTACTATATGATAGAAACCTAGACTACTACTGCTACAGCGTGGACTAGTACTCTATGACTTGAGTATGAGTCGGTGGTTTGACAAAGCTGGAAGCATATACTTTGATTTGCTATAGTTGAGGTTCTATTGTAGGGCCAAATACTTGCATGTTGGGTATGTGTAACTAGTTAGTTAAGACAGACTTGTACAAGATAGTTTCTGCACTATATCGCCCCTTGTGGTTGTCCGAATGGTCTAAAATGTCCAGGGCCCTGGGAAACATGACTTGGATGTTTGCTTTAGGGTAGCTCCCTTGGAAAGCGGAAACACTCTAGGAAGTCGTGGATCATTGGACTAGAAGCCTAAGGATGGTAGATGTCATTTAAAGGGGTGTTAATACACTTCTTCCTCTCTAAATGTACGGCGATGTGTAGAGGGGTATTTTAGTCATTTCACCTGTAGGTCGGAGACTTTACTAATGCAGCATTGTCCTTGGGGTCAATATTTCCTTATGGTGATATTATGAAATATTTAAAATGCAAAATATAGCTATTTATATAGCAGGGGTATTTTGGTCATTTTAGCAGCCAAGTCGATGTGTCTTTTTGGTCCTCGGAATAGCCCGTAAGTCCTAACTAATTTTGGGTTGAGGAATTGGTCTCAATTCAAGAGGATTTTATTTTATTTTATTTTATTTTATTTTATTTTATTGAGGAAGTCTAATTTATTATTAGACTGGAATTAAATAAATAAATAAATAAAATTAGGAGATTAGAGAAATTAATTATCTAGTTTAATTGGTTAATTAATTATTCAGGGCTTAGGTATAGTATGAATAATTAGAAAATTAACCTGGGTTTAAACTAGGAGAAATAATTAATGTTTAATTATTTATTGGGTTATTTATATAAGCCCAAGAAATAAATAATTAAAGTTTAATTGTTACGGTTCATTTGGGCTCATTAATTATTTATTGGGCTGTTTATATAAGCTCAGGAAATAAATAATTAATGTTTATTATTTTGGGCCTTTTGGGTCCCAGAAAAATAATAAAATTTATTTTGGCCAAATAGCTTGGACCTTAGGGTTTTTTCCAGACACGGTAAAGAAGAGTTTAGGGTTAAGCCAAACTGATTCTCAGGATAACATCCGGGTGTTTGAAACATGATATCTCGGGGATATGTTTATCAGATAATGAGAGACCTAGTTTTTTGGCGGACCAATAAATAAGTCTCTGGGAAAAGAAAACCCTAATCTCCCTAACACACAAGCCTCACGCAGCTCTCTCTATCTCAGACGTCTCCCTTCTCTGTGTCTTCTACTTGTTTTTTTGCTAATCAACAGCAAGTGAACTAAGTAGATTTGAGACTGTACCTTTTCACCATTGTGTTCACCGACTAGAGATTGAGCAGGGGAATATTCCGAGAGTTGGAAAGCTTGGCGTTCATGCAAACAAGGCGAAATAGAAGATTAGCGAGTTTTCAACCGGAAGCTTCTTCAAGTGGGTAAGGCAAAGCAATTCCTGTCGTTCAATCTACTTCTACTCAACCTAGAAGGCTTAAGGAGCGCAAATGTATGATCTTCACACTTCTGTGTGGCCTTTAAGGCTTGCGGTTTTTTTTTTCCTTCTCTGTTTTTCGTCCCCTTACTGCATACATCGATTTTGTAATGGTCCCCATTGCAAGGTGCTGATTCTTAGAAATAGAGTTAATTTTCTCAATTTAGTTAACAAAGTATGTGCAATTTGAGGATTGGACACGTCAACTGTTAAGTTACAAATCACAATGAGAGAAGGACACTGTTATTGGTACTGTGACGAGGATTACAACCGCTTTTATAACGGATGATGATGATATGGAACATTTGTAGTACCATGCATCTATCGTCAAGGGATAGCCAATTGATCTGTATGTTCATATGAGGTCATCTAGATTCTAAATGCAACAACAGCTACAGATCTTCCAGAACTTAACATCCAAACTCCTATTATTGAGTCATTCACTGCATTACTTAACTCAGTTGTTCCTGTCAATATACCTAATTTTGATTTAAATTTTCCAACACCTATTGCAAATGATCCTCCATATATCCTAAATGACGCTTTCCAATCCTTTTTCCATTCATTTGTTCCGGATACCTTAAGTGTTGGATCTAGCAATCAATACTTATCAATATCTATTGGATTTGTTATGCTTCCATTTCATGACCACGTTCAATCCCTTCAAATACAGATGAGCCTACCATTATTTTCAATTATTGAAATTAGTGTTCCATTAGATGTAACCCTAATTGATGAATTGGTTGTGTTGGGATGTATGCCTTCTTAGACTAGGCTTCTGATATAATTTTATTTTGTATTAATAAAAGTATTTCTTTTAGAAATTGTTTGTGAAATCTTCCTTATATTTGCGCACAATTTTCATTATAAAAGACTCATTGTATTTAAGTAAATGGTTCATGTGAATGGAGGTCTTTCGCAGTAAGGTATGCACTATGGGTTACTTAACACATAAAGTTTTGTTCTTAATGTAATGATGAGAATAGGGATCTTATCATGGTAAGGTTATTGTGCTATGAATTCTGAATAGGGAATGGCTTACCCTTGGCCATTGAGTAGTCTTCTCATTTCCTAACACAAGTGAATTTCGAATATGTAATACCCTGTATTTTAACCATCGACTAGCTATTACTTGTAATAGGATGAGAGTTTGTATAAATGGCCAAAACAAAAAGTGATCAGTACAATGAAGCGAATATTTTGGTATAATAATATCTTGTTAGGACCTGGATGTAATTATTAAATTTATTCTACCCATACCCTAAATCTTTAGAAGGCTACTACTATTAATGAAATCAGAATTTGAGGGTACCCTGAGAAGGAAAATCGATTAATACGATGAAACGCACATTTTGGTGTGAATTATGTTATTTGGGTTATCGAAGGCATTTCGTCATTTTGGCCGCGCTTGCGACTTTGACCCCAAATTTGACCAAACTGAGATAGAACTGAAGAATTTAAGCATTACCAATGGATTCAATGAAAATTTTGGAGCTGAATGGTGAAATAAAATATTTTTCTATTTCGGAACAGATTTTGGTTATTTTTGAGAAAAATAGAAAATCGCGGTTAAAAACGGTATGTGTGGCATTTTGTGATTGGTAGCCCATGCATATGTGTCAATTTATAAGAGGTTTCATGAAGAATTCCTACAAGACACTTGGAATTAGAGAATTACAAAATAAATAAAGAATGATTTGTTTTTTTGTAATTGGAACACATCATTTGTGGGGCCAATTACTTAAGGTCTTGTGCAATTTAATTGGCCAATATTTTGACCATGAAGAAGTAGTTGAGTGGTTGAAAATTAGCCAGAAAATCTGCAGCCATACAAGAGAAAAGAAGAGGAAATTTTGAAGAAGAAAAATAAGTGAAATGGTGTGTAATTTTTCAATTGGAACACACCTATATATTGGCTACTATACAATTAATTGAATTAAAATTCTCTTGGCCAAAATCTGATGAGAAATAGCGGTGGGAAGGCTATTTCATAGCCATAATTTTGGCAGCTACAAGGAAAGAAAAACAAGAGAACACGAAATCAAAGAAATTAGCAAAAAGAGAGAGAAAAGATACTCTGTGTGTTCTTGGTATTGTGTGTGAGTTCTGGAGAAGTTCTTGGAGAAAATCACACCAAAATAGCCTTATATATAAGTTAAAACCTCACCTTGATAGAATTAAAGTTGTTGTTGCGTGAATGGTGATTATTTTGATATCAATTTTAACAAGAAAACATGATTTTCATATCTTGATTTTGGATCAAAAGTTAGGGTTTATGAACTTTGTTTATGAATTTTGTGTATGCCTATGTATGCCAATTGCCTAGGAGAAGTATGGATAGCATTTTGTGTGTTGAAGAACTGAATTTTCATGGTAGTTTGAAGGGTTGATCTTGGTTGATGAAATAAGGATTAAGGTGGAATGAAAATGGAAGTTTAATAGGTAGGAAAATTGAATTATGTTACATTTTAATTGAAGAAAGTGAATTTGTGTTGAATAACCATGACTCTCCTGGGGCTATTGGAATCTAAAAATTTAAGAATCAAAGATGATTTGAAGGAAAATTGAATGAATTAATGTTCTCAAGGTGTTAAAGTGTAAAGAAAATTAAAGGATAACATGAATAGTTGAATAGGAGTAAAACTACTGGGGATGTTTTTCCCTGTTTTGTGTCACAAGAACCAAGACTTAGAAAAGGTCATACATAGAATTAAAGTAAGAGTCTTACGGTCGTTTTCATATATCATAGTGTCAAATTAGAGCTGTGGATTGAAAGTTATGTGCGAAACAAAATTGTGTGTCAAAACAGAAAAATTTCAAGATTTTGCTTGGAAGGTGAATGAACTTAAGGATGATTAATTATGTGATTTTGGGATGGAATGAGTGAGAAATATGGAGTCAATCCCTTGTGCATGAAGGTTGGAATGATATGAAAAAATAAAAACGAAATAATTGAACAAATGACGAAAAAACGACATAAACGAAAGTTGAACATTTTCCTTAACCGTCGGCCCCATCTACTAAACGTCGGTTGGACGTCGGCCCCGTCGGCTGAATGTGGGCTAACTGTCAACCATTTTTTGACCAAACACGACTAAACCTAAAAATGATGTTTGATGTAGGTTTGTTGGTAAACAACCAACGACATGTTGGAAACGGTGAAAACAGTGGTCGAACAGCTGTGAACAAGAATAGTTTATTAGGACACGAGGTGAGTCTCTTTGATTTCTAAAATCTTTTGAAGGCTAGTACACTTTATTTTTTCATGAAATGTTATGTTTTATACCATTTTGGAAATCTCTAAATTTATTTTTGGTTTTTTGAGTAAGATTTAATTTATGTTATTTTGGACTCGAATAAACGTCATAATTGGCTTGGAAACCTTAATGGATGATTAAAGTACGAATTTTATGAATTTAGTCCTTTTGGGATTAAAGACATAGGATTTTTTAAAGAAGATAACTTTTGAAAATTGGGTATTCACAAATTGACTATAATGCCCTTATTGAAACGTTTTATGGAAACATGATTGGAATTTTGAATTTAATCCTCTTTTAGGATTAGAATTTTGAATTTCTTAAAATAACCCAGTATTTGGTAAAAATGACTGAAATATCCTTATTGAAACTTTTGTGAACTCTTTTCAAATCGGGTTAGGGTAAAATGATCCGAATACACTTAGAAATGACTTTTGAGATTGAGTACAGGCAAAATGACTCGAATGCCCTTGGAAACTTGTTTTAATGTGCGAAAAGGACTTTTTATCATGTTTCGGCACGGTTTTAGAAAATGATCTCTCACTATGAGATTATCTTTTGAAAAATGACATTTTGATCCCGAAAATTATTTTATTAGCCTGGTGTGCCTATGGAATGAACTGATTGGTCATGTGAAGCTTATGTAAATAATTATCTGCTTGTGAGTCAGTGGAATCAAATTCTGAAAAATGATATTTTGCCCCAAAAATATTTGTTTTAAAGATCCTGCAGGAACAAATAACCCTCTGGCCTGATCAATCAGTAAGGGTTGGTATTGGTAACATTGAGTACTCAGTAAGAATTTTAATCTTTGTACTAACTCATGTTAAAGATAAACGACCCCAAGTAACCCGATCAGTTCTAGGAATCGTCATACTCTAAATAGGGCGACAGAACATTGAGATGAGTCGTTCTGGCTAGCCGTTTAGCACTTGGCATTTGCTACGTCTGTGGACGCATCTTATTTTTGAGTCATTCGCTGAATACCGGGTGAGGACACTCGTTGCATTTGACACATTGCTGCCTTGATGGTGATTGATGTCAGAATTGGAACCCCTGGCTTATAGTGGCAAAAGTGTGCTACGGTACACTTGGAATGCTACGGTATACCTATTATTTATTCTCAGTAATACACTGCAATGTATTTATTTAGTATACTATGGTATACCTATTATTTATTTTCAGTATTACACTACAATGTACTTACCCTTCCGGCGATGCATGGTTGAGTGCTATAGGCTGCTGTTTAAGTACAATGATACGTGACGTTGAAGGCGAAGCCTTGTGAGCTTTGCATACAGGTCAACCTTTTGTTGAAGAAATGCCTGTGATTTAGAAATTAGGGCAATGATTTGAAATTGAAACACAGTTTTCTAAAATTGATTGAGTTCTAAATAAACTCTTCTTTAGAGAGTTTTGGAATTATTTTCAGTACAAAAATGTTATGCTTTTCCACAAAGGCTTTATGTGCTCTATCTCTTTAATCAAGTACTAGCCCACACGGAACTTACTGGGTGATTTTTCACTCATACGTGTCTTTTATCTTATCCTTTTGTAAGATCTAGAGTTGAGTAGACCAACAGATAGCAGGATGGTACTACAGTGACAACAACCTAAGTCCAAACGTTCCTCTTTTGATTATTACTTTATTGCTGATGTAGCATAGAGACTACACGTATGAGATTCTCTATTATATATATGATAATGTTAGTATGAGTCTGAACTTTGTATACACTTTTGGTTCTTTGTTATAAAGACCTTTGTCTGGGTAACTGGATAGGGCAACAATCGGTTTTGATATGCTTCCACTGTTACTTTTAGTAGGGGTGTTATAATTGGTATCAGAGAATAGTTATCATAGAACTGTGGTATCGTTATAGGAATTGATAGAATCCTTTTATCTTGTAGGTATGACGGATAGGGGTGATAAGGGCAAGCGCTCAATAGATGATCGCAGTGATGATGGGAAGAAAGAGACAAGTGAGGGTGAGGGTGTGAAGAAATCTAGGAAGATTATGTCGATCTATCGAGCAGGCATGCCAAAACATTCCACTTCGATAGAACCTGGCCCTGGTCACCGTCATGCACCATGTCTTATCAGGAGCGCGTTTAACCCAGTAGTACCTATCCTTACTCCATTTGCGTGAGACCTTAGCCTAGAGAGGACACCTACTCCCGAGAGGACATCGTTGCCACATGAGGAGGTAAGTGGCAATTCTAGCGAGATTGATGGCGATATTGAGCCACACCATCAGGATGATAATGAGAAAATAGTATCCCCGGTGGTTCAGTATTGTCTACGGATACTGAGGAGGTATTTGGCAGGGATGTACTAGGGGTATTAAAGGAAGAGATGCCAGGATTGGAGGCTGCTGAGGTAGGAGGGAATCAAGAGGTACCCGAGGTAGTGATGTCTGTGCTCAAGCTCGAGGAGCTTAAGAAAGAGCTGGAGATAGACCCAGAGATAATGACTTCGCTGCATCTTGATGTGGATAGAGATGAGAGATTTGATGTAGCCGAGTCCTACATAGTTTCTGTTGATTCAGGACCTCCCGTTTCAGATAACGATGATGATGTAGATACATGTAATAGGATATGTATAGTTCGGCTAGTGTATATGAGATATAATGGTGTGCTCAGCACATAAATTTTGTACAGACTCAATATTTGACGAGAATCAATATATGTTATGTTCTTGTTATGTGCACTATATCCGCTTTGTGCCTGCTCTTGAGTTATGTTACATCATTTTATCAGCAAAACTGTATGAACTGTATAGATGCCTCGTAAAAGAACTCCCAGATGATCGTCACAAACTACTCGAAATCACCTTAAGATAGTGGTAGAGGAACCACATGTGGGAGGCTCCTATCTTGTAACTTTAGACCATTCTATGTTCCAAACCTTTTAGAAAATGGTTGATACCATTCAACAGTTGACTAAGACTATCACTAGAGCCAATAAAAATGTTAGAATAAATAAGAATATGAGTAGGAGAAATTGAAGTGGATTTCGTGGTATGAGTAAAAAATGATATGGAGAACCTCGATGGCAGAAGAAAAGAAAAATGCAAAGGAAGGGAGGCCTAACTGGAGGACCACCTTCTTTTAGATGCTTTAACAGTGGGGAGGTAGGGCATAAGATTTTAAATTGCCTTTACCCTCGAAGGATAAAAAGAAGGAGTCGACTAGGAAGATACCCCATTAGAAAAACAAATGAGTAGTGAGAAAACATATAAGGACTGTAAGATTTTGATAGAGAATGAAATTTTGGGAAAAGATTTGATACGTTTGCCCATAAAGGACTACGATGGTATTTTTGGCATGGATTGACTATCTCAACATCATACCCAAATTGACTGTAGACATAAGGTAGTATAATTCCATTAGCCTGGGAAACCTATATTAGAATTAGTAGACGAGGCTAGAAGGAAAAATGATGCTTTTATATCTGGACTCAAGGCCTGGAAAATGATTAAGAAATGGTGTACTGGATACTTGGCTTATGTAATTAATAAGCCAAGAGAGGTTAAGAAACTCAAAAATGTTTCCGTGATGAATGGGTATTTAGATGTTTTTCTAGCAGAATTGAAAGAGTTGCTGCCAAAGAGAAAAGTAGAGTTTTCCATTGATTTAGTGTCATCGGCAAAACTAATTTCAAGAATTCCTTATAGAATGACACCTACAAAATTACAAGAGCTCAAAAAATAATTATAGGAATTAATGGAGCAAAAGTTCATTCGGCCAAGTACTTTACCATGGGAAGCACTTGTATTGTTTGTTAAGAAGAAAGATGGGTCACTACGGATGTGTATGGATTATCGATGGTTGAATGCAGTGACAGTAAAGAATAAATATCCGTTACCCGTGGTTGATATATTGTTTGTCTAGTTACAAGGGGCATGATGTTTTTCGAAGTTAGACTTGAGGCAAGGATATTACCAAGTTCAGATTCGGAAAAGGATATATCAAAAACTGCATTTAACACATGATATAGACATTTTGAGTTTATAGTGCTCCCTTTTGGTATTACCAATTGAAGGCTTGAAAAGGAGAAAACACAGAGCACGCAGCGGAAGCGAAAACCCGAAAAACTGGAAAAATTGAAGAACAGGGGAACTCCTGAACAAAGCCAATGCCAGCTCCAGCAGCCTTAGTAGGCGCCGGTTGCGCTCTGTACAGATTCTAAGGTTAAAAAAAATTTACCTCTTTTCCTCGTTCTAAGAATTGGCTGGACCGAAATATATGGAACCGGGGTAGGTACGCTGGTGGAGACTTATGGTGTGATTTCTACAAGTATCCTACTCCGTCTGTGTATGTATGTGAGTGCTAACCTCTCGATCTTCCAATATATGGCCTGCCTAATTCCGTTTAGTGAACAACTTACAGGGCTAAGGAATATTGTCTGGAGAGAGATAGAAAGAAAGAGGCGTTTGATTTTTCTTCACCAGAGGAGAAGCAGTGAAAACAATGTTGTTTTCTATTCTCGTGTTTAACCTAAATAAAACCCTAGGTTAAACTAGACTGGCCCATTGGACTCTTAGTTTAGCATTTTGGACTTAATTAATTATTCTAATTAGAACTAAATAAATGGCCAAACAAATAATTAGTTGCCTAGCCTAAATAAACTAGTCCAATTAATAAGCTTATATTAGTTTAGTCCCAAGTTAATCTTTAATTATTCAAACTAGGCCAAAGCCCTGAATAATTAATTAATCCACCAAACTAATTTAATTAATTCTCTCTCTCCATGGACCTTTATTTTATTCTAGCCCAATAATTAAATCAAGCTACTTAAATAAAATAAATTCTATTTAATTTAAGATCAATTCCTTAGCCTGTATTTAATTAGAACTCACGGTCTATACTAGGGACCAAAAGACATACTCCATTGGCTACTAAAATAATCAAAATACCCCGGCCATATAAATAGCTGTATTTTTCATTTTAAATATTTTCTAATATCACCATAAGAAAATATTGACCCCAAGGACAATGCTACGTTAGCAAAGTCTCCGACCTATTGGTGTAATGACTAAAATACCCCTCTATACATCGCCGTACATTTAGAGAGGAAAAAGTGTACTAACACCTCTTTAAATGACATCTACTATCCTTAAGCTTCTAGTCCAATGATCCATAACTTCCTGAATTGTTTTCGCTTTCTAATGGAGCTACCCTAAAGCAAACATCCAAGTCATGTTTCCCAAGGCCCTGGATGTTTAAATCATTCAAACAACCACAAGGGGCGATATAGTATAGAAACTATCTTGTACAAGTCTGTCTTAACTAACTAGTCACACATACCCAATATGTAAGTATATTAGTCCTACGATAGAACCTCAACTATAGCATATCAAAGTATATGCTTGCAGCTTCGTCAAACCACCAACTCATACTCAAGTCGTAGAGTACTAGTCCACGCTGTAGCAGTAATAGTCTAGGTTTCTACCATATAGTACTTTAAGAAACCACTACTACATGTCATGTTCTACGTATTCGAAATATGTTTATGTTATGAAGTGAGTGGACTACTCACTTGCTAAAGGTAAGCCATTCCCTATTTGGAATTCACAACATAATAACCTAGATATGATGAGATTCCCATTCTCATCAATTGATTATGAACGAATGTTTATGTGTTAAGTAACCCGTGATCCATATCTTACTATGAAAGACCTCTATTTACATAGATTACTTACTTAAATACAATGGGTCTTTTCCAAACGTGATTATGCACAAATAAAATGTAAATTCACAAATAATTTTTGAAAATAAATTCTTTTATTAAAACATTCAATATTTTCATTAGAAACCTAGTCTAAGAGGGCATATTTCCCAACACCAATCACCTACTATTTTCATGGATTTGATGCACCGAACCTTTCAGCCTTACTTAGATAACTTTGTGATTATATTCATAGATGATATCCTAGTGTATTCTAAGGATCCTCAAGAACATGGACAACCTCGTCGGAAAGTATTGGGAAAGTTAAGGGAGGCCAAATTATATGTAAAATTCAGTAAGTATGAGTTTTGGCTACAAAATGTAGTGTTCTTGGGATATGTGATATCCAAAGACGGGATTACAGTAAATCCTACAAAAGTTAAAGCGGTGACTAATTGGAAACATTCTGAGACTCCAACTGAAATACGAAATTTTTGAGATTAGTAGGATATTACGGGAGGTTTATTGAGGAAATCTCTAAAATAGCTTCACCTTTAACTTGACTCATCTAAAAGAAAGTTTCTTATGTTTGAACCAAGAAGTGTGAGAGAAGTTTTCAGGAACTAAAGAAAAAGTTAAGTCTGCTCCTATTTTGGCATTGCTGATGATGGACAAACCTTATAAAGTGTACACGGATGCATCAAAGGAAAGTTTGGGAGGAGTATTTATGCAAGAGAGAAAAGTAATAGCTCATATCTCCAGAAAATTAAAACCCAATAAGGAAAATTACCGTACAAATGATCTAGAGTCAGCAGCTATTGCGTTTGCTTTTAAGAAATGGAGACATTATTTGTATGGAGCTGAATTTGAAATCTTCACAGACCATAAAAGCTTGAAATATGTTTTACCCAGAAGGATTTGAACATGAGATAACGTCAGTGGATGGAATTTTTTGAAGAATTTCGATGTCAAATTAAATATCATCCTGGAAAGGCAAATACAATAGTAGATACCCTTAGTAGTAAGGCAAATTTATATGCTCTTCGGATGCCATGAATTCAAAAATTAGGAATATTTCTGGTAGACAGAGACATAAGGATGAGTAATATCTCCATTCAACCTGCTTTCCTACAATAGTTGAAGGGAGAGCAAGATAAAGATGAAGAGTTGAAAAAGTTGGTGCAAAAGGAGGCAAATAAGGGAGGAGGTGAATTCCGAAAGGACAAGAGCGGGATTATTTGTTATCGAGATTGGTATTATATTCCAAAATAATTTGTGATAAGACAAGATATCTTAACGGAAGTACATTAGAGTAAGTATATCATCCATCTAGGAGCCATAAAGGTATCAAGGCTTGAAATGGCATTATTGGGGGATTGGTATGAAGAAAGACATTTCGGACTTTGTAGCTTAATGTTTAATTTGTCAGCAAGTGAAAGTCGATCAACAAGGGCCTGGAGGGTTACTACAACTAATACCTACTCCATCGTGGAAATAAGATGAAATTACTATGAACTTCATTATGGGATTACCCATGGCAATAGGACAACGAGATACTATATGGGTGATAATAGATCAACTAACTAAGTTTGCTCATTTCATTCCTATCAACCAATAGGAATTTTTAGAGAAGTTAAGTAAAATCTATATGGAGGAAGTAATCAGACTACATGGATAGTTTAGTTCAAAATTTTGAAGTAAATCTAGGATCTCGATCTAACATAATACTAAAGGGTACTGTTAGTATGGGACGACATTAAAGTTCAAGTACAATAGCACATCCATAGACGGATGGACATACTGAACGAGTGAATAGATATGTTGTGGGATTGCGCTTTAGATTTTGGAACTAAATGGATTGATAAGTTGGCATATGTAGAATTTGCATACAATAATAGTTATCAATCAACAATTGGAATGGCCTCATTTAAAGCTTTATATGGAAGGAAATTTCAATCCCCGTTGTATTAGGAAAGTTTAGAATAGAGAACGGGTGAACAGGATGCTTTTGATATTGGAAAAGTTTGATAGATGTGGAAATTATCAAAAGCAAGTTAGAGGCAGCTCAGAGCATACAGAAAAGTTATGCGGAACGACGTAGTAGAGATTTGGAATTTGTAAAAGGAGATCGAATATTCTTGAAATTGACTCCACAACGATAATTGGGAATCAAAAGACAAGAGAAAAAGTTGACACTTAGGTACAATGGACCATTCCCTATTGTCGAGAAGATTGACAAGGCGGCTTATCAATTAAAGTTACTAGTAAAGCTTCAAAGTAGTCACAATGTGTTCCATTTTTCCCAACTTCAGAAATATGTAGCTAATCCCGCATACATTTTGAATAAAGAGTCTATTAAGATGACTCCAAGCTTGAAGTGTAAGGAAAAGCCTATTAAGATCTTGGAGTATACTGAAAAGGGTTTGCGGAATAAGGAAATTCCACTTGGGAAGGTGTTGTGAAATCATCACCCAGTGCAAGATACAACTTATGAAACAGAAGCAAAGATGTTGATAAAGTATCTAAAATTATTCCAGGTGTAAGCCAATTTCAAGGATGAATTTTTTTGTAAGGAGGGGGAGATTATAATACCCTGTATTTTAACCATTGACTGGCTATTACTTGTAATAGGATGAAAGATTGTATCAATGGCCAGAACAAAAAGTGATCAATACAATGAAGTAAATATTTTGGTATAATAATATTTTGTTGGGACTTGGATGTAATTATTAGATTTGTTCTACCCATATCCTAAATCTTCGAAAGGATACTACTATTAATGAACTTAGAATTTGAGGGTACACCGAGAAGGGAAATCTATTAGTGCAATAAAACGCTCGTTTTGGTGTGAATTATGTTATTCGGGTTATCGGGGGCATTTTCATCATTTTGACCGCACCCGCGGTTTTGACTGCAAATTTGACCAAACTAAGATAAATTTGAAGAATTTAATTATTACCAATGAATTCAGTGGAATTTTTGGAGTTAAATAGTGAAATAAAATATTTTTCCGTTTTGGACCTGATTTTGGTCATTTTTGAGAAAAATAGAAAATTGCGGTTAAAAACGGTGCGTGTGGCATTTTGTAATTGGTAGCCCATGAATATGTGTCAATTTATAAGAGGTTGCATGAAGAATTCATGCAAGAAACATGGAATTAGAGAATTGCAAAATAAATAAAGATTATGTGTATTTTTGTAATTGGAACACATCATTTGTAGGGCCAATTACTTATGGTCTTGTAAAATTTAATTGGCCAATATTTTGACCATGAAAAAGTGATTGAGTGGCTGAAAAAAATCCAGAAAATTGTCAGCCACACAAGAGAAAAGAAGAGGAAATTTTGAGGAAGAAAAATAAGTGAGATGGTGTGTAAATTTTCAATTGGCACACACCTATTTATTAGCTACCATATAATTAATTGAATTAAAATTATCTTAACCAAAATCTAATGATAAATGGTGGTGGGAAGGCTGTTTCATAGCCATAATTTCAGCAGCTACAAGGAAAAAAAAAAACAAGAGAACAAGAAATCAAAGAAATTAGCAAAAAGAAAGAGAAAAGATACTAGTGTGTGTTCTTGGTATTGTGTGTGAGTTCCTAAGAAGTTCTTGGAGAAAATCGCACCAAATAGCCTTATATGCAAGGTAAAACTTTACCTTGCTAGAGTTAAAGTTGTTGTTGGGTGAATAGTGATTATTTTTATGTCAATTTTAACATGAAAACATGATTTTCATGTCTTGGTTTTTGATCAAAAGCTAAGGTTTATGAACTTTATTTATGAATTTTGTGTATGCCAGCTGCCTAGGAGATGTATGGATAGCGTTTTGTGTGAAGAACTGAATTTTTATGGTAGTTTGAAGGGTTGATCTTGGTTGATGAAATAAGGATTAAGGTGGAATGAAAATGGAAGTTAATTGGTTGGAAAAATGAATTGTGCTAGCTTTTGATTGAAGAAAGTGAATTTTTGTTGAATAAGAATGACTCTTGTAGGGCTATTGGAATCTGAAAATTTAGGAATCAAAGATGATTTGAAGGAAAATTGAATGAATTAATGTTCTCAAGGTGTTAAAATGTAAAGGAAATTAAAGGATAGCATGAATAGTTGAATTGGAGTAAAACTACTGGGGTTACTTTTCCCTTGTATTGTGTCATGGTAACTAAGACTCAGAAAAGGGCTTACATAAAATTAAAGTTAAGAGTCTTATGGTCGTTTTGTTATATCATAGAGCTAGATTGGAGAGTTGTGGATTAAATGTTATGTGCGAAACAAAATTGTGTCAAAACATTGAAATTTCAGGATTTTGCTTGGAAAGTCAATAAACTTAAGGATGATTAATTATGTGCTTTTGGGATGGAATGAATAAGAAATATAGAGTGAATCCCTTGTGCATGAAAGTGGAAGGATATGGAAAAGGAAAACTAAAGAATTGAACAAACGACAAAAAATGACGTGAACGAGAGTTGAACGTTTTCCTTAACCGTCGGCTAATCGTCGGCCCTATCGGCTAAACGTTGGTTGGACATCGGCTCCATCGGCTAAATGTCGACTAAACATCGGCTACCCATCGGGCACGTTGGCTAAACATCGGCTATTTTTCGACCAAACATGACTAAACCTAAAAAGGATGTTTGATGTAGGTTTGTCAGTAAAAGACCTACGACACGTTGAAAAAGGTGGAAACGATGGTTGAACAGTCGTGAACGGGAAAAATTCATTAGGACACAATGTGAGTCCCTTTGATTTCTAAAAACGTTTGAAAGCTAGTATGCTTTATTTTTCCATGAAATGTTATGTTTCACACTGTTTTGGAAATCTTTAGATATATTTAAGGTTTTTCTGAGTAAGATTTATTTTATGCCATTTTGGGTTCGAATGAACATCATAATTGGTTTGGAAACCATAATGAATGATTAAAGCATAAATTTTGTGAATTTAGTCATATTGGGATTAAATACTTGGGATTTTTGAAAAAAGGTAACTTTTGAAAATCGGGTATTCACAAATTGACTAGAATGCCCTTATTGGAACATTTTATGGAAACACAGTTGGAAACTTTGAATTTAATCCTCTTTTAGGATTAGAATTATAGATTTCTTAAAATAAGTTCCTTTTTGAAATCGAGCATTTGAAAAATAATCCAAAATGTCCTTATTGGAATGTTTTCTAAAAACCTTTAGAATCGGGTATTCGGTAAATGACCGAAATATCCTTATTGGAACTTTTGTGAACTATTTTCAAATCGGGTAAAGGTAAAATGACCCGAATACTCTTAAAAATGACTTTTGAGATCGGGTACAGGCAAAATGACCCGAATGCCCTTGGGAACTTGTTTTAATAGGCAAAAAGGACTTTTTATCCTATTTCGGCATGATTTTGGAAAATGATCTCTCGTTATAAGATTGAATTTTGGAAAATGATATTTTGATCCCATAAACTATTTTATTAGCTTGGTGTGCCTATGAAATAAATTGATTGGCCTTGCAGAGCCTATGAAAATAGTTATCTGGCTTGCGAGTCAGTGGGCTCAAATTCTGAAAAATGATATTTTGCCCCAAAAATATTTGTTGTGAAAATCGGGAACAAATAACCCTCTGACCTGATCAGTCAGTAGGATATAGTATTGGTAATATTGAGTACTCAATAAGAACTTTGATCTTTATAGTAACTCATGTTAGAGATAGACAATCCCAAGTAACCCGATCAGTTCTGGAGATTGTCTTACTCCAAACAGGGTGACAAAATATTGAGATGAGTCATCCTGACTAGTCGTTTAGCACCTATAATTTGCTGCGTCTGTGGGCGCATCTTATTTTTAAGTCAATCGCTGAATGTCGAGCAGGGACACTTGGTGTGTTTGACTCCTTACTGCCTCGATGGTGATTGACGTCAGGATTGGGACCCCTGGCTTACAGTGGTAAGAGTGTGTTATGGTACACTTGTTATGTTGCGGTATACCTATTATTTATTTCAGTATTACGCTGCAGTTTACTTACTTGGTATGCTACGGTATACCTATTATTTATTTTCGGTAGTATGCTGTGGTGTACTTACCCTTCCGGTGATGCACCGTTGAGTGCTATAGGTTACGGTCTAAGTACAAATATACGTGGCACCAAGGGCAAAGTCTTGTGTGCTTTGCATACAGGCCGACCTTCTATTAGAGAAGTGTCTGTGATTTGGAAATCGGGAGAATGATTTGAGATTAAAATACAATTTTTCAAAAATAATTGAGTTCTGAATAAACTTTTCTTTAGAGAGTTTTGAAATTGTTTTCAGTAAAAAAATATTATGCTTTTCCACAAAGGCTTTATGTACTCTATCTCTTTAATAAAGTACTAGTCCACATGGGACTCACTGGGTGATTTTTCACTCGCACGTGTTTTTTATCTTATCCTTTTATAGGATTTGAAGTTAAGTAAACATACGGATAGAAGGATGGTATCATAGTGACAACAGCCTAAGTCCGGATATTCCTCTTTTGATTATGTACTTTATTGCTGATGTAGCATAGAGAGTGCATGTATGGGATTCTTTATTATATACATGATAATGTTAGTATGAGTCTAAACCTTATATACACTTTTGGTTCTTCGTTATAAAGGCCCATTGTTTGGGTAACTGGACGAGGTGACACTCAATTTTGATATACTTTCGCTGTTACTTTTTGTAGGGGTATTATAGCATGCGTAGAATTGGACTTGTAGTAGTGATTTCTAAAAGTATTATGTGTTAGAAACCTAGACTACTACTGCTACAACGTGGACTTGTACTCTACAGCTTGAGTATAAGTTGGTGGTCTGACGAAGCTGAAAGCATATGCTTTGATATACAATAGTTGAGGTTCTTTGGAAGGACTAATATATTTGTATGTTGGGTATATATAACAAGTTAGTTAAGACAGACTTGTACAAGATAGTTTCTACACTATATTATCCCTTGTGGTTATCCGAATGATCTAATTATCTAGGGTATTAGGAAACATGATTTGGATATTTGCTTTAAGGTAGCTCCTTTGGAAAGAGAAATTATTCCAAAAAATTGTGGATCATTGGACTAATAGCCTAAGGATGGTAGATATCTTTTAGAGAGGTGTTAGTACACTCTTTTCTCTCTAAATGTACAGTAGTGTGTAAATGGGTATTTTAGTCATTTTACCTGTAAGTCTAAAACATCGCTAACATAGCATTGTCTTTGATTTTAATATTTCCTTATGGTGCTATTAGAAAATATTTAAAATGTAAAATACATGTATTTATATAGCAGGAGTGTTTTAGTTATTTTAGTAGCCAAGGCGATATGTCTTTTTTGTCCTCAGAATAGTCCGTAAGTCCTAATTAATTTTAGGTTGAGGAAATGATTTCAATCAAAATGATTTCATTTTATTTAAAAAGTCTAATTTATTTTTGGATTGGAAAAAAATAATAGGATAAGAGAAATTAAATTTATTATATAGTTTATTTGGTTAATTAATTATTTAAGGCCTAAGCCTAGATTGAATAACTACAAGCCTAAACTAGTTAATAAAAAGGCTTGAATAATTATTTTAGTTCATTTGGACTCATTAATTATTTATTGAGTTATTTTAATAGGTCCAAGAAATAAATAATTAATGGTTATTATTTTGGGTTCATTGAGTACAATAAAAATAATAAATTATTAATGGCTCAATAGCCTGAACCAAAAGAGGTTTTTTTTAATTCACGGAATAGAAGAGTTTAGGCTAAGCTAAACCTCTTCTATTAATAGCCTCCGAGTGTTTTGAAATATCGAAACCCCGGTGTTTTGGTTATCAAAAAAGGTGAAGTCGTGTGTTTTTTTTTCTATACACAGAGAATACACACGGGGAAAAAAAAACCAAGAGCTTTTTCTTCTTCTTCCTTCTCTCTCTTGTTCATATTTTCTTCCTATTTGGTTTTCTTGATTTTGGTAATCAATAGCATAGATTCAAGAATTATTTTGAGACTAGATTTTCCTCGCCTAAGTTGTTTCATCAATGAGTAACAGGCGGTGGAATATTCTGAGTTCTCAAGAAGAACCCACGTTCATGCAAACAAAACAAGTAAATGGATCGTGGGATTTTAATCGGAATCGTCATCACACAAAGAGGCCATCCTAGTAGCTCAATCGGCTTCTTCACAGTCATAGAAAAATGTACAACATAGAGGTACAATATTTTTGCTTCTGTTGTGTTATTTCTGTGCCGTTTCATTTTTTTTGGTTTTATCTATGTAGCATGCAAGTCTTCTGTGTTTGATTTCATAGCTTCAGGTTGCTCGAGAGCCTAACTAGATCGGTACTCCAGAGGCAAATGTGGACGGGTTAGACCTACATTGATGGGCCTACTACGGATGATTCCCCTGACGAAGATATGGGGGAATGGCGATGCTAGAAAAGATATTCCCAGTCCTTCTGTAATGCAACAGCCCACTAATAGACCCAAAAAAAATAAACTGCTTATATAATCCACTGTATTCAATCTACCTTGACAGGTTGAATACTTCTCGATAAATAGAAAACAAAACTGGTGGAATGGCACTGAATAGTGTGGGATGGATTTATGGTTAGAATCTAACAGTAACTTAAGGATTGACATGTGGTTTAGGAATAATGATAAGTTACTATAGACTATTCACTCGTGGTCTATTAGAATGGGCTGCGAGTTTATAGTGTTAGAAAGCAAAAGTGCATATTGGATTGTCGAGTGTAAAAATTCAACTCTATAGAATCCCTATTTTTGGCAGGTCTGTGTGTGGAAACAGAAAGGTTGTGACCTGTGGCAAATTAGTTAATGATATAGAGAGCACATTTGTCTAGTCCAGATAATAGACGGAAACCATCAAAACTTGAGTGTGAAATTCATGGACAATCACATCTTGCCAATGATTCACAATAGTTTGGAGATTAAAGTTAGTGAAATAACCATTCAAATTCATAACACACTACATTTCACTCCGTCTTATAAGAAAGGATGAAATGTGCATAGGCATGCAATTGAGATAATCTACAAAGATTAGCCTTCTTTATTCACATAGTTATCATGGTAAATGCAAGTCTTACAAGATGAGAATTCTGGTACTATCATGGCGTGGCATTTCTTACTTATAGACACAAATGGGGCTAAGACATTTAGATATGTTTTTTGGGTGTTTAGACCTTGTATTGATGCATTTGTTCACATGAAACCGGTGGTCAGCGTTGACAGAACATTTCTTAGGGGTATATACAAGGGAAAACTCTTAACAGCAGTAGGTCAAGATGTCAATAACTATATATTGCCCCTTTGCATTTGCAATTATTAACGAAGAAACTAATGACAGTTGGGGATGGATTTTGGCCTTGCTCAGAGAACATGTATTGAAGGATCAAAAAGTTTGTATAATATCTGATAGACACATTGGGATTGTGAATGCAGTTCATCGACTACCCCTTGACAAGAGCTAATAGTAGTGTTCAAATTTTATCTTAGACATATTCGGAGTAACTTTAATGCAAAGTTCTGAACATATGAGTTAAAGAAGTTGATGTATGTAGCTGAGAATCAAATCAAAAAGAAAAAATTTTAAGGTTATGGAAGAAATTAGTTTGCTAAACCCCCAAGCGAAGGCATGGCTAGATTTGATTTCAAAAGAGTAATGGACACTTGCTTATGACGGTAGACAATCTGGCAGAATCTTTCAACAGTATTATCAAAGGCATACATGCACTGCCTATCAAAGTGATTGCTAAGTCTTCATTAGAAAAAAAAATTAAATATTTCAACGACCATAAATAGGAGGCTAATCATGGGAGATATCACTTTCTTTCTAGGATATGGGGCAAAATTGTGAACAATGAGAAGAAAGAAAGAACACACGTGTACTGACTTTTAATCAAGATCAAGGTATTTTTAATATCATGTCACTGCAGCATGAGCATAGGAAGGGAAATAATTCATATGAGGTTAATAGTAGGGCCAGGACATGTAGTTGTTGCAAATGAAAAAATATGGAATATCTTATTCGCAAACATTGGCAGCATGTCAATAATTGGTGTCGAATTCTGGGGATCTACTGTCATTGAAAAACACGACACTATACTATAGACTAACTTATACAACACAATTCAGGCCTATTCCACACAAGAATTATTGGTATAACCCTGGTTTTAGCTTGATACCGCTTGCTCACCATTTCAAGAACGTCGAAGGGGTTGATTGCGAATGACGCATATTCGGAGTGAGATGGGCGAACATAATCCCGATTCACCTCCTCATTGTGGCTTATACAATCGTAGTGGATATAATAGAAGAAATTGCACTCATAGTGCCATAGAGTGAACTTAACATAGTTTAACCTTGCGGCATGTTTCTTTCGCAGGACTAATGTAATATTTAGCTTGAGTACAAGTTTTTTTATCACTATTCATGTACATAATATTTGTTTAGATACAATGCTTATCTGTTAGCTAAATTTTTAATATTGTATTGAAGCAATTTGAATTGTCTATCTTTAATTTTGTGTATGTGTTTCTGTACTTAATTTGATATTGGTTATATATCTTTAATTTATTTTTAAATTCTATAATATTGATTTTATTAATTAGGGCACAATGTATGAGCCTACTTCTCATAGATTGAATCTAGGTCCTATTTACTAGATGTATTGACGTTGCAGTGTAAACATAGGTCGTTACATATTTAGGTAGAATAGATATATAGTGATGTTATTACTGCAAAGCAAAAGGATAGTATGTTTTGGGAAGCTCAACCATTAAATCACCGTGTTGAGTAATTGATAGTAATTGCCGGTTTCAGTGAGCTACATCATTTATGCTATATGAAATTTGACTATCCACTATTTACAAGAAATTGGTAGGGCTGCTTGGGATTAAGTCTCCTAGCTGTTTTTGCTTCAATTTTCTTCCCTTGTTATCGATGTTCTTCATCAAATGGTCTTTCAACAATTCCTACACAAAATAAGGTAAAAAGTGTTGGATAAGTAGTCATCTAAACAGATTTCTCAACAAATATGGCACAAAATAACAGAAAAATATATACATTTTTAGCATTCATCAAGGAGGAAGAAGAACATTCTACCAACGACACTTAAGAGGATTATTCTAATTAAAATGTGATGTTATAGTCAAATACAACCAATATTTTTTCTCTGTTACTTTCATCTCGTAAAATTAAAGTTTTAAAATATTTAGAACGTTACTTTTACTGTGTCTTATTTTATTTTTGACACAATAAGGTATTATGTTGACTACAATTTAGGCCATTTGATACCAAAATTTCAAAATTCAAGCCAAGTTTGGAAAAATCACTACAAGAAAATTTGGCTTTCCTGACATATTTTTAATGACGTTTTTAAAGAAGTGTAATAATATAGTACCTATAATGACGCTTAGTTTACCCGTGTCATTATAGTAAAACAAAAACGACATAGTTTTATTGAGATAGTTTAAATTAACATATTATGACACTTTCGAGTGTCACAAAAGATAAGGTATCTTTCCTGACACTTTCTTAGTGTAAGGAAACGAAAGGCATGGCCTTTTGGAAATTTCATTCACAAAAATAGCGAGTCTCAAGGGACCTTTTTTTTTTTTTAATGGACTGAGGAAAATCAAGCTCTCTCCTTCTCGGTCGAAAACAAGTACTTTGTCTGTGTATTTTCTTCTCCACCTCAAAACCCTTTCTCTGTTTCTTCCTCTGTGTTCATCTCTATGTATTAATTGGCTCGGCCGTGACTCCCTAGAGAAGATGACCTAAGCCATGCTTAGTTGGCTTGCTTTTATTTTTTGAATTTTCAGATTTCAGCCTCATCCTACCCTTCCCTACCGGTGCTCCTCCCCCAAGACACTAGAAGAGAAGCAGGCTGATTTGGAGGAACAACGGATCTCTTCCTGCCCACCAACCTTGCCTTTCCATATTCATAACTTTTGAGCACTAAGGAAAGTAGTAATGGTTGATTTACTAATTTAAGGATGACTTAGCCAAATTGAAGCAAGTGTGTATTTTAGTTTATCCAATGTGTCTCTTCAAATTGCTGTGTATTTTCAAGTTTGTAGTAGCTTTCTCGGCTGCCACTTTGATTCTCCATGTTCTGCTTGTCAGAAGCTTGAATCTTTTTATCTAGACCATTGAAGAGCTTTGCTAGGAATCAAGTATTTACAGTGGCTAGTTGTATCCTCATTTAAGGCATGCTTGTTCTAGGATCTTGAATTTTGTGTTCTATATTACCAGAAAAATTGTGGGTTTTGCCCTTTCAAACTTTTGAACTGAGGTTTTTCCTTCTCTGTATATACTTTGGAGTTCAATTTGATTGTATATTCTTGTTAATTTTTTTGTTTATGTTCTTCAATTATTTCCTTGGTGATGGTATATGTTTGATATTTTTTCCTGGAACTTTGGATAGAATCATGTGTAATTGTCAAAAGATTTTTAATGTAGCCCTTCTTTCCCCTTTTCTATTAGTTCTTAGATTTTGGGTGGATTTGATGAATGGACATACATTTAAGACTGCTTTTGGACTGTGTATTTGAAAAATTAGTTTACTAGTGTATCAATTTATTCATGTCAACCTGCAATAGCTTTGCTTGGAGGACATAAAATTATGCATCTAAAAGCAAAATGAATCATAGGTATATAATGCAAGCTTGAATTTTTTTCAATCATCACCTGAGTTGTATCAATTGGAGACTTAAGGTAGTTTGTGTACTTTATATGCCCAAGAACTATCTTCTAATTTTGAATGTGTACCCACATGTTTTTTCTACAGGTCAATTTTAACAATCCTACTATTGTGTTGTTTGTGGGTTGGAGATAGCTTCATAGTCCTATTACCATATGCATTCTCAAACTAATCGTTAAAAGTTTGATTTTCAAGGTGGTTCATTTTCATTACTTTTCTATTTTTGCTATCAAGTGATTTTTTTTTTTTTTAAATCTGGGTTGTGTAAAGTTGATTGAAGAGACAGTTATTTTGGCTTGATCATTGTAGTCTCTTTACTTTGGTGGCAACTGTTGATGTGATTTTTATTTCCATGTTTCCATATCCGTATGTTACATTTTACATATACTTGATCTTAATAAATATATCCAGATCAATATGCTGAATTGTAATATGGCAGGATCCAAATGAAACAAATGAAGTCGTATCTTTAGTTTCAACAAATGAGTATACAGAAGTTGTGCACAACTTTATATTATCTCAAAAACTTGCATCCCTTCTCAGGAATTTTCCAGAGGTAAGAAACATTCTAATATCAAAACACTTTCTCCTGAACTACTTATAATAAAAATGGCTTAAGCTATTGTTTATTTATTTAAATGGCATACGAAAATGTTTGCCTTGAGCTGTAGAAATTCTTGAATCACGCATCTACTAAATGTAAAGTTTTAGTTATGTGCAAGTAGCATAAATGTACTCTTCTTTCTTATTCCTCTCCTTTCCTACCCTTAATTCTTTTGAAATCTCAATTGGCCTTCCTTCTTTACCTTGTTCTTACAGAGTGATGTTTTTATGCATTTTTTACCACGTTCTTCATATTCCTTTTCAAGGTTAGTTGATGGCAATTGTATGTTGCTTACAGCATAATACCATAATTTGAATAAATAAGTGAAAATCTTTAAATGGTTATACTTGTTTGTGTGACCTTCAATTGTTCTTTTCAAGTCATGGCTTTTCTATGTGGCTTCGCTAGAGCATACACAGAGGTACATATTTATCATGCACTTCATTACATGTTGGTGTAGTTCATTCGATGTTTAAAGAATTTTTAGTGTGAAGATTGAGTAGAGGCAGCAATAAGAGTCAGTTTAGCTTGGATCTTATCTTTCAAATTTAGAATTTGAGTTGAGTTTGTTAAAACACACTTGGTCAACTTACGAGCAATTTGCATTACTTTTCCTTTTTCTTTTGTATCCTTTTGTAAATATCAAGAGATGCTTGATATGGGGTAACAAGTTTAACCAAGTATTTCTAATTTTTATTTCCTTTTTTCTTCTCTCTACAGCTCATACATCTCTTCTTCCATCCAATTCCTTCTTTATCTTTTCCTTTTCTATCTCTTATTTACTCCACAACCTAACCTTGCTGCTAAAACTGCACCCCTTGTTCTTCTCCCATCAGGATCATTACCACCTTTGCTCCAGCCACTCACTACTACCCTAATCGTGTGTGAATTTTGGAACGGAGTATTTTGGGTTCGGGAAGACCATTTTTCTACTTCAAATACAGTATGAATAATTTCATAATTCCGGAACAATAGAAAGGTCATGAGTAATTTTGGAAAACAATTCTAGTGATAAAAGACCTAAAACCAATCCAAACATCTAAATCCACTATCTGATGATCTACAATGCTTAAGATTTAAAAAAAAAATCTTGAACCCAAATGAGTAACAAATGAGAATTTTTTTTTATTTGATCATTAGTTCTTTTTCTTGTGGTAGGATGTTTGGAGATAGATTTGGATATCAAGATGACATCAAGAATGAAGGCATTTCATTCTAACAGGAAGGGTTTCATAGGTTGAGATCAAAAATATGTTTGTTTTTCTTTTTTTGGTGCATGGCCTTCTAGTTTTTCTAGCATCTTCATGTGCAGAATACTTTATAATTTTATCTATAATCTTATGTAATTGTTATATTCTGGGGGTGAAATTTTTTTCTTAAAATTTTGCACTTAGTGACTCACCTATATTAATTGAATCTGATTTAGGAGTCAAGCATTATTTTGTTACTTTCTTGAATGTGTGTGAAAATTGTACATTATCATTTAGTTTGAAAATAAGAAAGTAATCATGGTTTTTCGCCATGTAACGAGTAACCAAGAGTTTGCAGAAGATGTTATCAGCATGGTAGTGATGTATATGGTAACTTACGTAATAGAAGACTAAAGTGTATACTGATTACTATCAGGGTATTCAATGTGTAGATATAGAAGTTAAATAGTCTGGAACTTACTTTTCTAGTGTTTGATATTGATCTTGGGGACATTGACATTGAAAATTACATGATTTCTTTCTTAGTACATATAGATAATTGGAGCACTGGTATTAAATTATTATCTAATCCCCAAAAAGCATAGTAGTAGTGCACGAATCGAAGGCCTAAACCTCCCAAACTTCGATCATCATATGGCACCTACAACCATTGTCCAACACATCAGGTATGAAATGCCTTGATTAGTCATTTCTTGAAACCCTTTTGCCCAAGTCTTTACATCTAAATCCACTATACCTTTGGCTGCATTGGAATCAATCCACTTACTTTATGCATGACTGAAGATGGCTTATTTACTCAATCTACCTCTTGAATATGCAACTACAAATATTTCAAAATAGGCCAACAGAGAGACAGAAATGGAGAAAAAATAGGGGTATACAGAGAAATGAACTAAATAGCATTATTGAACCAGAGAAAGGAAACAGGAAAGCAACCAGATATCTAAAATAAAGTTATTATAGCATTCTTGAACTAAGGAACAAAAATCTGTTAGCATTTTTTATTTAGCTAAAATAAGTAAAATTAACTTTCTGGTTTTTAACCTGTTAGGAAGACTTTTTTAATGACTTGATGAAAAGTTAATCTGTTAGGAACAAAAATTTTTAGGAACAAAAGTTGGCTTCTTGTATATTCATGGTCTTGGTTATATTATGCTTGTGTACATGAATATATTATAATTTGATATAAAGGGAAGATTTGTAATTTGGGACTTGAAATGGAAGCCAAAGAAAATTAGGGAACTCACAAGTTCCAAATGCTAATTTTAAGAAGATGTGCAACCTTTGAAAACCATGTGTAATACGTGCCTTTCGCTCTTGATTATTACTAAACAAAACCTATGTTTGTTTGTAGACAACCTTTCCATATCTAAAAAATGGCCCTATGTTTCTATAGGAATCTCTAAATTGTACTCCATCTGTAGTATTGGCAAGTAGACATCTAAGGCACTGATTCACTACCCCATTTGTTAAGAAACACTCAAGGTTGCTACAATTTTAACCATAAACAATCTACATTTATAGTTTCTACAATTATGTTTGCAATTGCTAAGGAAAAAGCTAATGGCTTTGCTTGGAGATCATAAGGATGAGTAAGTGCAACATTGCCACTTAAAGAACTCGTTGAAAAAGCTGATAGCTTTGCTGGAATTTTCCTTGATATTTATGTTTTTTCATGATTGGCAAAATCTACTAGCTGGCTCATTTTTAATTTCAATCGTTATATTCCTTTAACAGCACAAGTATGAGATTCTAAAGATATTACAAAGTAGAAAGCACATTTGTGGAATGACTAGAGATGTAGTAACAATGCACCTGCATTGAAGAAAGCAAATATCAGAATTGCTGTGGTGGATGTAACAGATGCAACACGAAGTGCCTCAGATATTGTTCTCCCTGAACTAGGCCTAAGTGCTATTATTAGTGTTGTATTGACAAGTCAAGCTATTTTTAAATTACTTTTCTTTGATGACTATGAATGTTAAATTTGGATATTATGAAACTTATATTTGAATTGATTTTCTCTTCAATATGGTCTACTTATAATTGTTTTTATCTTTATTAATACATTTAGTAATTGTATTTTATTTGAGGACAAAAAAGTTACATATAACAATAAACCAATATCAAATTAGAATATTTGACCGTTATATAATCTTTACGTGAAATATTTTATTGTTGTATTACAGTACCTATTGTGATGCTAAATAGTGTCATAAGATAACACTTTTTCTAACGCGTAAAAAGCGTCATAGCCAGGGGCAAACGGACATATAGGATTGGGGGGGCTAGATTATATACATATGTATGTATAATATATATTTAAAATTTAAAATAAATTAGTCCCTCCAAATATATAAAATTAAATTTACAATAATGTAATAGTAAAAAAAAATTATTGAATGTGAGACTTTATTGAAGGTGAAATGATACAATTAAGAATGCAATTTGATTATTTTCATTATGTGGTACGAATTCTTAATTTTGAAAATTTTTCTATTATATTTAAATTGTGTCAATGGATAATCAAGATAATGAAGTTTAAAATTTATATATACTATAAAGTAACCGTTGTTCTTACTTTTTCAATTTCTACAATTACCACGAAATAATTTTTTTTAGTTATGAATATGGTAAAAATTAAGTTTCGAAATAAGATGAAAAACATTTTTTTTCCAGATTTTTTAATAGTATATATTAAAAAAAATTGATGAGAAAGGCATCAATTGGCTCCCCTAATGAGTTAGTTCTGTGTCCACTCCTGGTCACAGCACTTATTGTGATGTTAATTAGTGTCATAACATGACACTTTTTTTAACACTATTAAGCGTCACATTACCTATTGTGATGCTAAACAGTGTTATAATATGATCCTTTTCCTAACATTTTTAAGCGTCACAACACCTATTGTGACAACAAAAGTGTGTCATAACATGACACCTTTCTTGACGCTTGTTACTGTCACACAACAATACCCATTGTGATGATATAGTGTCAAAACATGACACTTTTTTTTGACACGTTTTAGCATCACGTAACAGCACTTATTGTGACTTGACTTTGAACAACACTGTTCCAAAGCATCATTAAAGCCCTATTGTCTTGAAGCTTTTTCACGTCACGAAAGCGTTCTTTTTTTTTTTTTGTAGTGAATCCTGTTAGTCACAAAGATCAAGATATTATAATCTGGGTAGATTCCCAATACGACTTGGAATTTTTCCCTGAAATTCTGCAGCAGAGATGTTGAGATATCTGAATTTGATTAATCTTTGAAGCATGACGTTTTCATTTCGGAACTAGTTCGGTCAAGAGCACGACACATTTCGTTGTTTTCTAAAACTGATATCGAATGTAATCAATTGTTTTTTTTTCCAATAATTTTGTTTCCTTTCCTCTCATAGGATGATGCGCTATGTTTCTTTTCTTCTCAAAGGATAATGAAAAATGTAACAAGTGCATACAGTTTACATGATTTTAGTGTGAAAAGTACAATTGTATCCATATATTTCTTTAAAGAGTAAAAAGTGCTGATTCCTTTTCAACTTTCTCTAATTTTGGATTTTGCCTCCATATTTGAAAATTTTTGTCTTTATCCTCTAATTCCTAACATAACATAATTCTTTCCCTTTTGTTGAATTTGAGCCTAAAGTCCTACTAATGGTATCTCATGTGTCTTTCGCATGACGAACTTGATCGGACAATTTTGAATTCACAGAGGGAATAATGTAACAAGAAGTACTTCTAATTTTTTTTATAAAATAGAGTGGGCCACATTGGAAAATAACTCCTACAAAAAGACTTGCATTTAAGAATGCTGTAATTGTTCGTGAGGTAATCCATCTCTCTACTTTGATGAAGAAAATGGATAATAAATGTCTTCGCTACACAACATAGCACCGACTCGATCCATGACCTTTTCTTCGACAACCAATAATTGATTGCCTTGCATTTCACGGCAATGAAATGATGACAAAACTTAACATTGACAACCATAATTAAATGTTGTCTTTAGAGCATATCGCAGCAGAATATTTCTTGAATCGGACACGATTTAACGCGTGAAGGGATTATTCAACCATTAATTTTAAATCTCAATAAAAAAGAGATTGTACCGCATGACTTTTAAAAGAGAAGCAAACCTTGTACATTGTTTGTGGTGCAATGAGAAGGATAGGGTTGCCAATGGAGGAACTTCATATCGAATACTTAACAATTTCAACCACAAACTGATATGTTTTGAAATATATTAGTAAACATTTTTCTCCCAAAAAAAAAGTTAAAAAAAATTGTAACTTTTATAATCTATTGCGTTATTTTTAAAATAGTAGTGTTACATTAAAATCTTTTACTTTGATCATATTATTTGAATTGTAATGAGAAGAATGATTATTTTAACAAAATGATTAGTTTCAAACATCCAAGGCCCAACATATCATAATGAGACTAAAAACCAATAACTATAATTTCAACAAGAAGCTTAGTTTTATTATTTTTTTAATGATGTAAATCCACCCTGGGGTGGAAGGTATGGCTAGAGTCCTATTTATTGATTAATAAGAAAGCATGGTACAAATGACTATTTGATGAAGACTGATGGCAAATGTGCCAATGATCCAGATTACATAAACCCCTAACATGCATCTACAGTTAGACGTTCAAAAGAGGGAAATAAACGTAACTCAGAATGTTTATAACAACCCAAGTTGGCTAGCCTATATATATGCTACCTTGTTTGCTTCCCTGAAAACATGCTTGAACGTGAAGGATTCAAACTGTTCCCTTTAAATGCTGAAGCCGGCGGTGAATCTGGATCCTTCTAGCTTGTGTTTAAGACAAAGCCAAAGCCCTTCAAGCAATGCTTTGCAGTTCTGCTTCCATGTTTGTGTGATGAGGGACTAAGAATTTCCCCCCCCAACCCCCCCCCCCCCCCAAAAAAAAAAAAAAAAAAAAAAAAAGGCTTGGATAGATATTTATGCGATAGGAAAATATACACACCCTTGAATTTCGGTGGACCAAAAAATATATTCTTGTTTTATGACTCATTATTTTTAAAGATACTGTATTTGATCATTATACTAATTTTAGGAGATTAAGGCCTCAAAGTCTCCCTTTTATATAATTATTATTTTGTTATTAATAAAATTGGTAGGAATTCAAACCAATAATAATTTTATTGTTCAAATTATAAAATGTGAACAAAATCTTTATATGAATTTCTTAATTTATAATTTAAATGTTTTTATAATAATAAAAATTTCTCAATTGTGAAGAATTAATTTCAATTTCTAGAAAAAATATAGATCAATACTCTGAAGGTTCATTACTTAATTAGAAAAAAGGTTTAAACTAAAAAAAAAAAAGGAGGAGGATGAAAACCTGCGTACCAGGCTACCAGCCTGCTAGGACCATAAATGTCTTTTCCTTTATAAGTACTTTCTCTACTGCAGATATATTTCTAATGAACGCATTGCTGCAATAGAAACTTTATGATCTCTGACTGTGGAATCCTATTGGCATTGCAGATAGCAACTAATAGGAAATGAAGAACCAAATTTCTAAGCAAGTGATGAGTATACTTATGGAGTAAAACTTTTGAAACTGTCTAATTCACTAACCCTATAGGCTTTGGTTCAAAGTCTCCAATTTTGAAGTTAAAGTGGCAAAGTTAAGCTAAACAATGCAAAGGGAAAACAATTCAATAATTTTGATTATGGAATCCTTAGCATTCAATACTTCGATGCAAGTTTAGGGTTGCTCGAAAATTCCTAACATGATAGAACCAAGACTTTGGATTTAGGAACAGCGCCATAGGATAGAAAAATATACAGGACGATATTACAATAAAAAATTGTGGAAAGTAGAATTTACATATCTATATATATATATATATATATATATATATATATATATATATTTGTTCATGAAATTTCAAAAGAAAAAAGTAATTTTTGAAAAATTCGAGGTCAAATGCCACCTGCGCCTCCTAGATCCGTTCTTTACATCTTATATTGTTGGTTACTATGTACTTTGAATTTGACCAAATCGGGCTTTAAATTATAGAGCTTAGAATGGAAAAGAAGGAAATTATGCAGAAAACCTAACAGAGTTGGACAGTGATTTATCAATATGAAATTTTATTAAGTATCAAGATCTACTTTAGTACAGAAACATAATAATACACATCTCAAACATCAAAAGAAAGAAACAGATACAATTCACCTTATGCATTTACTCGCTTGAACTTTCTCCGCAGGATGGAAATTTTCACCACAATCCGTATCCACATGCTGCTACAATGATTCTCCACAAATTTGAAGTAAGCATAGCGCCACGACTTCATGAATAGAAGAACAGAGAAAACCCCAGTGAATCCAATTGCAAAACCAGGTCCCATGCCGGCATAAAACCAAGAGATATCAGAACTTTCTCCAGGATGAAGCTCGAGAGGTCCATCTTCCCTTGAAGGTTTATCATCACTGCAGTTGTTTGAAAGTGGTTTACCACAGAGTCCTTCGTTTCCTTCATAAATGGATTTATCGTCAAGGGTTTGGAAATGATTCCCCTGTGGTATTTGTCCGGATAACTTATTAAAGGATAAGTTTAGATATTCAAGAAAGTCTATGGTTGCTAGGCTTGGAGGAATGAAGCCAGAAAGCTCATTCATCGACAAATCAAGAGACTCGAGTTTTCTCATGTTCCCAATGTTCTCTGGAATTTTTCCCTGCAGATTATTTCTGGACAAATTCAAGCTTTGCACTTCAGCAAGATCCATTAACTCCTTGGGAATCTCTCCAACAAGCTTATTTTCAGAAAGTGATATTGACTTCACAGCCGCAAATTGCAGTGAATAACCAATGCTTCTTCCTTTCAGAATTGCAGTCAATATCTCGCTCTTATAAAAAGATCCAGGTAAACTGAAATTGAAGAGGTATTTTACTCTGGCTCTTGCGATTTCCCATGGCAGTGCCATTGGAGTGAAGTTCCAAAAACAACGAGGGATGACTCCAGTGAAGTTGTTTTTAGCAAGATTTAACACTTGAAGATACGATAGTTGGCAAAGTTCTGGAGGAATATCACCGTAGAAATTATTTGACTGAAGACTAACCCATGACAGATTCGTCAACTCTTTGCCGAACCATCTTGGTAGAGTGCCAGACAGTTGATTATCACCAAGATCGAGAGTGATCAAACTTGTCAAATTCCGCATTGACAATGGGAGCTCCCCGTGGAATTTGTTTTCTTTCAACAGTAAAAATGAAAGCCTTCCCAATTTACCTAATGAACCTGGAATTTGACCACACAAACTATTGTTTGCCAAATTCAGCACCAATAAGTTTTGCAAATTTCCCAAACAGAAAGGGATATCTCCCGACAAATTGTTGTTGGAGAGATCCAAGGCCTGTAAACTCTTTATGTTGCAGATGATACTGGGGATGTTTCCACTGAAACTGTTATTATTGAGACTAAGAACTTCAATGGAAAAACCTGTCCCGTTGCTATCCAGTGATGGAAGTTGTCCAGCTAAAGAGTTACTTGACATGATAAAGAACTCAACATCTCTTGGAATTTTGCTCAGGGAACCCCGAAATTTGTTGAAACTCAGTTTAATCACCCTACAAACCCCCACACAATTTTCATTCAAATCTAGAAATTTAGGAGTAGAATAACGAGCTCCTTCGATCTCTGGAGGTTTTCCACTAATTTGGTTTAGTGAGAGATCCAAGTAATTGATATGAGAATAAACAACTTCAAACCAAATTGGAATCCAGTCCGATATGCTGGCGTTGGACATTCGCAGTTTCACAACGTTCTTTTGTGTTTCAAGCCATGTAGGAAATTTGGGGCCAACCGGAGTGCAATCCAAAAAAATTTCAAGAAGTTGGAATGGAGGGAACCATTGAGAGCTGACATTGATACGGAGAAAGGTCCGAGATATATCCAATGATTTTAATTCACTTAGTTTTGCAAAGTGAAATTCGGTTAGTTCACCAACAAATGAATTATTAGAAATACTCAGAGATTGTAGCTCTGAAAGTTGCCCAAGACTTGAGGATATGGTTCCTTCCAGCTTGTTATGAGAAAGATCGAGTTCAGTGAGTTTCCCAAGATGGCCAATTTCGAATGGTATTGTGCCTCGAAATCCATTGGATCCCAATCGAAGCATGGCCAGAGAAGTTAAATTCTCTAGGCAGAGAGGGAATTCTCCTTGAAAGAAATTTCCACTGAGATCTATTTGAGTAAAGCTGGTCAAGGTGCATATTGAATTTGGAATTGAATTATTGAAGCCATTGGAAGAAAGATCCAGTACAGTTAGAGATGTTAGCTTTTCAAACATATTTGGAAGTGTGCCTTGAAAGCCACAATCCCTGAGATAGAGTTTGCTAAGACTGCTAAGATTAAACAACCAAAGAGGGAAGGAAGAGCCCATATAATTGTCATAAAGAATAAGTGAAACAAGAGATGTGGCATTAGCACTGGAGGGAGTTGAAGGATTTCGCAGATTACAATTCCTTAAATTTAGTGACTGCAAAGAAGGAAGCATATGAATTGCCTGTAACCAGTCATAAGCCTCACCTAGACCCACGTAAGACAGGTCTAAACTTTTCAAAGATGAAAGTCTAACGAGCCACGAAAGACTCTTAGCACTGAGCCAACCATTATTACCAAGATCAAGATATTGTAATCTGGAAAGATTCCCAAGATGAGTAGGAATCTCCCCAAGAAATTGTGTTGCGGAGAGGTTGAGATATCCCATGTACTTAAAGGAACCAAGAAAGGTAGGAATCTGAATTCCTGAAAATTTGTTCGTGCTGAGATCCAAGTGTTGCAAATACTCCAAACGGAGTAAAGAAGGACCTATCTCCCCTCCCAGACGGAAACTATCAAAATATGACCGATAATTTTCAGTATCAAAGTAGTACCTTTCAATGTCAACGACGATGGGAGGACGCAGGTCCAGCTTCACCACCCGACCAGTGTGCATATTGCAGCCTATTCCTTCCCATCTGCAACAGTTTTCTCCCGTCCAAGATGACAAACGATTTGAATTATCAATTAGACCTTTCCTGAAGTCAAGAAGAGCACGTCGTTCGCTCTCAGTGCAGCTTATATTTGAATAAGCTTTTCCATGGCAGCCAAAGAGCATTTGGCATATGAAAAGGAGTAGCAGATTCCTCATGGCTTTCTTAGGTAGTTTAACAAGATAACTGAAGTTTGTTTCCAGCATAATACAGCCTCAATTTTGGTATTATTTATAAACAATTGACGATACCTTAAAAGTCTTTTGCTCCTAGACATATCTCTCGAATTGACAAAAAGTCGTAGAAAAGCCATTTTCATCTTCCGGCAATAGGTTGAATCGCTGACCACCAATTTTACCCACATTCAACAGCTTAATTATCAATTAAAGGAGAAGAGAAGGACTTTGAAATTTCCACTTTTCTCTTCCCTCTTTTAGGGGTTATCAATTTGTAATTGCTGAATTTGGAAAATAATTTTAATAAAAATATTTTAAATATTTTTAAAAAAAAATTCTATGCAAAACTCTTTTAATTCTTTCTATTCTTTCTCAACCGTCTACCGGAGGTTGGCTTACCAGGTCACCCCTAGGAAACTATGCTATTTTATGGTTATTTGAAAACTAAAACATGTGAAAAAAGTTGGTTTCAAAACAATTAGGTAACATTCTTTGTGATATCTTTGACTATGTTTCTTTTAAAATATCGAATCTGAAAATTAAAATATGCCCACTTTCTGAATTTGAACATCCCATCTTGATTTGCTAAATAGGTTCAAATGATTTATGGGAGTATTAATATACTAGTGAAACTTGTCAGTTAAATGGAGGATTATTTGTGGAAGTCTAAAGTAAATATGTTTATTGTAAGTAAATTGATATTTATTTTTTGACATTCTAGAATAGAAATATGAATACTCAAATTCGGATGTAAGAAGAAATAGCCTCGTAAGTGATGCTGATGGTAAAACAAGAGTCGGATAGAAGGGCACAAAAAGAAAGGTAATGTACTAATTACAAAGAGAGAAAAAAAGAAAAAAAGCATATGTTAATATCAATTTAACACGAAAAAAAAATGTGAGGGGGAAAAAGGTACAATCTTTTTCGTGGACATTGCGGATTTTATAACTTTTGATGGGTACTGTTCGGGAAAATAAGAAACCGACCAATCCGAACCAATCTTGACTGAACAAAACTGAATTGGAGGTTTTTGGTTGGGATTAGTTTGGGTTTGGATTGGAGGTTAACGAAATCAAACATTTAGTTAGATTTGAAAAATTACTCAAACCTAACCAGAATGAACTCATATAATAATGTGCTATTAAAGGGTTTATTATTATTTTTTTTTGGTAGGGAATTTGAGTTTAATAGAACTTTAACATAATTTTTATATTTAGACTTGTAGGATAGTTTCAAAATAATATGCTCGAAATCCGAGTAAATCATTGGTCAAAACTGGTGTTTGCTAAATTTGCCTTGAGGAGAAAAACATAGGGCATTTAGAAATAACTCACTACAACAAAAATCTCTCATAACTATGTTTTTTTTACGTCATTAATTAAAAGTGTCCTTATAATAATGATATTCCCGATGTTTAGAATCAAATGTCGACAAATAAAAAACTATAGAATAATTTTTAATTAAAATGTTGGCATTTTATTTATTTTTCCGACATTAATGAAAATGCGTCATAATATTTTTTTAAAAATGTATTCTAACTACATTTTTTACGTCATTAATTAAAAGTATCCCAATAATAATGATATTTTCGACATTTAGAATAAAATATCGACAAATAAAAAATATAGCGTCATTTTTTAATTAACGTGTCGGCATTTTATATATTTCCCGACGTTAATCGAAATGTGTCGTAATATTTGGAAAAAAAAAATCTATTCTAACTACACTTTTTTTCGTCATTAATTAAAAGTGTCCCTATAATAATGATATTCTCGACGTTTAGAATAAAATGTCGGCAAATAAAAACTATAGCGTCATTTTTTAATTAAATTGTCGGAATTTTATATATCTTTTCCGACGTTAATGAAAAAGTGTCGTAATATTAAAAAAAAAAATCTATTCTAACTACACTTTTGTCTATATTTTATTTTTTCTTCCACTTTCTTAGCATTAAATTGGTTAATGTATTTTCAAAACAGGAGATGACCCATGGAAAAAAATCAGGTCAGATTGAATTCTTCAGAATGACTCATATAAGAAAGGATGGGAATTTTATCAATGAGCAAATCCAAGAAGTCATGGTAATACCTTCTTTTTTTTTTTTTTAAGTTGTCAAACTAAAGGTTATTACTCTTTCTTAAAGTATATTATTGTTGTGTGATCTCTAATTTTATATTTGTTGTTATTAAAAAGGAAAAAGCTAATAACATTGTTGCTGAACATGCGGCATTAAATGTGAACCGTAATGCCAATGAAGTTGAGGATAATGTCTTCAATGAAGTTTTAGGTGAAGATCAATATGGAGGAGTTAGAGGTTATGGATTAGGAGTTACTCCTACACAGCTATTTGGAAGTAAAAGTTGGCTTAAATGTCAAAATCAGCCTGAAGTAGAACATCTTCATAAAGAACTGTATGACATGAATCAAACTTATGAAGCAAAGATTGAAAGTATGCAGCAAGAGTACGAAATAATGAAGAATGATTATGAGAAACAAATTGTTGATCTTCGTAAAGAGTCAGATTCTATTCGAAGTGACATGATTCATTTAAAAACAATCTTTTCTAAGGTAAATCACATATATGTATTTATTTTTATTTAAATAATAGTAAATAAAAGAAAGTTTCTAATATGAATTTTATTTTTTTAGGCTGCTCATAACTTTAGTGAATATGCCTATACTCCAGAGTGACTCATATTTTTAATTCTCTTCAAGTAAGTGAGATATCTTCCCAAATTATTTCAATTAGCTTGTAACTATTAACTGTATTAGGAATTTGATTTAAATCTACTAAATATTCACCATTTTTTCCCCTTTATTTGATGTGTAGGGCTATTGGACTTTCCATCAATTCGCAGCAATATGAAGACCTTTTCTTTTTTTTAAAAAAAATAGTTTTCCAATAAAATTGAATATTTATATTTAGTTTGATTTATATTGTAGTTAGACATTTGCTAAAATGCTTATTAGTATGACTATTTAAATTTTGTTCCAATTTATACAATATATTTCAATAAATATTATTCATTTTGTTCTAATTTTCATTGTTTTACATATTTCTATTGTACAATGTAAAAAGAAACATTTGTTATGGGATTTTAAATTGACATAATTATCAAATAATAAAATATAATAATTATCGACTTTTAAAAAAAAAAAGTGAGGCCAAAATTAAGACACTATTTATATAGTGTGACAAAAAGAGGGATGTATTAATAAATAAGCATAGTTATTTTAGGAACGCTTAAAAAATATGGTCATTAAATTTTGGGACACTATAATTGATTGTGTCATAAAAAAGGGGACGGAATTGTATTTATGTGTTGCTATTTGAGGACATTTATATAATAAAGTATCGCCAATTTCGAGACGCTATAGATATGAAATGTAGCAAACAAACAGACATAATCAGGAATTTATGTCGTCAATTGTTGGACACTTTAATAGAATGTCCCAATGTTAACGACATTAGACAATTTAAGCGTAGTCAATTTAGAGATGCTTTTAAAAAAAGTGTTGGAAAAGTTAGAGACTCTTTTTAAGAAGTGTTGGTAAGTTTAGAGACGCTTATATAAAAAATGTCGGTACATTTAGAGACGCTTATATAAAAAGCGTCGGTAACTTAATTTACCAATGCAACGTCTTACATCGTAAAATTTCTTGGTGACACCACTTATAGCAACGCATGTGGGGACACTTATAAAAGCATCGATAAATAATTTTACGACACAAATTAGCATCCCAAAATAAATTTATTAGCGTCCCTAAATGCTTAGTTTGTTGTGGTGACTGTATAAACTATTTATGAATTTTTATATAATTGTGTTTATAATTTTTTTTCTACCACATATTAGAAATTTAAAATTTGTGTATTATTAACAAACTACACTATTATGTTGTATTGTCTACAAAATTATTATAAGTTTCAAGTTTTATAAAAGTTAAAGTTGATCAAACCAACCAAAACAAACCAAATCAAATTGCATTTAATGGTTTGAGGTTTGAAACTTTTTTTTTTTTTGTTTGATTTGAAAATTTCAAACCAAAGTTATTAATTTGGTTTGAAAAAAATTGAACCAAATCCAACCACAAACACTGTTACTTTTTGATAAATGGCTAATTTGATTAGTAAATGTTGCCTTACAAAAGAGGAATTGATGAAACTAGCGATCAACTATTCTTTCGATGAATATAAACAGTCCATGAAAAGATGAATATGAGAGTCGGACCTTTTAAGAAACGTAGGTTCCTTGAACTTACTATAGAAAGGATCCAAGAAAGAAGGAATATTACATGCAGAAGCCAACAAGGACTGAAATCCGAGTATTTCGAATGATCTTGATTTAAAAAAAAAAGAATACAAAAGTACTGAATTTTGAAATTAAAGTAAAATGAAAATGGAAAACTGGTAATAAAAGAATAAGAGAAATTTCTGAAAACTAAACAAAGCTGTAAATAAAGATAAAGACAAAGAAAATGCAAAAAAGGAATTGAAAATTGAAAATTGGTAGTCTTGTAGACGTGTTTGTTGGATTGTTCTCATTCTGGAAATCCTTGCCCGTTTTATGCTTACTGTGGCATGGTAACTGACTATCTGTACGTGGAGAAAATCTTGCTTTATGGCTCATCCTTGGTGGTTAGGAATAGTAGTGCTTTACCGATCGTGCCAAGACATGGGGGTGACGACTCATTGGCTCCTAGTTCCGATATTGATCGGGTACATCAGCTGAAGAATTTTTGACATCATTATCGGATTAGCAAATTTCTATTGGTTTCAACTCAAACTTACTGTTGCAATAGATCGGCTAAAGTTGACGTCAACATATGCCCCTCGAGTCCCGTTGCTTTGGCAGCACGATCAAGTGAAGCGATGGGAATCGTACCTCTTTTAATTCGTAGTCGTTCTTTTCCTGACAAAGTTGGAACGTCCCAATCATTGCAGAAGGTTTCCGACTACTCGGTTTTGAAACCCGCGAATGGCTAGTCTTTAAATTTTACTTTAAATAATCGTGGTCCCCATTACTCCTTCTTCATCGATATGAAATCCTTCTTCTAAGAAAACTCTGTCACAATCAGACTTCTATCCATCTCGTGAAATTTGATAGTATTCCTTGCACTTCTTTGATTAACAACCTCTGAGTCTTTATGGCCGCTCCAATTGATCACACCCCCTGGCTTTGATTCAAATCGAGGCTAACCTATACGGCTTAGGCCCTTAGCTATTGTTGACGGAAGTCACCACTGATTATTTATGGTTTGCCTATCCGGAAGGGTTTTGTCCTCTCATTGAACCGAAATGACTTCTCTATAGCCGGTATGCCGTTTTCCTTCCGCCATCGGTTGCTTTCGCTAAAGAATTATAGAGAGTGGCATTATCGCTACCACGCTACTTTCGGTGTCCTTTGGGATCAATAGGGCATCCGAGATGCCATTATAATGTCTGATTTCGACATAACTTTTTACCGTAACCTTTTTGCTACTGTTCTACCGTTTTGGTCTTCGGCAATCAACAACTTCATATTCCCCCACGGGATGTTTTCCCCAACTATCTTGGATATCTGCACTATCCTGGGCTTCTGATTCGATGGAGATGAGATTCCTAACCTCCATGATGACGAGAGTATGGCTGCTGTTGAGGCCCATCTGGAAAAACTACTGCCTCCTATAGTAATTTCATGGCTGCCCAAAGGGGCGTAGGCAGAGTTTCGTCAGAGCAAGAGCATGCCTCCTTTCTATGGCAGTGGCTCTGCAAATACATTCTTTGCTCCCATTCGGTAGGAATAAGCAATGAATACTGATATTATGTATCGGCTATGCTGAGGAAAAAAAAGCATTGCAACCTGACTTCCTTAGTATTGGCCTTAGTCTATCGGCTAATAAACCAAATGATTTCAGCCCTATCAGTTGGGAGTGACCCGACCAACCTCGGTGGTCCTCTTTGGGTCATATAACTATAGCTTTATCAGTGCGTCCCCCAATTTGGCATTAACAACCTCTCTAGGGACCTTGCGGACTCCTCTAACTAGGCTACTGGCTATCGGCTATTGAGAACCCCTGTGAATAGATCTTCTTCCGGTACTATTATATCCTATCTTCATCAGAATCTCCTGTAGAACATGCCTTACTTCTTCTCCAACTCTGCTCGGGAGACTGCCTCTCTCTGGTTGACGAATCTTACTGATGCATTGGAGGGTTCCCAACAGACCATCTAGGCCAAAATGTTGTGTCCTAGGGAGCTCCTTTTAGGGGCTAAACAAAGCGCTCGAAGTGCCAAATCTTCTTGTAAATGGTACAATCCTCATTGCTTCTCTCGATAATTTAGGTTGATTCAGGACATCCCTACTGATCCTAGTCATATATCATCCTATACTGTCATACATGTCCTATCGGCTGAAGATGCGCATACTTTAGCCGATAAGTCCCTAACCATTCTCTGTTCTTTTGAGTATCATCACTTGCAGGTCGTCAGGGAGGCCACACCTAACTTCAACTTATGGTGGCAACTGATGAGTGAAATACTCTTCTCGACCCCTGTAGAGACGTGGCTGCTTAGGCTGACTGGGTCAACATCAGCAGAAGTGAAAGCATTAGCGCAAAAAAAAGGTAAGTAGAGCAAGATATCTATCAGTCTAATTGCTACGCCATTATTCTAGACATCGCTGGTGAAGAAAGCCCCCACTCTTTCACCTGCTGGAGAGGAAGTAAAAGAAGAAAAAATAATCCTACCTCTGCTTAGGCGGTCAAAAAGGCAGCAAGCCACCTATACCCTGACAATCACCATGGCCTAGATTTCCTGTGTTGAATTTTTTTTTGATATTCTTCAATTTTTGACTCAAAGGCTAACTTCTGATTCCCTTCTTTTGCAGAAACAAAAAATCAACCAATTAGTTATTTTTTACTTTTCCTTAGAGTCGACGAAAACTATGCCCCCTTTGTCATCTGAAAGAATAACACCAGCCGAGGAAGGAATTTTAGTTGCTTCACCTTCATCGGCTGTTCCTCCAACGTCCGAAATGCCCATATCAGAGAAAGCGGCGTGTTGGCAAACCTGCTTCTCCTCCTGTGAAAATAGTCTCTAAGCTCTCTTCAGTAGAGCTTCCAAAGGAACCTGCTCTTTCTCGACCAATAACATCTGAGGTCCCTGCACTAGAGCTTCTACGTAGCCTAATTGGGGCCAACCTGCCGACCAGCCAACCTTCCTGGGATGCAATCAGTCGAGCCCCCTACTACTTGCGCAATCGGTCGATTTTGATATTCCTGTTGAATTAAAACATCTATTGGCTGATTACCTGGGGTATATGAGGTTCATTCAACGCTTCTTCTCAGATACCCAAAACAAGAAGGATGAAGCTGCTCGTCAGCTTAAGGCTTTAGAGGTGCTCCGAGAGCAGGAAGCTTTTCTGAAGTCACTTTGCTAGGAAGCCTCTACCAGCCTAAGCGTCCTTCAAGCTAAAATTTCAAAAAGAGTTGAAAAAATTGAAGGACCTGAAAAGCAATTGCAAAAATTCCAAACGGAGTTAGATTTTGAGAGGCGGGCTCTAGAAGAAAAACTTGAGGCCAAAAGTGTTTGTCAACAAACGGCCACTTCTGCAAAAGAGTCAGCAGCTAAATTCCGGGTTGAACGGCTTATATTGGAGGCAGAGGAAGAACTGCTTCAAATGGAGCTTCCGTATTCAGACAAACTGCTGGCTGGCATGGAATCTTCGTGAGATAATTTTCAATCCTACCTGACCACCATTTTTCGTCATCCCAATAAGGCTGGTCTCTCGAATACTTAAACTGGAGATGTCAAAGTTCGTCTGCCTCCAACAGAAGAAATGACTATCGAGCCAAAAATGACCCAAACGACCAGCCAAACGGAGGAGGAGAAGGGAATCCCACCGGTGATCACTCTACCTGAGGAAGATCTGAATCGGCTTGCAATAATTCCATTCGCTCAACCGATCGAGATGCCTCACACTCCGTCTAAGGAGAATTGAATTGTTCATCTCTTTTTTTTTTTCTTTCTTTCTAGCTTAATCTCAAGTGTAATAGCCATCTGACCGGCTCGTTTGTGATCAGCTATTTTTCATGAATGCAAATTCTTTTTTCTCTCTTTTTCTTTTGTTGTTATTTTTTTTTTCTTCTCACTTCTTTTTTCCTTACTTTTCTCCTACCATGGTTTCCTCCTAAAATGTAAGATAGAACTTTTTAAATATTTTTCGTTTATGGCATTACTTACCTCTTTTCTGTCGGGTGACATCAACCGATAAGCCCCTCTATCGAAAGCCTGTGTAACAAGAAAAGGTCCTTCCCAAGAAGTGGACCACTTACTATAGCGTGGGTCTTTTGGTGCAACTGGTAGTATGATTTTCCAAACCATATCTCCTTCTTGAAAACTCCTCCCCTGCATTTTCCAATTATAGGCTCTTGCTACCTTCTCTTTATGCCTTCTAATATTTTCTAATGCTACCCATCGGTCTTCTTTAGCTTAATCCAAACTTAGAGGCAAAGCTTACTTGTAGTTCTCAATTGACAAACAATGTTGGTAAGCTACTCGAGTCGATCACAATGATAACTCGACGGGTAACATCGCATATTGTCCATATGTTAGCCTAAATAGTGTGAAATCTATAGCAATTTTGAAAGCATTCCGATAAGCCCACAGAACCTCTTAAAGTGTTTCGTACCACCTTTTGGGATTATCCACCAATAACTTATAGATAATGCTGATCAAGTTCTTGTTTGTAGTTTCATCTTGACCGTTGGCTTATGCATGATACGGAGATGAATGTAATAGTTTAACTTTGAATTGAGGTAAAAAGTTGCGTACCTTATCTCCTGTAAACATAGTTCATTAGTCATTCGTTATTGTTTCAAGTATGCTGAATCGGAACAGAATACTCTGCTGAAAGAAGGCAATAACGGCAGACTGGATTACCCTGGTCTGGGCTTGTGCCTTTACCCATTTGGTGAAATAATCTGTTGCCACTAAGATAAAGGTATGCCCTTTAGTCGATGGCGGGTGAATCTTGCCGATGACATCTAGAGCCCAACCCCTGAACGGCCATAACTTGATGATAGGATGCAGTTCCCTTTAAGGCGCATGAATCAAAGGGTCATGCTTTTGAGATGCCTCATATCCAACTGCATAGGCTACGCAGTCCATGGTCATAGAAGGCCAATAGAATCCATGACGCTGCAGTGTCCATTTTAGCTTTGGTCCTGCCTGATGAGCACCGCATAGGCCTTCATATACCTCGGCAAACGCCTGTGATGCTTTTTACTTTGACAAACATTTCAATAGAACTCATAAATGGCTTCATCTAAATAAATCATTTCGATCAGCAAAAAGTTCAACTCCTTACGTTTTACCTCTTATGACACATGACTAATAAGATACTGCAAATACAAAATGATATCAGAATGCCAATCTTCTTCGTTTTCTTCTCCTAAAATTTGCTGGCACATTGCTACCCTGGCTCTTTTCTTAAAACCTGAAGCCATTTGAGCTAAATCGTTTGCCCCCTGGTTCTCAACTCTAGGAATATGAGTCAAGATAACTTCCAAAAAATTTACAGCAATGCCTTTTCTTCCTATAACTTAATCAGCAAAACAGGGTTAGTACACTTATATTCACCTGAAATTTGTCGTATGATAATTTGAGAATTCCATATTATATGGACCATATGCGCATTCAAAGCTTTCAAAACTCGAAGTTCTAGAATGAGGGCATCATATTCTACCTGATTATTTGAAGTTTCTTTCCTTAACTTAAAAGAATTCTTCCTTGTCATCCACAAGGGGCTTCAATGATCAAACCAGCATCTGCCTTACATTGGGTGCTAGATCCATCAAACTGCAACTTCCATAGTTTGTATAAAATGTTTCTATATGCTTCTTCTTTTTCAGGATTGGGCTTTTCTAAACATAGATGTTCAGCTAAAAAATCAGCTATGGCTTGCCCTTTCGTTACTTTCAAAGGCAAGTGAGTCAGAGAAAAAGCATGTGACTTAATGGCCCATTTCATTAAACGTCCTTGCAGAAAAGGACGGTTCAACAAGTATTTAACGAGACCAATTTTACACAAGACTTGCACTTCCCTAGATAACAGATAATGTTCTAGTTTCATGCATGCATAATATAAAGACAATCATAGCTTCTCAACAGGAGAATACCTTATCTCGGTGTTCGCCAGGTTCCGGCTGAGGTAATATACTGCTCTTGCAATCCCCTGTGTATTGTCTTGAGCTAATAGGCATTCGATAAACTCTTAAGCCGTTAAAATGTACAATTTCAAAGGTGCCTTATCACGTGGCGACATCAAGATAAGTGGTTGTGATAAAGCCATTTTGATCTAATCAACACCGTCTGATGCTCCAGCTGCCAGATGAAATCTTGAGACGACTTCAAACGGAGTAAAGAAGAGAATACCTTTTGCTTTCCTATAATATTTGCTAAAAACGTCGTAAAAAATTAATCTTTTCTAGGAAATTTTGGAGTTTTTTTTTTGGATCGCAGTAGCCTTGCCTGTAGAATATCCCTTGCTTTATTCCAATCCACTTCAATTCCTCTTTAATGCACTAAGAATTCGAGGAAATTTCTAGTTGAAACTCCGAAAGCACATTTGGTGGGGTTGATCTTTAGCTAGTGCTTGCGCATTCAGAGAAATGCTTACTTTAACCATCTCAGGTGTCGTGAGAAAGTGGATGACTTAACCACTAAATCAACAATATAAACTTCCATGGTCTTACCAGTGAGATCATGAAAAATAAGGTTTATGTCTCTCTGGAAGGTAGCTCTAGCATTCTTTAAAGCCAAAGGGCATAACTAGCCATTCAAACAAATCGATAGAACTTGGACATCGGACTATATCCTGTTTGGCTATAAATATCTTATTGTAACCAAAGTATCCATCCATAAAACTTAAGAATTAGTTTCTTACTGCCGAGTCTACCAACATATCATCTATCAGCATGGTGTATTCATCCTTTGGTGTGGCTGAATTCAAATTTCTGAAATCCACAAAAACTCGCAGCTGGCTGTTTATGGCCGTTTTTCTTGATGACGGGAACAATATTGAACACCCAGTCTATCTACCAACAGGTACGGATAAAACTACACCTAACTAGCCTCTCGATCTCTTTTTTAATTCTAGGTAGGAGTGCAGGATTAAAACGCCGTGTAGGCTACTTATGAGGCTGGAAACCTTTCTTAATTGGTAAGCAATGCTCCGCAGTGCTTCTGTCCAATCCTGGTATTTCATGATAATTCCATGCGAAATAATTTTTGTACCTGCAGATTAGAATTGTTAAGGCATTTTGCTGATCGAGAGTTAAATATAAGCTTACCTTTGTAGTTCTGTTTTCTCCAGATTCCTCGATATCCATCTCCATTAGCGATTTCTGAGAGATGAAGCCAGGTGCATGCCGAACATCAGGGTCCTCTGTTTTCAAACATTTACCTTCTAACCCTTCCATTGTAATCTGATTGTGAGCCATGGTGAGCTTGGTGTACTGGATTGGATCAAAGGTAAAGCGGTAAAACACAGCCTCGTTCATGTGCATTTCTGCTAAGAATGGAATGGGGTCGGCCGGTATCTTTTCCACTCGTTTTCCATCCCAAATCAACATCATTTAGTGGAGCTTTGAGGGAATACAATGGTTTGCGTGAATCCAATTCCTACCTAATAAGATAGAATAAGCCGATTTTGCCGTGATTATAAAGAAAACAGTCTTACTGACCTTAGATCCAATTGCCAAATCAAAAGTGATGACCCACTTTGCTTTAGCTACATTCCCGGTGAAATTAAGTATTAGGATATCTGTAAGAGACAAATCAGTCTTGTCCTTACCCTAACGCCTTAAGGTTTCCAACGCCATTGCATTCAGTACAGCCCTTCTATTAATGAAGACCCGAGAGAAAGGTCTTCCGTTGATATGCACCTTAATGTACAACGGCTTAAGGTGATTGGTATGCTTTGCCGTTAGGATTGGGAAAAACATACTTTTCGATGGTAGCTTCTTCTGTTGCATTGTAGTCTTCCTCCGCTACTTCTTGTCTAGCCCTTACTCGAAATTGTGATGGAAGAATGCTAAGCATATTTTAATTCGGGGAAGCACACACCTGCTCATCTAACCATTTCTCAGGCGTTTTTCTTTGCTAAGCCCATTTTCTCTGTTCCCACTGTTTTTGAGTTTTTGTAAGATGGGGACAATGACCCAGGAAAATTGGCTCCTTATGAGGTATATGTTCTATAAACTTCTCATCTTTCCCATGGAAGTGAGCTTCGAAAGTCAAAACAATAAATCGAGTGAAAACTGACGGTCGATCGTCTAGCCTTTGGAACGTTACCATTTCCCCTTCCAAAGCTTTAGGCTGTTCCGTGATGAAAAAATCTCCTGGTTTATGCTCCACATCTTCCTTGCACATCTGTACCATACTTGCATCTGCCACTAGGAACGAGTCTATATCAACTAAAGTTTCCTCACGTTTGTCAGCAAATCTCACCATTTGTTCTTGCAAAGCCTTCTGAATTATATTCCTAAAAACAACACAACTATTGGTATATGAGAAAATGAATTATGCCACTTACAGTATTTCTTGCCCTTCAACTCCTCTGGACTTGGGACTTTGTGGCCCAAAGGTAAACGGATCTATTTGTCCGTGACCATTTGATAAAAAATTTGCTCAGCCTTTAATACGTCGAATGTATAAGTAGATGGCCCTGTCAGAGAAACCTCCTCTTTCCCTTTGCCAGGTTCAAAAAAAGACAAGTATAAGGTGAACCTTTCACTAGCTCTGCCGCCATCACCTCCATCAATTGTTCCTCCTCATTGTCCGTAATATCTTCCACAATTGATATCATAGTTTGTCCATGACAATATTTAATAGACCGCTTCTTCTCCTTTTTTTCATGATTATTTCCTCTATTCTGACCGTATGAGACAATAAGCAGGACAAATAAGAAAAGTCCGAGAGAATGAGACACTATTTAAGTTGCGAATGCATTCTATTGATGGCTATTCTAGCACACTTTATTTCTAGCAGTTGAGTGGTACATTTGGCCTTGATCTGTCGAAAGCGCTCAATAAATTTGACTACACCTTCAGACGATTTCTATTTGACCGCTAGGAGATCTACTATGGAAACCTTAGGTACCAGTTTGAAAAAATGCTCATGAAAAATCCATTCTATATTTGCCCATAAATACACAGAACTAGGCATCAGATTTTCATACCAAGTAAATACCGCCCCTATTAAAGACAAAGAAAATAATTACAGTTTATGCCAGTCACTATTCTCAAATTCTTTACATTATGCTGTAAACCTCCCTATATATTCCATGATTAACTTGTTGTCTTCTCCAGAGAATGTGGAGAACTCAGGCAACTTAAACCCTCAAGATAACACTACCATAGAATCTACCCATTCAGGGTAAAGTTTATGATAAATTGGCCGATCCCTGATTTGTCGACGTAATGCTTTCGTCATTGCATTGACATCAATTGACAGTGCTGGTTGTTAATTCTACATAGACTTAGTATAACTTGCACCCCCATTGGTGCCGGGACCCCCGCGACCGAATAGGGTGGGATTCTCCCTAGAAAAGGCTCTGCAGTAGCCATGCCTTGTGTAGGTAATCCCGGACTCCCTTGGTACCCCCTGGGCATCGGAAATGACAGCTCCTAATGCAACATTTGTACTCACCCATCGGATGGTTCACCAATGGTTGAGACAGGAGTATACACAACTGTTTGGGGTACCCCGTGTTTTCCTCAGTTCAAAATTATGAAACTTGTTCTGAAGTAATAGCTGGAACACTGTGGTAAACTGGGGAATAAGGCTCTGAATGAGTTCACATGTACATTGCTCCATGGCCTTGTTGGGGATATGCCCTAGAGTCAATTTGTACTTATACAATTGTCATTATGTTTTATATAATAATATGAGGCTTTCCTTTCCATGAATAGTGAGTTTTGTTTTGTTGGTCATCAAGTACGTGACTTGATAGTAAAACCTTACAATGAATACAATGACTATTCTAAAACTGTCCCTGATCGATTATTATTATTGGAATAATAATAAATTAAGATTAGTATGTTTGTGACTTGATGGCTATGCGTTTACTGGCCATGGATATTTGTGATATCGAGTCAAGACATAAATAAATGTTAGAGAACATTGTATTGGACATGACCCACTGTGAGAGTACTTCATGGAATATGTCATAAGTACTTTCTAGCCATAATAATATTGAAAGTCCTTCGACCTAAATTCATCATAGTTTCTTACTTGATAAATTCTATATTTTGACATTGTCTAAAGTTGTCTTTAACCGGATAATAAATTAGACTACTTGTTGGATATAGAATAAATCAAGGAGAGGAATATGATTGATTGTGAAGGAATTTGTCCCTCTCGAGTTATGGGAGAGATATCCATGGGCCCCTTGATAAGTTAGATCGTTAAAAATGCATGGTCGTGCTCAAATATATCAATCTAAGATATTGATATCATTTGTTTGAACAGATCTACTATGAAATCAAGAAATAATTAATTAAGCTTAATAAGGATGACATGCTCCGTGCCTTATGCTTAATCTGGATATCGTGTGACAAAAGGACTAAATATAAAATTATGGTTTGGTTCAAAGAGATCACCGATCTTCATTTAACCTGGATAGTTATAATGTTTTGCTAGAAACCGCTTATAACTTGTGGGCCATTTAAATATGATTTATGCACACTGCCAGTATTAAATGAACCTATAGGGTCACACAATAAGCGAACTTGTTAGGTTATTTTTCTGGTGACCAGGTTCGATGAATCTGGATGATATCCAGATTATAAGAATCTGACTCGGTAAAATAATTAGTTAAATTACCGAGATAATGGTAGAATCTTATCATATCAGTTTTAATTTAATTTGAATTTAAATTAGAATATGATAAGATATAATTAGGGTTAGACTCTAAGAGGTTCGAGGGTTTTTAAGAAAACCCTAGCCGTCTTTTCAATAGTCCAATTTTTTCGGTTGAGAACATTCGTGCCATTCTCTACCAGAAAGAAAAAAAACCTCTCAAACCCTAGGCGCTAGCACTCCCCGGGTATCGAGTGAGTTCGCGGTGTGTATCCGATAGAGGACGTTCGCATACTGCAGCGTCTGGTGATTGTTCGGGTTGAACGTACAACAGCGCAACCAGAATCGAAGGATTTCGATTACAGCAACCAGAGGTAATTCTTAAAACTTAGATCTTCTTAATCATTTACTTGGGTCCTCGGGAGGGATTCGTAGATGTTTTCCGCGTTTAGGAGTCCACGAATCCCAACAGGCCTATCGTATGGTAGTTAAAGACGTGGGTGTCAACTGAGACACTTAGGGGGAGACAAGGGCTATGATCCCTGTTGCTCAGGAAGGGTGACCTGAGCATTATTGGACATCGTCGCTGTAGGATCAAAAGCTTCCTGTAAAACTTGAATTGTAGGCTGATCGGATGAATCTAACAAAGGCCCTGAGGATTGCTGTTGAGGATTTGACATAATGCGTCCGGAACACAGTTGCAAGCAACAACTACCTTTGGTCCCACTGGGCATGCTAATTTATGTTTCCTTACAAAAGGGAAGCCAATGAAACTGGCGATTGGCTACTCTTCCGATGAACATGAGAGTCGGACCTTTTAAGAGATGTGGATTTCTTGAACTTACTATATAAAGGATTCAAAAAAGCAGGAATATTGCTGACGGAAGCTAACAAGGACTGAAATCAGAGTATTTTGATTGAATTTGATAAAAAAAAAAAAAAAAGAGGAATACAAAAATACTCGAATTTGAAATCAAAGTAAAATGAAAAATGAAAGCTGGTAATAAAGGAATAAGGGAAACTTCTGAAAACTAAACAAAGTTGTAAATAAAGATAAAGACAAAGAAAATGCAGAAAAGGAATTGAAAATTGAAAATTGGTAGTCTTGTAGATGTGTTTGTTGGATTATTCTTGTTCTGGGAATCCCTACCCGTTTTATGCTTGTTGTGGCATGGTAACCGACTATCCGTACGTGAAGAAAATCTCGCTTCACGGCTTATCCTTGGCTATTAGGAATATATGAGGACGACGACTCACCGGCTCTTGGTTCTGATGTTGACTGGATACATTGGCTGAAGAATTCTTGACGTTATCATTGGATTAGAAAAATTCCTATATGTATCGGTTCAAAGTTACCATTATAACGAATCGGCTAAAATTGACATCAATAGTAAAATATGGAGTACAATACAAAGTCAGAGGCGATCTTGTGATTTTGTGACTACAGTTGAAAGAAGGTAGCCCACCTAGGAAAATAAAAGCAAAACATTTTTAAAAAAAATTTGCCTTTAATTTTTAGGGATTAAACTCGACAATTTGCCTTTAATTTTTTCAGTTGTGTACAGTAAAATGACCAAATTGCCTTTAAAAAAAAATTAAAGTCGGAGTTGACTTTGTTGACCAACTATTAACTGGCCAAAAATTGATTGGAAGGACTACATTTGCCAAAAAAAAAAAAAAAAAGAGTGATCAATGTTTTCAAAAGAAAATAGATTGGGGATCTAATAAGTTAAAAATAAAGAAGAAGGACCAATATTGTAAAAAATAAAAAGTTCAGGGACTAAATTTGACAATTTGTCGTTAAAAATATCTAACTTGACTTGAGTCCAATAGTGGTTGAAAGTGGAGGAAAAGAAACCAACTTTACTGAATACTTTTGTATTAATTAAAATACAACTAAAGATGTAAATTAATAACTCATCTTTCCCTTCCTTTCTATTAACTATCTAACTACGATAAATATTGAATTATCTCCTTCTTTTCTGTTCCTTTCCTTTCCCTCTACCTACTCTCCTTTCCTCTCATTTCTTTACTTTAATCTAAACATAGAGCCAGATTAGAAAAAAAGGGTTTATATTTTTGGAAAAAATTTGTATAGATACGGACTTTATATACTGTTGAATTTAAAATATGTATCATATAGATTGTCCACTATATCTTTTAAAATAATATAAGTTTTTTTAAATCTATGTTATTTCAAAAATTAGATCTATATATGTAAAGTATTTCTCCCCATTGAACTGCTTTTGATATAGCGAACAAAGCAGGACTTTTGCCCATAATAAGCTCATCCATACAAATAATGCATTTGAGGCTTAAAAAGCACAACAACCAAATATTTAATGTGAAACCCCACCTGAAGCCAACCCTAGAGTAAGGGAGTCGGGATGCATATCATATTATTTTGCATGAATATATATGTTTTTTAATGATTTTATGTGCTTTAGAGTTGTGGAGTATAGGTTAAAATGCTTAGTTATGCTTATCGAGTAGGAGGGGTAAAATGGTAATTTTGTTTGAGGTCAAATTAGGAAGATAGCTTGGGGATTTCATAAGAAGAATATGTGGTTGAGAAAATAGGAACAAGAGTTAGTGTGGATTAGTAGTTAGAGCTTGGTAAATTAATTTATAAGGTCATGAGTTCGAATCCCATCATTTAAGCTTTTGTCATGATTATCTTAACTAAGTTTGAATTTTTGTTTTCTAGCATTCCATGAAAATAGGAATGTTGTCTTAGGGGAGACATGAAAAGAATGTCATAATCTTGTCCTCATATCCTAAAAAGAATTCTAGAGGAATTCTTTTCCTTTTTATTACCTCTAGCTTGTCCTAACATCTTTATAATTTAAATTCATTAAATCTCTTCTTTTGAACTCCAAAATTCTGTGATATTTCTTCACCTTGAATTTCGAAAATCAGCTGTGGAGGATGGGGAGTTGGCTGAAAATATGAGGGGAAATATGAAGGGGTTCCAAGAGAAATCAAACACCATGGAAGAACCTTCAAAAATTTACCTTCATGTTGTTCATGTTTTAGTGAAGGGAAATCTGGAAAATTTTCCAGAATTTTTGGCAGACCATCTCTTCGAAAATTCAGCCAGTAAACCTCTTTATTTGCTGCCAAGAAAATGGTCATTTCATGTGGCTTGAAGGCTGGAAAATCTGTGCAATTTTTGGACTGCACAAACAGTGCAAAACCAGAAAAAAAATTCTGGACATTTTCGCAGCTTTCAACCAAGGAAATGAAGCTGCTTTAGTCCATCTTCAAGCCAGCAAAACTCCCCTGTATTTCTCCAGGAAGAAGGCTGGAAACCACCTTAGAAAGACCTTCAAACTCCCTCAAGAATCAGTTGCAAATCGGGTTGAAGGTGTGCAGAAATTCTGCACTAACCTTCGAAACATAGGACAGCTTGAAACCAGAATTTCCCAGCTTTGTTCCTTCAAGCCTAGGCCGAAAACCACCCTTCAACTTCTGCAACATTGATCCTTGATCAGCCATAGACTGAACATCATTAACCCCACACTTACCTTGAACTCTTGGACTCCATAACCACACCTTAAAACACTCCTAAGATCACTCGATTCAAATTCTTTTAAACTTCAAAAAAATTCCAGCATTTCTTCTCCATTAAACCACTCTTGCATTAGGCTAACTAACCAGAATTTCCTCTGCCTTCATAGAATGAATTTCAGTCAGCTCTATAGCCTAACAAGCTCCATTCATTCCATCGAAATCACCTTGTTCAGCCGACACCATTGGAGAGTGAAGAAACCTTCCTTGATCAAACACCATAGCTAACCACCTACCTTAACCAACTCCACAACTTTCTCCATTTGAATTTCAAATAAAATCTGATCAACCTCTCTCCTTCTTGCTGAAAACCGAAACTCCCATTCAACCTACACCATTCGGCCAGCCCTCTACCAGATTTCGTGCAGCATTTTCTCAAACTCTCTCCATTTTCACCAAGAACACACACTAAACTTCTTCAAGCCTAAACCTACTCTAAACACTTCCAATCACTCTCAAATACTCCAAATCAATTCTATTTAATCCCTAAACTTCATTTATGGGATTTATAACATAAAACATCGCAAACAAGAATTTTCAAACGGGTCGAAATTAGCCTTTTTCCTTGAAGGTCTCAAGAACATCAACAAGGTAAATCAAGAACAACCTTCTTGTTCATCCTTTTTCCATTCAACTCTTAATATACTCTCCTAATGCTCTCTCTCTCTCTCTCTCTCTCTCTCTCTCTCTCTCTCTCTCTCTCTCTCTCTCTACTGAAATGGTTGATCAACCATCAACCATGGCTGTTTTTTTCCGGTGGATCACTCAAGGCTCTCTATCGCGCGTGGACCTTCTTTTGTCTTCATCAAAGCAATCGACAATCAAGTATCTATTCTTAAATCCTTTCTTTTTAAATTTTGAAATCATGTCTCCTAGGTGTTGATAGGGAGATAGAGTATGAATGGAGATTGAGTATGCATGTGGATTAAGGGGATGGAGTTAAGACATGATGATGGTTGTATATGGCTAAGTTGTATGTGTTTTCTTTTTGAATCATTGTATGTTCTTCGTGCTTAATGAATTTTATGGATGTTTGAAGCATGTTAGAGATCATGACACCAAAGGTGATTAGGCTCTTATGTTTCTATTTTCCATTGAAGCCATAATGATGATTATGCCTAGAAGGAAGTTAGCCTTATGATAGTATGTGTGAAGTCAAGCATGTGTTTATGAATGGATCGGTTTATTATTTGATGTTGGAGAATGTGTTTATGAATCTTTTCTAGCAATAGGAAAATCATGGTGAAAGAGTATTTCCTTGTTAAGTCTAGGTTATTTTTATTAACAAAATTTTATTACTTTAAATGGAATTACTACTATATTTATCTCTATAAAATTTGAAACTCTAGGAAGATTTGGAGTGGTTTATTAATTAAAATATTGATATTTTCTTTAAAAATATAAATGAGATCTTTTGTTAAAAATAATATATATATAGTAATAAATCTTTTATAATAAATGGAATATTAGAATTAATGGATGACCTTGTAGACCTTAGTTCAAACTTTTACCTATATTCCTAAATATTATTTATATTAAAATCTATTTGTTATTTATTAATTTTAAATTTAAAATAATTCATTTATTATTAATTTTATTTATTACTAATTAATTATTATGTAAAAAATAATAAATAAATAAATAATATATGTAATTTATTATTTACTTATAATAAATCTTTTTTTAATTTCCATTTGTTAATATTGTTAGACTTAATATTATTTAAAATTCAAATCTTCTTTTATTTATTAATAGCACACAAGAATTATTAAATGAGTCTATAATTTATTAGCAACTATTTTAGCACCCCAAATTATTTTAACTTATTAAACTAGACTTATTTTATAAAGTTCTTCTTTTTAGCTAGCCTTAAAGCTTAGAGTTAGGGTCGTGATGGTAATGGGATGAACTAGGATTATTTTGTGTAAGTGAGTTTAGCTTGAATGTAACCTTATGTTTTGTGTTTACCCCAGGCAGGGTTAGGCCAGCCTTGGAAGACTTTTGACTTTGAGCAAGCAAAGAACCAGGTAATCCCCTGCATGGAATTTTGTGAAGACCAAAAAATTGTTGTGGCAAGCTAAACGCGATATGTATGGAAATTCATGTTGTAAAGGCAATTAAGGACTATTTTTCCTATTTATTTCAGTCAAGCAAATCATTTGAAAATCAAACAAGAAGTTTTACACAAAATGCTAAACCCTTTCTAAAACCCAACTTTGACAAGACTTTTAGAAATCCTTAATTGCTATTTCCAAATAAAGAGGATTATGATCAATTTTTTCCCAAGTGGGATAATCAACGTTGAGTATTCAATAAGGGTAGACCACCAGGACTAGTCCTTGAAGGGTTAGGGTAAGTCTCTCAGTAGGTGGCCACCTCTGAGGGGTGAGTCCTTTCTGGATAGGATGCCAGTCCGGTAGCTCATGCCGGTCCGAGCCAGCAAGTTTCAGTCCTGTGGACTGTGTGTTCCGGAGTGAACAACCGGTAAATTTGGGTGTAGAGATGGATGAGTATCTCACCCGGTAGGTTGTCAACCTACCTTATTGTCAGCTTGCACAAAGTGTGGCATTCTGACCGTTACTTAGTCATGGGGCCCAACGTGTGGTAACCCATTTGAGTGGTTGTAATTATTATGCACGTGTATGATTTGAAAAGCGAAATGCCACTCTTTATTTTTAACACTTATTTATTACTTGCCAGCACTTTCCCTTATGAAACTTTTACAACTTGCATGCATGAATTATTGTACCTGAAACACTCAAAGCACACACGGGCTTACTGAGATTTTTATCTCATCACCTTTTATGCCATGTTTTCAGGAGGATCCTGCTGTGGAGGTCATTAGCTAGATTGTTGCCTATGCTTTGAAGACTCATGTTATTTCCTTTATGTGGTGTTTTGAGAGATTGTTGCAAACAATTGATTTTGGATTTGTTCCAGTATTCAACTTTTAGGTTGTAATAAGTTTAATTTTAAAGTCTTTATTTTATTTTATTCTATATAACCTAGTTATAAAGACCCATTGTCCTCTAGACGGGGCGACATCCCCAGCCTTGACGGGTCTAGGTAGTGGGGTGTTACATTTAATGCCCAAAAGTATAATAGATTTTGGATTTCACCATCTAGGGATAAAGTGGTTTTCTACAATGTGAAAAATTCAGAGAGCAAATAGGAGTAAAACGTTTTCCAGTACAGTTGACGTACAATACACTGTTAGTTATAGGATCGATATATTTATGTGTCAACTAAATTAAATCTTATGAGTACGTGAAAAGCAAATCATACATTTGTAGATATCTGAAGGTTTAAAGTGGAGAAATAAAGCGCGCATTGGAAAAACGAAGAACAAGAAACTCCCAGGCCACAACCAGCGCCGATTTTGAAGGCCTCAGCCGGTGCCGGTCACGGCCTGGGGAGACTCCGAGGGAAAAATTTTTTTACCTCTTTTTCTCATTCTCAAAATTGGCGGGACCGGAATGTGTGAAATTGGGGTAGGTGCACTGGTGGAAACCTCTGGTGCTATTCCTGCAAGCATCTTACTCCATCTGTGTATATATATAAATGCCGACCTCTCGATCTTCCAATATATGGCCTGTCTAATCCCGTTTGATGAATAACTCACAGACTAAGGAATTTTCTTGGAGAGAGAGAGAAGGCATCTGGTTTTTTTCTCACGCCAGAAGCATGAAAAAATAACATTGTTTTCTTCACACTCATAAGAGTAAAAAACCACGTGCTTTTTATCCTCTTGTTTAACCTAAATAAAACCCTAGGTTAAACTGGACTGGCCCATTAGACTATTAGTTTAGCCTTTTGGACTAAATTAATTATTCTAATTAGAACCAAATAAATTGCTCAATTAATAATTAATTTTCTAGCCCAAATAAACTAGTCCAATTAACAAGCCTATATTAGTTTAGTCCCAGGTCAATATTTAATTATTCAAACTGGGCTAAAACCCTGAACAATTAATTAACCCACCAAACTAATTTAATTAAGTCTCTCTCTTCATAGACCATTATTTTATTCTAACTCAATAATTAAATCAGACTACTTAAATAAAATAAATTCTATTTAATTTAATTTAAGACCAATTCTATAGCCTGTATTTAATTAAGTCTCATGGTCTATACTGGGGCCAAAAGACACACCGCATTGACTACTAAAATAACCAAAATACACATGCCATATAAATAGTTATTTTGCATTTTAAATATTTTCTAATATCACCATAAGAAAATATTGACCCCAGGGACAATGTTGCGTTAGCAAAGTCTCCGACCTATAGGTGAATGACTAAAATACCCCTCTATACATCGCCGTACATTTAGAAAGGAAGAAATGTATTAACACCTCTATAAATGACATCAACCATCCTTAGGCTTCTAGTCCAATGATCCACAACTTCCTGGATTGTTTCCACTTTCCAAGGGAGCTATCCTAAAATAAACAACCAAGTCATGTTTCCCAGGGCCCTGGATATTTAGATCATTCAGACAACCACAAAAGGCGATATAGTATAGAAACTATCTTATACAAGTCTGTCTTAACTAACTAGTCACACATACCCAACATGCAGGTATATTGGTTCTATGATGGAACCTCAACTATAGCATATCAATGTACATGCTTCTAACTTTGTCAGGCCACCAACTCTTACTCAAGTCGTAGAGTACTAGTCCACACTGTAACAGTAGTAGTCTAGGTTTCTACCATATAGTACTTTAAGAAACCACTATTACAGGTCATGTTCTACGTATTCGAAATACGCTTATATCCTAAAGTGAGTGGACTACTCACTTGCTAAAGGTAAGTCATTCCCCATTTGGAATTCACAATATAATAACCTAGACATGATGAGATTTACATTCTCATCAATTAGTTAAGAATGAACGTTTATGTGTTAAGTAACCCGTGATCCATACTTTACTATGAAAGACCACCATTCACATGGACCACTTACTTAAACACAATGGGTCTTTTCCAAATGAAATTATGCACAAATAGATTGTAAATTCACAAAACATTTCTGAAAATAAAATATTTTATTAAAATATTCGATATTTACATTAGAAACCTAGTCTAAGAGGGTATATTTCCCAATAATCTCCTACTTGCACTTTAAGACTAAGTAAGTCCGTATGTGCCCACCCCTATAGCGTCTAAGTATCTTTTGAAGACTCTTTTAGCCAAAGGCTTGGTGAATAGATCTACTAGATTATTTTCTGAGGTAATCTGTTCCACCACGACTTCCCCTCTCTAGATGAAATTTCGGATCAGATGGTACTTCCTCTCAATGTACTTTCTCTTTTTGTGGTTTCTGGGTTCTTTGGATTATGATACTGCTCCAGTATTATCGCAATACATCACAATCGACCTATCCATGTGTAGCACAACTCCAAGTTCTAAAAGGAACTTCCGGAACCAAACTGCTTCCTTGGATGCCTCCGAAACTGCCACATACTCAACTTCCATGGTCGAGTCAGCAATGCAAGATTGCTTGATACTTCTCCATGAAATGGCACCTCCAGACAAAGTGAAGACAAATCCACTAGTGGATTTTCTCTCATCCTTATCTGCCTGGAAGTCTGAGTTTGTGTATCCTGTAGGAACCAAGTCATCAGCCCTGTAAACCAGCATATAATCTCTCGTTCCCTTGAGATACTTGAGAATATGCTTTACAGCTTACCAATAAATCTCCCCAGGGTTTGACTAATATCTACTAACCAAGCCTACGACAAAGCAGATATCTGGTCTAATACACAGTATGGCGTACATGACACTTCCCACAACCGAAGCGTAGGGAATCCTACTCATTCTGTCATTTTCTTCTTAAGACATAGAACAGTCTCTTGAAGAAAATGACAACCTATGTCTGCAAGGGATCAGAGCTTTCTTGCATGAGTCCATGCTATACTTGGCCAACATCTTATCAATGTATGCCGCATGGGATAATCCTAGCATTCTCTACTTCTTATTTCTAAGAAGTCTAATCCCGAGAATGTAGTTGGCTTCTCCCAAGTCCTTCATACTGAATTGACTAGACAGCCAAACCTTTGTAGATGACAACGACCCTATATCATTTCCAATTAGTAGAATGTCATCCACATATAAGACAAGAAAAATCACATTAATGCTCTCAAATTTCCTGTACACGCATGGTTCATCCTCGTTTTGAGTGAAACCGTAAGACTTTACAGTCTCGTCAAAACAAATGTTCCATGCTCTCGATGCATGCTTAAGTCCATAAATGAATTTCTTAATCTTGCAAACCATATGTTCTTGGCCTTTAGCAATAAAGCCTTCCAGTTGGGACATATAAATGTCTTCACTAAGATGGCCATTTAAAAATGCCATCTTGACATCCATTTGCCATATCTCGTAGTCATAATGACATATGATGGCAAGGAGGATACGGATGGACTTAAACATGGCTACCGAGGAAAAGGTTTCCTCATAATCGATTCCCTCTTTTTGAGTATACCCTTTCATCACAAGCCTAGCCTTGAAGATTTCCACCTTCCCATCTACTCCCTTATTTCTCTTGTATACCCACTTACACCCAATGGGTTTTATCTATTAGTGTTATGCCCTAGAAGCAATCACTTGTATATTCTATATGACACATTTTATTTTAATAAAAGGCATTATTTATCTTACAGTTTCTTTTGTTTACTTTAACTAATATAACTGTTCGATAAAGTCCCTAGTACAATACTGTGTTAAGAAAATCATGGTAGAGATCGTCATATGAGATTCCTACTACACTGGATGGTGTTAGTACTTAAATAGTCCCTAGTTATAGTATTAATGAGACAGGACATCATTAATGTGTTAAGACTAGCATGTGTTAGACTTCCTGATTTGATCAGGTGGTGGTTCTCATAACCGTAAGTATTGAAATACTCAAAGTTAATACATGGATGCTTGTTAATGGAACAAGTTCATTGGATGACCTAGCTTTGAGATAATTACATGGATAACTATTTAGTGCCAGTGATATAGTCTTAATATAGCAAACGTGCAAGTATCCTTAGACTTGAGATCTCCAAGATACTTTGTTTACTGAGCTTTGTACTTTGATTCCAATCTCCGGAGCTCTATCGAGGGCTGCCTATAGGATGGATATTAGATACATTGTGAGGTAAACGAAAGTAGTTAAGAAGGTTAATAAATGATTCACCGCTCCTAATGTTAAGGGCAAATATCTCACGGTCACTTGTAGGAATTACTACTCGAGAAGTCCTTGGCCAAGGCAATTGTGTTTTGAAAATAGTTCCAATTGATACACATATAGAGTAGTGGGTTCCTGGTATAAGTACAATTGTATTTGGGCAAGAATTATTTCTGGAGGGAGTTAGCACTAATTCCGTACTCCAAACCGAATGAGATATTGTATGGTGAAAGGAGTTAATTGCACTAAAGTTTGTTATTGAAGGGTTCATGTCAAGCCACTTGACTTCCTGGACTCTTGCGTAGTCATGATGTATTGCTAGATACCGCTAATGATTTGGGAATATGGGTTTATTGATTGATGAATTAATAAACCAATCCTGATTAGAATTAATAGAATTAATTCTAATTAATTATGTGTTATTAATCTCAAAGACATTTGGATTAATTCATGTTCTCTACCAATGGATTGGGAAACCTAATAAGTCACACACAATAGAGGAATTTATACTCAAGATATTCTTTGATAACATAGTGGGGTTGATTGAGAGAAAGAGAAGTTGTTGTGGATAAATTATAATTTGTGGTCCAAGTTATAATTGTGAGAACTTGATGTTTCCAATTACAATTAGGGAATTCTAATAGGATTAGAATTCTCAGTTTTGGGAGGAAAATTTTGTGTAATATATAGTATATGTAACACACGAAAACCCCTAGCTGAACAACACATAAAACAATAGCCACGAACATTCTCTCTCTTCTCTCTCTCTCTCTCTATTGTTCTTGAGAAGCCCTAGCCGCCATCTTTTTCTGCTAGCGTAGAAAATTTGGTGCTTGAGTATTTCTCTTTGTGGATTACTGTTAGAGATAATCACACACTATGATTATAGTGGTTAAACGTCCAACTCTTGTAGAGTTTGGATAAGAGGATTGTTGGATCGCGCCTCGACTTGAAGAAGAAATTTTGTTCCTCAGACGATTACCTAAAGGTAAAAAGCTGCTACCTTTATTATCTTTATGTCTTATTTTCCACACATACACGGGTCCTGGGATGGTATCTCGTTTTATTTTTCGCTGCATCGTATATGATACGAGCCTGAGATACCCAACATTATCCCTTCAGGTGAAGCTACAAGATCCCAAACCTGATTGAAGTACATAGACTCAATCTTGGCTTTCATTGCTTCATGCCATAGATTTGCATCGGCATCAGCAATAGACTCCTCATATCTAGTGAGGTCTTATTCCTGATGGTCGGAGACTAGCACGAAAGCTTCTCCAATCCATCTCTCCAGAACCCTAGACACTCTCTCACTACGACGAGGCTCCAATTGTACAGGCTCTTGAGGCTGTGCCTCTTCTTGTTCCATAATCGGGTCAAAAGAAGTTGATTCCGAAGATAACTTTTCCTCAAATTCCAACCTAGTTGAACCTTTCGTAGAAGTACTCTGATCATCCTCTAAGTATCTAGCATTGGTACTTTCTGCTCTTTTGGATGATAAAAGTAACCACCCTTTATCCCTTTTGGACACCCAACAAAATAGCATAATTCTGATCTTGGTTCCAACTTAGATCTCTTGATTAGTACATAAGTTGGACAACCTCATATATTGAGATGATTTAGATTTGGCTTACGTCCAGTCCACATCGCATAGGGAGTCCTAGGTACTGACTTGGAAAGTACCAAGTTCAGAATGTATGCCATTGTTTCCAGGACATATCCCCAAAAAGACACTGAATGATTAGCATGAGATATCATGCTTCAGACCATTTCCATCAATGTCCTATTCTTTCTCTCAACTACTCCGTTCTGCTGGGGTGTTCCCAACGTAGAGAGTTGGGATACTATCCCATGTTGTACCATGTAGTGCTTAAATTCACCAAGGAGGTACTCTCCACCACGATCCGATCGTAAGATCTTGATCAATTTACCAGTCCGACACTCCACTTCAGCCTTAAACTCTTTGAACTTGTCAAAAGAGTCAGACTTACGTCTCATCAGATAAATGTAACCAAACCTTGTACAATCATCCGTGAAAGTGATGAAGTACTCAAAACTCCCTCCAGCTGGTGTAGACAATGGACCACATACATCTGTGTAAACAAGCCTCAATACCTCATTGGCTTTATTCGCTTTAGAGGTAAATGACCTTTTGGTCATCTTTCCCATTAGGCAGGATTCACATTGAGGCTAATTTTTCAATCTCAATGAGCCCAAGGGCCCATTATGGATTAACCTATGAATCCTGGTTGAGTTGATATAACCCAACCTTAGATGCCAAAGATAAGAGTCATTGATATTAGTCTTTCTCTTCCTTGTTAAAGGTTTAGATTGAGCATTATTTAATTGATTGTTAATAGGGTTTAAGAAAAATAGATTTTCATACATGTGCCTAATACATAAAATTTCTCCATCTCTACTGATAGAAATACTAGAATGAAAAGATACAGAATATCCTTGATTTATTAGTTTTGCAATCGAAATCAAACTCTGTTGAAATTCAGGTACATATAAAATATCTTTCAAAACCACTATTCTATTACAATAAAAAATAAGATCCAGCTCTCCCACTACAAAGGCCTAAACTTGTGCTCCATTTCCCACACGTAGTCTATGTTCGCCCTTTCTGGAGTCTTCTAATCTTTTTAAACCCCTGCAAGGAGTTACAGATGTGATCAGTAACTCCTGAATCAACAATCCAAGTAAAAGTTGATCTAACCATTGATATAAACTCTAGATAGAAAACATTACCTGTGGGGTTTTTCTTGGCTTGAAGATCTGGATACTCATTTTTCCAGTGTCCCTTCAGTCCACATTTGAAGCACTTGCCCTTGGGTTTATCTTTGGGCTAGGTTTTGGGCTAGGCCGCTGCATTGCCCTTTTTCTTCTTGAACTTTCTGGGCTTGGGCCCAGTTCTAGAAGATAAAGCCTTAGCAATCATAGCCTTAGATTGAGGCTTCATGATCTTCTCCGGTATCTGGAGCTCCTTCATCAACTCAGTTAAACCCATATTTAACTTGTTCATGTTGTAATTCAACTTGAACTGAGTAAAGGAACCCGATAAATATTTGAGAACCATGTCCACTTGACTCTCGGGGTCAATAACAACCCCTAAGATTTCTGTCACCTCGAAAGCAGCAATCATCTTGAGCATATGCTCTCTAATTAATACTTCCTCAGCTATCTTAGTGTTTATGATAGTTCAAAGAGCCTCCTGCCTTGTGGGCCTGCTCTTATCCGCGAACATCGTGGCCAATGATTGACTTATATCATACGCAGAAGCCATGTGCTCGTGTTTTGACTGGAGCACATTAGACATGGAAGCCAACATGTAACAACGAGCCATCTCGTTGACCTTCTTCCATGCCTTCTCAGCCTCTCGCTCCTCAGCGGTAGAACCTTCCCCGATAACAAGGTAGGTTTCGTAAAGGACATACTTATACTCTTCTGCTGTGAGTATTATGTCCAGGTTCCTCTTCCAGTCCACATAGTTTGGTCCCGTTAGCTTATTCTTTTGGAGAATAACAACTAATGGACTAAAAAAACCTCCTACCATTTCTGAAAAATCGAAAGTAAAAGAAAAAGATTTAGTTTGTGAAAGCAAAACAAGTTTGTGCACTTTATCAAAAATGATAATAATTAATTTAGCTCTTAGGAAAATTAACATAGCTTCTTGGGAAGATTAACAGTTCCCTAAGTTAAGTGTGTTGACCACCACAAATTAATTTCCCTTCTAGGTAATAATCTAAAAGATAACTCCATCGAGGCAATGGCCATTTCCTCTCATTTCCTATGGACATATCTCGCACTATAACCTCCAACGTGGGCTGGCCGATCATAGTACGTGCCCCGGGTTATTAATTACCTTCCTTCATTAGATCTAGATGTGAAACCCCAGTCAAAACCAACCTTAGAGTAAGGGGGTTGAAGTGCATATCATATTTCATTGCATGTTTAAATATATTTTTATATGATTTTATGTGTATTGAATTTGTATTTTATAGTCTAGAGGGCTTGGTTATGACTATTGAGTGAGAAGGGCAAAATGGTAATTTTTGCTTGAGGAGGAAAAAGGGTGATAGTTTGAGGATTGAATAGGAAAATATTTTTAGAGGAAAAATAAGAACAAGAGTTGTTGTGGTTTAGTGGTTAGAGCTTTGGAATTAATTCTTGAGGTCTTGGGTTCAAATTCCATCATATGAGCTTTAGCTTAATTAAATTTTATTTTTGTTTGGGAAGTATTATTTTTGGCCTTATGTGCTTGGAGTAGGGTAGAAATGTTGTCCTAGGAGAGACATGATAGGAGTATCCACATCCTACTCTTTTGCTCTACACAAAATTCCTAAGGGGAATTCATTTCCTCTTGATCCTTAATTTTCCCTATTTATCAATTCATTAGTTTGTTCATTTTGTTCAAGGCAATTTTATTCTAGAAAAATTCCAGCAATGTGATGTGGCTTTGAAGGTTTAAAATGTCTTAGTAAAAGACATCTTATGCACCGAAATGGAAGAGGGGGAAAGGTTTCAAGTGAATTAAATTCCCTAGTGAGCCTTCTAAAAATTCACTCTAGCTAGGTTCATTTCCCTTCATGCATAGAACTGAAATTTTTCCAACTTTGTGTTCCTTCAAGGTGTTGAAATTCTTAACCATTATTCCCTCCTAAATTCTGCCAGAAAATGGCCCATTTGATTAGCTTGAAATCTGGATTTTTCTGGCCATTTTCGGACTGCACAAAGGTGGTGCAAAACTAGAAAAATCCCTGGGCAGATTGCAGGTTTGGAGGTCCGAAACCAAGCTGTTTTCTTTCATTTTTTGCTCAGCACCTTATCCATGTTTTTCCTCCATAAAGAAGGCTGGAAACCAGCCTTGAAAGCCCCTAAAATTCCCCTTCAAACTCCCTGCAAACCATCTGGAAAAAGGGAGTCGAAAAACTGCCCAGAAAATTCCAACAAGTAGCGAAATCCTGTGCAGTAATTTTCCAGCTTTGTTTCCTAATTCTACCCTAACTGAAACTCCCTCCTTCTTCTGCACAAACCACCTTTAAACCTCCATTAACTGAACTCCATTGTCCTCCCCAAGCTTCTGCACGAAAATCCAATCATGGTTGCCTAAAAGGTTTCCAAAAAAATTCTGCAATCATACCTTGATTTGGATACCAAAATACCAGCAACTATAATTTAACAACTTTCCATAAAATATACCTTAAACAACCAGACCTTCCCTTCACCATTACACTCCTTATTTTCGGCCACCCTTAGCCTCCCTCAACCAGCATTCATCCAGCCAAAACACTGCCCAACAGTTCAGCCATGGCAGATTTCCAAAAGCTCTCCAAGAATCAAAGATATTCTTGAATATTTAGTTTCTAAATTTGCTTCCAAAAAATATTCTTTAAGGATAAAACAACTAGCCTTTCCTTTTCCCTTCCAAACAAGAAAATTATCTTCCTAAACCATATAGAAATTCGGCCAGCCCTAAACCCTACAAAATTTTGGCAGCCTCCAATCCCAAAAGCTCTTTACTCTCTTCAACCTTCAAGAACACATAGCACACCAAGAATATCTACTCCTTCCTTTCACCTAATACTTCTCCAAATCACTTCAAACTACCTCTAAAAATTCTAGATTTCATCTATACACTACCGTGACTCCATCCATATCAATTTTAACATCAAACTCCAAAATCCAACTTGCTCTTTTGAATCAAAAACCAGAAATTTTGTGAAGGCTCAAGAACACCTTCAAGGTAGGTTTATTCAATCAACTTCATCTTTGCTAATCTTCAATCTCTAATGAATATATATGTGTTTAATCATGCTAATTGACTTTCTTCTTCTCTTCTCTCTCTCTTTCTCTCTCTCTCTCTCTCTTGATCGAATCTCTCTCCTCTTGGCTGAATGGCTTCTTCACCAATGGCCATGCTTTCTTCATCTTCCTTGGACGAATTTAGGCATCTAGGAGTTGAGATCCATTCGAAACTCCTTCAAGGCATTCATCAATCAAGTAAGTCCCTTCAACACTTCTTTTAAATTCTAGATTCATATTTCTAGGATGATGTTGATAAAAGGTGGATTGTGAACAAGATTTGAGAATATATGGTTGAGATTGAAGCATGAATGTAAGTATGAATATGAAGGAGATGGGATTTATGCATGGATGGATTATCTTGGTTGATTGTATGATAATTCGAGGTTTAATGCATGTCTCCATGTCATAGGTAGTATTTGTGATGAAGTATGCTAGAGATTATGTCACCTTTGGTGAATTGGATTTATATTCATGTTGGATTATTGAAGCCATGATCATATTTATGCTAGTAGGGGTTAAATCATGTCTTGATAAATTTAGATCTATGCTTATATGCATGATTTGGATGATTTGATGAATTGAAGGATTGCATATGTTCATGATTGTGGTTAGCCATAGAAGTATGATCATGACCTAGTTGTCCCTAAGCTAATTTTTATTTCATGAATAAAATATTTAATAATATGATTTTGCTAAGTAATTTCAAAAAACCCTAGGAAGGGAAGATTTGGATTATTATATATATTAAGGATATTTTAGTCAAATAAATAATAACTTTTGCTAGAAAAATAAAATATATAGATATTATATAAAATAATGAAAACAACTAAAACCTTTTATGGAAATAATCATAATTAGTAAAATATTTATTACTAAAAATTTAATTATCATCTTTAATCAAAACCCATTTAAAATTTATTTATTATTTTTCAAGCAAGACTCATTAAATTTATTTTCAACTAATTTTAGTTATCAATTATTTTCTAACAACTAAATTATTAATAAATCATTATTTTACCTAATACCACCTAGGGCTCTTTATCAAGTAAACTCTAAATTTTTCTTAGCAAGATTTAAACCATCAACTTATTTGTACTTGTTTCTCAAAACATTAATTATTTTAAATATCAAATTAGGCTTAGCTTATAAACCTATTTATTTATTGTTTGGCCTTAAGGAGTGGGACACTAGGATCATGGTGGTAGTGAGTTGAAATGTTTTAATTTGAGAAAGTGGGTTTTGGCTTGAGTTTGATTGTGGTTTGTATTTGCCTATACGGGGTTAGGTCAGCTGTTGGAGACCTTATATTGTGAGTAAGAATCAGGTAAGCTCCTGCATAAAACCTGATTGATGAAACATGTTTATTTTGGCAAGCTAAATGTAGAGTGCATGGACATTCAGTTTTGCAAGGGCAATTAAGGATTAACTTCTTTCCTATTTCAGACAAACAATTTATTTGAAAATTAATAAGCAGATTTACTTAATTTCAAAACTCTTTCCAAAACTGATTTTGACAAAGACTTTGGGAACTCTTAATTGCCATTTTCATGTGGAACAGTGTTTTGTTCATTTCATCCCAAGTGGAAAATGTCATTGAGTACTCAATAAGGGTGGACTACTAGGGCTAGTCTTTGAGGGGTTAGGGTAAGCTCTCAGTAGGTGGCCACCTCTGAGAGGTGAGTCCTTCCCGGATAAGACGTCAATCCAGTAGGTCGTGCCGGTCCAAGCTAGCAGTGTTCTTTTTCAATCAAGTGATTGTGTTTTATCGGAATGGATACCCGGTTGTTATTTGGGTATAGAGAAAAAGGAGTATCTTGCCCAGTAGGCCGATCACCTACGTTTGTCAGTCTGCACAAAGTGTGGCATTCTGACCGGTGGTATATACAAAGTGTGGCATGCTGACCATACGGTTATGGGACCCAACATGTAGTAACCCATGATTATTTTTTTGAGTGATTGATTTTATTGATTATGTATGGTTGGAAATGCCAAAACACCACTCTTACTTTTGACTAATGTTTATTACTTGCCAGTATTTTTCTTATAAAGGTTTTATACCTTGCATTCAAGAACTGTTTTCACCCGACACTTAAGCACACACGGACTTACTGAGATTTCCATCTCACCACTATTTTTACCATGATTTCAGGTTAATCCTGCTGCGGGGATGAGTAGCTAGATATTGCTTGCTTTGGAGGATTTTCTGATAATTTATTTTGTGAAATGTTTTGGGGAGATGAGAGTGGATAAATTTTATTATGGATTTATTTTTGGTATTCTTGGATTTATTTTCGGGATGTAATAAATTTTAAGTTCAAGTATCATTTTTATTCCGCTATTTTATTTATGTGACCTAGTAATAAAGACCCATTGTCCTTTGGACAGGGCAATATCCCCAGCCCTGGCGGGCCTAGGTAGCTAGGTGTTATACTAGATCCTTGTGGTATCCTCATCCTATACGGGTTTACTCCCAGGGTGACGCAAGGGGACCCACGATCTCTAATGATGATCGTGATAGAAGCCGTGGGGCCGTTGGAACCCCTCTCCCACTTAGTTTTTTAAAACAAGGTTTTACTCGAAAAATATCCATTTGAAAATATCCATTAAGTTTTTTCTTAACTCAAAAATAAAATATCTAAATCTATTAAAATCTCTATGTCAAGATTTATATCCTTTGAGAGATTTTTCCATGGACTAATTTTTTTAAAGTTAAAAACTTAATAATTTTAAAAATTTTCCAATTAAAACTTTCTAGAGACTTTGGTCTCAAGTTTATTTGACAAAATAATTTTTCTTGTGCAAAAATAAAACAAAATGGCTTTCTATTTTAACTTACAAAAATATCTAAATCCAATATATTTTCTATGTCAAGGATTAAATCCTTTGAGAAAATATCTAAGGATTAATTTTTGTTCAAGTTAAAATAACCATTTAATTTGTAGAAAAATGTTTTCTTGTCAAAATTATTCCCAAAGACTTTGGTCTTTGAGAAAACATGCACATAGGTACTTAAAATTAAATAGCATGCTAGAAAACAATAGACGTTTTGATACTTTTCTATTTTTAAACCTAAGTGCCCAGATAATAGAATTAAACACATTAATTAATTAATTAATTGTCTTGTTCAATTCTAAAATCAATTACTAATATTTTTCATGCAAAATTATTCCATGAACATTAACTATTGCAAAAATATTAATTTCTCCTGGTATGGACCCTAAAACAAAAAAGAAAACACAAGAAAAATTACAAGGAAAAATAAAAGATTTCTCCTTGGTCCACTGCACCCGTCGCACTGGATTGAGCACCCATCTGCACTGCGGTCCACTGCACCCGCAGCACAGAACCAGACCTCGCGAGGGACCAGCGCATGGACCGGATCCCAAACCCAAGCCGGCGCTGGTTCCGGCACCCTAAGCCGGCACCAATTGCGGTCTGCCGAGTCTTCTTCCTGCAGTTTTTTTTCTGCGATTTTCTTCTGCGAATTTCCTCTATTTTTCTACACAACTTCTGGCTTTGTTGGCTCTCCGATTTCAACCCAAATACAATGAAATCAACATAAAAAGCAACAATCGCCTATACCCATTAACATTAGACTTACACGATTTGCTAAGAAACACAGTAAATTACAAATCTACTATACCTCATGCAGAGAGGTTTAACAGAACAAAAGCAGTGAAGGATCACAGTTTAATCACACATATGTATCCAATTTTATTCAACTAGATGCATGCTCCATATATTTTCACAAAACCTTTATGCTCTGATACCAATTGAAGGTTTAAAGGGGAGAAACAAAGCACGCAAAGGAAGAGAAAACTAGAAAAATGAAGAACAAGAAACTCCCAGGCCATAGCTGGCGCCAATCACGGCCTGGGGTGATTCCGAGGGAAATTTTGTTTTACCACTTTTACTCGTTCTCAAAATTGGTTGGATTAGAATGTGTGAAACTCGAGTAGGTGCGCTGGTGTAAACTTCCGGTGCAATTTCTGCAGGCCTCCTACTCTGTTTGTGCATGTCTATGAACGCCAACCTCTCGATCTTTCAGTATATGGCCTGCCTAATCCCGTTTGGTAAACAACTCATAGACTAAGGAATTTTCTTGAAGAGAGAGAGAAGGTTTCTGGTTTTTTTCTCATGCTAGAAGCATGAAAAAACAACATTGTTTTCTTCACACTCAGAAGAGTAAAAAACCACGTCCTCTTTATCCTCCTGTTTAATCTAAATAAAACCTTAGGTTAAACTGGACTGACCCATTGGAAATCTAAATAAAACCTTAGGTAAAACTGGACTAGCCCATTGGACTCTTAATTTAACTTTTTGGACTAAATTAATTATTCTAATTAGAACCAAATAAATGACCCAATTAATAATTAATTTTCTAGCCCAAATAAACTAGTCCAATTAACAAGCCTATATTAGTTTAGTCCCAGGTCAATCTTTAATTATTCAAATTGGGCCAAAACCCGGAACAATTAATTAACCCACTAAACTAATTTAATTAAGTGTCTCTCTTCATAGACCTTCATTTTATTCTAACTCAAAAATTAAATCAGACTACTTAAATAAAATAAATTCTATTTATTTTAATTTAAGACCAATTCCTTAGCCTGTATTTAATTAGGATTCACAGTCTATACTGGGGACCAAAAGACATACCGCCTTGGCTACTAAAATGACCAAAATACCCTTGCCATATAAATAGCTGTATTTTGCATTTTAAATATTTTCTAATATCACCATAAGGAAATATTGACTCTAAGGACAATGTTGCGTTAGCAAAGTCTCCGACCTACAGGTGTAATGACTAAAATACCCCTTTATACATCGTCGTACATTTAGAGAGGAAGAAATGTACTAATACCTCTATAAATGACATCTACCATCCTTAGGCTTCTAGTCCAATGATCCACAACTTCCTGGATTGTTTCTGCTTTCCAAGGGAGCTACACTAAAGCAAACAACCAAGTCATGTTTCCCAGGGCCCTGGATATTTAGATCATTCAGACAACCATAAGGGGCGATATAGTATAGAAACTATCTTGTACAAGTCTGTCTTAACTAACTAGTCACACATACCCAACATGCAGGTATATTGGTTCTACGATGGAACCTCAACTATAGCATATCAATGTACATGCTTCTAACTTTGTCAGACCACCAACTCTTACTCAAGTCGTAGAGTACTAGTCCACACTGTAACAGTAGTAGTCTAGGTTTCTACCATATAGTACTTTAAGAAACCACTATTACAGGTCATGTTCTACGTATTCGAAATACGCTTATATCCTAAAGTGAGTGGACTACTCACTTGCTAAAGGTAAGCCATTCCCCATTTGGAATTCACAATATAATAACCTAGACATGATGAGATTTACATTCTCATCAATTAGTTAAGAACGAACGTTTATGTGTTAAGTAACCCGTGATCCATACCTTACTGTGAAAGACTACCATTCATATGAACCATTTACTTAAACACAATGGGTCTTTTCTAAACGAAATTGTGCACAAATAGAACGTAAATTCACAAATAATCTCTGAAAATAAAATCTTTTATTAAAACATTCGATATTTACATTAGAAACTTAGTCTAAGAGGGCATATTTCTCAACAATATCATTTTGAACAATACAATTCTTGAAGCTTTTGGCCTTCTAGTAGTGCTCCAAACCTCTAAGCCTTCTTCAGTGTAATCTCTTGAGACGAGAAAATTGCTAATCGCTTTAAATAGGGTGGACTCACGCAAAAACTGAGAAAATGTTGTCTCTCACGCATGTTGAAAATAGAGCCATAAATCAGTATGTATAGTTGGTTATTTCTAACTCTCTCGACATATTTGACTCTATATCAAATATGAAGCATGATAGAATAAGATAAGTATATGTAGGTATAACTATCTCCACTTATCATACTCTATCTCGAATACGATTTTTAGTTTCTTGTAATTTTTATTAATAAATTATAAATACTAATAATTTATTATTGTCCCAAAATTAGGTGCCACCGAAGGGACCTGACCGGATATAGGTAGACTAAACTCTGATAAATTATTTTGTCATCCAAAAATAATTTAGTAGTTATGTTCCACTTCATTTAAAGAATGTAATTGCACTCTTAGACTAATTACATTTACTGGAGTCAATAATTATATCCTTATGATTGATCGATCCAACAAATTACCCCCGTAGATTAATATAATACTTTGAATGAAGTAGTATGACCACAGTGCCCCTCATTCAAATCCTCAATTCTCATCTTCAATTTGACAGTACCATGTGACTGTGTCATACTTACAAATTGAATTCAATAGATACTATTGAATTATTGAGCTCAGATTTAACTGTCCCTTAGAAGAACTCAAGAGGAAATGATCTTGCCTATTAAAGGTGATAGATTCCATATTGTATAATAATTATTTCATATTTATTTTACTTTAATTCTCAAGATACTGAGATATTTATTATTATGTTAATCTCACTCTTTGGTAGCTCAATGTGTTAGTGTTGTGCCCTAGAGGCAATCACTTGTACATTGTATATGACACATTTTATTTGAATAAAAGGCATTATTTATCTTATAGTTTCTTTTGTTTACTTTAAGTAATATAACTGTTCGATAAAGTCCCTAGTACAACACTGTGTTAAGGAAATTATGATAGAGATCATGATATGAGATTCCTACTACACTGGATGATGTTAGTACTTAAATAGTCCCTAGTCATAGTATTAATGAGACATGACATCATTAATGTGTTAAGACTAGCATGTGTTAGACTTCCTGATTTGATCAGGCGATGATTCTCATAACCGTAAGTATTGAAATACTCAAAGTTAATACATGGATGCTTGTTAATGGAACAAGTTCATTGGATGACCTAGCTTTGAGATAATTACATGGATAATTATTTAGTGCCAGTGATATAGTCTTAATATAGCAAACGTGCAAGTATCCTTAGACTTGAGATCTCCAAGATACTTTGTTTGCTGAGCTTTGTACTTTGATTCCAATCTCCGGAGCTCGATCGAGGGCTATCTATGGATGGATATTGGGTACATTGTGAGGTAAACGAAAGAGTTGAGAGGGTCAATAAAGGATTCACCACTTCTAATAGTAGGGGCGAATATCTCACGGCCACTTATAGAAATTACTACTTGGAAAGTCTTTGGCCAAGGTAATTGTGTTTTGAAAATAGTTCAAATTGATACACATCTAGAGTAGTGGGTTCCTGGTACAAGTACTATTATATTCGGGCCAAAATTATTTCTGGAGGGAGTTGGCACTAATTTCGTACTCCAAATCGAATGAAATATTGTATGGTGAAAAGAGTTAATTGCACTGAAGTTTGTTATTGAAGGGTTCATGTCAAGCCACTTGACTTCCTGGACTCTTGGGTGGTCATGATGTGTTGCTAGATACCGCTCATGATCTGGGAATATGTGTTTATTAATTGATGAATTAATAAACCAATCCTGATTAGAATTAATAAGATTAATTCTAATTAATTATGGATAATCTCAAAGACGTTTGGATTAATTCATGTTCTCTACCAATTGATTGGGAAACCTAATAGGTCACACACAATAGAGGATTATATACTGAAGATGTTATTTGATAACATTGTGGGGTTTATTGAGAGAAAGAAAAATTGTTGTTGACAAATTATAATTAGTTATAATTTGTGGTACAAGTTGTAATTATGAGAACTTGATGTTTCCAATTACAATTAGGGAATTCTAATTGTTTTAGAATTCTAGATTTTCAGTGAATTTACGATTTTATGATAATATAACCGAAAACCCTAAGGGTGATTCACGTGAGAAAAACTGCAGCCATAAAAACCTTCTCTTCTTCTTCTTCTCTCTTGATTTTGATCTTGAAAATGAACCCTAGCCACCACTTAGAATTTCTGCTAGCATAGAAAACTTTGTGCTTGAGTATTCTTCTGTGTAGATTACTATTAGAGATAATCACACACTATGATTATAGTGGTTAGATGTTCAACTCACGTGGAGGTTGATCACGAGGATTGCTGGATCGGGCCTCAACTTGAAGAAGAAAATTTTGTTCTTCGGACGATCACCTAAAGGTAAAAAGCTGTTACATTTACTCTCTTTATGTCTTGTTTTCCACACATAGACGGGTCCTAGGAGGGTATCTCGATTTATTTTCCGCTACGCCGTATAGGATACGAGCCTGAGATACCCAATACAATGAACTTCAAGTTAGTAAATATAAATAATTGTTTACACAAGATTAAGGTATTATGTACGATAACCATTTAATGTTTTATTTGTATAGTCTAGTCCATAAATAAACATTGATGGTCTATCCAATATATCAAAATATATCCTTAATTTTGGTACCAAAGTCAAAGACAGACTTCAATAAAATTAAGACGATCTTTTGAAAATAAGTTGACCAAATTTATTTTAGATTGCGGATAATTTATTTCAAATTAAATTATAAATTAAGTCTTTTTATGTTTAACAAATAAACACTTGATTTATAATATCTAAATAATTTGTGGACAAAACAAGCTCATACATATATATAAATATATAAAATATATTTTATTTAATTTCAAAATAAAAATATTGATTTACTCGATGGGCATATCTAACAAAATTCTCCCACGTGTCTTAGAGTAAACGAGACATGTCTGAAATACCCATACTTTTTATATGACTTCCAAAAATAGCTACAGTTAAAATTTTAGTAAAAAGATCAACAAGATTTTTAGCAGAAGAAATCTTGCATACTTCTATATCTCCACATTGAACAATCTCCTTGAGTAGGTGATATTTACGTTCAATATGTTTACCATGTTGATAGTTGCGTGTTTCTTTTGTATTTGCCAATGCACTACTACTGTCACAGTACAAACTAATGGCTTGAGATGTAGAAGGAACCACCTCAAGTTCTATCAAGAACTTCTTTAACCATACTGCTTCTTTAGGTACCTCACAAGCCGCCACATATTCAGTTTTCATTGTAGAGTCAACATACAAGATTGTCTAATACTTCTCCACAAGGCCGCATCACCACCTAAGGTGAAAACAGAGCCTGAAGAGGACTTGTGAAGATCTCTATCAGCTTGAAAATCAGAATCAGTATAACTTATAGGTACCAATTCTGGAGTTGTACGAAGATACTTAAATATATGCTTCACTATTATCCAGTGTTCTGGTATTGGGTTTGACTAATATCTACTAACTATTCCAACAGTATAACAAATGTTTAGATGAGTACAAAGCATAGTATACATGAGACTTCCTACAACTGATGCATAAAGAACTCGTTTCATGTACTCAACTTCATTAGGAGTTTTAGGACTATGCTTTTGAGATAACCAGATTCCATGTCTTTCAGACAATTTATCTTTATTGGAATTTTGCATTGAAAATCTCTCAAGTATTTTGTCAATATATAAAGTTTGGGATAAAGCCATGTGTCTATTCTTTCTATCCCGAATGATCTGAATACCCAAAACATATCTTACTTCTCCCAAATCCTTCATATCAAACTGTTTACCGAACCAATATTTCACCAATGTTAATCTCCCTCTATTATTTCCAATGAGAAGAATGTCATCAACATGCAGTATGAAAAAAATCACCTTACCAGCTAAAATTCTCTTATAAACATAAAGTTCATCAAGATGCGGACTAAAACCATAAGATTTAATGGCTTCATCAAATCTGATATTCCAAGATGGAGACTTTATGTTTTTGGACGTAAATATTTCACCAATGTTAATCTCCCTCTATTATTTCCTTAAGATTTAAGCCCTTAAGTGGACCTATTCAATATGGAGACTTTATGTTTTTGACCTTCTTGGATAAAACTATATGGTTGTACTATGTAGATACATTCATTAAGATTTTCATTAAGGAATGATGTCTTTACCTTTAATAATACTTCATAGTAGAAGTAAGCTGCAATAGATAAGAGGATTCTTATAAATTTTGGCATGGCCACAAGTAAGAAGGTTTCCTCATAATCAATACCTTCTTAATGGGTATAACCCTTAGCAACCAATCTAGCTTTGAAAGTTTCCACTTTCTCGTCTATTCCTCTCTTTCTTTTGTAGACCCACTTGCACCCAATAGATTTTACCCTATTAGGCAAGTCCATAAGTTCTTAGATAGAGTTAGTGTACATGGAATTCATTTCAGAATCCATTACACTCTTCTAATGGTCCGCGTCTATATCCTCTACAACTTCTTTATACGTAGTAGGATCCTTTTCTTCCTAAAAAAAAATTGCTTGAAAAGCCTCTCTATAGAGTAAGTATCTAGAGGGGCATCGAATAACTCTCCCACTACATCTAAGCTGTGGAGGTTCTTGGATAATTGGACTTTCTTCCTCCTCGTTGACTGGAACCAAATCTGCTAATTCCTCAACGACTGGAAGTTGAACATGTGCAGGAGGTTTTTCCACTCTATATGCCAAAGAGCCAGTGGGTATAGAAGGCGTAACATCTATTTCTCTCCTATTGGAATCTGACATGTTAAGTGACATAGGTACGAATCCACCACGTGAATCTTAAGTATAGGTTTCTGTAACCATTTTCTTAGGATTATCTCCCTTGGTTTCTTCCAAAATAATTAGATCCATGTTCTTCTATGTATTTGTCCTCTAAGAAAATTGTATTTGTACTTAGAAATATTTTCTTATCTTGAGGACTATAGAAATAGTATCCTCTTATTCTTTTTGGATACCCAACAAATAGACATAAATGTAATTTTGATTCTATTTTATCCATCTTTCCCTTTATCACATATGCAGGACAACTCCAAATACAGATATGTGTCAATTTAGGCTTCCACCCATTCCATAATTCCAATGGAGTCTTAGGGATAGACTTAGATGGAACCATATTCAATATATATATTGTAGTTTGTATAGCATATCCTTAAAAAGATGTACTAGCATTGTTCTGACCATGTCTAACAATGTCATGTTTCTCCTTTCTATAACTCCATTTTGTTGAGGAGTACTAGGTGCACTTAGTTGAGATAAATTTTCATTTTCTGACAAGTAAGATTTAAAGTCATGGGATAGATATTCTTCATCTCAATCTGATCGAAGTGTCTTAATATTCTTCCCTAATTGCTTCTTAGCCTCATCCTTAAATTCTTTGAATTTTTCTAAGGCATCAGACATATGAATCATTAAGTAAACATATCCATATCTTGAGTAATCGTTAGTAAAAGTAATAAAATACTTATATCCACCTCTAACTTGGGCATTAATTAGTCCACATACGTTAGAGTGCACTAATTCTAAGACTCCCTTGGCTCTATTTCCTTTAGAAGGAAATGATCTTTTAGTCATTTTAATTACCTTCCAAAATAAGATTCGCAAACTTAAAAATGTTCCACCTTTAAGTTACTTAAAGGTCATTCTTTGATAAGTCTTTGAATCCTATGTAGATTAATATGACCAAGTCTAGATGCCATAAGAGAGTCTCATTAGTGAGAGATAACTTAATGCGTTTGTTAGATTCAATATAATATAATGAACTATTGGTATGTTTCAAACACTACAAGAAAAATGCATTTTGGCGATAGAAATTAGCAACGGCTTTGTTGTCGTAACTAATTTGAGACGGAATAGCAACAACAAAAAAAAAAAAATTCAATTTAAATTTATTTTTTAAAAATTTTGTCAGATAGCCTTAGCTAATCCCTCACTAATTAGTGAGGGTTTCTTACAGCTTATCATCCCTCGCTAATTAGCGAGGGATTAGCTATGGCGTACATAATTAACACTAATATTAAATTAATTGTTCAAATGTCGTAACTAATCCGTTGCTAATTAGCGAGGAATTAGCTACGGCTTATCATTCCTCGCAAATTAGCGAGGGATTAGCTACGACGTACGTAATTAACACTAATACTAAATTAATTGTTCAAATGCTGATAGGGCCTAAATTAGTCATGTTTTTCTTAGTTATTTGAGGCTCTTTTGTGATACATTTTGTTCAATAACTAATCATATTCCTTCATATTTGAGATTTTACCCATGAAAAGGTATTTTGTGCACTATTTTAGATTTTAGGGGTAAAATGAAGCAAAAACGTCGCAAAATAGAACCAAGGAGGCGCCGGCCAGGGTAGAGGAACCGATACCGGTCATGTACTGATGACACGAACTTTGAGGCAACAAAAAACTGCTGAAACAGACCGGAACAAACACAAGACGGCGCCGACTCCTGTAGCCAAGGCGGTGCCGGCTGCACTCTAGACAAAAGGGCGTGAAAATAAATAATAAAAAAAAATCGACGAACAACGGAAGAAACAAAACACAACCGACGCCGGTAGCCAAGGCAGTGCTGGCTGTGCTCTAAGAAAAAGACAGGATCTTGATTTTTACACGCGATTTTTGGTAATCTGTGGAATTTTAGTAGCTTCCTACTTCTACTCGGCCAAGAACCATGCACCAACGAGTTTAGGCACTTCCTAAACCTATAAATAGATGGAAAACACGAGGGAAAAAAGGGAAATTCTAAGATCATCGTAGAAAATCACTCAACTCAAAGGAGGAATTCTCCAATTTAAGAAGGATTGTGCAAGAAGGTTTTCAAATGAAGAAGGAGGAGGCTTATCTATGAGTGCTTTCTTTTACTTTGTTTTCTTTTTCTTGAACAATGATATGTTAATTGTTTTATTGTAATTTGACATTGTTTTAGATATTCATGATTTTTAGGATTATTTGATCTTTTGATTAATTGATTGTTCTTCTTGGTATTTAATTACTTGGGCATATTACGAGATTAATTGGTTGTTTCTTTTCATTAACTTGCTAGACCAAAGAGGTTAATGGTAGTCGCAATTGATTAATTTCATATTTATTAGTTGTTAACTTGCTAGACCAAGAGGATTAATTACTGAGGATTGAGTAATTGAATGTTAATTAATATTTGCCAGACCAAGGAAATTTAATCAATGATTGTGTTTAATGCGTCTTTTGGATAAACTAGTTGAGACAGACCAAGTGATGCTAATTTATCTAGAAGATAGTGATTTCATGGATTGACCAAAGAAGTGAATTTATCTTAATCCTTTATGATGCCAAGGGAATAATTAGTTATGATAATGGTTAGATACTTTAGGATCATATTTGTCAAAATAATGGTTTGAGTTATATAATTCTCTATCCTTGACATGTATATATTTTTATTTTATTTTATTTTATTTCTATTTCACTTTATTGAGTCAGTTAAACAATGAAAGAAAATAGATTAATGCATACTTGTTCCTTGAGGATCAACACTCGTTTGAATCCTATGCTATGTTAATGATGAATACACTTGCTCATATGTGTAATTTGGGGTTAACATTTTAATTTAAACTTGATTGAGAATATGCTCATTTTTATATAATTTTTATACACAAATCCAAACACATCAAATGCCACAGCTAATCCCTCGCTAATTAGCGAGGGATTAGCTACGACATTTGTGATTATTCATTAATACTAAATAATTGTTAAAATACCGACGCTAATTAACTATTACTAATCCATCGGTAATTAGCGACGGCAAATTGGATCGTTGCTATTCCGTCGCAAATTCCTTGCAAATCCGTCACTAATATGCAAAAAAAATATTATATAATTAATATAAAGAACAAAAAAATCACAAAAATATTAATAGCCTAATAGTGGAACACATGCTCCCCAACAATAAGGACGCAGGTTCGAGCCCCAGGTCCGACATAAACTTATAAAATTATCTAGTGGGACGGATCAGGTCAGTTGGCGGGCTGGACTGGTTAGGCCGAGTCGTGACTAAATAATTTTTTTTTAAAAAATTAAAATTCGTTGGCCCTCGCTAATTCGTCGCTAAATTTAACGATGGTCTTAATTGCAAAATTAATTATAAATATCATTAATTAAATAGTCGTCACTAATCATATTCTGTTGCAAATTCGTCACGGTTAGCGACGGATTTTCGTTCCGTCACTATTTACGATGCCAGTTTTAGCAACGGCCAAAATCCGTTGCTAAGCCGTCACTAAACTCAATTAGCGACGGATTTTACCCTCGCTAAATTGCTTTTTTCTTGTAGTGAAAACATACAGATCATTTGTGAAACCCCAACTAAAACCAACCTTAGAGTAAGAGGATTGTGATGCATATCATATTTTCTCGCATGCATAAATATATTTTTGTATGATTATATGTTCTTTAGATATGTGATTTGTAGTCAAGATGGCTTATTTGAGCTTAGAGAGTAAGGAGGGAAAACTGGTAATTTTGCTTGAGGAGGAAATAGGGAGATAGCTTGAGAATTAAATAGAAAAAATATTTGGGAGAGAAAATAAGGACAAGAGTTGTTGTGGTTTAGTGGTTAGAGCTTTGGAATAAATCCTTGAGGTCTTGAGTTCAAATTCCATCTACTGAGTTTTAGCATGATTAAATATTATTTTTGTTTAGGAAGGCTATTTTTCGGCCCTTGCATGTTTTAGGCAAGAGTAGGAGTGTTGTCCTAGGGGAGACATGATAGGAGTGTCCTAATCCTACTCTTGTACCCTACAAAAATTTCTAAGGGATTCATACCCTTCTTGATCTCTAGCTTTCTTTACTTCTTAATCAATTAGGTTGCTCAATTTATCTAAGCCAATTTTATTCTAAAAAAATTCTAGCAAAGTTCTGTGATATTGAGGTTTCGAAAATGTCCATGTGAGGTATCTTGTTGGCCAAAAATAGGGAAGAGTTTGGGAAGGTTCCCAAGAGAATTAATCTCCATGATTGAACCTTCAAAACTCCAACTTAGTTGTGTTCATCTTCTTCATGTAGTAAACTGGAAATTTTTCCAACTTCTTGATCAATCCAATTGTCGAAACTTTCAGCCATCTTTCCCTCTCAAATTCTACCAGAAAAATGACCATTTCACTCAGCTTGAGGACTGAAAATTCTAGCCAAAACCAGACTTCTCAAAAAACTGTGCAAACCAGTAAAATTCCTGGATAGTTTTCGCAACTTGGAGAGCAAAAAACCAAGTTGTTTCTTCTAGCTTTTCAACCAGCAATGCAACCTTGTTTTTCCTCCATAAAGAAGGCTGGAAACCAGCCTTGAAGGACCCTCCAAAACCCCTTCAAACCTTCTGCAAGTTAACTGAATCATGGCAGAAAAATCTACCCAGAAATTCCAGCAAGCCTTGCGAAAAATCTGATCAGAATTTTCAGCTTTGTTCCTTCTTCACCCTTGTCTGAAACTTCCTCCATTTTTCGGTACAAACTCACCTTGAACAGCCATGAACTGAACTTCATCTTCTTCACCAATGTTCTGCTCGAAAAACAATTCCATGGCTGCTCCTAATATCTCTCCATCAATCACTCCAATCAAGCCATTAATTGAAGTCCAAAATTTTAGCAAAATATTCAGCAAACTACCATAGATTATCCCTCAAACAACCAGAAAATTCCTTCACCATTACACACTATATTTTGGCCACCCTTAAGCTCATTTGAACAGCTTTCATCCTAGCAAAAACCCCAACCAATCACCGGCCATTGAAGCTTCCAAAAGCTCTCCATCAATTAAGATCTTCTTACCATATTTGTTTCCAAAATTGATTTCCTAAATTATTCTTTTTGAATTTCAAACAACTAGATTTCCTTTTCCTCTCAAATTTGAAAATCCAATTACCAAAACCCTCCCAAACCAGTCGGCCACTCTTTCCAATAGAATTTCGGACAGCTCTCTATCTATTCTCTCCAAACCTCCAAGAACACCAACAACACCTACCACCATTCTCACGCCTAAGGCCACTCAAAATCCTAGATTCATGTCTCAAGGATGTAGTTGGATAAGGATGGGATATATTTGGAGGTTGATCATGTGTTTTGTGATGGAGTTGGGATTGAAGTATGAGAATAAATGTGTTTGTATGATGGAGATGGGATTGATGCATGAGATGACTTGTCTTGGTTGAATGTATGGCCTTTTTAGGGTTTGTTGCATGCCTTCATGTCGTGAGTAGTATGAATGATCAAGCATGTTAGAGATTATGTCACCTTTGGTGAATAGGGTTTTATGTTCATATGTTAAGGCCATGATTATGATTATGTTAGTGGAGTTTGAATCATGTGTTGGTAGATTTTGATCTATGTTTTATTCATGATTTGAATGTTTTGATGATTGGTGTAGAGTGTATGTTCATGATTATGGTTAGCAATAGGAATTATGATCATGACCTTGTTGTCCCTAAACTAATTTTATTTCATCAATAAAATGATTAATACTATAATTTCTTCTAGTAATTCCTAAAATCCTAGGAAAATGTGAATTCGGACTATTATATAAAATAATGATATTTTAGTCAAATAAATGATAGCTTTTCTTAAAGAAATAAAATATATCGATATTATATAAAATAATAATATCAAATAAAACCTTTTATATAAAATGATCATAATTAGTAAAATATTAAATTTGTAAGTCTTATATTCATAAATACTATTAAAATTTATTTATTATCTTTTAATCAAAACCTATTAAAATTTACTTACAACTAATTTTAGTTACCAATTATTTTCTAACAATTAATTATTAATAGATTATTATTTTAAATAATGTCATCTAGGGCCTAGGACCCTTCACCAAATAAACCCTAATTTATTTATGGCAATATTTAAACCTTCAACTTATTAGTATCTAATTCACAAACCCTAGTTATTTTAATATCAAGCTAGATTTATCTTACCAACTCTTTATTTATTATCTAGCCTTAAAGCTTGGGACATTAGAGTCATGATTGTAGTAGGTTGAGCTAGGTTTATTTGTGAAAGTGAATTCTGGCTTGAGTTTAATTATAACTTATGTTTACCCCAGGCGGGGTTAGGTTAGCTTTTAGAGATTTTTATTTTATCTAGAGTAAATGTTCAATTAAGCTCCTGCATAAAACTTGTTTGATGCAAAATGTTACTATAGCAAGCTAAACCCGAAGTATGTAAACATTGGTTTGGTAAAGGCAATTAGGGATAGTTTCATTTCTTGTTTCAATCAAACTAATTATTTGAATATCAACAAACAATTTTACTCAAACACCAAACTATTTCTAAAACTAATTTCTGACAAGGACTTTAGAAACCCTTAATTGCCATTTTCAAGCAAAGTTATATTTTATCAGTTTTCTCCCAAGTGGGATAATTAAACGTTGAGTACTCAATAAGGGTAGGCTAGTAGTACTAGTTTTGAAGAGCAAGAGTGAGTCTTCTGGCAGGAGGTCACCTCCAGAAGATGAACTCAACTTAGAGAAACGTCAATACTACTTAGTCATGCCGGTCCGATCTAGCAGTTTTCAGTCATATGGATTGTGTGTTGCCAGAGTGGACAACCGGTTTTGTTTGGGAGTAGAAAAGGAGGAGAATCTTATCCGGTGGGCCGATCACCTACCTTTTTGTCAGTCTGCACAAAGTGTGGCATTCTGACCGTTGTATGGCTATGGGGTCCAACGTGTGGTAACCCATGATCACCCTTTTGAGTGGTTAATTTTATTGTACATGAATGGTTGGAAAAATCAAAACACCACTCTTGATTTTGAACATTGTTTATTGCTTGCCAGTATTTCTCTTATGAAATTCTTACACTTTGCATTCATTAACTGTTTTCACTGAACACTCAAAGCACACACGGGCTTATTGAGATTTTTATCTCATCACCTTTTTTACCATGATTTCAGGTCGATCCTGCTGTAGGGATGAGTAGCTAGTTGTTGCCTGCTTGGAATATATTCTGTTATTTATCTTATGTAATGCTTTAGAAGTTGAGAGTGAACAATTTTATTTTGGATTTATTCTTAAATTTTCGGGTTGTAATAAGTTTTAAATTTTAGAGTATTGCTTTATTTTTATTGTGTGTCCTAGTTATAAAGACCCCTTGTCCTTTGGACGTGGCGACATCTCCGGCCTTGTTGGGCCTAGGTAGTGGGGTGTTACATCATTATTTAAATATCCATGACTTATTATAGAGTTATTCAAAAAATCTCTACTGATAATTTATAAAATTTAATAGAATATTTTTGTTTGAATAACTAAGAAACCGAAATCAAATTTCGATAAATGTCAAGAACATAATAACAATCTTTCAAAATCAAATGTTTATTATCAAAATAAACATAAACGTCTCCAACAACTCTTATAGATATCACTAATCCTGTGCCAATTCTTGGAGTATGCTCTCATTCATTGAGATGTCTGGTTATTTAGAACTCCTGCAATGAATTGTAAAAATGATCAGCGGCTCCAGAATCTACTATCCAAGCATTTGTAGAATCAATCACAAAACATGCTTTAATGTAGGATAACTCACCAGTACCTTGCTTGCATTTAGCTAAGTAATCTAGGCATTGTGTTTTCCAATTGTTGGGAAATATGCCCTCTTAGACTAGGTTTCTAATGTGAACACCGAATATTTTAATAAAAGAATTTATTTTTAAAAATTATTTGTGAATTTACATTTTATTTTTGCACAATTTTGTTTGGAAAAAACCCATTGTATTTAAATAAGTGATCCATATGAATGGTAGTCTTTCACAGTAAGGTATGGATCACGGGTTATTTAACACATAAACATTTTTTCTTAACCGATTGATGAGAATGGGAATCTTATCATGTTTACGTTATTATGTTATGAATTCTAAATGGGGAATGGCTTACCTTTAGTCAGTGAGCAGTCCATTCACTTCTTGGCATAAGCGTATTTCGAATACGTACAACAGTACCTGTAGTAGTGGTTTCTTAAAGTCCTATTTGGTAAAAAGCTAGACTACTACTGCTATAGCGTCGACTAGTACTCTACGACTTGAGTATGAGTTGGTGATCTGATGAATTTGGAAGCATGTACTTTAATATACTATAGTTGAGGTTCTATCGTAGGACTAATATACTTGCATATTGAGTATATGTGACTAGTTAGTTAAGATAGACTTGTACAAGATAGTTTCTATACAATATCGCCCCTTGTGGTTATTTGAATGATCTAAATGTCCAGGGCTCTGGGAAACATGACTTGAATGTTTACTTTAGGGTAGCTCCCTTGAAAAGCATAAACACTCCAAGAAGTTGTGGATCATTGGAACAGAAGCTTAAGGATGGTAGATGTCATTTAGAGAGGTGTTAGTACACTTCTTCCTCTCTAAATGCACGACGATATGTAGAGGGATTTTTTAGTCATTTCACCTATAGGTCGGAGACTTTGTTAACGCAGTATTGTCCTTTGGGTCAATATTTTCTTATGGTGATATTAGAAAATATTTAAAATGCAAAATACAACTATTTATATAGCAGGAGTATTTTGGTCATTTTGGTAGCCAATGCGATATGTCTTTTTGGTTCTCGGAATAGCCCGTAAGTCCTAATCAATTTTGGGTTGAGGAATTGGTCTCAGTTAAAGAGGATTTTATTTTATTCAAGAAGTCTAATTTATTATTGGATTGAAATAAAAATAAATAAAAAGAAGTTGAGCAAAATTTATTACCTAGTTTAATTGGTTAATTAATTATTCAGGGCCAAGTTCAGTTTGAATAATTAGAAAATTGACCTGGGCTTAAACTAGATGGAAAAAGGCTTGTTTAATTATTTATTGGTTTATTTCTATATGCCCAGGAAATAAATAATTAATGTTTAATTATTTTTGGTTCATTTGGGCTCATTACTTATTTATTTGGTTATTTCTATAAGTCCAGGAAATAAATAATTAATGTTTATTATTTTGGGCTTTTTGGGTTCAAAAAAAATAATAAATATTATTTCGGCCCAATAGCCTGGACTAGAGGGTTTTTCCAGATACGGTTCAGAAAAGTTTAAGGCTAAGTCAAACTCATTCTGTTGATAATAATCGGGTGTTTGAAATATCATATCCTGGGGATATTGTTATTAGATATGAGATACTGTAGTTTCAGCAAGAGGTAGAACGTGTCTGTGAAAGAAAAAAAAAACCCTGCAAGCCTCTTGGGATTTTCTTGCTCTCTCTCGTGACTTCCTTTTCCTCCCTTTGTTCTTGATATTGCTAATCAATAGCAAGAGGATCAAGAACGTCAAGACCGTTCCTCCTCTCCTTTTGTTTCACCAACGAGGATTGAAGCTGTGGAATATTCTGAGACTCAGAAAGCTTTGGCGTTCATGCAAACAAGGCAAAGTCGGTGGTTAGTGGGATTTCAACCGGAGGCTTCAACAGGCAGGTAAGAAGGAGCTATCCTTGTGGTTCAGTCGATCTCTTCACAGCCAAAAAGGCTTAAGGCACATAGAGGTATTGATTAAATGGTTCCAAGCTATTGTTCTTCGTTGTTTTTTTTTTTTTTTTGCCTCTTTTTTTTTTCTGCACAGCATGTTTCCTCTGTTTTTTGTTTTCAATCTACACTAATGTCTTTTTTGCTTGAAGTGGAAACATTTTTCTTTGGGCTTTTCATCCACTTTTACTTCCTTAACCTGCTACTTAGGCCCTTTTTTATTATTTTGTTTCCTTTTATTTCCTCATTTGCCTTCAGGCTTGGAAGAGGAAGATCCAGTATGAGTTAGAATAATAGCATAGTCACTTATCACTTTTAGGGTAGTCTCGGCACTATCAAGCTCCTTCATTAACTCTATAAAAGACATATCTATCTTGTTCATGTTATAATTAACTTTAAACTCTGGGAACATTTCTGGAAAAGTTTCTAGAGCCATATCAATCTGAGTCACAGGCTTAATTTCAGCTCCTAAGACCTCTGCCTCGATAAATTGAGCGATCAATTCTAACATATGATCCCTCATGGGCGTTCCAGGTTTCATGCGGATATTCATTATGGATCTCATTGCTACTTGGCGAGCCTGACGTCATTTGTGCTCAAACATTTGCTGGAGGCTTCTTATGATTTCTGTAGCGGTTGTCATGTTCTCATATTTTTGCTGCAATACATTTAAGAAAGATCCCAAAATATAGCAGTGAGTCATCTCATCAGAATTCAACCACTTATCATAAGCCTCATTTTATTCGCGCGTGGACTATTCAGCAGGCTTAGTAGGACATGGTTCTATTAGCACAAATTAAAACATCTCAACAGTGAGTACAATTTTGAGGTTTTATTTCCAATCAATAAAATTTTCTCTAACCAATTGGTTCATTGTTAAAATTAGGGATAAAGTGTTGGAAGTCATTTTCTAAAATTAAATAAAATAAAACATGTTAGTCATTCATTATATCACGATGCATGATCAATATAAAATATTATAACATGATGCATAATCAATATGATAGTAGTAATAAAACTTACTATCAAAACACAATAACCTAAAACTCTATAATAACATCCACCTCTTTAGAAGATAACAATATAACTTATAGTTTGGCTAGGATCCACAACCTAAAATCTCAGAATAATATGCACCTCTATAGGAGATAATAATATAACTTATAGTTAGGCTTGGATCGCCCAACTAAAATCAATATATCTTGCGTCTAAATGCAATATTAGTTTTAATGTCATTAATATTTTGGCCATCACAGACATTATTTGGATATTTTATAAGAAATCCTTATAATGTCTTTGATTTAAGTGTAACCCCTGTATTCAATTTTTTTTAAAATAAAGTTTCCAATCCAATCACATAACCTATAGGGTAATTATGAATGAATTAATAATAATAATAATAATAATAATAATAATAATAATAATAATAATAATAATAATAATAATAATAATAATAATATTTTTGATGATCAATACAGTAATCAATATAACGTAGTCTTCCTATAAGGAGACAATTTAAAATGGTACCAAAAAAAAAAAAACGTTAATTTTGCTAATGGGCTAATAGGGGAGACCTAAAGTTAAATTAAAATTAACCATTACACACTTAATTTTTTAATTTAATAATAAAAATAGTTATTTATTTATGCATAACTAAATAGTACATAGAGCAGTGTTAATGCAAATTATATGACATGTTAACATGAATGATATATAATTCAATCAAAATTAAATAGTAAAAATTATAAAATAAAAATAATTTTATGGCCAACCTAGATATAAAATTAAAATTGCAAATATATAATTGAAAAATTAATTAGTTAACAAAATAGTCAACTCTTCAATCCTCTGCAATATTAATCTGTTGAAGCAAGTCACCATCACAATATCTTCAGTGATCTAATTGTTAGCACTTGGGGCCTTCACACATGAAACTAGGGATCAAATCCCATTATGGCCATCACCTGTTGGGTCATGATGTTGGGGGTCTTGCTAATGCTGCCCCTTGCGTTCTTCAACATCATGAAGTGCTCCAACAAATTTGGTGCATTGGAATTCTCGTTTTCTTCATTTGCCAAACTCCAGTGGCATTTACAATTTTTATAATAAAATAAAATTAAAAGAAAAATTAAAAGAAAATTCAAAAGGAAAACATGGAAACGTAATTCACTTATTTTATTACAAGATTCGATAATACTTATATATATTTATCAAATAAAAAACTATGATTATAAAATTATTTTAAATAGAATTAATTAAATCATTTACCATGAATATAAAATGTATTATTTCTACACCACTCAACTAAATATACACATAAAAATTTTAATTTTAACACATATCAATCGAGACTCTGGTACCAATACTGCTTTGGCTTGGCTCCATATTTTACTCATCAAGCCATCACTGTTTGTTCCACATTAAATAAGCTTCAGATGCCAAAGTGGACCCACAACGGCGCAAAGCCCTTCCTAATCCACAACTGGTTGTCCCAAATATTGAAGGAGTCAGCCCTGGATTCCAGACAATCTTGCAACTATTCCAACACTGGATTTGGGGCACTCACGGCTGGCTTGTTAGATACTAGCTAAATTGTGCAGTAGATTTGGGGCTAGACTTGGCCAATTTGGAATTAACACCCTCATGTATAGTAGATTTAGGAATAGCCATTCTAATTTCTGAAATTTGTACTCCCATTCACATCTAAGGCCACAATAGTATTCTCGAGGATCAAAGCATTGGTAATAATGGAAGTTATCATGCTTCTCGCTCAAAGTCCAATTTATGGATCATTGGCCTTCCATTATTAACTTCCCTAGGAAACAAATTGCTATGGTTTTGAGGGTCATATACTAAAAGGTATAAGGATGAAATTTTAGTATGATGTGATCTAAATCGGGGACGTATTTCAGGAATATAAGTCCTATAAAATGTTTGATTTCCGTTGAAAAACACCTAAGCATTAAACCACCTGCACACAGAAGCCCATATGGGGAACAAAAACCTGGTAGCACATAATGGTCCCACAACCTCGTTAGGGCTTTTGAGGCACATTCCTACATTCCCCCATTTTTGCTTCTAGAGTAGGTCACTATGATGGCATCGTTGCTGCCCTATCACAAGTATAGGACCTATTTTAAGAGTTAGGCCCAACGCATAAGTTTTGAATTGGTCATGCATTCATGCCTCACGTAACCAAATGCTTTTGGTGCAAATAAAAATATTGACCCAAGTCTACAAGTTAACTTCCTGCCCAAAACCGACTAAAGATGATAGCAGCCTCCATGACTACCGGTCGCTTCTGCTTCCATTGCCGCCCAAGTTCTAGAACTACTCTACCCCACGATTTCTTGTGTATAAATCTATTTTAATAACACAATTTTCTAATTTTTCCATTTAAGCTCTCAAAAGTGTAAATTTTAGTTCTGATTTTGCCACTAAAATAATTAATTAATCAACTCTTAAGTCGTCGTTAGAATTTCAAAGAATTACCAAGTTTAGAACATATACACTATTATTTGTGTAAAATTTATATAAATATTTAATATTCAAATTTAAATTTATTGATTAAGTTTTAATAATTACTTAACATATTTTTTTAAAGCTACAATTGAAGCTCTAAAGACTTTCTTCAGATTTGTATATGATAAGAGCATAATGATGCCCTTATGCAATATTGATTAGTCCCGAAATTTAATAATTGCTACTGTTTTCTATTGTTCTTACTTTTCACCAACTCTTCAAAAAGAACATAAACAACATTGATTCAACGTCCAACTTTTAAAATTTTACTTGAACCTTGCTTATTCCTGGCCGCTGATAAATATTGAGGCCAAGTATCTCTCACATAGCATGAGATGTAGAGTCCGCTCATGGCACTGCCACGACACTCATGCTGTAGAAAATTCCCTCGACTTGTACATATGGGAAGAAAATGACATATTAGGCATCAGCAAATAAATGAAAACCCATAAAATGTAATCACATAACATAGAGTAATAATTACTTGTAGGGGACGATTAATGGTTGACCTTATTCGGTTGTATCCAAATGGTTCTGCATCAACTCCTCAATGTTTGGCGTCCCATCTCGCATCGTACGCGCAAGTGCCGGAAGATCAACTATCATCGCTCTATTAGCCTCAACACCGACGACATGTGCTACTAAGCTCATACTTGTTTAAAAAATTAAAAAATAAATAAAAATCAAATAGAACTGAGAAAGAGTTATTTATTCAAATCATTATAGTGCAAATTTGGAAACTTGCTATGGATGAAACAAATCTCCTTTTCGATAGGTTTTATAGAATCATATAAACACCGATACATCCCAACCAGAGCAACACTATCCTAGTACAATTGATTACACACTACTTGAAAAAGATTGATTACCAACAATTCAAATTAATTGAAATTGGGATAAAATTAGTCGATAACAATAATATAAAAATTGATTAAAAATCGATTTTGGTTGGTTAATAAAACACTAGTTGGTAATTGTTATCAACTATTTTTTTTCAACACTGTTGGAAATTATCAGCAAAATTCCGTTTGTCGATTAAAAAATTTCGTGGTAATTAGTTATCAAACAACGTATTGAATTTCACAATTTTAGTTAGCAATTACCAACTGCAATTTCAGTTGGTAATTCGGTTGGAAATTACCAACCAAAATTTTAGTGTCAATAATTTATTTTAAAATAAAAATTTAAAGCAAAAATTAAATTTTGTTATGTTTACGGGTACTAGTTGTAGAGTTGGCACGTCATTCGTAGTATACACTCTGCTAGTTTCAAATCCATAACCTTTGAATTGCTTTGCATGGTACCTGTGATAACCCAATCTCACATGAGATTGGGATGAGAAAAAGTGTATGGTATTTAATGATGGGTCTAAGTACCTATTGTCAACGTGAGATATCCATTTTGGCCCAACGAGGACGGTGGCCAAGTAGTTGACTGTTGATGCTGCCAGACCCATAGTCGCGCTCCCCGATCTGCGGGCACGAGGCGTAACATTTGGTATCAGAGATGGTAACCAGCCCCCGGTATGGAAACTAAGTGCTATACGGTGCACGGTGGGAGCCACCTCTACAATCCTATACCGCTTGGTTAGTCCTAGGTTTGGCCCCTAGTGTGGGCCCAGCGAAGATGCTTGGGCCTAAAGGAGGGGTGAATGAGAAGTGTGTATGGTATTTAAGGATGGACCTAAGTACCTATTGTTAACTTGGGATATCCATTTTGGCCCAACGAGGACGGCAGCTAAATAGTTGACCGTGGGTGCTGCCAGGCCCATAGTCGCTCTCCCGAGTCCACGGGCACGGGACGTAACAATACCTTTCATTGTACCAGCTATTTTGTTGCATCAATGTTTGCTAATATTTTTATGTATTCTTTTTCATCAATTAAAATAATGATACATTATCATAATATATATATATATATATATATATATATATATATATAATCATATATGATATACGCATAAACAATAGATATCGAATTTGTTCGATTTGAATTCTTAAATTGTTCATAATTATTTACTCAATATCAAAATAAGAATTCATTTTGATCAAATTGGCTAGATTTATGAAATTTATATTTTCATAATACATATTTTTTCTATTCTACTTATTTTGATTTTTGATATTTTAGCTAGTAGATTTTTTTAAATCTATATCCAATGCATATATAAACTTTCTTATTTCATCATTGTCTCTATAGATATACAATTCAAAATAAATAGAAATTTATAATTCTAATTATAATATGGGAGTTTCTTTATTTTTTATTAATTAATTTTTATTAGTAATATCAACTATATATATCTAAAATTGAACAAGTAAATTAAAATAAATTTAAAAATATAACTCAAATTCAAACATATATTATTTGCTAACTTAAAGTTAATAGAATACTTATATATATATATATATATATATATATATATATATATTGAATTTTAAGACTAAATATTCTGACTAATATACTACATTAATTTATCTTTTATTTAAGAAAATTTTTGTTTACGATTTAAAATTTTAGTACAAAATCTAAGTTTCAAACTTAAGACCACCTTTATATTGGAAAATTATTTTAACTAATGAATTAAAAATAATTATAATTTATCTTGAACAAATTTTATTTGAAAATTATTCATTTGTTATTTAAAAATAGCTAGTTGGAAGATTTTTAAAATTATTCATTTTTTATTTCAATTGGTAATTTGTTAGTAATTATCAACCAAATATAGTTGGTTGGTAATAATAATTTAGTAATAGCAAATTTTTCTAGTAGTTGAATAATAATTAAAAAAAATCCTCAAAAAAAAAAAAAAAAAGTACTGCCGCGGCAATAGATGATCGGACTTGTTTAAGAAAATAAGACCACCAATAAGGAGTATCAGCAATTGCCGAGCCTTCTCCTTGGATTTAGGAGGAAGTCCCGAAGGCGAACCTCCCCCACCCGAGCGTCGAGGCCCCACGACCGGGTGAGATGTAAATCGGGATATGCACCAGTGGTAGGTACCTGAGGGAGAGGACTTGCGAGCAATCCCCAGGTGGGAATCGAACCCGCGACTTCGGCCAACCCATCACAGGCATGTCACCTCAGGCCTTGCCAACTAGCCTATGCCCCGGGGGCATTGCCGAGCCTTCTCCTGAACTTGTGCATCCGTGGCATTGTCAGGTATAGGCACTGAAACGTGTGCCGCAAAGGCTAACTTCTCTAGCCTATTACTCTTAAACTGATGTGTGAATGATATCCAAGCAGTTTGTGTGGCAATCCATGCTGACCTCAAATGACCGTAGATACCACCTAGGACCGGCATACTACTAACTTGCAGTCTCAAAGGGGTAAGGTGGCCTCTCTCACTTGCAAGTGGAACACACACACATGTATATATATATATATATATATATATATATATATATATATGTGTGTGTGTGTGTGTGTGTGTGTGTGTGTGTGTGTGTGTGTGTGTGTGTGTGACCTCCAGCGCTATAAGAGAATAATTTATATTTTTAAATTATTTCTAAATTAAATCTTTACATTTTTTTAATTAAATCCATAAAGTATCCATATTCATAAACACTTGAAGTTAATTTTTAAACTTTATGTTTTTATATAGTATTAAATATTTATTAATTTCTTGAATAATTAATTTTAATTACCTTAGTTAGTTTTATAACAGTTAAGTAAGTTATGTATTATTTTAATATATCAAAAGAATAAAAATATGTAGCTCATATATAATTTATATTAAATGACGCAATGTATAAATCATATATAATTTATTTAAAAAATAAATAAATCCTCATATATTAAATGACGCAATATTTAATAATTAGTTCGAGATATATTAAATACTCATTTTGGCATATATCAAATATTCTGTTTTTTGGGGATATATTTGTACTGATTAATTTGATATTGGGTGATATAGAAATTTAAGGTTGTGACATACTTTATTTTTTGAATAGAAAAATCTTGCCTAATTTGTTTAGACACAATGTCATTAAAAGAACCTATAAGACTATGATTATATTGGGATTGTGAAATTATGCGCATTGCACACGGTGATTTTTTTAAAGTTCCCCATCACAAGGCACTGATTGTTAGAAATCGAGTTAATTTCCTCGATTTAGTCAACAAAATATATGCAATTTGAGGATTGGACACATCGACTGTTAAGCTACAAACCACAATGATAGGAGGACACTATTATTGGTATTGTGGCGAGGTCTACAACTGCTTCTATAACGAATGATGACGATATGGAAAATTTGTGGTACTACACACATCTACCGTAAAGGGACAATCAATTGATCTGCAGGTTCATAATGAGATCATCCAGATTTCAAATGCAACAACAGCTATAGATCTCCCAGAGCTTAACATCCCAACTCCTATTACAGAGTCATTCATTGCATTACTTAACTTAGCTGTTCCTGTCAATATGCCTAATTTTGATTTAAATTTTTCAACACGTGTTGCAAATGATCCTTCATGTATCCTAAAGGACAATTTCCAATCCCTTTTCAATATATCTGTTCTGGATACCCTAAGTGTTGGACCTAGCAATCAATACTTATCAACATCTACTGGATTTAGTACACCTCCACTTCATGACCACGTTCAATCCCTTCAAATATAAACAGTCTGCCATTATTTTTAGCAGTTGAAATTAGTGTTCTATTAGATGTTACCTTAATTGATGAATGGGTTGCTCGAGAGCCTAACTGGATAGGTGCTCCGGAAGCGACCGTGGATAGGTTAGGACCTACATCAAATATTGATAGGCTACTGCGGATGATTCCCCTAACGAAGACGTAAGGAATGGAGATGCTGGAAAAGATATTCTTGCTTCTTCTATAATGCAGCAACCTGCTAATAGACCCGTTGAAGTAAACCACTTATATAATCCACCGTATTCAATCTACCTTGACAGGTTGGATACTTCTCAATAAGTTGAAGACGAAACTGGTGGAATGGCAATGAGTAGTGGTGGGATGGATTTATGGTTAGAATATAACAATGACTTGAGGATTGGCATGTGGTTTAGGAATAACGATGAGTTACTTTGGACTATTTGGTCGTAGTCTATTAGAATGGGTTGTGAGTTTATAGTGCTAGAAAGCAATAGTGCATATTGGATTACCGAGTGTAAAAATTTAATTCCATAGCATCCCTATCATTGGCAGATTCATGTGCGGAAAAAGAAAGGTTGTGACCTATGGCAAATTACTCAATGGCATACAAAGCACATTTATCTAGTCAAGACAATAGCCAGGAACCATCGAAACTTGAGCGCGAAATTCATGGTGAATCACATCTTGCCAATGATTCACAATAATTCAGAGATTAAAGTCAGTGAAATAACCAACCACATTCATAACAAATTGCATTTCACTCCGTCTTACAAGAAAGGATGAAATTTGCGTAGGCATGCTATTGCGATAATCTATAGAGATTGGCTTTCTTCATTTGTATAGCTATCACAGTAAATGTAAGCCTTAGAATATGCGAATCCTAGTACCGTCATAGTGTGGCACTTCTTACTTATAGACACCAACGGTGCTAAGATATTTAGATATGTTTTTTGGGCATTCGGACCCTGTATTGATGCATTTGTTCACATGAAACCGTAGTCAACATTGACGGGATATTTCTTAGAGGTATATATAAGTGAAAACTCTTAATAGCAGTAGGTTAAGATGCTAATAACTATATATTGCCCCTTACATTTGCAATCGTTGACGAAGAAACTAATGACGGTTGGGGGTGGTTTTTGGCCTTGCTCAAAGAACATGTATTGAAGGATCGAAAAGTTTTTTTGATATCCGATAGATACATTAGGATTGTGAATATAGTTCATCGACTAACCCTTGGCAAGAGCCAATGGTAGTGTTCAAATTTTTTCTTAGACATATTTGGAGTAACTTCAATGCAAAGTTTAGAACATATGAGTTAAAGAAGTTGATGTACATAGCTGGGAATCAAAGCAAAAAGTGAAAATTTTTGAAGGTCATGGAATAACTTAGTTTGCTAAACTCCCAGTGAAGACATGGTTGGATTTGATGCCGAACGAGTAATAGACGCTTGCTTATGATGGTAGACATCAGTGTGATAACATGACAACCAATGTGGCAGAATCTTTTAATAGTGTCATCAAAGGTATACGTGCATTACCCATCAAGATGATTGTTAAGTCTTCTTTCAAACAAAATGGTCAAATATTTCAACGACCATAGATAAGAGGTTAATCACAGGAGATATCACTTTATTTCTAGGATATGGGGCAAAATAGTAAAGAATGAGACGAAAAGAAGAACTCACCATGTACTGGCTTTTAATCAGGATCCAGGTATTTTTAATATCGTGTCACTGCATCGTAAGCATGGGAAGGGAAATAATTCATATGAGGTTAATATTGGGGCCAAGGCATGTAATTGTTGCAAATGAAAAATATATGGAATATCTTATTTGCATGCATTTGCAGCACGTCAACAACTGCAGTTGAATCCTTGGAATTTGGTGTCTTCAGAAAACACGATACTATACTACAGATTGATTTATAAAGCATAGTTCAGGCCTATTCCACACGAGGATTATTGATATAACCTTGATTTTAGCTTAACATCGCTTGCTAACCATTTGAAGAACCATTGAAGGGGTTGATTGCGAACGTCGCATATTAAAAATAAGATGGATGAACGTAATCCCGATTCCCCTCCTTGTTATGGTTATGCCATCACAGTGGATACAATATGAGAAATTGCACTCATAGTGCCATAGAGTGAACTGAACATAGATTAACCTTGTAGCATGTTTCTTTTGCAAGACTAATGTAATATTTAGCTTGAGTATAGGTTTTTTTTATCACTGTTCATGTACTTAATATTTGTTTAGATACAATGTTTATCTATTAGCTAAACTTTTAATATTGTATTGAGGCAATTTTAAGTGTCTATCTTTAATTTTGTGTTTGTGTTTCTATACTTAATTTGGTGTTGGCCATATATCTTTATTTTATTTTTAAATTCTATAATATATATTTTATTAATTAGGGGCGAATGTATGAACCTAGTTCTCATAGAATGGATCCAAGTTTTATTCTACCGGATGTATTGACGTTGCAGTATAAACATAGGCTGTCACATATTTAGGTGGAACAATTATATATTGATGTTACTATTGTAAAGCAAAATGATAGCATGTTTTGAGAAGCTCAACTATTTGATCATCGTGTTGAGTAATATTGCTGGTTTCGGTGGGCTGCATCGTTTATGCTATATGAAAATCGACTATCCATTGATTACAGGATTAGTGAAAAGATGGCACCGGGAGATGCACACATTTCACCTTACAGTTAAAGAGGCTACCATTACACTCCAGGACATAGAGGTTCACTTCGAAATTGATAGGGGCTAAAATCATCACTATTCTACTAGTTATTTGAGGTTAAATTGAGATACTTTTGATGTAATAACTAGATATATTCCTTCCTATTTGACATTTTATTTGTAGCAAGTATTTTTGACAAATTTGTGCAGATTTAAGTTGATTTCGAGTAAAAAGTGGCAAATTCCAGAACACACCTGGTGCCAGGTCTGGCAAGTGGACCAGGTGCTAAGTGCATTCTGGTCTTGCCAGTGAAAACAGGGCAAAAACTAGGTGCAAAAAAGAGCACACCTGGCGCTAGGTGGGTTGAAGGGACCCGGCACCAGGTTCGCTTTGGAGTGGTGAAAATTTTGTGCAGGAATTTGGAAATTTTTCAAAGATTTCAATATTTTCCAATTCCTACTCGGCTAGACCCCTCAAGCAATGAATTTGGTATCAAAGAAGCCTATAAAACCAAGAAAGAACACAAGAGGTTGAGAGTCAATCCAAGATAAAAAATTCCAATCACTAAAAAAAAGAGAGATTCACCATTCAAGGAGAGTTGTTTAAGAGAGTCTTCAAAAGAGATGAAAGAGGCTTGTTTATGAGTACTTTCTATCTTTGTTTTCTTGTTCTTAAACAATTATATATTCAATATTTTTATTGTAATTTGACATTATTTTGAGATTCATGGTTTTGTCTTAATTTAGTCAGTTGATCAATTTTCTATCATCTTTGATATTTGATTACTTGTTATCATTGGATATTGATGCGAGTTTTTCTAATTTACATGGGAAATGATGTTAGGAGTTTATTGCATTGATTTCATTTTGTCAAATCTTAATAAACTTGGGAAACGAAGTTAAGATTAAAGGAGTAAAGTGATCAAATATTAGTTGATTTCACATCGAACAAAGGATCATTAGCTAATTTCATGTTCATGAAGAATTGAGTTTAATGCATGTTGATTTAATTGACAAGTCTTCTATGCATATACTTTAGCCTTCTTGGGAGCGATAAAATTTTGAGCGAAAAAATTTCAAAATTTTTCTTATTTTCATTGAGATTTCAAGCTATATTGTTAATGCATGTCTTTATGATAGATTATAGAGCATATATTCTAGATCATTTATGGCTTATGCATGACTTTTTGTGCGCACTTGGTGTGAAACCCCGATTAAAACCAACCCTAGAGTAAGGGGGTCGCGATGCATATCATATTTTCTTGCATGCATAAATATATTTTTGTATGATTTTATGTGTTTTGGATTTGTGATTTATAGTCTAGAAGGTTTAATTGTGCTTATTGAGTAAGAAGGGCAAAATGATAATTTTGTTAGAGGTGGAAATAGGGAGATAGCTTGAGGGTTAGATAGGAAAAATATTTGGGAGAGAAAATAAGAACAAGAGTTGTTATGGTTTAGTAGTTAGGGCTTTGGAATAAATCCTTGAGGTCTTGAGTTCAAATTCTATCATTTGAGCTTTAGCATGATTAAATTTTATTTTTGAATTAGTAGGTTATTTTCGGCCCTTGCACGCCTTAGGGAGGAGTAGGAGTGTTGTCCTAGGGAAGACATGATAGGAATGTTCTAATTCCAGTCTTGTGCCCTACAAAAATTTCTAAGGGATTTATACCATTTTTTATCTCTAGCTTTCCTTAATTCTTAATCAATGAAGTTGATTAATTTATCTAAGCCATTTTGTTTCCAGAAATTTCCAGCAAGGTTCTGTGAGATTTAGGTTTCGAAAATGTCTATGAAAGGATATCTTGTTGACCGAAATTGGGGAAGAGTTATGGAAGGTTCCCAAGAGAATTAATCTCCATGGTTGAACCTTCAAACTCCAACCTATGTGTGTTCATCTTCTTCATGTAGTAAACTGGAAATTTTTCTAGCTTCTTGATCAGTCCAATTGTCAAAAATTTCAGCCATCTTTTCCTCCCAAATACTGTCAGAAACATAACCAATTCACTCAGTTTGAAGACTGAAAATTCCCACCAAAACCAAGCTGCACAAAAACTGTGCAAACCAGGAAAATTTTCTGGACAGTTTTCGTAGTTTGGTGAGCCAAAAACCAAGTTGTTTCTTCTAGCTTTCCAACCAGCAATTCACCCTTGTCTTTCCTCCATAAAGAAGGCTGGAAACCAGTCTTAAAGGACCTCTCAATATCCCTTCAAAACTGCAGCAAATCAGATGGATCATGGTAGAAAATTTTGCCCAGAAATTTCCAGCAAGCTTGCGAAAAACTAATCAGAATTTCCAGCTTTGTTCCTTCTTCACCCTTATCCAAAACTCATCCCATTTTTCTGTACAAACTCACCCTGATCAGCCATGAATTGAGCTTCATCATATTCTCCATTGTTCTGCACGAAAAATAGCTTCATGGCTGCTTCTAAAATCTCTCCATCAATCACTACAATCAAGCCATCAATTGAAGTCCAAAATTCCAGCAAACTTCCATGAATTAAGCCTCAACTATCCAGAAAATTCCCTCACCATTATACTTCATATTTTGGCAACTCTAAAGCTCCTTCAAACATCATTCATCTCAGCAAAAACCCCAACCAATCAGCCGGCCATTGAAGCTTCCAAAAGCTCTCCATCAACTAAGATCTTCTTACCATATTTATTTCCAAAATTGATTTCCTAAAATATTTCTTTTGAATTTCAAACAACCAGCTTTCCTTTCCTCTCACATCTGAAAATCTAATTACCAAAAATCTCCAAACCAGTCGGCTACTCTTTCCCAACAGAATTTCTGCCAGCTTCATCCATTCTCTCCATTCTCTCCAAACCTCCAAGAACACCTACTACCATTCTCACACCTAAGACCACTCAAAACCACTTCAATCTTCTCCAAAAACTCCAGATTATACCTACTCATTCTCGTGAATCCATTCTTGTAATTTTTAACATGAAACACTGAAATCAAAGTCTCATTTTTGGATCAAAAACCAAAATTTTCTTGAAGGCTCAAGAACACTTTCAAGGTAAGCATGAACAATCATCTCCATCTTCATTCATCTTCAACTCTTAATGAATATATATATATATATATATATATATATATACACACACACACACACTAATAGACTTTCTCTTTCTCGTTCTCTTTCTCTCTCTCTCTCTCTCTTTCTCTCGGCCGAATGGTCATTCCAACCACGGCCATTTTTCTTCTCCCTCTTTGGACGAATCAAGCTGTCCACGCGTGAGGATCATTTCGAAACTTCTTCAAGGTAGTCATCATTCAAGTGAGCCTCTTCAATCTTCTCTTTAAATTCTAGATTCATATCTCTTAGATATAGTTGGATGAGGATGGAATATATTTGGAGATTGAGTATGTGTTTATATGATGGAGTTGAGATTGAAGCATGAATAAATGTGTTTATATGATGGAGTTGAGATTGAAGCATGAATGAATGTGTTTATATGATGGAGTTGGGATTGATGCATGAGGATGATTGGTCTTGGTTAAATTATATGATGTTTTAGGGTTTGTTGCATGCCTTCATGTCATGAGTATTATGAATGATTAAGCATGTTAGAGATTATGTCACCTTTGGTGAATAGGGTTTATGTTCTTGTATTCTTGTTGAGGCCATGCATATTTAGTAGAATTAGGATCATGTGATGGTAAATTTAGATCTATACTTTTATTCATGATTTGGATGTTTTGATGATTGGTGTAGAGTGTATCTCGAGTAAAGGATCAGGTAAGCTCTAGCATAAAACCTATTTTATGTAAAAAGGTCGCTATGGCAAGCCAAACGTGAAGTATATGAACACTCATTTTTGTAAAGGCAATTGAGGACTATTCCTTTTCTTATTTTAGTCATATAAATCATTTGAAAACCAACAAGTAGTTTTTCTCAAACACTAAACTCTTTCTAAAACTAAAATTTACACAAACTTTGGAAACCCTTGATTGCCATTTCTAAGTAAAGCAGTGTTTTATCAATTTTCTCCCAAGTGGGATAAACAACGTTGAGTGCTCAATAAGGGTAGACTAGTAGTACTAGTTTTGAAGAGCAAGAGTGAGTCTTCTGGCAAGAGGCCACCTCCAGAAGATGAACTCAACTTCGAGAAATGTCAGTACTACTTAGTCATGCCAGTTCGAGCTAGCAGGTTTCAGTCATGTGGACTGTGTGTTGCCAAAATGGACAACCGATTTTGTTTGGGTGTAGAGAAGAAGGAGTATCTTACCCGGTAGGCCAATCACCTACCTTTTGTCAGTCTGCACAAAGTGTGGCATTCTGACCATTGTATGGTTATGGGGCCCAACATGTGGTAACCCATAGCCGCCCTTTCGAGTGGTTGATTTTATTATACATGTATGGTTGGAAAAGCTAAAACGCCACTATTGGATTTCAACATTGTTTATTACTTGTCAATGTTTTTCCTATGAAGTTCTTACACATTGCATTTATGAACTGTTTTCACTGGACACTCAAAGCACACTCGAACTTGCTGAGATTTTTATCTCATCACCCTTTTTACCATGATTTAAAGTCGATCCTGCTATGGGGATGAGTAGCTAGTTGTTGCCTGCTTGGAGGATATTCTGTTATCTATTTTATGTAATGCTTTGGGAGTTGAGAGTGAACAATTTTTATTTCGGATTTGTTCGTGAATTTTTGGGATGTAATAAGTTTTAATTTCAAAGTATTGTATCATTTTTATTTGTGTGTCCTAGTTATAAAGACCTCTTGTCTTTTGGACGGAGCGACATCCCCGGCCCTGTTGTGCCTAGGTAGTGGGGTGTTACACTTGGACTAAGTAGCTCTTGATCAAATTCTTTGCATTGTTCTTAAACCTGTTTTTCTACTAAAATTCATGGAGCATTCTAGAACTTACTTGAATATCTCTCGAGGCGAAATAAGAAAGACAGTTATGATTTAACTTAGGGATGATGGTAATAGGCTTTCTTTGGATAGTTTGAGGTTTTCGAGCCTACCTATTGTTATATTATCTCTAGTGCCTATTTTGAGCATAAATTGTTGATTTCTTTCTTTAAAACCCGTCACAATATTTTGTCCATTGCTTGTTTCTGAGAGTTTGAATAATTTTCCAAGTCTTTATGCTCTTAATGGATGAAAGTATATGTAGGAGCATGTGAGGAAGAATGTTGGGATAAAGATCATGGCTTGTTACTTTCAGTCATGGATTAATACTGAGTTGAGCTGGAAGAGGAAAGAAAGCAAGGAAAGAGAAGAAAAAGAGAAAAGAGATTGAAAACAAGAAAAGAAAAGAAAAGTAGCAGTAAGAGTGAAAGAAAGAAGTTGAAAAGGAAAGAGAAGAAAAAGAATAGAGAGAGTGAAAACAAGAAAAGAAAAACCAAAAGACAATTGAAAGAAGGCGAAGAGATGAAAGATCACAAAAGGAATGGTGATTGAGCTATAAAAGTTAAGTTCATATAAAGTACTTGATACCATTGCTGGAAATTTGAGTGATCTTGTGAAAGAAATAGAGAAAAGTTGATGAGGAAAAAAGAAAAAAAGAAGAAAAAATACAGGATTTCCTTGAGTTGAGTTGTAATTGTTGAATAAGGTTATGGTTTGATTGATTTTTGGAATAGGAGAGTAAGAAGAGTTTGGAAGTTATTGATTCATTTTGTTTATTCTTTTCCTGCGAACTCTCAATTTCTTTGATTTTTTATTTTCCTATATCCTTCGTTTGATAAGCTACATTACAAGCCTTTAGCCTTATATTACAAGCTTGAAAGACCTACTTGATCTAAGTAGAATCATGGTATGTCTCGGATTAGTGGAGAGAGTGTATGAAAAGTAAGCCTATGGAATGCATATTCTTTTTGAACTAAATTCTTTCTAATGGTTTAAAAATATTGTGAAGTATTGTGATGGTTCTATTAAGTCATTTATCACTTACACAAGTTTTGAATTTGTTGTGAAAGATGTAGTATCATGTGTTTTATATTATTGAATGAAGAAAGCATTGAAAATATTGTTTTAAAATTGATTGAGTGATTTTGATGAAACCTTGTGTTTTCCTACTTGTTCTTAATACTTTGCTTGAGGACAAGAAAAGAGCTAAGTGTAGGGGAATTGATAGGGGCTAAATTAGTCATATTTTCTCTAGTTATTTGAGGTTCTTTTGTGATATATTTTGTTCAATAACTAGTCATATTCCTTCATATTTGAGATTTTACCCTTGGAAAAGTATGTTGTTCATTATTACATATTTTTGGGGTAAACCGAAGCAATAACGTAGCAAAACAGAGGAGATGTGGTGCCGACTAGGGCCTTAGAACCGGCACCGGCCATGCACTTTTGACACGAACTTCGAATCGATGGAAAAATTGCAAAACAGAGCGGAACAGAGTGGAACTGACGCCGGCTGCATTCTGGAACACATTGCGTGAAATTGATGCGTATGGATTTGGGTATAAAAATCCATACTTCTTCATCCTTGATATGTATTTATTTTTATTTTATTTTATTTTATTTCTTTGTCACTTTATTGAGTTTGTTAAACAATAAAAGAAGAGTGATTAATGTCTACTTGTTCCTGGAGGATCGATACTCGTTTGAACCCTATATTCGGTTAATGATGAGTACGCTTGCTTATATGTATAATTTAGGGTTAACGTTTTAATTTAAACTTGATTGGGAATGTGCTTATTTTTATATGATTTTTATACCCAAATCTATACGCATCAATTTCACGCAATGTGTTCCAAAAAGCAGCTGGCGCCGCCTTGGCTCTCAGAGCCGGCGCTGGTTCTACTCTGTTCCACTCTGTTTTGCAATTCTTCCATCACTTCGATGTTCGTGTCAATAGTGCATGGCCGGTGCTGGTTCTACGGCCCTAGCCGGTGCCGCCTCTCCTCTGTTTTGCGACGTTATTGCTTTGTTTTACCCCAAAAATCTGTAATAATGAACAAAATACCATTCCAAGGATAAAATCTCAAATATGAAGGAATATGACTAGTTATTGAACAAAATATATCACAAAAGAACCTCAATTAACAAGGAAAAATGTGACTAATTTAGCCCATATCAATTTTCCCACACTTAGCTCCTTGCTTGTCCTCAAGCAAAGTATCAAGAACAAGTAGGAAAACACAAGGTTTCATCAAATCACTCAATCAATTTCAAAACAATAATTTCAATGCTTTCTTCATTCAAGAACATAAAACACATGATACTACATCTTTCACAACAAATGCAAGACTTGTGTAAGTGATAAATGACTTAGTAGAACAATCACAATACTTCACAATATTCTCAAACTATTGGAAAGAATTTAGTTAAAAAAGAATATGCATTCCATAGGCTTACTTTTCATACACTCTCTCCACTAATTCGGGACATACCATGATTCTACTTAGATCAAATAGGATTTTTAAGCTTGTAATGTAAGGCTAAAGGCTTGTAATGTAGCTTATCAGATGAAGGATATAGGAGAATCAAAAATCAAAGAAACTGAGAATTCGCAAAAAAAGGATAAACAAAATGAATCAATAACTTCCAAACTCTTCTTACTCTCCTATTCCAAAAATCAATCAAACCATAACCTTATTCAGCAATTACAACTCAACTCAAGCAAATCCTGCATTTTTTTCTTCTTTTTTTCTTTTTATCCTCATCAACTTTTCTCTATTTCTTTCACAAGATCACTCAAATTTCCAGCAATGGTGTTAAGTACTTTATATTAACTTAATTTTTACAGCTCAATCACCATTCCTTTTGTGATCTTTCGTCTCTTCTCCTTCTTTCAATTGTCTTTTGGTTTTTCTTTCTTGTTTTCACTTCCTCTATTCTTTTTCTTCTCTTTCCTTTTCAACTTCTTTCTTTCACTCTTACTGCTACTTTTCTTTTCTTTTCTTATTTTCAATCTCTCTTTTCTTTTTCTTCTCTTTCCTTGCTTTTTTTCCTCTTTCCAGCTCCACCAGTATTGATCCATGACTGAAAGTAACAAGTCATGATCTTTATCCCAACATTCTTCCTCACATGCTCCTATATATACTTTCAACCATCAAGAGCATAAAGATTTGAAAAATTATTCAAACTCTCAAAAAAAAGCAATGGACAAAAAATTGTGATGGATTTTAAAGAAAGAAATCAACAATTTAGGCTCAAAATAGGTACTAGGGATAATATAATAATAGATAGGCTTAAAAGCTCAAACTATCCAAAGAAGACCTATTACTGTCATCCCTAAGTTAAATCATGATTGTCTTTCTTATTTCGCCTCGAGAGATATTCAAATAAATTATAGAATGCTTCATGAATTTTAGTAGAAAAAACAGGTTTAAGAACAATGCAAAGCATTTGATCAAGAACTACTTAGTCCAAGTGCGTGCAACAAGTCATGCATAAGCCATAAATGATCTATAACATATACTCTATAATTCATCATAAAGACATGCACTAAAAATATAGCTTGCAATCTCAAAGAAAATCTAAAAAATTTTGAAAAATTTTCGCTCAAAATGTTATCGCTCCCAAGAAGGCTAAATATATGCATAGAAGACTTGTCGGCTAAAGTATATGCATAGAAGACTTGTCAATCAAATCACTTCCTCACACTTAAACTGGATAGTGTCCTCAATGGCCAAATAAATATAACAAAGACTAAACCATAGCATAGGACTAGAAATATAAAGGAGAAGAGATAAGAAAGACAAACTTTCATTTATAGTGCAAAGTGTTGTACAAGAGCTGAATGCTTGAAGAACGAGGCATTGGCAAAGTACCTAAAAAGAAAAATACAAAAGAGCACACCAAAGCATAAAAACTAGAAAAGAAAAAGAAATAAAAAATAAAAGAAAAACAAGAATACAATAACGCAACAAAAGAAATCAAAAACTAACTAGAGAAGACATTAAAAGATAAAAGAAAAATAAGAGTGAACGAGAAAGTGTAGATGAACATTATCAGTCCTCCTCATCATTATCATCCTCATCATCATCTTGTGTAGAGATTCCCGCACCACCAGGTTACCCAGAAGAATGCCACCTCAATTCGACTAATTGCTGCTCCATAGTAGCTTGCCGTCTCGCCATGTCATCCATATTACTCTGCAAGCATAGGAGCACCTCCATTTGTTGGTCTAGTCATCCCAGCACGGTGGTCTCAAAGTCAGTTCGGGGTTGGGACTGAGAACTGCTAGCTCTAGCACGTGCCGGTGGTGGTGGGTGCTCCTCCTCCATGGTGGGTAGCCTAACCTGACCGGGATGTCGGACCTCGAAGGGGGTTAGCCACTTCTTCAACTCCTGGCTGTACTTGTACCCACAACTCATAAGAGTTTGTTCAATCACCATATCATGCTCAATGGTAACCTCCATCGGTTCTCCCTCAAGACTAACACCAAAGTCTTTGAAAATTTTCATTATAACCAAGGGAAAAACGAAGGCTTTTGTAGCTAGACAGTGATGAACCACCTTTCTAATGGATTGGATGATCAAAGGTGCAAGAGAGATAGGTAGTGTGTTCATCATCCGATGCAAAATATAAGTGTCAATCAGTCGAGTCTCATTAAAATCACAAGCACGGGGTACAACATTAAACCCGAACATATAGACTAGAGCTCTAAAGTTGGCAACCAGATCATTGTTTGAATAGAAACTATTAGCTTGAAAGACATTACGCTTAAACAATCCTAGTGTGGCTCTAGTCTCGCTAGCATCCCAATTCGGGTCAGAAAGAATCTTTTGATTGTTTACATCTATCCCTTGCCAAGTATCATCATCAAAAACCTGGAGGAGGTTAGCTAATTAGTTTTGAGTGATGACAATGGGAATTGCTTTCACTCTCGTTTCAATATGGGGAAGGTGTTTATTGCTTTTGTCAACCATATTAGCATAAAATTCCTTTATGAGCACTGGACAATACTTCCCTCTCAATTGTACTATCGAACCCCATCCTAGCCTCCTAAACATCATGCCCAATTTGAGTTCATGGTCTAAGGTGGGTGCGAAAGTACGCTCGACAATTATTTTATTAGATGCTCTCCTATTGTACCATTCCTCACAGGATGAATCTATAAATTTAGTGGGTCTAAGAGACATAGGATCGACAGATGAGGGGGTTGAGGAAGAGGAAGCTCTCGCCATTTTAGAAGACTGACCCCTTGCTCTCGACATGGTATCAAGTAAGGAGTGGGGAAAATAGGAAGAGATAACAATTGAGCTCCAAGACATAAAACAGGGCAACGACCCTTTCAAACACACTCCTCAAATCTCACTCAACCCTCAACCAAGCTCACAATTCACAACACCCCAAACTCCTTCAATACATATCACCTCCAACATACAATTCAATCAATGACCTCTAATCAACACAACCTGCAAAAATACGTGTAAAGGTCACTGTAAAGCGTAAACGAATTGAAGAACCTTAATGCATGCAAGTAGACATGATCATGTGAATAAAGGCATTATCATAGTATTATGTGAAAAACAATTCAAGTTCCATAGGGAGTCATTATTCAATCATCACAAATAGCCACAATGTCGACCTTAGCTATATGCATGAAGTCTCTAATGATCATGTGCATGAATAAAGTATCAAAGAACCATTAACTCCTAATCTAGTCTAACTCATAAAACCTAAGGAGTAATGCAAAATTCAAGAATGTCTACACAAGCCAAATTTTCGGTCAAAATTTCCCTTAAAATTAGAAAAAATCATCTACACCATTTTAACCATAGGAATTGAATAAAAATCATACCTTTGTACTCTCGTACGCATGGGCAAGTAAAAGATGCAAGCTTTTTGTAGAAATCTAAACTCATTGCTTGTGGATTGAATGTGATGTTTTTGTGAAAAATCGAAGATTTTTAGATTTTTGATCCGTAGGTGCAACAAAAGAGAGGTAGTGAGATGTTATGAAGTGTTTAGGAGTTGAAAAATCAAAATTTGGGAACTGGGGAATGTGAAGCCGGCACGGGTTAGAGAGAATTTGAGAGGGAGATTGGAGATTTTGAAGAAAAAGTGGCCCTTAAGTTGTGCCTCACTACTAGAAAAAAGAGCTTTAATAACATATTTTTAATGACACTTTTTATAAAGTGTAATAATGTAATAGTTATAATGACACTGGCTTTTTAAGTGTTATTATATTGAATCAATACGACATAGTTTTATTAGGCAATGTACTGTTATGACACAATTTTGTGTCAAGAAAAAAAATTCCATTTTTCCTAACACTTTACCATCCTCAGGCGCGCATAACACTTTGACAAAAAAAAAAAAAAATCGCGCGTCGTTGGAGGGAAGGAAAAAAATGAGGGCTGTGCAGACTTGAAGGCGCCGAGAGCAACAACAATGGTGGGCAGTGAAGGGATTAGGATTTTTCCTTCAAATCAGTGAGTGAAATCGGACGAATTCATTCAAATCAGTGAGTGAAATCGGATAAAATAGAGCTTGATTCGCAGCTTCTTCAGCCCAAACTCCTCTGCGCGTTGTCTTCTCCAGAGAGTGACTATTTCCTGCTTCCGATGGCTTGGAAGTGGACTTGATTGTCTTCCCCGATTTTGTCATATGAGACAAGCCTAATCACTAGTCAAGGGGGGAGATTTTTAACCGAACGAAAGCCTTACGCCCTCTACAGGCCGCCGACAAAAATAGTCGTTACGCCGACATTGAAGACATAGCCCTAGAAGGCCCAGGAGATTCGGTAAAGTCTTCCGTTGACTAGGAAAACTTGCTTTTAGGCATAGCATCTCGATCCGGAATATAGAAGAATTTCACTCTGAAAGCACTCTACTAAAGAGCCGTCTCGCTCTCACAGCATCTTCTCTGCACAACCGATTGAAGTGGTCCTCTGCGCGAGCGATTGTGTGAAGCGGTATCGGCATTGCAGAGGGACGTTATTGAGCTGCGGTCTGTACGCCGCTCTTTAGATTGGTAAGTATTCTTCGGTCAATTTGGATTATGTACGCCTCTGCTTTTTTGTTAAAACCTAACCTCAGCAAATTTCTCACCCTGTGAGTTCTCTATCTCCGTATGTATGTGTAGTTGAGTTGACGTATTTATAGGTTGATGTTGCAATTGGGTTATTACGAATATCCAAAGTCTGAATTGTTTAGTCTGAAGGGGAGTCTGAAGGGGCTTTTTTTGAATCCTTGCTGTTGTGTTCTAGAGTGCTGGAAATGGTGCTTCAAAAGAATTTTGTCTTGTTTTCAACTTTCTGTTCACTGCTAGATTTCTGTTCACTGCTAGATTTTCTGTTCTAGAGTTCTTTAACCCTTCCATATTAATAGTGATGATGGCTTATGCAAATCCCATTTTTGAAAATCATGGCAGTTCACAGTTTGTGGTATGTAATTGGTTGTTAAATGGCTCTAGTTTTTTTCTCTTCTTTTGGTTGCAAAATTTGCATGTTCAATTTAGAATTTGGTCAATATTCCGGAGTCCTTACTTCAGGCATTTTAGCCACTAGTTTGGTTATCTCAGTTAGAAGCTGTTCTTCTCTATTCTTAAGTTTTTTATTTAGATTTGGTTGTTGTTTGTGCAGTTATGGGAATGATAGAAAAGCTTTTCTATCTTCCGTTTGTCTTACTGGAATATGTTGAGTCCATTTGGCATAGGTGTTTGGGATAAGTTGTGATGTATAGAATTAATGTAATAAAAAGAGAAGTTTAAGGTAGTTGTATGTGCATTTTACTATTTCTTGTGTATTGATGATCCTAACAATTGCATTTCAATGGCTGAAATAAGTTCTAATTCAGATTTGTTTACGGCTCAATGGATGCTGTTGATTGGTAGTTTTTGAAATTAGGGAAATTGTGGGTTTTATTCTCTACAAATGAAGTATGAAGTGTCCATCAATCAGTTAACCATCTTTGTAACTGTATTGCATTGTTTCTTTTAAGTAGAAGTATGCAGTCCGTTCATCCTGGTGATTGCTTAAACAAAGAGGGACCGAGAATCTAAATATAAATTCAAATTCTTGAACTGATTTTGTCATGAGGATGATAGATTATGTAAGATATGTTTGGGATACATAGATTCTTTCAATTTCTCAGAGTTTTAGCGGAGAAAATTCAATTAATTAATTTGTAAAAAAAAAAAAAGAATCTTGACTTTTATTTTTCCTTGTTTATTTCATTGCATCAATACAAAGACATTTGAAGGAATTCATAACCTAATGATAAGTGTTTTCTGCTCTATTCTACAAGAAAAGTAAATCACATTAAGCACCGAAATCATCAAAATTGGTCGCATCTCGTTCTTGATCAACATAAGCTAAAAAATTTACTCGTTCCGATTAGCCGAAATCCTGCACTATTTCAAGTAGAAATTATGGACCAATATCAAATTTCCACTGCCCTATTTGGTATGTTACTCTTCTTCTCTTAGTGATCTAGTCGAAGCTTAGACAAGCACATATGAATGCAACAGTCATAAGCCCATATAGCAAGACTCCAAAGGCATTTACTAGTGTCTATTTAAATTACTACAGTTTGTTCATCCTACTTTACTATTGTTGCAAACTAATTTCTGTCCATCAATCGGCCTTTAAAATCATTCTTCTTTTTAAAATCATATTTCCTTTTCAATTTAATCATATCTAAGTAATTACACTTCAAATTTTCACCAATAAAACATGCCTTTTTTCATTCACTAAAAAAACAAATTCTTTTTTTTTTGTGTTTTTTAATAATAAAGTTGTGTAATAATCCGAATATCTGGTTCATTAGAGACCTAAAGGTTTCCAATAATATCATCATATATCATTTGAGGAATGGGATGAAAGAAGAATAAAGATGCACCAAGATTCAGGTTGAGGCGGTTAGATTTTTTCTTTCAACCAAACAACCTAAGTCTATCTCTTGCTCACCCTGCTCAATACAGTAGGCTGCTTTTTCTATAGTAGTATATGTTTTGTCATATTCTCTATTAATTCTAGGACTGAGTCGTACCACTTATCTTCAAGTAGAGCCTCTTCCTACTTCAAATTAGAAAGTTCACGCACCGCTTAACATATTAGAACTTTCTTCCTATTTATTGTAATAGGTATTGCTTGCTGTTTTTTTAGGGATTTCTCCACTTGTATTCTAATGTGATCCTAACATAGGTAAATTCTCTTCCATTTGCTGCTGGCGTTTGAGTTGGATAATTAGTTTCAAAAGTATGGATAAGGGTTGGATGAAACTTCCAAGGAATTGCATTGAATATGAAAATGGAGTCGAAAGGTTTTTAAACTTTGCAATGAACAACGCAAGTTTAAATGGAATGATATTATGTCCTTGTCTGAAATGTGGAAACGGAGTAATGAGGACAAAAATTGAGGCCAGGGAGCATTTGATTGTTGTTGGATTTATTAAGGGCTATACACATTGGATAGCACATGGAGAACTTTTACACCTAGTTTAAGTACATCACACTCTGAGCCCATTTCAAATAATGTAGCCTCTATGCCTGATGACATGGAAGCAATGCTGCATGATGCTTTTGGGTTCCCACCTTGTGGAAATGTAGATGAAGAAAGTATTTCGACTGCCGCAGATGCTGAAAAATTTTACAAGCTAATTAACGACTCTCAACAAGATTATTAAGGGCTATACACATTGGATAGCACATGGAGAACTTTTTACACCTAGTTTAAGTACATCACACTCCGAGCCCATTTCAAATAATGTAGCCTCTATGCCTGATGACATGGAAGCAATGCTGCATGATGCTTTTGGGTTCCCACCTTGTGGAAATGTAGATGAAGAAAGTATTTCGACTGCCGCAGATGCTGAAAAATTTTACAAGCTAATTAACGACTCTCAACAAGATTTGTATCCAGGTTGTAAGAAATTCTCTAAACTTGCCTTCATCATTCGGTTACTTCATCTCAAGTGCGCAGGGAAGTGGTCTAACAAGCATTTTGATATGCTACTTGATTTGTTGAGAGAAGCATTGCCCAAGGGTGTTAAACTTCCTAAATCTTTTTATGAAGCTGAAAAATTGATTAAGCAACTGGGTTTAGGCTATCAAAAAATAGATGCTTGTCCTAATGATTGTACATTGTACTGGGGGGATAAGGAAGGACGGAAGGATTGTGAAACGTGTAAAGTGTCTAGGTGGGTCATTTCTGAAAATGACTCAACGGGAGAGAAGAGGAAGATTGCAAAGAATGTTCTGTGGCACTTTCTTTTGAAACCTCGACTACAACGTCTATTCATGTCAGCCAAGACTTTGGCTTCCATGAGATGGCATGCAGAAGGGCGCATGGATGATGGTCGGATGAGGCATCCTGCTGATTCACCTGCTTGGAAAGCTTTTGACGCTATAAATACTGATTTTGCAAAAGATGCACGTAATGTGAGGTTGGGATTGGCGTCCGATGGTTTTAATCCTTTTAAAAATATGAATGTTGCTCATAGTACTTGGCCTGTAATACTTATGCCTTACAACTTGCCCCCTTGGATGTGCATGAAGCAACCGTATTTCATACTATCATTGTTGATACCTGGTCCATCTGCTCCCGGTAATAATATTGATATTTATTTACAGCCGCTAATTGCTGAATTGAAAGAGCTATGGGCCATAGGCGTGCAAACATTTGATGCATCTTCGAAGCAGAATTTTCAGCTACGTGCTGCATTGTTGTGGACAATTAGTGATTTCCCTGGTTATGCAAATTTGTCGGGGTGGAGTACTAAAGGGCAGCTAGCATGTCCTATATGTCATAAGGAGACAAAATCTCAATGGTTGAAGAATGGTGCCAAACATTGCTACATGGGGCATCGTAGGTTTTTGTCTCCTACTCATCGTTTTCGATATGATGCGTGGTCATTTGATGGTCATCAAGAACATGGAAGGCCACCGCTCGCATTGATCTGAGGATACAATATTGCATGAGTTGGATGGAAAACAGATCAAATTTGGAAGGGCTGTCAATGATAACCAGCAATTGCCCCATAATTGGAAGAAACAAAGTATATTCTTCGAGTTGCCATATTGGAAGGACAATTTGATGCGCCATAATCTTGATGTAATGCATATTGAAAAGAACGTTTCTGAAACCATATGCGCAATATTGTTGGAGGTGGATAAGAAACGGGACCTTAAGTCACGTCTCGACTTAAAGGATATGGGTATTCGATCCGACCTTCATCCCGTTGAGAGGGGTAATGGTAAGGTGTATTTACCACCGGCTTCTTTTGTACTACGTAAGAAGGATAAAGTGACATTTTGCAAGACTTTGAAAGGTGTTAAGGTGCCGGACGGATACGCTGCCAACTTGTCTAAGTGCGTACACCTTAATCCACCTAAGCTTTCTGGACTTAAAAGCCATGACCATCATATTTTGATGCAACAATTGCTGCCAATCGCTCTAAGAAAAGTTTTACCTAAGGCTGTCCGCTATCCGTTAATAAAGCTCAGTAGATACTTTAGAAAGTTGTGCTGCACTGAGCTTCATCCGAATGAAGTGTTTCAATTAGAGCAAGAGATTGCAATTATCCTTTGTGAATTGGAGCGAGTCTTCCCTCCTTCATCATTCAGTATCATGATGCATCTTACTGTCCATTTAGCATCCGAAGCTAGGATAGCTGGGCCGGTTCATTATCGATGGATGTATCCTATAGAGAGGTACACGTTTTATTCATTTAATGTTTAGGTTATTCTTTCTTGCGATTACAAACATGAACATCAATGACATTGAAACTAATGTATGAAAGTTGAATTTAAATAGGTATTTGAGCACGTTAAAGTCCTATGTTCGTAATAGGAGTCGCCCAGAGGGTTCTATTGCTGAAGGGTACTTGGCCGAGGAATGTTTGACATTTTGCTCATTATATCTTGCTGACTATGTGGAGACAAAGTTCAACCGACCAAGTAGGAATGACGATCATGAAGCCAATTCCTATGCTGGGTTAGATATTTTCAAACCAACTGGACGTTCACTTGGAAAAGGAGTTCCTACAAAATTTGATGAAGACACATTGAAGATAGCACATCAATATGTGTTGTTTAATTCTCACGCTGTAAAACCTTACTTAGAGTACGTATAAGATAGAGGATTTATATTCTTCATTAGATTAGTGGCCATGAAGCCACGCTTAACTAATGCATAGTATGTATATGCAGCCAGCATCATGGACTAGTGGAACAAAAGCATCCTCGTGCAAGTTTGCATGAAATTGAGCGCATCCATAGTGAAGAATTTGCGAATTGGTTTTGCAATTATGTAAGATTCATCTCAGGTAGCATGCTTAAGTTATACTTTAATGATGCTTAAGCTTACATTGACTCTTGCTGATTTCCTAGGTGAAGGCATTGCAATTCAATGATGATGATATAATTTCTAAGGATTTGAAGCATTTGGCCAGAGGACCCAATGGCATTGGTCTTAAATACGATAGGTTCTTGGTGAACGGCTTTCGATATCATACTGTAGAAGTTGAACGCAGAAGGAAAACACAAAATAGTGGCGTTTCTGTAAATGCAACAACAACTAGTTTCTCAAGCATTAGGGACATAAATCCAATTTCAAGTGATGTGTCTTATTTGAGGAAATTAACAGATGTGATTGAGTTAGATTATAGAGACGGGCGTAGAGTTGTGTTGTTCAGATGTAATTGGGTATCAACAGGGAAAAGGTTGAAGCAAGATGCTGAGGGCTTTACTCTGGCCAATTTCACTGATGTTAGGCCCCATGAAGAGCCTTTCATTCTAGCTTCTCAAGCAACGCAAGTCTTTTACGTTGGAGACCCAACTGAAAGTAATTGGCAAATTGTTATAACCACAAATCCGAGGGCTGTGTATAACATGGGGTCCGTAGTTGATGTTGAGAGTTATTTGCAGAGTGAAAGTTGTAACATCCAGGCAGATTTGGGAAGTGAGGAAGTCAGCTGGGTTGCTGAAGGGGTCGATGGTGTTGAAGTTGAAATTACAGCTACTTGAACAATCTTTACTTTATAAGTTGCTTTTATTGTCCAAACTTGTTTTGAGAACCATTCTATTCAAGGCGTAGTTGTGTACATTGTAAATGGTTGTAATATGAGATACAATGTTCATTCTCCATTGTTTATGCCATGTTGCAAGTGGTATAATATGTTTCTATGTATTCTGTATGTTTGTTTGCTGTTTTTTTTTTTTAACATAGTTGATAAATGTCTTGTGTTATTTTTGGGGATTTTTTTGGATATGAAATTACTGATCTTTGGTGCGAACATTTGATGCCCAGATTTGAATCCAGGCATGGCAAGACCTAGGGGAAGAAGAAGAAGTACCAGTCAACCTAACCAACGTGGTGATTGCAGTATCGAGGCGCATGTTGTACAAGAGGCTGATGAAATTACCGCTGCCCATGTTGCACAAGAGGTTGAGGGTCAAGTCCTGCAACAAAGCGAAAGTCAAGGTATATTTATATTTGTTGGCTTCTCATATGCTTTCTATATTTTTGTATTACCTAATGAGTCCTCGCTCAAATTTTTGTATGAGAAGTAAGTACAAGGAGATGCGAGACAGCTCGCAAGAGAGGACCAACCTATATGACCTCTATTTGGGGCCGCCCTCGAAATGCGAAGCCTTTGGAGGTTGAGTTCAACAAGTTTGGACAGCCGGTGGGAACAAACCGTAGTAAATTGACCGAATATTTGGGAACCATAGCAAGGAATGGAATGTACGCTCCGATAGATATCAAATCATGGTCTCAGATTCCTCGAGACAACAAGAATGAGATGTTCAATGTTGTGAAGGTATTTGACGTTTTGTTCTAATATTGAAGTACATTATATAGTAATATGTATTTAAGTTTTGTTATTTTCTTGTCCATGTGCAGGAGAAGTTTAATGTACCGCTTGGTCTTAAGCCTGCTATCTTAAGATCAATTGGCATAAAATGGAGGACCTGGAAAGCATCATTAAAGAGCGAATGGTATGATGCAACAAAAGACATCCATCACCAAACTCCATGCACCGATGATCGCGTGATTCACGCTCAGTGGACTAATCTCCTGCAATTGTGGGATTCAGTTGAAGGGAAGGTACGAACACGTGTTCATACTCTTTCTTGATTGATACATTGATATCCATGTCAAATCTATTGATGACTGAATTTTCTAAATTCAGGCAATGGCAGAGAAGAATAAAAGGAACAGAAATATGAAGAACATGAATCATAGGACAGGGAAGAAGCCTTACAGTCAAATTCGTGATGATATGGTAACTTCTTCATATTTTTGAATGATATGTTGGCCTCTATTAAGTACTTACAGAAATTGGATTATGCAGGCAAAGGAGCAAGGCCATTCTCCAACCCGTGTACAAATGTTCAAGAAGTGTTACACGGATGCCAACGGAACTTCTTCCAACTCTCATGTGGCGAGTGCAGTGGTAATCATGCATATGACTCATTAGATTTTGTCATAATGGAAGATGCCTTTCTTTATATATTTTGGGACAACTATGTTTTATTGGAATATGCCGTTTTTCGTAGTTGGATGTGTTGAATGTGTGGAGTTTGGATGGGACTGCATAGGAGATGTTGGTTTGAACTTTGAAATGTTCATGGAGTTTGGGACTGCATAGGAGATGTTGGTTTGAACTTTGAATGTTTGGAGTTTGGGACTGTTCAGGAGATGTTTGGTTTGAACTTTGAATGTTTGAAGTTTGGGATCCAATGAGATTGGGACTGAATTTGTGCATGGGGGGTGTGAACTGTTGAATGTATGGGCTGCTTTGTTGTGTGTGTGGCTGTTTTAGTTTTTCCTGCAGCTTGGTTAGCTAAAGTGTTTTATTTTGTTGTGTGTGAGGGTTCTATTGTTGTGTGTGTGGTAGTGTCTTCATCCGTGTGGCATAATTTGTGCAGTTTGGTTAAAGCGTTAGGTTTTTTTGGCAAGCAAACTGTGTGTTCAGGAAATGCAGTCAACTGTTTTGCTGTTTTTGTTTGCAGCAGTTTGGTTAGCTTTTGTGATAAGATGTACTTTGGTTAGTGTTAAAAAATCCAGTTTTGGTTAGGTTTTTTTAGTAGTTTGGTTAGGTTGTGTTAAACAAAACAGTTTGGTTTGTGTTAAAATTTTTGTATGAAATTACGTTTTTTTGGGCAGTTTGGTTAGCTTTTGTACAAAAAACAGTTTGTTAAGTGTTAAAAAATGCAGTTTTGGTCAGTTTTTGTTTTTGCATGCAAACTGTTGTTGTTTTATTTTTTCTTGCAGCTTGGTTAGCCAAAGTGTTTTGTTTTGTTGTGTGTGAGTGTTCTATTGTTGTGTGTGTGGTAGTGTCTTCATCCGTGTGGCATAATTTGTGCAGTTTGGTTAAAGCGTTAGGTTTTTTTGGCAAGCAAACTGTGTGTTCAGGAAATGCAGTCAACTGTTTTGCTGTTTTTGTTTGCAGCAGTTTGGTTAGCTTTTGTGATAAGATGTACTTTGGTTAGTGTTAAAAAATCCAGTTTTGGTTAGGTTTTTTTTAGTAGTTTGGTTAGGTTGTGTTAAACAAAACAGTTTGGTTTGTGTTAAAATTTTTGTATGAAATTACGTTTTTTTTGGCAGTTTGGTTAGCTTTTGTACAAAAAACAGTTTGTTAAGTGTTAAAAAATGCAGTTTTGGTCAATTTTTTTTTTTTTTGCATGCAAACTGTTGTTGTTTTAGTTTTTCCTGCAGCTTGGTTAGCCAAAGTGTTTTGTTTTGTTGTGTGTGAGTGTTCTATTGTTGTGTGTGTGGTAGTGTCTTCATCCGTGTCGCATAATTTGTGCAGTTTGGTTAAAGTGTTAGGTTTTTTTGGCAAGCAAACTATGTGTTCAGGAAATGCAGTCAACTGTTTTGCTGTTTTTGTTTGTAGCAGTTTGGTTAGCTTTTGTGATAAGATGTACTTTGGTTAGTGTTAAAAAATCCAGTTTTGGTTAGGTTTTTTTTAGTAGTTTGGTTAGGTTGTGTTAAACAAAACAGTTTGGTTTGTGTTAAAATTTTTGTATGAAATTACGTTTTTTTTGGCAGTTTGGTTAGCTTTTGTACAAAAAACAGTTTGTTAAGTGTTAAAAAATGCAGTTTTGGTCAATTTTTTTTTTTTTTTGCATGCAAACTGTTGTTGTTTTAGTTTTTCCTGCAGCTTGGTTAGCCAAAGTGTTTTTTTTGTTGTGTGTGAGTGTTCTATTGTTGTGTGTGTGGTAGTGTCTTCATCCGTGTGGCATAATTTGTGCAGTTTGGTTAAAGCGTTAGGTTTTTTTGGCAAGCAAACTGTGTGTTTAGAAATGCGATAAGCTTGTTTTGTTGTTTTTGTTTGCAGCGAGTTTGGTTAGCTTTTGTGATAAGATGTACTTTGGTTAGTGTTAAAAAATCCAGTTTTGGTTAGGTTTTTTAGTAGTTTGGTTAGGTTGTGTTAAACAAAACAGTTTGGTTTGTGTTAAAATTTTTGTATGAAATTACGTTTTTTGGGCGGTTTGGTTAGCTTTTGTACAAAAAACAGTTTGTTAAGTGTTAAAAAATGCGGTTTTGGTCGGTTTTTGTTTTTGCATGCAAGCTTGTTGTTGTTTTAGTTTTTCTTGCAGACTTGGTTAGCCAAAGTGTTTTGTTTTGTTGTGTGTGAGTGTTCTATTGTTGTGTGTGTGGTAGTGTCTTCATCCGTGTGGCATAATTTGTGCAGTTTGGTTAAAGCGTTAGGTTTTTTTGGCAAGCAAGCTGTGTGTTCAGAAATGCGATCAAGCTTGTTTTGTTGTTTTTGTTTGCAGCGGTTTGGTTAGCTTTTGTGATAAGATGTACTTTGGTTAGTGTTAAAAAATCCAGTTTTGGTTAGGTTTTTTTAGTAGTTTGGTTAGGTTGTGTTAAACAAAACAGGTTTGGTTTGTGTTAAAATTTTTGTATGAAATTACGTTTTTTTGGCGGTTTGGTTAGCTTTTGTACGAAAAACGGTTTGTTAAGTGTTAAAAAATGCAGTTTTGGTCAGTTTTTTTTTTTTTTTGCATGCAAACTGTTGTTGTTTTAGTTTTTCCTGCAGTTTGGTTAGCCAAAGTGTTTTCTTTTGTTGTGTGTGAGGGTTCTATTGTTGTGTGTGTGGTAGTGTCTTCATCCGTGTGGCATAATTTGTGCAGTTTGGTTAAAGTGTTAGGTTTTTTTGGCAAGCAAACTATGTGTTCAGGAAATGCAGTCAACTGTTTTGCTGTTTTTGTTTGTAGCAGTTTGGTTAGCTTTTGTGATAAGATGTACTTTGGTTAGTGTTAAAAAATCCAGTTTTGGTTAGGTTTTTTTTAGTAGTTTGGTTAGGTTGTGTTAAACAAAACAGTTTGGTTTGTGTTAAAATTTTTGTATGAAATTACGTTTTTTTTTGGCAGTTTGGTTAGCTTTTGTACAAAAAACAGTTTGTTAAGTGTTAAAAAATGCAGTTTTGGTCAGTTTTTGTTTTTGCATGCAAACTATTGTTGTTTTAGTTTTTCCTGCAGCATGGTTAGCCAAAGTGTTTTGTTTTGTTGTGTGTGAGGGTTCTATTGTTGTGTGTGTGGTAGTGTCTTCATCCGTGTGGCATAATTTGTGCGGTTTGGTTAAAGCGTTCGGTTTTTTGGCAAGCAAGCTGTGTGTTCAGAAATACGATCAAGCTGTTTCTGTCGTTTTTGTTTGCGGCAGTTTGGTTAGCTTTTGTGATAAGATGTACTTTGGTTAGTGTTAAAAAATCCGGTTTTGGTTAGGTTTTTTTAGTAGTTTGGTTAGGTTGTGTTAAACAAAACAGTTTGGTTTGTGTTAAAAAATGCGGTTGAAATTACGTTTTTTTTGCGGTTTGGTTAGCTTTTGTACAAAAAACGGTTTGTTAAGTGTTAAAAAATGCGGTTTTGGTCAGTTTTTTTTGCATGCAAGCTGTTGTTGTTTTAGTTTTTCCTGCGACTTGGTTAGCCAAAGTGTTTTGTTTTGTTGTGTGTGAGGGTTCTATTGTTGTGTGTGTGGTAGTGTCTTCATCCGTGTGGCATAATTTGTGCGGTTTGGTTAAAGCGTTAGGTTTTTTGGCAAGCAAACTGTGTGTTCGAAATGCGATAATTGCTTTCTGTTTTTGTTTGCGATAGTTTGGTTAGCTTTTGTGATAAGATGTACTTTGGTTAGTGTTAAAAAATCCAGTTTTGGTTAGGTTTTTTTAGTAGTTTGGTTAGGTTGTGTTAAACAAAACAGTTTGGTTTGTGTTAAAATTTTTGTATGAAATTACGTTTTTTTTGGCAGTTTGGTTAGCTTTTGTACGAAAAACAGTTTGTTAAGTGTTAAAAAATGCAGTTTTGGTCAGTTTTTTTTTTTTTTTGCATGCAAACTGTTGTTGTTTTAGTTTTTCCTGCAGTTTGGTTAGCCAAAGTGTTTTGTTTTGTTGTGTGTGAGGGTTCTATTGTTGTGTGTGTGGTAGTGTCTTCATCCATGTGGCATAATTTGTGCAGTTTGGTTAAAGCGTTAGGTTTTTTTGGCAAGCAAACTGTGTGTTCAGGAAATGCAGTCAACTGTTTTGCTGTTTTTGTTTGCAGCAGTTTGGTTAGCTTTTGTGATAAGATGTACTTTGGTTATTGTTAAAAAATCCAGTTTTGGTTAGGTTTTTTTTAGTAGTTTGGTTAGGTTGTGTTAAACAAAACAGTTTGGTTTGTGTTAAAAAATACAGTTGAAATTACGTTTTTTTTTGCAGTTTGGTTAGCTTTTGTACAAAAAATAGTTTGTTAAGTGTTAAAAAATGCAGTTTTGGTCAATTTTCTTTTTTTTTTGCATGCAAACTGTTGTTGTTTTAGTTTTTCCTGCAGCTTGGTTAGCCAAAGTGTTTTGTTTTGTTGTGTGTGAGGGTTCTATTGTTGTGTGTGTGGTAGTGTCTTCATCCGTGTGGCATAATTTGTGCAGTTTGGTTAAAGCGTTAGGTTTTTTTGGCAAGCAAACTGTGTGTTCAGGAAATGCAGTCAACTGTTTTGCTGTTTTTGTTTGCAGCAGTTTGGTTAGCTTTTGTGATAAGATGTACTTTGGTTAGTGTTAAAAAATCCAGTTTTTTTTAGGTTTTTTTTAGTAGTTTGGTTAGGTTGTGTTAAACAAAACAGTTTGGTTTGTGTTAAAATTTTTGTATGAAATTATGTTTTTTTTGGCAGTTTGGTTAGCTTTTGTACAAAAAACAGTTTGTTAAGTGTTAAAAAATGCAGTTTTGGTCAGTTTTTTTTTTTTTTTGCATGCAAACTGTTGTTGTTTTAGTTTTTCCTGCTGCTTGGTTAGCCAAAGTGTTTTGTTTTGTTGTGTGTGTGGGTTCTATTGTTGTGTGTGTGGTAGTGTCTTCCTCCGGACTGCATAATTTGTGCAGTTTGGTTAAAGCGTTAGGTTTTTTTTTTGCATGCAAACTGTGTGTTCAAGAAATGCAGATTCCATCTTCCAGAAATGCAAACTGTGGGGGTGTGTGTGTGTATGCACATCTGTTTGATATAAATCTTTCTGTTTTCCATCCTCCAGATTCCTGTGTTGACATTTTACAGATCTTTCATCATGTAGTAAAAGTTGTAGGGAGTGAAAGCAGTGAAAAGCAGTGAAAGCAGTTTTTCCATCTATTTTGATCTAGGCAAAGGTTTTCTCCGAACTAAATGCCACCTCTGCCATGGAGATATTCAATGCATCTAACTCTCTCTATTTGTTTTGAGTTCTCAAAAAATGTTGTGCTTGAAATTCTATATGACCATTGAATATCCTTGCGACATACTATACAATGTTTTCCATACAAAAATTTCTATTGTAGCTGTTGGAGTCTCTAGCTCTCTAAGTTTCAACCTCTCTACTAATTCTAGTGGTTTGAGGGCCATTGACTTGCTGCCTGCAATATTAGGAATTCAGGAAAGTTCGAACCCCATATATGGACCTCATGTTCTCAATTGTATTCCACTACTTCCCTAACTTCTCAAAACATACTTAAGTTCAACTTCTCAAAGACAATTCCCAACAATTTCAATTATCCATAACCACAAACAGTGAGTAAATTCATTTCTAGCATTTCTGTTTTCTGTTATTCATTTTGTCATGCAACATCCGAATTTATTTACTGTTTTTGTTTGCTGCACTTTAACCTCTTCAAAATGCAGAAAAAATATGGGAAACGAGTTATTTGCTGGCCAGTTATTACCCTTACTCAAAAGAGCACCAAAAACAAAATTCCCAACTTAACATCAAAACAGAATTTTTCATTTTCAACCATGAAAGCCTATATGAAATTGAACCTTATCATGTCTAGATCAATTTTTGTTCCAAAAGATAAAGTCTTACCTTAATTTTGATATGAAGAAAAATTTATAGAAGCCACCTATGTACAGTTGTGAACACTAAATACTAAAAACAGCCCAGCTATTTTGTGCAGTTTAATTGTCAAGGCTGTTTTACTCCAAAATGTCCTTAAGGACAGCTATGATCTCTCGAGCAGCTCACCTAATCTCAAGCCTTTGATGTTAGAAATTTTTTGGCAGCATTTTTTGTGGGAACACTAAAGGTACTCATACTTAGCTTCCGGAAAATGTAATTGCTGACATCTCTATTTGTTGATTAAGTGGTACCAAATAGCCTTATGAACTTGGAAATGCAATCATAATTTCTGCTTTCCAGCCTGGGCAGTCTATGGCGTAAAATGCATAACTTTCTACCCACAAGTCCAAATCATGTCAAATTTGTTTCAAAATCTTCCTAAGACAATTACCTACAAAGTGCAAGTCATAGGTTTCCAGAATCCATGGCCATTTGGTACAGTTTAATGAAAGAACAGACTTGCTTTACATAGGACACAGCAGAATACACTGTTTGTTTCCATTTTGCACCAATTCTATTTTTCAATTCTTCTACATGACCTACAACATCTTAGCATTCTGAATGCATGTTTGAGACAACAATGATTGGGTTTTAGGCATCCCTTAAACCCAGCTATTCCAGAACCATTCAAACAGAGCACAAAGCCAACTTTGGTAAAACAGTTTTTTTTTAAGAACATTGTACAACCAGTTTTCATTCTTTTTGTTCCTATGGCTTGGTTTGCATTCAAAGCCTCCAAAAATCAGTTCAATACCTTCCCTGAAATTATAAATAAATTTTAGACTCAACCATTTTGTTCAGCAGCCACACCAAACAATTCTTGTAAACAAAGAAACATAACTATTTTCAGCATACATATATAGCCACTTTCAGTCTATTTTCAGCTTTATTTGATACTACGTGGTCCTTTTATAAGATGGCAGCGTTTGTCTTTACTCATTTTACTTGTCTACAGCTTGGTTACTTGTTGTCAATTGCTTTGATGTTGGAGGTGAAAAAGGGGAGGATGCTACCGTGTCTGTAAAAAAGTGGACAGTTTTGCTAATCTCACTTGTCAGTGCAGCAATTTTGCAAATAACATGTTAATTAATTCTCCTGTTTTGCTGGGATCAATTGGCATATGTTCAACTTGAGGGTAGGACAGCTCGCATATATGTGTTGCTTATTTTCAGCCATTATTTGGTTTTCTTGTCTTGTATGTCTCTGATATGTATGACAACTTGGAGCTAGGTGTCACAATAGCTGAAATCTTGAGGAGGTTGAAAACTTGAGTCATAACCTCGCTTCAATGTGCCTTAATATGTAGATTTGAGATTCTATGACTTTTTCCCAATATTATGCATTCTTGAAGTATATGTACTCCGTTTTGTTGCTTACACTAAATATTACTATAAATTGTCACAATACGTGACTAACTTTTGTGATTGCTTATTCATCTTAAAGAATGAAATGGATGAAAGGAGTTCACAACTCCCCCCTGGCTCAGAAGATAGACTTGGTCCAAATGATATCTTCTCCCAAGTTGTTGGACCAGATAGATATGGCAGGGTCCGCACGTTTGGCATCGGTGTTCACCCTTCGGATGTGTGGGGTGAAATTCCAAGTCGTACCACTTCTTTTCGTATTATTCAAGAGCAAAGAGAAGAACTTACAAGCATGAAAGCACAGTTGAGTGAACAAGCAAAAGAGCTTGCCGAGATACGTGCTATGTTAGTGTCTCAGAGAGATTGTTCATCCCCACTTGTTTCAAGAGTTCCCTCAATGGGTTCTAACAGTAACACCACCACATTGAGGGTATACAAAATATTACAATATCATGGTTGTGCTACTTGTTTGTATTTATAGCAAAGTATGCATATATATAGGTTGATGTCCTATTTAATTGTTCTACCGTATTATTCATGATATGTCTAATATTTCTATTGTGCAATCTTTTGGCTTTGGCATAAAGATTGGATATGATGTCTATTATGCAATCTTTTGGCTTTTTTGAGTATTATATAGCATTTTAAGCATCTAAGTCTACCTTCCTTTAGCTAGTGAGCATGAGCGATTTGGCTTGTTTTCCTAATTCACTTTTAACTGAATAAAAATATATCTTGTAGGTTCATGCCTATGTGTCACTTTTAAGCATGTTGGATACATCCAAAATAGTTGCCAAAGGTTTTATTCAAAGTGTGGACCCATCCCATGAAGTTGGGGGTGTACTGCTGGGTGAGGACTGGTGTGAAGTAATGGTTCTAGTCCCGTTTCATCGGGACGAGAAATTGTTGAGACCAATAGATTTTATTCAGACTATTGGAGATTCCATTGGAATAGGAATCGCTTGGCCACGACACTTGGTAATTATCTAATCTCTTACATTGTTAATTAATTTAATTTTTTTTCCTTCTAAGAATATTTTATAATATTTTTACTAAATTCATTCTATATTATTGTAGGTGAAGATCCGCGAAGTAGATTAAATACGTATTCCAGTGTCGAAGCTATTTGGAAGGCCTAATGCTTGGCTTTATGGAAAACATATTATTGCTACTATGTTTATTTGGAAGGCCTAATGCTTGGTCAAATGATCTACTTTTGTGGGACAAGATAAACTAATGCTACTATGTTTTTTTCGAGGGCTAATACTTGGCTTTATCCATGTATCTAAATACTTAGTACTTATGTTTGGACAATTTTTGAATGTTATGAAATTTATAGGATTACTCTTTAATATGAGTTACTTTTGATTGCGTTGACTTTTTAATGATGTCTATTTAATAATTGTGTGTTATTATTATATATATAATATATATACGACAGGGACAAAAAAAATATTTTTTTGGATTTTTAGTGAAATATTTAATTTATTTATTCAGATGGCTAATCTATGGTGACGCTTATTTTTGTTATACTTCAAAGATTTCATGACACTAAAAATACGTCATTACAGAATTTTATGGTGACGTTTTTTTTGTCATACTATAAAGGTTTCATGACAGTAAAAATACGTTATTACAGAAGTCTATGGTGACACTTTTTTTTTGTCATACTATTAAGATTTAATGACGCTAAAATCCGTCATGATAGAAGTCTATAGTGACGCCTTATTTTGTCATTTTAACTCTATTTTCCTGACACACAAACCCGTCATTCAAGAGCTTTATTATGACGGTATAAGTGTGACATATTTTCCAATTTTTAATGACGTCAAATTTCGTTATTCAAAAAATGTTTTGTGACCAATAACAGTGTCATATTAACGATCTTTTACTGACATATAAATATATAATAGAAAACAACCTATTGTAACTTAAGTGTTGTCATAATAACATGAGTTTACTGACAAATTTTTGCGTCACTTAAAATACCTATTATGACGCTTTTTTCCGTCACAATAGATGATATTTTATGACACTAAATAGCGTCACGGAACCTATTGTGACGGCCATACGCACGACGCTCTTTGAAAGCGTCAGGAGCACAAAAGCGTCACTATAGATATATTTAACGACGCTTCTTAGCGTCATTAAAGCCCTTTTTTCTAGTAGTGCCTCACCCAACAGGAGCCGGCACTGGCCCTAGCTCTCTTTAGAACGGGGTGAAATCTCTGGCCATTTAGGCCGCTCAATAGGGGATGTTACATAATATATTAAAAATTTTATTCTCAAGCAAAATTTTCAATTCTTTTGAGAGAGTCTAAAATAGTAAGTGAGTCATTTTTTTTTAGAATGCATGGATTATATCAAATGATTTTGAAGTACAACCAAAATGTTGTCATTCATTTAATTATTTATTTTCCTAATCCAACCAATTAATTTCGGTACCCACGTATTTGGCACAAATATCCAACAATAGTATAATCCTATTTTATGAGTTAGGCCCAACCCATATGTTATGAATTGCTCAACAATTCATGACTCACCCACTAATATTATTAACCCCACTGCTTTTGGTGCAAATAAAAATATTGACCCAAGTCCATAAGTTATCTTCCTGCCCAAAACCGACTAAAGATGATAGCAGCCTCCATGACTACCGGTCGCTACTGCTGCCGTTGCCGCCCAAGTTCTAGAACTACCCTAGCCCCCGATTTTTTGTGTTTAAATCTGTTTTAATAATAGAGATTTCTAATTCTTCCATTTATGCTCTCAAAAGTGTAAAATTTAGTTCTGGTTTTCCCACTAAAATAATCAATTAATCAAGTCTTAAGCCCTCATTATGATTTCAAATAACTACCAAGTTCACAACATATAAATTATTATTTGTGTAAAATTCACATAAATATTCAATGTGCAGATTTAAATTTATTGATTAAGTTTTAGTAATTACTTAACATATTTTCTTTAAGCTACAAATTAAAGCTCTAAAGAGTTTCTTCTCATTTGTAGATGATAAGAGCATAATCATACCCTCATGCAATATTGATTAGTCCCGAAATTTAATAATTGCTTCTGTTTTCTATTGTTCTTACTTTTCACCAACTCTTCAAAAAGAACATAAACAACATTGATTCCCTATTCTATTCAATTCTATTTATTTAACCTTCCTTATTTACACTTTTAAACGTCCAACTTTTAAAATTTTACTTGAACCATCAGCAATAATTATTTTTTCCAAGAAATAATTGTAACCTAAAATTTGAATTTTAAATAATATATATATGTTCAAGATGAGAAATGAATCTCATATCTTACTATTCAAACATTATATTTCTATCAATTGAATTATTGTCTTTCTTTGTAAAGTATAAGGAACTGTAAAATACAATAAAATAAAATTAGTTAAATAGGCTCTTAAGGTGTGGAATAGAGATACTTTTGGGAATTTTTTTTCTAGCATTAAGAAATTGGACGATGATGTTCTGGTTGCACAAAATTGCTATGACCTTTCGGGTCTTCCAGAGGACAGGTGTGTTTGGCAATAGGTTACCTCCAACCTCGCTTTTCAGCTGAAGAATGAGGAGGCCTTTTGGCGTGAGAAGTCTCGTATTAAATGGATTAATGAGGGGGATGCTGGTACAAGTTTTTTCCACTCCTATTGTACTAGTTGCAGGAAGAAGCTGCTTATCTCCTCCATTCAGGATTCTGCAGGTGTATTAGTTTCTGATCAGGTGGAAATCAAGCAGCTGCGGTTGAATTCTTTTTGAGGTCTCTTTCACAAGAGGCTTCTTTCCCAACTGGATGAGGTAGGCTTAATGTCCTATCTCTTTTCCAATATCCCTTCATTAGTTACCCGGGAAGACAATGTTCTTTTATCTTCTTTGCCTACTTTAGACAAGGTTAAAGAAGCTGTTTCTCCTTGGGTGTGGACTCAGCTCCAGGGCCAGTTTGGTTTTCCGGCAGCTTTTATACTTCCTGTTGGGATATTATATATTCAGAGGTTCATCTTGCAGTGAAGAGTTTTTTTATGTGGGTCTTCCATTCCCCAATGGGTTTGCAAGCACTCTTATTGCGTTGATTCCTATTAAAGATTCCCTTAAATATTTCTCTGACTTTTGTCCTATAAGTTTGTGCAATTATTGTAATAAGATTGATATGAAAGTGCTTGCTAATTGTTTTTCTGTTATTCTTCCGCATAAGGGTGGTGTCCGTGCATTGTACCGGGTATTGATCATATTATTTTTTATTATTGTGAAAATAATTTTTGTTGAGATATTATTAGAAATAAAATATTATTTTAAGCGCCCGATATTTACAGTTTTGAGCTATAGTATTTTTTTTTTATTTTTTGAATCAAACTTTGTGAAATTGAAAATGGAAATTTTTAGGTTCTGGGAGTCTTGCTTTGTAGTAATAGATAATTTACGGTATATTTAGACATTAATTGTTTTAAATAAAATCATTTAAATATAATTAAATTAAGGTGGAATTTAAATTACCGAATTAATTTTTAAGAAATGATAATTATTTAAAATTTAATAATTATAAAAAAAAGGAAAAATTCCACCTTAATTTTTAAAAAATAAAATTGTGAAACGCAAATTAGGCTAAATGATCAAGTCATCATCTAAATGGACTAAATATGCATGTCTAAATATTAAACCGTATAAATGAACATAAATTATTTACTTTAGAATTGAATATGATAATAAATAAATAGTAGGAGTGTATGTATTAAATTTATAAATAAATAAATAGTAAGAGTGTATTTAACTGTATTATTTAAGGAGTTGGAAAGCACCATTGCTGCTTATACCTAATAGCAAGGCTTCTAAATTTTGCTACAACGAATTTTGATGAGGAATAATGAGGTGCTCTTTGGTCCTTAAAGAAGCACTCTTTATATAGGCTTATAGGATGAAAGCATACTTTACTTCACTTGTAATATCCCACTTTTTTTAATCTTTGACTAGCTATTGTTTATAATAGGATGAGAATTTATATCAATAGCTAGAATAAAAGTTGATCGGTATAATGAGACGAAAATTTTAATATGATAATATTTGGTCGGGACTTGGGTGTAATTATTGGATTTATTCTACTCGTATCCTAAATCTTCAGAAGGCTACTATTATTAATAAAATAAGAATTTGAGGGTACACTGAGAAGAGAAATTGATCAGTTCGATGAAATGCATGTTTTGGTATGAACTATGCTATCCTGGTCATCGGGGGCATTTTCATCATTTTGACCGCGCCCGCGACTTTGACTGCAAATTTGACCAAATGGAGAAGGAATTGAAGGATTTAAGAATTACCAATGGATTTAGTATAATTTTTGGAGTGGAATGATGAAATAAAATATTTTTTCTGTTACGGACCCGATTTTGGTCGTTTCTGAAGAAAATAGAAAATCGCGGTTAAAAATGAACGTGTGGCATTGTGTGAATGATGGATGAAAACAAGTGTTAAAATACCATTGGAGGAGTAAAATATTTGTGAGATTATTAAATTGTAATAGCTTATTAAATAAGCTTAGGAATTATCCATTTAAATTGAATCCGCCAATAGGAATTTAGCTTTAAAATGGATAGCCCACAATATAATTAATGTTGGTTGACTTTGGACACTAGAATGGAGGTGGAGAGGCTAAAATATAGCCTAAATTTTGTTGGCCTTGCAAGAAGAAAATAAAGGAAAATTTTGTGGAGGAAAAAGTGGTTGGTGTGTAAAAATCCTATTGGAACACACCTAAATACATCCGCCATTAAATTAAACCACAACAAGAAATGGAGGGCCAAGATTGAGTGATAAATGGCCATCAAGAGAGGCTGAAAAACAGCCATAAATTCATGAGCTAAGAGAGAGAAAACTAAGAGAAAAATAAAAAGGAGAGAGAATGAAAGAAGTGTGTGTGATCTTGGAGCAAAATCACACCAAATAGCCTCAAATACAAGGTAAAACCCTACCTTGCTTGATTAAAGTTATTGTTGGGTGAATGGTGATTATGATGATATGAATTTTTAACATGAAAACATGACTTTCATGCATTGATTTTAGATCAAAGTTAGGATTTGTGAGCTTTTGTGTATGAACTTGTATATGCTTATATAAGTGCCGGCTGCCTAAGGGTTTTTGAATGATGTTTGGTGTGAGGAAGAACTGAATAAATATGGTGGTTTGAGGACCTCTTTTCAGTTGGAAAGATGATAACTCAAGTAGAATAAAAATGAAAGTTACTTGGTGGTAACTTGATAGGAAACATGAATAATACTAGCTTTTGATTAGGAAAAGTGAATTTGTGTTGAATGAGTGTGACCTTGTGAACTACTGGAAATCTAGAAATTCAGAATTAAAGGTGATTTGAAGGACAATTGAACAAATTAATAGTTCCAAAGTGTTAAAGATTAAAGGAGAACAAAGGAAAGCATGCGTAGTAGGTTTGAGGGAAAACTATTGGGGCTGTTTTTGCCCAGTATCATGTCATGGGAACCATAAATCTGAGAAAATACTTATACATAATTAAATTTAAGAGTCTTACGGTCATTTTGGTATATCATGGAGCCAAATCGGAGTTGTAAATTGAAAGTTATGTGCAAAACAAAATGGTATGTCAAACCAGTGAAATTCCAAAAAGTAGTCCGAAAATGGATAGACTTAAGGATGATTAATTGTGTAACTTTGGATGAAATTAAGGGAAAATATGATGTGAATTCTTTATTTGTGAAGGGATAAATGATGTGGAAAAAATGAAAACGAAAGAATCGAACAAACGATGGAAAAACGGCGTGAACGAAAGTTAAACGTTTTCCTTTACCGTCGGTCTCGTCGGCTAACCGTCGGCCCCCATTGACAAAACGTTGGTTGGACGTCGGCTATTTTTCGGCCGAATACAAATTGATCCGAAAATGATGTTTGGTGTAGGTTTAGTGGTAAACGGCAAACTGAAAGTCGAAAATGGTAGAAATGAAGGTTAAACGGCCGTGAACGGAAAGAGTTGCTTAGGACACGAGGTGAGTCCTTTGGATTTCTAAAACTCTTTCCAAAGCTAGTATGCTTTGTTTTTCCATGAAATGCTATGTTATATACCGTTTTGGAAATCCCTAAATATATTTAAGGTTTATTTGAGCAAGAATTATTTTATGCCATTTTGGGCTTGATTGAATATCATAATTGGCTTGGAAACCTTACTGAATAATCAAAGCATGAATTTTGTGAATTTAGTCCTTTTGGATTAAATATTTGGGATTTTCAGAAAATGATAAATTTTGGAATCGAGTAGTCATAAATTGACTGGAATGCCCTTATTGCGACATTTTATGGAAATATGTTTGGAAACTTTAAATTTAATCCTCTTTTGGGATTAGAATTATGAATTTCTTGAAATGAGTTCTTTTTTAGAATCGGGTATTTGGAAAGTGATCCAAATGTCCTTATTGGAATGTTTTATGAAAATATTTACAACTCGAGTATTTAGTAAATGACCGAAATATCCTTATTAGAACTCTTGTGAATATTTTTCAAATCGGGTAAGGGTAAAATGACCCGAATACCCTCAGAAAGTCTTTTGGAATTGGGCATGGGTAAAATGACCTAAATGCCCTTGGAAATAACTTTTGTAATCAAGTATGGGGAAAATGACTCGGATACTCTTGGAAACATGTTTTGATGTATGAACAGAACTCTTTATTCTGTTTCAACATGATTTTGAAAAATAATCTCTCGTGATGAGATCGACTTTTGGAAAACGACTTTTTGATCCATGAAATTATTTTATTGGTCTGATGTACAATGGAATGAATTGATTGGCTCTATGAAGTCTATGTGAATTATGATCTGACTAGCGAGTCAGTGGGATCAAATTTTGAAAAATGATATTTTACCCCAAAAATGGTTTTCTTGGTATGGAAAAGGGTTTCTTAATGAGATTGACATTTGGTATCTGAGCAGGTAACAAGCTTCCGGCATGGAAACTAAGTGCTATACCGTACGCGGTGGGAACCACCTCTAGAATCCTATGCTGCTTGGTTCCGGTATGGGAACTAAGTACTATACCGTATGCGGTGGGAGTCACCTCTAGAATCCTATGCCGTCTGGTTGGTCCTATCTTGAATACTTGATGTAATCAAGTACGAGCTTTTTTCTTGAATTTCTAGCGTATGCACTAACTTGATTCTCTTCTTGGTAGTACATTGTGGCGTACTTACCTATCCGGCGACGCACGGTTGAGTGTTGTAGGCTGCGATCTAAGAACAATGATACGTGGTGCTGAAGGTGAAGCCTTGTAAACTTTGCATACAAGCAGTCCTTTTGTTGGAGGAATGCCTGTGATGTGAAAATTGGGGCAATGTTTTGAAATTGAAATACAGTTTTTTTTTCCAAAAAAATGATTGAATTCTGAATAAACTATTTTTCAGAGAGTTTTAAAGTTGCCTCCAGTGGACAGATGAAGTGTTTTTTCCCGCAAGAGTTTTATGTACCCTGTTTCTTCTCTAAAGCACTAGCACACACGGGACTCACTGAGTGATTTTCACTCACATATGTGTTATTTCCTTTGAAACAAATTCAGGATCAGAGGCGCAGCGAAAACGCGGTGGACTCCCAGAGGCTCATGCTACATTTTGGACTTGTTGTACCCGTGAGTATTTGTATCAGAAGCTAAATTCTTGTACTTTTCTATTTCAAAAAAATTTCCGCTGCCTTTTGAGTAAAGTTTGTTAAAACGACCCCTTGTCTGAGTAATCAGATAGGGCGACATCCCACAAAGTATAAGCTCACTACGCTATGAAAATATGGGATGTTAGATCACTGGGATACTAATAATGCAAAATATATGATGTATTGCACATTTCATCCGATGAATTTAGTGCATGCATATTTCTTGAATTTTACCCATCAAATACTGGTTTAAGGTATGGGTTCATAGTTGTCAAGCAGACATCTTTGATAACCTTTTGGCTGAATGTAGGCCAAAGTAACAAAGTATGGAGACAGGGTGCATGATTCCTTCATATATTCATCTAGGTATCTTGTCTAATTAATCAAGCTGCGTGGTAGCTTTACAGAAACATGGAACTTAATTTGCAAGGCACGAAGGTGTTCTTGATACCTGCGAACAATTCAAATGAATTACTTGTGTGAACAAACCGCATGAATGTCTTATTGTTTTTTTTGTAATGATATATCTTATTGTTTTTCAAATGGTGAATAGATTGATGTATTCGTGTGGTTCTTTGAATTGTTAAGTATGTATATTGTTGGTTCTTTGAATTGTATTTCATGTTTAGTGTTTATTTTTCCTTTGTGCATCTATATATTGGTTTTGGTTTTTGTTGTATTTTCATAATTTTCTTGTAACTTAGTGTTTTTTTTAATTAGCCGATTATTAGAAATGGATTTGTATAACTCAAAATTGTTGAAGTATCAGCTTGTTGGAAAGCCTAAGATTTATCCTTTTCGTTCTGAGACGGTTGTTCTTAATTTCATTGATTTACAGGGTGATCGAGTCTATTATCTTATTCCAGATAAAAGGGCTGATGCTGTGTGCATTATTTTACGTGAAAGTGATGAGGAATTTTTGGAGTATGTTGAGATATTTCTTCCTTCTTCAAATTATATGGGTTTGGATGCTGAATTATGTACGATGTTGAGATATTTGTTCCTCCTTCAAATTGTATCAGTTTGGATGCTGAATTATGTACGAATTGGTGGGCAAAGACACATACTTAGTGTTTTAGGGATGAAGTTAAGGAATTTCCTTTATGTATTGTTTTATTAGTGAAGATTTTCTTGCTGTAGGTGATTCATTGAGGAAAGTGGATTCTTTTGTGAAGTTTTATGATTCTTATGTTGTGGTAGTGGTGGAATCGCGTATTGGCTAAGTGTTCATAAGGAGTTATTCAAGAATTTGAGTTGTTTGAGGATGAAGCTTCGTTGGTTATCAGAGAATACTTTTTGGTTGTATTATGATAAAAGTAAGGTGTTTCTGGAACTTCATATTGGTGATACAAAAGATGTTGATATTTTTCATTTGTGTGGAAGTACAAAGTCTTTGCAGGAAGTTGAAAGTAAGCAGATTGTTTTTCAAACCGGTGAAAGTTTGGAGATGATGGGAAGAAAAAGTGGTGATGGTATGTAGGTTTTTTAGAATAGGTTTTTTCCCAGAAAGCATTGTAAAATTTCAGCTAGTGTTTTGTTGATATATTTATTTTGAATTATTTACTAATAAATTTTATTTTATTTTAATAATATTTTTTTGTATTCTTTTTTTTTTTATCATTGTGTAGTTGTTTTGATAAGTATTTATTGCAATTTTAAATACAATATTAAAATTATGATTTAAAATGATAATAATTTACGTAGTTAATAAATTGTTGTTTTTGTTGCAAAGACAAAGTTCTTTTTCTGTATATGTGCCCTTTGAATAATAGTTGGGGTAGTTTTAGGTTTTGACATTGGCTAGAAAACCTTAGACCGGGGGGGGGGGGGGGTGAATAATTTTTCGGCAAACTAAAAATTCTCAAATTGTCTGATATGCAGAATAACAATAATCACCAAGTTTCTTGGACCGACTTTATGGTAACAAAGAAAGCTATTCAAGAACTTTTTGATATATATCCAGATTCAGACTAACAAAAGAACTGCAATGTAGATAATGATGTAAGAAAAAAAATGAGACACAGTATGTATAGTAGTTTGATCTACCAAGATCTACGTCCATTACCTTAAGCGCACATTTAAGGATTTTCAACCAGATTTCATTTACTCCACTTAATGAAATCAAATTGTGCCACATACAAGAGAGAATTACCACACTAGGTTTCTAAAACCTCTCAATCAAACAATCACAACAAGGTTCACCCCAAATAGGTATTACACCACAACCTTGTATTACAAAAAATATTGAATATCAATAGAACAACAAAAGCTCACTTATTTGAGCAGATGTTCACTAAGGTACAATGTACAAACACTTTTACCTTTGACACAATATGAATTTACTTTGAAGCACTTGATAAAAGGAGATTTTTGTAAACTGTTGAGCAATAGTGTTTCTTGGAAGAATGTTACAAAAATCTTATGTCTAATCTTGTTTAGAAGCTATTTATAGAGCCAAAAAGTAAAGTGCTAACGGCTATAAAACGACTATAATTTTTCTGTGAAATTTATCTGTATTTTGGACTCAGGTTTCGAACGACGATGCATCCAAAAGGAAAGTCCAAAATGGCACCTTTTCAGGTAGAAACATTTCAACACTATTTATAGAATTTTGGACGAATCTTTTGGATGTAGAAACATCCAAACTACTCAATCTAAAATTTTGAGATTTTCAAAACTTTGAAATCTTTTTCTTTGTATGCTTTAAGGTAAAAATCAATTGAATAAAAAAGTAAAGAGACATAGGAATTAATAGAAATACCTTAATAACACTTCCTAGTCTAAAGTTCTTCTATAAGGACTTCTTGGTATGCAACCCCATATACTTTGATCTTCTTTTTAATCTTCCATACTTGAATTCCATTACTGAAGAGTTGCCTAACAATCATATCTGAACACCTTAGAAGAATTGAGGTCAAACATGTCCTATCACATATAGATTATACAAGTTAGTTCACATCAACGTTTGTCATAAATCAAAATATAGGGAAAGCCCTTAGGGCTAACAATTTCCCCCTTTTTGAGTGATGACAAACATGATAAAAAAATGGTATATATAAAGAACAATAATATGTATAGAGTGAACATGTTGATCGAGATAGATTCGAATAATGTAATTTCTCATTATAGGTCTCAAAGAGAGCTTATAAGATAGATGATTTTAAAGTATTTGCTTGCAAGCATGACTCAATGAGCCTAAGGCTTATCCTATCTCCATATCCTTATAAATATTCAAAATGATTCAATAAATAAGTAGGCAAGTTATATGATAAGATGCTCCCCCTTAATATTTACTTATATGAATAGTTCAAAATGAGAGGGAAAATAGAAATCAATTTTGTACGTCCAAAACATATGTCCAAAACATTTGTGAAAGTATGTATAAAATGAAACTTTTTCAAAAATGCATTTTAGATGCGAGTTTTGGACGTCTAAAAGGTGTGTTCTCAAAATAGTATGACTCTTAGAAAAAGATTTTTTGGATCAAGAAAATATGAGTCCAAAACTCCCCCTAACACAATATACGGGATAATGAATTTTCTAGCTTTTCAAAGAATGTTTAAACAATCCATCTAACTGAAATTTTGATTTAGTCACAGAATCATATCCACATTTTGTCAGATTAGTCTCAAAGATACCTTTATTATAAATAAAATATTTTTGGATAAAAGGATTTGAGTGACTATAAATTGAGATCAAAGTAAAACAAATCAACCACAAGGTATTATAAGCAGAAGTTTTAGTAAAAAAGTATCCCAACATTTCAAGCAGAAACTTTCGATCATTTTACAATAATCATATCTAGTAAATCAAACAGTTTTCAAATAGTATCATATCAGATTATATCAGTTTAATATCAATCTAATATCTACCCAGTCTCAGTTTAATATCAGTCTAATATCTTCTCAGTCATTGCAACAACATCAACAATTTCCAAAAACAGTATTATATTAGTTCATATTTTCCTAGTCATTCTGATAAGTCTAATATCTTCTCCCCTTTTATATCTTAATCAATATCCCAGTCACTTATTCAGTTCAGATCAGTTCAATATGAGTCATTCATTTAGTTCAGATCAGTTTAATATGCATCAAAACATAACAATTCATTAACAATTCATATCCGTCTTAACCAATATCCCAGTCACGCATATAGTCTAATCTTTTCTCCCCCTTTGTCATCAATCAAAAAGAGTAATAATGGAAAGGAAGCAGAAATAGAACATAAATAAATAGAAAATAATCAGAATTTATGTAGAAAATAAGTAATTAACCTTATGCGTAATCTAAAAACAGGAAAGTAAATTGTTCAATTTGCGGAAAGTAAATTGTTGGAGAGATATCAACTGAACATCATTCTGCCCATCTGGTCTTCTTAGGAGATGTTAATGGTTTCAGCTTTTGAACCGGCACCCTTTTTAGAGAGTTGACCAGCAATCCTGTTGGATTTTCTCTTTACCACAACGTGCTTTTGTCTCTATCGGATGATTGTGGTTTAGAGGATGCAGAAGTTGCTACAATTTCCTTAATTAAATATGCTTTCTGAGTTTTCTTAGTAGCATGCTCTTCCTCTATAGCAGGCAGATCAGTTTCTCTTTGAATAACAGGTTCTTCCTTTTCTTGAGCAGACATTGTTGGGGTAGACGTTGGTGCATCAATTTTTGTAGTCTTTTCTACTGCAGACAATATGTTTCCAAAACTTTGAAGTTCAGAACTGAGATTATCCAATTTCACAGCCAGTGAGTTGATGGAATCCAATATACTCATAGATAATCCCTCATCATTTTCTTTCCCCGTAGCAAAGGATTCTGCTTGAGGATCGTCTTCAAATTCTCTTTTTGTTCCAGCAACAAAAACAGACTTTCCTTCTTCTTTGATTTTTATAAAATTTTCTCTTTCTTTACCCTCAGTATCTCTCAGCAGCTTCCATTCATTACCCATTCTCTCAAAGGAGTCAAAGCTGTAAACATTCATCTTTGTTGGATCACTAGGAACTGAATTTAAATCGACTTGAAAATAACTAAACACTATAGACAACAGATTTCCATAAGGAAGAGCTTTGCTTGATGTATTCCTTGACTGCAACATTAATTTTGTAGCTAAAAAACCAAAGTTTATTTGCCTACCCTCTGCCAGGGCCAACATGATTACCATTTGTAGAATGCTTATGGAGATCTTATGTCCATAGCTCGGAACCACTATAGTGGAAACCATATGATGCAAAATCCTTCCAATTCCATGAAGCCACTTCGTACTTCTATTACCAGAGTTCCCAAAACTCTTCCCTCCAGTAAAGATTTCCTTAAAATTCTTCAAAACAAAGATATAATTTCCCTTAGGAAATTTGTTTAACTCAAAGTACTAAATTCCAGCATCCCTCACATCACAGATCCTATTTAACAGACGGTGATCAAACTCAATGTCTTTTCCCTTAACTCTGGACATATACCAACAAATCATGAAGCCTCCCTCAATTTCCTGAAGACGACCTTTTCTTAAATTAGCATAAAATTCCCAGACAAGAGGAGTAAATAGTTTTTCATCAACAGAAAGCAAACTACCCCATCCAATGTGTTCAAACATATCCAGTACATTTGAAAGATTTAGAAAGGCCGTAAGATTAGCACGGTAACCAGAAATAACCGTTCTGTTCCTTGAAACCCAATCATTTAAATCAATTTCACATTTAGAGTCTAGAAACAGAGTACCTGATTTTCAGAACTCATTTGTTCCGGAGAAGACTTTGATGAGTTGTAGTGAGACACCGAGAAGTCCGGTTGAGGAGAGACTTCTTTTCCTTTCACTTTGCTTGAAGTTGAACTCTTTTTCTTCATCTTCGGAGTCGTTTTGTGCCCCTTTTTTGGTTTTAGTGCAGAAGATTTCGTTTTTGCCATTAGAAGATTAGGACTTTTTCTTTTTGGACTGACGGTTTTTCTTTGAAGAAGAAGAACACAGAGACGTTTTGGAGGAATTAGGTACAAGGGTTTCAAGAAAAATCAGAGTGCTTTGAATGTCTGGAATAATGTGATATGAATTGCATTGAAAAGATAAATTTTTTCATAGAAGTTTAGAGAAGCGCGCAAACTAACTTTTTGAAATTAAAAAAATTAGAATAAGGAAAAATATAGAGTATATATGTATAAAAGAGTGTTTTAGAGTTTGACCCAACCTGAAATTATCATCCAAATAAGTCTTTTTTAGAAATGCATTTTGGATGTGGGATTTGAACTAAAATACTGCGTCTAAACAGTTGTTGGTGTGTTTTGGATACAAACACTATTTCCAAAACCTTTTTCTTCACAGATCCTACAAAAATAAAGAAAAATTATGCCAAATGGTTAGTTATCAGATTTTTGTAATTCCCAAACCTCTTCTTAGATAGTTGAATCTTTCTTCAACTAGAGATTTAGTGAAGATATCTGCAAGTTGTTCATCTGTTGAAATATATTCAACACAGACATTGCCTTTGAGCACATCATCTCGGATGAAATGATGTTTAACTTCTATATGCTTTGTCCTAAAATGTGGAATAGGATTTTTTGTTAGATTGATACCACTTGAATTCTCACATAATATAGGTACACAATTAAAGTTAAGACTAAAATCTTGCAATGTATTCTTCATCCACAAAATTTGAGCACAATAACTGCCGGCTGCAATGTATTCAGCCTCAGTAGTGGATAAGGATACACACACCTGCTTTTTACTGTGTCATAACACAAGAGAGTGTCTAAGAAATTGACAATGACCACTAGTACTTTTTATTTCAACTTTATAGCCTGCATAATCTGCATTAGTGTATCCTATAAGATCAAATGTGTTAGTGTGAGGATACTATAAGTCATAATCATATGTGCTAATTAGATATCAGAGTATACGTTTTACTGTACATAGATGTGATTCCTTTGGACAAGATTCAAAGTGAGTACAAAGACATACTGAAAACATAATGTCTGGTCGGCTAGCAGTAAGATAGAGTAGACTTCCAATCATACCTCTATACTTATGTTCATCTACTTTCTTACCCTTTCCATCTTGATCAAGTTTTATAGAAGTACTCATAGGTGTGCAAATTTCTTTTACTTCATTCATTTCAAACCTTTTGAGCAACTTCTTAGCATACTTAGCTTGATTTATAAAGATCCCATCCTTAGTTTGCTTAATTTGTAGTCTAAGGAAGAAGCTTAGTTCTCCTATCATACTCATTTCGAATTCTTGCTGTATAGTCTTAGCAAATATCTTGTACAAAGAGTCGTTAGTAGCACAAAAAATGATATCATCAACATAGATTTGAACAATTAGTAGATCACCAGAATTATCAGATTTGATGAACAAGGTGGTATCAATCAAGCTTTTAGAAAAACCTTTTGATATCAAGAAACCACTAAGTCTTTCATACCAAGCTCTTGGAGCTTGCTTTAATCCATAAAGAGTTTTAGAAAGTTTGAAAATGTGATTTGGAAAGTGCTCATGAATAAAATCAGGAGGTTGTTCAACAATACTTCCTCCTCAATAAAACTATTTAAGAATGCACTCTTAATATCCATTTGGTAGAGTATGAAATTTTAGAAGGATGCAAAGGCAAGAAGCATTCTTATGGATTCTAGTCTTGCAACAGGAGCGAATGTCTCATCATAATCAATACCTTATTCTTAATTAAATCCTTGGGCGACTAATCTAGCTTTATTTCTAATCACAACCCTGTTTTCGTCAAGTTTATTTCTAAACACCTATTTGGTACCAATAATAGGACGATCAAGAGGTCTAGGGATAAGTTTCCAAACTTGATTTTTTTCAAATTGATTTAATTCTTCTTGCATAGCAATAATCCAAAATTCATCATGCAATGCAATATCAATACAGCTAGGTTCAATATTTGAAAGAAGAGCAAAGTTGTCAATGAAATACCGTCTAGTTTTAACTCCATAGTTTGGATCATCAATGATTTGTTCTTTGGGATGACCTATTTTGTATTTCTAGTCTTTGGGCAATTGTTGATTCGTAAAATCTTCAATTTTTTCATTTCCTTGTTCAGCTTGTAGCTCTTCAATTTCTTCTTCTTTGCATGAGTGTCTAGCAATGGAGCTTTGAGTTGATCTAATTTAACTTCCATTGAACTTCCTACATTATCATCATCTCTTTTTGAAGCATAAATGTTAGATTCATCAAACACAACATGCACGGATTCTTCCACCCAAAGAGTTCTTTTGTTGTACATTCTATATACCTTTTTGTTGGAAGAGTGTCCAAGAAATATGCCTTATCAGATTTGCTGTCAATTTTTTCACGATTATCTTGAGTATTTAGAATAAAACATTTACATCCAAACACCTTAAAATAAAAGATAGACAGAGCTTTGTCAAACATAAGTTCAAAAGGAGTTTTTCTCAAAAACGGTCTTAGCATAACTTGTTTTACTATATAGTAAGCTGTATTAACAGCTTCAGCCTAAAATATTTTGGAAGGGCATTTTCACAAAGTAGTGATCTAGCCATTTCTTGCAAAGTGCGATTTTTTCTTTCAACAACACCATTTTGTTAAGGGGTTTTTGCTGCTGAAAAATTGTGAAAGACTCCATTTTCATCACAGAAGTGAGTAAATTCATTGTTGCAAAATTCTTTGCCATTAGCACTTATAATAGAAATTAGTTTGCATCCAATTGAGTTTTGGGCGCGTTTAATCAGTTTCAAAAATTCAGAAAAGGCTTCATCCTCTTATCCAAGAAATAAAGTCCAAGTGAATCTAGAAAAATCATCAACAAGTACATATGTATACTTCTTACCTCCAAGACTGACATTCTCATTAGTCCAAACAAATCCATATGAATTAATTCGAGTGGTTTTGAGGTTGAAATCATTTTTTTCGGTTTAAAAGAAGTTTTGATTTGTTTCCCAACTGACATGCATCACAAATTTTGTTCTTATCAAACTTCATTTTTGGTAGTCCCTTAACAAGCTCTTTTAAAGAAAGTTTATTTAGCAAATTAAAAGATACATAACCTAATCTTCTATGTCAAAGATTACCATCATTGTCATGTATGGATAAGCATCTAATACCATTAGCTATAAGGTATTTAGATAGAACACATATATATTTCCAATACGTTTGGCAGTAAAGATTGTTTCAAGATTTGCGCTATCAATTATAGAACAAGAATTCTTTTCAAAGATGACTTTGCAGTCATTATCACGTAGGTGGATAATGCTAAGCAAGTTATATTTCAAATCATCAATAAGTAAAACTTGTTTTATAATGGTTAAGGAACCTTTACCAATATTACCAATGCCAAGAATCTTTCCTTTCTTCTTGTCTCCAAATGTAACAAATCCTTCATTTGTGGTCTGTATATCCTCTAACAAAGTTGCGTTTCCAGTCATGTGTCTTGAACAACCGCTGTCCAAGAACCACTTGGTGAAGCTCAAAAACTGTGCCTATACATGAGAAGGAGGAATGATATTTGGTACCCACACTTTCTTGGGTTCATGAAGGTTAGTAACATTTCCTTTGATTTTCCAGAATGTTATTCCACCGGATTCCACTTTTCTTTTAATAAGACATCTTGAAACTATATGTCCCGATTTTTCACAATATGTGCAAGCTTTATGTGTTCTGTAACATAAGACAGATTTAACATATTAAGACTTGTTATTTTTGTTCTTATTTTCATGTTCATATCCTTAGCCATTTTAATTTCCAGCATAAATAAATCTAGGCTTGTAAATGTTGTCCTTATCCTCATGTCTATATCCTAAGCCATTTCGGTTTCTAACTTGATGTTGAGTTCCAAGTAACTTTTCCAGATTGTTTTCACCATTTGTGAATTTTTCAATACAATTGGTATGATCATTGACTCTATTTTTCATGTCATTAAAAGTGCTAACTATACTTTCAAGAGTTTGAATTCTATTACACAAAATTTTATTTTCCAGAGATGCATATTGCAAAGTAGTCATGATCACATCTTTCTCAATAATAGCACTCATATGTGACTCAAGAGATATTTTGTTATTATTTAACAATATTTCGTTCTCTTCCATCAAACATTTAATCTTCAATTTCATTTCTTTATTTTTTCTGGACAGTTATTTTAATTCATGAAACATATCACTTAACAGCTTATTCGGATCATCATGATTTTGAATCATAGATATAAGTGAATTAGACATGAAATTAGATGTAGAAGGGTTTACCTCGTTTTTCAAGGCCATGAAGCATGTGTTGGCAGTTTCATTTTCAGAATCTCCATCTTCAGACTCAATTTTATTTAAGTCCCAAGTTTCCATAAATCCTTTACCTTTCTTTGCCTTCAGATCTTTCTTCTTTTTAAACATTTTTCCTTCGTTACCTTTTGCAACAAGACAATTGGCAATGAAGTGATCAGTGCTTTTGCATTCATAACATCGAGGTTTGAATACTGGGGTTTGTCCTTTCTTTCTCATGAACTTCTTTCCTCTTTTGTAGTTCCCTTTGTTGAACATTCTTCTGAATTTTTTTGCTATCATAGCCAAATCTTCATTGTCCATTTCCATACTCTCATTGCTTTTCGATAGACTTGTTTCTTCATCTTCATTTTCAACTTTCAATGCTATCCCCTTTTTGCCTCTATCATGATTATCAGATTCATAAAATCTTTTAAGTTTTACCTTATGAGTTAGAAGTGATCCGATCAGCTCTTCAGTTGGTAAGGATTTTAAATCCTTGGATTCTTCTATTGTAAGAGTTTTAGGCTGCCAGCTTTTTGGTAAGGCATTTAAAATTTTTTGGTTTTGTTCCCCAAGGGAATAAACATTCCCGTAGGCTTTAATACCATTTGAGATATTAGTGAGTCTCGTGAACATATCAGTGATGCTTTCATTTAGCTTCATAGTGAATAATTCATAATCATGAATCAGAAACCCCAGTTTTAATTCATTGACTTGATTTGTCCCCTCATGGGTGACTTCAAGTAATCTCCACATGGGCTGAATCACAACCACTAACTCGATTGTATTCAGTTGCATCTAGTACACAATATAAAATGTTTATAGTTTGGAAATTTAAAGTTATCTTAGCATTGTCTTCCACACTAAACTCATTAATTTGTTTAGGTAATTTTATGCCATCAACAATTTTTGATAGAAATTTGACAGAATAAAAGGACCATTTTCTATCAAACTCCATAACTCAAGGTTGATAGAGCATACATAAATTTTCATTCTATTTTTTCAGAATGTATTGTTGTTTCCATTGAATAAAGAAGGACGATTTGTTGAAGACCCTTCAACATATGGAAGAGAGGATGAGCTTGCCATGAAGATCTTTTCTACAAGGTTGTTAAACCAAGAATATGTACACCAAGCTTTGATACCAAATGAAAAACCTTAGAGAGGAGGGGGGGAGGGGTGAATAAAGTTTTTGGCAAACTAAAAATTTTCAAATCGTCTGATATGCAGAATAATAATGATCATCAAGTTTCTTGGACCGACTTTATGGTAACGAAGAAAGCTATGCAAGAACTCTTTTATATATATCTAGACTCAGACTAACGAAAGAAATGCAATGTAGATAATGATGTAAGAAAAGAAATGAGACACAATATGTATAGTGGTTTGATCTACCAAGATCTATGTCTATTATCTTAAGCTCACACTTAAGGATTTTCAACCAGATTTTATTTACTCCACTTAATGAAATCAAACTGTACCACATACAAGAGAGAATTACCACACTAGGTTTTCCAAAATCTCTCAATCAAACAATCACAACAAGGTTCATCCCAAATGGGTTTTACACCACAATCTTGTACTACAAAGGTGATTAAATATCAATAGAACAGTAAAAGCTCACTTATTTGAGCAGATGTTCACTAAGGTACAAAGTACAAACACTTTTACCTTTGACACAATATGAATTCACTTTGAAGCACTTGATAAAAGGAGATTTTTGTAAACTATTTAGCAATAGTGTTTCTTGGAAGAATGTTACATAAATCTTATGTCTAATCTTGTTTAGAGACTATTTATAAAGCCAAAAAGTAATGTGCCAATGGCTATAAAACGGCTATAATTTTTCTGTTAAATTTATCCGTATTTTGGACTCAGATTTCGAACAACGATGCATCTAAAAGGTAAGTCCAAAATGACACTTTTTCAGGCAGAAACATTTCAACACCATTTATAGGATTTTGGACGAATCTTTTGGATGCAGAAACATCCAAACTACTTAATCCAAAATTCTGAGATTTTTAATACTTTGAAATCTTTTTCTTTATGTGCTTCGAGGTAAAAATCAATTGAATCAACAAGTAAAGAGACATAAGAATTAATAAAAATACCTTAATTACACTTCCTAGTCTAAAGTTCTTCTATAAGGACTTCTTGGCATGCAAACCCATATACTTTGATCTTCTTTTTTATCTTCCATACTTCAATTCCATTACTGAAGAATTGCCTAACAATCCAGCCATCTGGGGGATATAGTGAAGAAGATTAAAACACATGTGTACACTATAATTTTTACGTTGTACCCTAATATTCAGAGTAGTTTTGAGGCATGTATTGAGAACTTCTAGTTTGTAGTCTCATCGACTGTAAACTAGTCATCCATGTAAATACTTATTGATCAATATTAAACCATTTACATTTGCATCCCAAAAAAAAAAAAAAAAAAAGAGTTGCTTAACAATCATATCTGAATGCCTCAGAAGAACATATGTCAAATAAGTCCTATCACATATAGATTACACAAGTTAGCTCACATCAACGTTTGTCAAAAATCAAAACATAGAGAAAAGCCCTTAGGGCTAACAGTCTTCGTTTAGGAAGACCTCCATAGGCCATAGCAGTGAGACTTAACCTTCCTGATAGCGGGATACTTTATTCAATCTCATCAATGCCAAATTGTTTGGTCTAAACAAGTTTTGTAAATATATTAGAAATTGTAATTATTTTTTTTGTTCTGCAATTTTTCCAAATAAGGCCTAGTCAGAACTTTTGCATCAATATCGTTCTTATCTATATAATACTGGGAATTGTTGGCTATTTATACAAGTGAGTTACTCAACTTTGAATTGCTCCCATGTATATGCTACTATTTTCTCTTTTACTCTTTTCTTCTTAGTTCTTTTGCAATTTCAATAATCCCCTTTACACAACACAGAAGAAATAAGCTAAAGTTTATGAAATAGACAAAGAGAGAGAATGACCTTGCTATTCTCTCCTGCTTGTAAAGACTACATTCATGCACTTTATAGCTCAAAAAAATTCCTGTTTTATCTTTTGTAGTTTACTGAGCTAAGCAGTTCAAGAACTCCTGATAACTCGAACCGATCTTGTGAAATGTGGTACAAGCTATGAATTTTTTTTCTTCTTGGCAATTTCCGATACCCTTTGTACTTGTTTCTGTCGTCATCTTACTGAAAAGTGGATCGTTTTACTTCTGCGGATTGAATGAGTTATAGATTTAAACTAGATTATTTGTACCATCTTCAATTTATGTAATGTAAAAGAACATCTGAAAGATTCAATGAAAACTTTGTATGAATCGCTACTGATGGCAAAATGTAGAAGTTCAACATTGGCATTAGTTTCTATTTTCATGAACTTCGGATCATGTTCTTTTTAAGCTCCTTGCTTAGTTTGTATTGAGGTTCATATCCTATTTTGTAATAGATTCCCATTCCTTGAATCAGAGGTTTTGTAAATTTGTTACCTTGAAAAATTGAGGCAATTCACATAGCAAATTTGTTCTTTGCCAATCAAAATTATCACAAACTGCTCTACACTTTTAGTGAAACTAGTTATTTTAGAACATGCCTAATCATATATATTCCTCTTATTGTTTCTTAGTAGACAATATGTATGTATGATGATCCTTGTTGATTTCAAAGCAGGCTTCACCATATAAACTGCATTACTGTAGAAATCTTTCTGCAAATGCAGACACATCAAGCTCCTATAAGTTCATGATGGCATTCGACAAGTTATGCTTGAATACATCTCCATGAGACTCGTGTTGATCAAAGAAGCTTGCATCATTCACAACAAGCATATTACTGCTTAGTATATTATATGCTTTACTTATATGAATGGATCCCCGTGAGTGATGGGTTATCATTCCTCATGAGTGATGGGTGATCATTTCCCATGGGTAATGGGTGATTACCCTTACATTAGTTCTATTGAATAATTATTGTGACAGTTAATTTTTTTTTTTTTAATGTTGTTCATTTCGTGGTGGCTTTGTGCCTAGAACTGTCCAGTATATAGGGGAAATTCCGCCAAAATTTTTTTCCCAAGTCATTTTCATATTGCTTTTCTTTCTTTACCTAACTTATTGATGATGTATTTCATTTTCTTCTTGCAGTATTTTCCTGCGAAGCTCAGGTGGTTAAGCAATTTGTGAGGAACATAAAGATGTTGGTGTTGGGGATATGCCCTAGAGTCAATTTGTACTTATACAATTGTCATTATGTTTTATATAATAATATGAGGCTTTCCTTTCCATGAATAGTGAATTTTGTTTTGTTGGTCATCAAGTACGTGACTTGATAGTAAAACCCTACAATGAATACAATGACTATTCTAAAATCTGTCCTCGATCGATTATTATTATTGGAATAATAATAAATTAAGATTAGTATGTTTGTGACTTGATGGCTATGTTTTATCGGCCATGGATATTTGTGATATCGAGTCAAGACATAAATAAATGTTAGAGAACATTGTATTGGACATGACCCACTGTGAGAGTACTTCATGGAATATGTCATAAGTACTTTCTAGCCATAATAATATTGAAAGTCCTTTGACCTAAATTCATCATAGTTTCTTACTTGATAAATTCTATATTTTGACATTGTCTAAAGTTGTCTTTAACTAGATAATAAATTAGACTACTCGTTGGATATAAAATAAATCAAGGAGAGGAATATGATTGATTGTGAAGGAATTTGTCCCTCTCAATTATGGGAGAGATATCCATGGGCCCCTTGATAAGTTAGACTCGTTAAAAATGCATGGCCGTGCTCAAATATATCAATCTAAGATATTGATATCATTTGTTTGAACAAGTCTACTATGAAATCAAGAAATAATTGATTAAGCTTAATAAGGATGACATGCTCCGTGCCTTATGCTTAACTGGATATCGTGTGACAAAGGGACTAAATATAAAATTATGGTTTGGTTCAAAGAGATCACCGATCTTCATTTAACCTGGATAGTTATAATGTTTTGCTAGAAACCGCTTATAACTTGTGGGCCATTTAAATACGATTTAGGCACGCTACAGTTGTTAAATGAACCTATAGGGTCACACAATAAGCGTAACTTGTTAGGTTATTTTTCTCGTGACTAAGTTCGATGAATCTGGATGATATCCGCATTATAAGAATCCGACTCTGTAAAATAATTAGTTAAATTACCGAGATAATGGCAGTAATCTTATCATATCAGCTTTAATTTAATTTGAATTTAAATTAGAATATGATAAGATATGATTAGGGTTGGACTCTAAGAGGTTCGAGGGTTTTTTAAGAAAACCCTAGCCGTCTTTCGATAGTCCAATTTTTCCTGCTGAGAACATTCGTGCCATTCTCTACCGTAGAAAGGAAAAAACCTCTCAAACCCTAGGCGCTAGCACTCCCGGTATCGAGTGAGTTCGCGGTGTGTATCCGTAGAGGACGTTCGCATACCGCAACATTCCGGTGATTGTTCGGCCGAACGTACAACAACAAGCAAACTGTAATCGAAGGATTTCGATTACAAAGAACCAGAGGTAACTCTTAATCGCTTACATCTTCTTAATCGTTTACTTGGGTCCCTGGAGGGATTCGTAGATGTTTTCCGCGTTTAGGAGTCCACGAATCCCAACAAGTGGTATCGTGAGCAACTTGCTAAACGATTAGGTTGATTTATCTCGTATTAATCGTATTGTTGAATACATGTATAATATGTATATATGAATTTAACTGGTATGTATCGAAGATGTTCTCATGATTATGATTTTAGAATACTTAGCATGCAGATCGCTCAATTAGGTTTAATGTATGCATCTTAGTCGCTTGATCGCACTCGCATTAGTTGCAGATTGTCTGTAGAATTGGTCTCGTTGTAATATGATATGGTATCGTAAGCATGCTATCCGTCGTTCTATATTTGCGAATTGCTTTTATTAATAGGACATGATAATATGTTATCTCGTATAAATATGATTAAAAGAACGCATATTGTAGTTGTGGATTATTTTGAATAGTGCATAGCATGGCCCGTTTTATCCCAATGTGATTGGTCGGTTACATTATGGTTGTTTTAAGTTGTAATTTTTAAATACGGCTCGCGTGTCGTTTTTCATTGTTGTAAAATTGTACCGCTTTCCTAGAACAGGAATTATTTTTATTTTACTATCCAATGTAAAAGAAGACTAGCAACTGACATTTACAACCAAGGAGGAGTATGCTCAAGGCATTAGAGAATGCTTAAGGAGTTCATATACCTAGATTGACCACCTTGATCTTCACTTTGCTCGTGATGATCAACATAGGTTATGGGCCATGCTATGTCACTTTTATTTATGTCTTGCATGCATATTTGATATGTTTATTTCCTGGTTACTACAATTCAATCAAATTTTTTTAAGAAAAAAAAATTTAAGTGTTAAATGCCTTCCAAAATCAAACACTTGTTATTACTTAGATCATCATATGGTCATTCCCGCCAAAGTAGGATGCTTTTGATTATCTCGAGTGAGATAAGATGGAAAATAGTTTTCCATATGTTTGATATGGTTTGACTTAACTGGGCTATCAAAATGGTTTTGGGCCTAGGGCATTTTATGAGATATTTTTAGCCGGGACATTTGATGTCTATCTCATTTAAAATTAGAATTTTTATTTAATTATAAGATTAAAGCCAAAGCTTACTTATGATTAAAACAAAATATTTTTCCCCACTACGAAACATCAAAATGTTGAAGTTTCAAAAAGTTTAAATGCTTTTAGTGGGAGTTTTTCGTTAGAGTCTCAAAAAATTAATTACTTTGCATATTTTTGTATGTAGATAATGGCAACAAACAGTTGGAATAATTCATTGCGATCTGTGCTTGAGAAAGACAAGCTTAGTGGGACTAACTTTCTTGATTGGGCACGAAACTTAAGAATTGTTCTTAAGCAAGAAAAAAGGCTCTATGTTCTTGAAAATCCTATTCCCCCTACTCCAGCAAATAATTCCTCAAAAGCTGAAAAAGATGCTTATAGTAAGCACAAAGATGCAATCCATGTATGATAACCAAGTTTGGACTTTGGTTAACCCACCTAAAGGTTCAAAAACCATTGGGTGTAAGTGGGTTTTCAAAAAGAAAACAGACATGGAGGGAAATGTGCATACTTACAAAGCACGACCGGTAGCAAAAGGTTATAGACAAACTCATGGTATAGACTATGATGAAACCTTTTCACCGATTGTAATGCTTAAATCTATCGAATTCTTCTTGCCATAGCAGACATATTATGACTATGAAATTTGGCAAATGGATGTCAAAACCGCGTTTCTTAATGGAAACTTACTCGAAGATGTGTACATGACACAACCCGAGGGTTTTGATGATCCTTTGAATTCTAATAAAGTGTGCAAGCTTCAAAGATCCATTTATGGATTGAAGCAAGCATCTAGAAGACTGGAATCTTCGTTTTGATGAAGCAATTAAAGAATTTAACTTTATCAAAAATGAAGATGAGCCTTGTGTCTATAAGAAAACAAGTGGGAATGCAATAGTCTTTTTGGTACTTTATGTTGATGATATCTTACTCATTGGAAACGACATCCCAACTCTACAAAGTGTAAAGACATGGTTGGGAAATTGTTTCTCAATGAAAGACTTAGGTGAAGCTGCCTATATTCTAGGTATAAGGATCTATAGAGATAGATCTAGAAAGCTAATTGGCCTAAGTCAAAGTGCATACATTGACAAGGTACTGAAAAGGTTCAAGTATGCAAGACTCTAAGAGAGGATTCTTGCCAATGTCACATGGCATTAAGCTCAAGCAAAACTCAAAGTCCTTCTACGAAGGATGAAGAAGAGCGCATGAACAAGATACCATACGCTTCCGCTATAGGGTCTATCATGTATGCCATGTTATGTACTCGACCCGATGTATCATATGCATTGAGCATGACAAGCGGGTTCCGATCAAATCCTGGAGAGGCACATCTGGATCTGTTGTTAAGAACATACTAAAGTACTTAAGAAGAACTAAAGATATGTTCTTAGTTTATGGAGGACAAGAAGGCGAGCTAGTTGTAAATGGTTACACCGATGCTAGTTTTCGATCCGACATAGATGATTATAGATCGCAATCGGGTTTTCTATTTTGTTTGAATGGAGGTGCTTGTAAGCTGGAAAAGTTCAAAGCAAGACACCGTGGCCGATTCTACTACGTGAAGCTGAGTATGTAGTCGCCTCACTGCAGACTAAAGAAGCAGTTTGGATTAAAAAGTTCATTACAGAACTAGATGTAGTTCCTAGTATTGTGAACCCAGTGGATCTCTATTGTGACAACAATGGAGCCATTGCACAAGCTAAGGAACCAAGATCACATCAGCGATCCAAACATATACTTAGACGTTTTCATCTCATTCGAGAAATTGTTGATAGAGGAGATGTCAATGTATGCAAGGTGCCAACCGATGACAATGTTGCAGATCCATTGACAAAGCCTCTCCCATCGTCTAAACATGATAGTCATACCAGAACAATGGGATTACGGCTTATACCAAATTGGTCTTAGTGCAAGTGGGAGACTGTTGGGGATATGCCCTAGAGTCAATTTGTACTTATACAATTGTCATTATGTTTTATATAATAATATGAGGCTTTCCTTTCCATGAATAGTGAATTTTGTTTTGTTGGTCATCAAGTACGTGACTTGATAGTAAAACCCTACAATGAATACAATGACTATTCTAAAACTGTCCCTGATCGATTATTATTATTGGAATAATAATAAATTAAGATTAGTATGTTTGTGACTTGATGGCTATGTTTTACTGGCCATGGATATTTGTGATATCGAGTCAAGACATAAATAAATGTTAGAGAACATTGTATTGGACATGACCCACTGTGAGAGTACTTCATGGAATATGTCATAAGTACTTTCTAGCCATAATAATATTGAAAGTCCTTCGACCTAAATTCATCATAGTTTCTTACTTGATAAATTCTATATTTTGACATTGTCTAAAGTTGTCTTTAACTAGATAATAAATTAGACTACTGTTGGATATAAAATAAATCAAGGAGAGGAATATGATTGATTGTGAAGGAATTTGTCCCTCTCAATTATGGGAGAGATATCCATGGGCCCCTTGATAAGTTAGACTGTTAAAAATGCATGGCCGTGCTCAAATATATCAATCTAAGATATTGATATCATTTGTTTGAACAGTCTACTATGAAATCAAGAAATAATTGATTAAGCTTAATAAGGATGACATGCTCCGTGCCTTATGCTTAATCTGGATATCGTGTGACAAAGGGACTAAATATAAAATTATGGTTTGGTTCAAAGAGATCACCGATCTTCATTTAACCTGGATAGTTATAATGTTTTGCTAGAAACCGCTTATAACTTGTGGGCCATTTAAATACGATTTAGGCACGCTACCAGTGTTAAATGAACCTATAGGGTCACACAATAAGCGAACTTGTTAGGTTATTTTTCCGGTGACCGAGTTCGATGAATCTGGATGATATCCAGATTATAAGAATCTGACTCGGTAAAATAATTAGTTAAATTACCGAGATAATGGCAGAATCTTATCATATCAGTTTTAATTTAATTTGAATTTAAATTAGAATATGATAAGATATGATTAGGGTTGGACTCTAAGAGGTTCGAGGGTTTTTAAGAAAACCCTAGCCGTCTTTCGATAGTCCAATTTTTCCGGTTGAGAACATTCGTGCCATTCTCTACCAGAGAAAGGAAAAAAACCTCTCAAACCCTAGGCGCTAGCACTCCCCGAGTATCGAGTGAGTTCGCGGTGTGTATCCGTAGAGGACGTTCGCATACTGCAGCGTCTGGTGATTGTTCGGGTCGAACGTACAACAGCGCAACCAGAATCGAAGGATTTCGATTACAGCAACCAGAGGTAACTCTTAATCGTTTACATCTTCTTAATCGTTTACTTGGGTCCTCGGGAGGGATTCGTAGATGTTTTCCGCGTTTAGGAGTCCACGAATCCCAACAGTTGGGAGGTTTGCATATTTTACGAGGCTAATGAGTGTAGATATAAGGCCTTGCAGATTAGTCAAGTACTTCTATAGGAAAAGTAGTTCTATACAATTGTGGGTGTATGTTAGATATGTAGTAAAATGATATGTAGTCAATTGACTTCAGTAATTGACTTCAAATGAGAAAATTGTGTTTTTATTATATTTGGTGTTGAATGAGTTGATTCTATTGTGTTTTGCAAGAAATTGTACGTGTGCAGGGTCAAATACAAAATAATAATAATAATTAAAAATTAACGTGTGCTAGGTTAAATTCAAAAAATTTTAATTTTTAATAAATTTTAATTTTTAATAATCCGTGGCAAATCCGTGACAATTTACTATGAAAAAAATAACGTTTCTGTGGAAAATTTGTGGCAAATTGTCACGGATTTGCCACGGACGGTACCTGCTTGAGAAACAACTGTGGAAAATTCGTGGCAATCTGCCACAGATTTTCCACGGACAACATATGTTCCATATCGTTTCCATGGCAAATCCATGGCAGATTACCAAGGATTTGCCACGGACTCTATCTAGTTGAGAAACATCCGTGGCAAATCTGTGGCCAATATTCCATACTGTTTCCGTGGCAAATCCGTGGCGAGGGAACCGTGGCAATCGCCATGGCTGCCATAGTTCCCTTGTAATATTTCTCCCGAAATGTGATACCACCTTGAATAATCCATGGCAAATTGCCATGGAAAAAAAGCTCTGTCTCAAAAAATGCTTAGCGATGAAGGTATTTGCCACAGACCAATTCCGTCGCAAATCCGTGGCAAATTCCAGTTTAGCCACAGATGGCAGATTTCTTGTAGTGAAATTAAAGTTGTAGAATTTGTTACGGTGATCATTTTGATGTAAATTTTAACATAAAAACATAACTTTTATGTATTGATTTCAGATCAAAGCTAGAGTTTGTGAGCTTTTGTGTATGAACTTTATATATGCTTGTATATGTACCTGTTGCCTAAGGGCCTTCGAATGATGTTTTATGTGAGTAAGAACTAAATAATTATGGTAGTTTGAAGGCTTATGTTCGGTTGAAGTGGTGATGATCAAAGTAAAGTAAAAATGGAATTTACTTGGTTGGAAAAATGGATTATATTAGCTTTTGATTAGAAAAGATGAATTTGTGCTGAATAAGTGTGGCTTTTGTGAGCTATTGGAAATATAGAGAAATCAGAATTAAAGATGATTTAAGGAGAATTGAATGAATTAATAGCTCTAAGGTGTTAAAGATTAAAGGAGGACAAAGGAAGGCATGAATAGTCAAAGCGAGATAAAGCTACTGGGGCTGTTTTTGCCTAGTATCGTGCCTCAAAAACCATAATTCTGAAAAAAGGTTTATGTATAATTAAATTTAAGAGTCTTATGGTTATTTTGGTATATCATAGAGCCAAATCATAGTTGTGGATTGAAAGTTATGTCCGAAACAAAATCATGTGTCAAAGCAGCAAAAATTTCAGAATTTTGTTTTGAACATGGACGAATTTAAGGATGATTAATTGTGTGATTTTGGATGAAATAATGGGAAAAATATTAAGTGAATCCCTTGTTTATGAAGGGATAAAGGAAGTGAAAAAAGGAAAACAAAAGAATCAAACAAATGATAAAAAAACGATGTGAACGAAGGTTGAACGTTTTCCTTAACCGTCGGCTAACTATCGACCCTGTCGGCTAATCGTCGGCTAAAGGTCAGTTAAACGTTGGCTACCTGTCGGGCATGTCGGCTGGACGTTGGCCAACAATTGAATTGACCCAAAAACGATATTTGGTGTAACTCTAGCGATAAACGGCCAGCAGAACATGAATTGACCCGAAAACGATATTTAGTGTAGCACTAGCGATAAACGGCTAGCGGAATGTTGAAAATGATAGAGACGATGATTAAACGGCCGTGAATAGAAAGGGTTACTTAGGATACGAGGTGAGTCATTTGGATTTCTAAAACTCTTTCTAAAGCTAGTGTGCTTTGTTTTTCCATGAAATGCTATGTTATATGCCATTTTGGAAATCTCTGAATATGTTTAAGGTTTACGTGAGCGAGATTTATTTTTATTCGATTTCGGGCTCGAATGAATTTCATGATTAGCTTGGAAACCTTAACGATGATTAAAGTATGGTTTTGTGAATTTAGTCCTTTTTGGATTAAATACTTGGAATTTTTAGAAAATGGTAATTTTTGGAATCGCGTATTCATAAATTAACTAGAATGCCCTTATTGGAACATTTTATGGAAATATATTTGGGAAACTTTGAATTTAATCCACTTTTGGAATTAGAATTTTGGAATTCTTGAAATGTGTTCTTTTTGGAATTGGGTATTTGAAAAATGATTCAAATGTCTTTATTGGAATATTTTATGAAAATCTTTGAAATCGGGTATTCGATAAATGACCGAAATATATTTATTAGAACTCTTGTGAGCACTTTTCAAATCGGGTAAGGGTAAAATGACCCTAATAACCTCGAAAAGTCTTTTGGAATTGGGTATAGGTAAAATGACCAGAATACCTTTGAAAATAATTTCTGTGATTGAGTACGGGAAAATGACCCGAATACTCTTAGAAATTTGTTTTGATGTGTGAACAAAACTCTTTATCCTGTTTCAACATGATTTTGGAAAATGATTTCTCATGATGAGATTGACTTTTGGAAAACGACTTTTGATCCCTGAAATTATTTTATTGGCCTGATGTGCCATGGAATAAATTGATTGACTCTGCATAGCCTATGTGAATGATGATCTAACTTGCAAGTCAGTGGGATCAAATTCTAAAAAGTGTTGTTTTGCCCCAAAAAATGTTTTGATTTGAAAATCCTGCGGGATCAGATAACCCTCTGGCCTGATCAGTTAGACAGGGTCAGTATTGTTAATGTTGAGTACTCAGAAAGGATTTTGATCTTTGTACTAGCTCATGTTAGAGATAGACGACTCCAAGTAACCCGATCAGTTCTGGGGATTGTCTTACTCCAAATAGGGCGACAGGACATTGAGATGGGTCGTCATGACTAGTTGTTTAGAACCAGGCAATTGTCATGACTTGTGTGCACTTTATGATTTGGGTTGTTCACGAGCTAGGCTAGACACCTGGCGTTATTCTAACCCCTTACGGACTCAATGGTGATTGATGCCAGGATTGGGACTCGTAGCTTACAGTAACAAGTAAAAGATTTTTCAACGACACACAGATCGAGTACTAGAGGCTGCAGTCTTAGTATGATGACACGTGCAAGTTGGTGTGCTTATCTAGCAATGCACGACTGAGTGCTATAAGGTGAAGTCCCTGGCACATTAATATCGTGATGCCGAATGTGAAGCCTTGTGAGCTTTGTATAGAGGCCGACCTTTTATTGGAGAAATGCTTGTGATTTTGAAATTTGGGGCATGTTTTGAAAGTGAAATAAAGTTTTCTAAAAATAATTGAGTTCTAGATAAACTCTTCTTTAGAGAGTTTTGGAATTATTTTCAGTGAACAAATGATATTCTATTCCACAAAAGTTTTATGTACCCTATTCTTTCATAAAACACTTGCACGCACGGGACTCACTGGATGATTCATCACTCACAAGTGTCTTTTAACTTACCTTTTGTAGGATCCAGAGCTGTGTGGACCTATGAATAGAAGGATGATACCACATAATTGGCAATTTAGCTTTCCTTTTGATCATGTACTATATTATTTTATAGATAGTGATGGCATGTATAAAGTTCTCTAATATATGTATATGTGTGGCCATCAGTGTGGGATATTGTTGAGTCTAGACCTTATATATGTATTTACTATGTTGATTCCATTATAAAGACCCCTTATTCGAGAAACTGGATGGGGCGACACCCAGTGTTGATATGCGTCCGCTATTGCCTTTAGTAGGGGTATTACAATTGGTATCAAAGCCTAGTTTTATAGAGCTGTGATATAGTCGTAGGAATTGATGGAATTACTTTATTATGTAGGTATGGTGGATAGATGAAGGGAAGAAAAAGACATGTGAGAGCTCGGATATGGAGAGGAGACCTACTCCCGAGAGGATACCGTCGCCACATGAGGAGGCAGATGATGACTCCGATGAGGTCGATGGTTATTTTGAGCTGCACTATTAGGACGATGATAATGATGAGGAGGATAGCATCCTCGATGGTATTGTACTATTTGAGGATGACGAGAATGTGGTAGGTAGGTATGTACCTGGGGTACTTGAGGAGGAGATACTGGATTCGAAGGTTATTGATGTAGAAGAGGACTAGGAAGTACCTAAGGTGGAGGTACTTGTAGTTGAGGAGCCTAGGGAGGATTTAGAGATAGACCCAGAACTATTGGCTTGGTTGCAGCCAGATGTGGATGACGATGAAGAGGTTGATGCCGCAGAGTCTTATACAGTCTCGACTGACTTAGGACCTCCCATATTAGACAGTGAGGATGACGAGTAGGAGAATGAGATATAGATATATATAGTATGATATGTACAATTCGGCTGGTGTACATGCCTGTGTGCTTGGCACACGGATTTTGTATTGACTTTGTGATAAATGAGAATGAACATGTGTTATGTTTTGCTAATTGCACTGTGCTTATTTTATGACTGCTTTTGAGCTATATTACATTTGTTGTACCGGTAAAATCTTATGAACTTTACAGATGCCTCCTAAACGGACTCTAGGTGATCATCTTGAGCCACTCGAAATAGCCCAGAACCAATGGTGGAGGAACTGCTGGCAGAAGGTTCCCAACTCATAACCTTGGACAACCCCATGTTTTAGACCTTCCAAAAGATGGCTGACATGATCCAACAGCTAACTGAAAATGCTAGGGTAAATGAGGATACGAGCAGGGAAAGTCAGTAAGGTGAAGTCGAGTCAGATTAAGCCCTTGAGTGCTTTCTGAAATTTCACCCTTTGTAGTTTTAAGGGTGACTTGACTTCAAACAGGAGGCTAAAAATTAGATTGAACAGATGGAAAAGATCTTTGCAGCCCTAAATTAATTGGAGCAAATGAAGGTATAATGCATTTAGATTTGGGCATAAAAATCATACAAAAACTAAGCACATTCCCAATCAAGTTTAAATTAAAACGTTGGACCTAAATCACACATATGAGCAAGCGTACTCATCATTATGAGCATAGGGTTCAAACGAGTGTCGATCCTCAAGGAACAAGTGAACATTAATTACCCCTCTTTCATTGTTTAACCAACTCAACAAAGTGAAAATCAAATAAAAAGGAAAACTAAAAATAAAATAAAATAAAAATATGTACATGTCAAGGATGGAGAAGTATGCAACTCAAACCATTGATTCGACAACCATGATCTTAAAAAACTTAACCATTATCATAATCAATCATTCTCTCGGCACCATGAAGGATTAAGGTAAATTAGCATCACTGGGTCTGTCTCAACTAATTACTACCTTCTAGATAAATTAGCATCACTTGGTCTGTCTCAACTAATTTATCCAAAAGATGCATTAAACACAATCCTTAATTAAATTTCCGTGGTCTGGCAAATTTAAAACATGAAATTAATCAATGAATCCTTGGTCTGGCAAACATCAATTAACCTTTAATTACTCAATCCTCAGCAATTAACCTCTTTGGTCTAGCAAGTTAACAGCCAATGAATGCGAAAATTAATCAATTGCAACCATCATCAACCTCTTTGGTTTAGCAAGTTAACAATAGAAACAACCAACTAATCTCGGAATATGCCCAAGTAATTAAATACCAAGAAGAACAGTCAATTAATCAAAAAGATCAAATAACTCCAAGAATCATGATTATCTAAAACAATGTCAAATTACAATAGAACAATTAAAACATCATTGTCAAAAAAAAAAAAAAAAAACAAAGTAAAAGAAAGAACTCATAGACAAGCCTCCTTCTTCTTCCTTTGAAAACCTTCTTGTACAACCCTCCTTGAACTTGAAGAATTCCTTCTTAGACTAAGTGATTTTCTATGATGATCAATGAATTCTCCCTTTTTTCCTTATGTTTTTCATCTATTTATAGGCTTAAGAAGTGCCTAAACTCGTACGTACAAAGTTCTTGGCCGAGTAGAAGTTGGAAGATACTAAAACTCTCCAGATTTCCAAAAACACGTCAAAATATTGCAACACCGCCTCAGGAACAGACCATAGTCGGCGCCGCCTTTGTCCTTTGGTGTCGGCGCCGCCTGTGTTCTGTTTCTCTACTCGTTTGTCGATTTTTCTCCGAATTTTGCGCATACGTTCCAGACTGCAGTCGGCACCGCCTCCAGCCTTATAGCTGGCGCCAGTTAGGCTCTGTTCTACTCTGCTTCTCCAATTTTTCCATCGCTTTGAAGTCCGTGCATCCAGTGTACAGCCACCACCGGTTCCAGGCTTCCAGTCAGCGCCGCCTCTACTTTGTTTCGCGACGGTTCTGCTTCGTTTTACCCAAAAACCTGAAATAATGACCAAAATACCTTTCCAAGGGTAAAATCTCAAATATGAAAGAATATGACTAGTTATTGCACAAAATGTATTACAAAAAAGCCTCAAATAACTACGTAAAATATAACTAAATTAGCCCCTATCATATTCCCCCACACTTAGCTCTTTGCTTGTCCTCAAGCAAAGAATCAAGAACAAGTAGAAAAAACATAAGGTTTTACTCACATCACTCAATCAATTCCCAAAACATATCTTTAATGCTTTCTTTACTTATGAACATAAAACATATGATACTAAATCTTTCATAGTCAATGCAAGACTTGTGTAGTGATAAATGACTTAGTAGAACCATCACAATACTTCACAATATTCTCAAACCATTAGAAAGAAGTTAGTTCAAAAAGAATATGCATTCCATATGCTTACTTTTCATACACTCTCTCCACTAATCCGAGACATATCATGATTCTACTTAGATCAAGTAGGATTTTTAAGCTTGTAATGTAAGGCTAAAGGTTTGTAATGCGGCTTAGCAAATGAAGGATATAGGAACATCAAAAGTTAAAGAAAAATTGAGAGTAAGCAAGAAAAGGGTAACCAAAATAAACCTATAATTCCCAACTCTTCTTGCTCTCTTATTCCAAGAACCAATCAAACCATAACCTTATATAAGAACCCTTACGCATTTCAAGCAAATCCTACATTGCTCTTTCTTTTCATCAATTCTTTTCCTCACAAGATCAATCAATTTTCCAGCAATGGTAGCAAGTATCTTATATGAACTTACTTTTACAGCTCACTCACCATCCATTTTGTGATTTTTCCCCCTCTTTTTGTCTTCAATTCTCTTTCAATTCTTTCTTCTTTTACTCCTTTTTTTTCTTTTTCTGCTGCTGTTCTTTTCTTTTTCATTTACTTTTCTTTCTAGCAGCTTGTTGTTTTCTCTCTTCACTCGATTCTTTTCTTCTTTTTCATCTTTTTTTTTAGCTCGCATTCTTTTCTTTCTCAATCGTTCAACTTCTTCCTTTCATTCCACTTCCTCTATTTTCCTAGCTCCAATTGTAATTAATCCATGACTGAAAGTAACAAGTCATGATCTTTCTCCCTGCATTGTTCTCAACATACATACACTTTCATCCTTGAAGAGCATAAAGATTTGGAAACTATACAAACTCTCAGCACAAGTAATGGACAAAATATCGTGACGGGTTGTAAAGAAATAAATCGCCAATTTAAGCTCAAAATAGGCACTAGGGATTATATAGCACTAGGTAGGCTTGAAAAGCTCAAACTATCCCAAGAAGGCCTATTACTGTCATCCCTAAGTTAAATCATGAATGTCTTTCTTATTTCGCCTCGAGAGGTATTCAAGTAAGTTCTAGAATGCTCCACGCATTTTAGAGAAAAAAAATAGGTTTAAGAATAATGCAAAGTATTTGATCAAGAACTACTTTGTCCAAGTAAGTGTAAAAAGTCATGCATAAGCCATAATTGATCTAGAACATATGCTCTATAATTCATCATAAAGACATGCACTAAAAAGACGGCTTGAAATCTCCAGAAAATCAGAAAATTTTTCAGAAAAATTTGAAAATTTTTGTTCTCCCAAGAAAGCTAAAGAGTATGTAGAAGACTTGTCAATCAAACCACTCCCCCACACATAAACTGGACATTGTCCTCAATGGCCAAATAAATAGAACCAAAGCAATCAATAAAAAGATAAAGGAGAATAGATAAGAAAAATAAACTTCCATTAATCGTGTTGTACAAGAGTTGAATGCTTGAAAAGGGAGGCATCATCAAAGTACCTAGGCAGAGTCGTCAAAGAGCATGTCCACCTGTTTGGGATGTGGAAGATTGCCACCCGCATAATGTTCCACCCGATGGCTATTAACTTTGAAAGTTCCCCGAGTGGGGTGAGTAAGGTCTAGAGTGCCAAAAGGGCCGATCTTACTTACCGTGAATGGTCCCAACCACCGAGATTTCAACTTTTCGGGAAAAAGCCGTAAATGAGAATTGAATAACAGGACTTGATCGCCTGTTGCAAATTCGTGTGGTCTAGTAATATGCTTGTTGTGCCAGGATTTCACTTTTTCTTTGTACCAGAGTGACGTATCATAGGCATCTTTTCGCAATTCCTCCAAGGTTGTGACTTGAAGTAAACGGGACTTCCCAGCTAACTCAAGATCAAGATTAACCAATTTTATTGCCCAATAAGCCTTGTGTTCAATTTCAACTGATAGGTGACATGATTTACCATATACTAACCGAAACGGAGTCATGCCAATTGGTGTCTTAAAGGTTGTTCGATATGCCCAAAGGGTATCATCTAGTTTTAAGCTCCAATCCTTCCTAGTGTGGTTGATAGTTTTTTCCAAAATTCGTTTGAGCTCCCTATTAACCACTTCAACCTGTCCACTTATTTGAGGGTGATACGGGGTGGCCAACCTATGGCGCACACCTAGGTGTGTGAGGACTTTTTTCATTTGTGCATTACAAAAATGAGTCCCTCTATCACTAATTAGGACCTTAGGCACACCAAATCGAGTGAAAAGTTTTTTCAAAAATTTGACTACCACCCTTGCATCATTAGTGGGTAAGGCTTGGGCTTCTACCCATTTAGAGACATAATCCACTGCCACCAAGATAAATTTATTCCCTAAAGAACTAGGAAAAGGTCCCATGAAGTCTATGCCCCAACAATCAAATACTTCACATGCTTGGAAAGTTTGTAATGGCATCTCATTAGATTTAGAAAGGTTACCTATACATTGACACCTATCACAACTTTGGACAAACCTGCGGGCATCTTTAAATAATGTGGGCTAATAGAATCTGACGTCTAGCACCTTTCGTGCAGTATTGTTGGCTTGGTAATGTCCTCCAGCAAGTCCTTCATGATAATGTCGAAGAATATCTTCCCCTTCCCTACCATCCACACACCTCCGAACGATTTGGTCCGCACAACAAATATGGGTCATCCCAAAAGTAATGTCGTACATCGGAGAGGAATCTCTTCTTTTGATGTATCGTGATGTCTTTTGGCATAATTCCTACAGCCAAGTAGTTAGCAAAGTCGGCAAACCATGGTGCGGTTGGGATCTCACCTTCTATGAGAAAAAGTTGCTTGCCGGAAAAACGTCATCAATGTCTTCTTCTGGCAAGGATTTCAAGTGTGGATTATCTAATCTTGACAGGTGATCTGCAGCCAAGTTTTCTACCCCCTTTTTGTCTCTAATCTCCAAATCAAATTCTTTAGACAAAATAAGATAAGAGCGGAATTTATCAAAGGCAAACACTATGGCTAGCAATTCTTTCTCGGTTGTTGTGTAATTTTCCTGTGCATCCATTAGAGTCTTGCTGGCATAGTATATCAGTTGGAAATGCTTGTTCTATCTTTGTCCCAACACTGCACCAACTGCAAAGTCACTTGCATCACACATTAGTTCAAAGGGAAGAGACCAATCCGTGACAATTAGAATGGGTGAATTAATCAATTTCTCTTTAAGTATGGTAAAAGCGTTGAGACATTATCATCAAAATTAAATTCAGCATCCTTTTCAAGTAAAGAAGTAAGAGGTTTCGAAATTTTTGAGAAGTCGAAGATAAACCGCCTGTAGAAACCTGCGTGACCAAGAAAACTCCATATAGCTTTTACCAAAGTAAGAGGAGGTAGCTTCTCGATCACTTCAATTTTTGCTCTATTGACCTCAATCCCCTTCCTTGAAATTTTGTGCCCTAACACAATACCTTCTTTTGCCATAAAGTGGCATTTTTCCCAGTTAAGCATGAGGTTAGTCTCTTCACATCTTGCGAGCACCGTCTCAAGGTTAGATAAGCACAAATCAAATGAGTCACTAAAAACTAAGAAATCATCCATAAATACCTCCATGATATCCCCCATGAGTCCTTTAAATATAGTTGTCATGCATCTTTGGAATGTTCCGGGGCCATTGCAAAGGCCAAATGGCATCCTACGATATGCAAAAGTACCATATGGACATGTGAAAGTAGTCTTTTCTTGGTCCACCGGAGCTATGGGAATTTGCAAGTAGCCTGAGAATCCATCTAAGAAACAATAATACTCGTGTCCGGCTAATCTTTCCAACATTTGGTCAATGAAAGGAAGAGGGAAGTGATCTTTTCTAGTGGCTTTGTTTAATATCCTATAATCTATGCAAATCTTCACCCTGTGACCAATCTCATAGGGACTAATTCATTTTTATCATTGGGGCTCACCGTCATTCCTCCCTTCTTTAGTACCACTTGAGTAGGACTTACCTAACTGCTATCTGAAATAGGGTAAATGATGCAAGAATCTAAGAGCTTAACCACCTCACCTTTTACCACTTCACTCATATGTGGGTTCAACCTGCATTGGGGTTGCACTACGAGTTTTTCATTTTCTTCCATCAAGATCTTGTGTGTGCAAAAAGATGGACTAATGCCTTTATTATCAGTGATCTTCCAAGCTATCACTCTTTTATATTTTTCCAACATGCTTGCTAGCTTGGTCTTTTGTTCTGGCTTGAGATTTTTGGCAATGATGACAGGTAACTTATGATCCTTAGCCAAGAACACGTATTCCAAATGCTCGGGCAGGTCCTTTAAGTCTACTTTGGGAGGATCATCTATAGATGATTTTATTCTCGCCAAACTGCGTTTTTCTATGTCCAAATTCTGCATCCCATCCTTGTTATGAGATTCCCCTGGATATGCTATTGATGTTTCCATTAATTCCACCTCAATAGATTCCTGCATCAACTCAAAAATTGATTTGTTAAGAATATCAACTCTTAGACACAAATCATCAGAAGTTATAGGTTGTTGCATGCTCTTATGGATTTGAATTATGACTTCCTCATCCCCAACCCTTAGTGTTAATCTCCCCCCATGGACATCAATTAATGCTTTTACTGTAGCTAAGAAGGGCCTACCTAAGATTAAGGGGACTTTAGAATCTTTGTCCATGTCAAGAATAACAAAATCCACAGAAAATATGAATATATCAACTTTTACCAACACATCTTCAATGATGCCCCTAGGGTATTTGATAGAGCGATCCGCGAGTTGAATACTCATCCTAGTGGGCTATGGTTCTCCTAGGCCTAGTCTTTTAAATGTTTTATATGGTAGTAAATTAATGCTAGCACCTAGGTCAGCTAGTGTATTATAGACATGAAGAGTGCCAATTAGACATGGGATAGAGAAACTCCCTGGATCTTTTACTTTGTGGGGCAAACTTGAGTTGGCCTGCAAGATGGCTGAGCATTCTTCGTTGAGGACTACTGTAGACAATTCTTCAGCTGCTTTTTGTTGACAAGCATACTTTTGAGGAACTTGGCATATTTGGGCATGGGGATTAAAACTTCACTGAGGGGGATGTTTATGTGCAGTTGTTTAAATACCTCTAGGAATTTGTTGAACTGGGCGTCTTTTCGGGCCTTGTGTAGACGAGTAGGGTATGGTATGTTAGGCTAAAAAGTGGGTTTTTTGGGAGGTGGACAGGGGATAGCTGGGAGAATGTAACACCCCACCTTTTTACTTTTGATTGGTTACTATTTGTAATAAGATGAGAATTTGTACCAATGTCCAAAACAAAAGTTGATCGGTGTAATGAGACGAATATTTTATTGGAATAATATTTTGTTAGGACTGGATGTAATTATTGGATTGGTTCTACCCGTACCCTAAATTTTTGAAAAAAGGCTATCATTATTAACGAAATAAGAATTTAAGGGTACTCTAAAAAAAGAAATTGGTCAGTGCGGTGAAACGCATGTTTTGGTGTGAATTATGCTACCCGGGGTATCGGGGGCATTTTCATCATTTTGACCGCGCCCGCGACTATGACCACAAATTTGACCAAATAGAAAAAAAATTGAAGAATATAAGTGTTCCCAATGGATCTAGTAGAAGTTTTGGAGTGGAATGGTGAAATAAAATACTTTTCTGTTACGGACCCAACTTTGGTCATTTATGAAGAAAATAGGAAATCGCGGTTAAAAAATGGACGTGTGGCATTATGTGAATGGTGATGAAAATAAGTGTTAAAAGACCATTCGGGGAGTGAAATATTTGTGAGATTATTAATTTGCGAAAGCTTATTGAATAAGCTGAAGTATTATCCATTTAAATTAAATCCACCAATAGGAATTTAGTTTTAAAATGGATAGCCCACAATATAATTAATGTTGGTTGGCTTTGAGCACTAGAATGGTGGTGGAAAGGCTGTAAAATAGCAGAAATTTGTCCAAGAGAAAAATAAAAGGAAACAAAAGTTAGGGAAAAATAGGGAGAAAAAGAAAAAGGAGAGAGAAAGAAAAAAGTGTGTGTGATCTTGGTGTTCGTGGAGCAAAATCAAGGCAAGAGATCCTACAACCAAGGTAAAATCCTATGCTTTAAGAATTAAAGTTGTAAAATTTGTTACAGTGATCATTTTGATGTGAATTTTAACATAAAAACGTGACTTTCATATGTTGATTTCGGATCAAAGCTAGGGTTCGTGAGCTTTTGTGTATGAACTTTATATATGCTTGTATATGTGACGACTACCTAAGGGCCTTTGAATGATGTTTTGTGCGAGAAAGAATTGAATAATTATGGTAGTTTGAAGGCTTATGTTCAATTAAAGAGGTGATTATCAAAGTAGAGTAAAAATAGAATTTACTTGGTTGGAAAAATAAACTATATTAGCTTTTGATTTGAAAAGATGAATTTGTGTTGAATAAGTGTAGCTTTTGTGAGCTATTGGAAATCTAGAAAAATTAGAATTAAAGATAATTTGAAGGAAAATTGAATGAATTAATGGTTCTAATGTGTGGTCCGGCCGAACAGTTAAGTTCCGTTGGCCATTTATTGCTCGAACTACAACAAATATCATTTGAATTAATCAAAATTAAATGTTCAGCCAATTGAATGAATTCATTCAACTGACCAAAGTAGGACACGAGGTGCGTCGCTTAGATTTCTAAAACTCTATCTAAAGTTAGTGTTCTTTGTTTTTCCATGAAATGCTATGTTATATATCGTTATGGAAATCTTTGAAATATGTTTAAGGTTTACCTGAGCAAGACTCATTTTTATGCTATTTCGGGCTCGAATGAATTTCATGATTAGCTTGGAAACCTTAACGGATGATTAAAGTATGGTTTTGTGAATTTAGTCCTTTTTGTATTAAATGCATGGGATTTTCGAAAAATAGTAATTTTTGGAATCGGGTGTTAATAAATTGACTGAAATGCCCTTATTAGAACATTTTATGGAAATATGTTTGGGAAACTTTGAATTTAATCCTCTTTTGGGATTAAAATTCTAGATTTCTTGAACTGAGTTCCTTTTGAAATTGGATATTTGGAAAATGATCCAAATGTCCTTATTGGAATATTTTATGAAAATCTTTGAAATCAGGTATTTGGTAAATGACCGAAATGTCTTTATTAGAACTCTTGTGAGCACTTTTCAAATCGGGTAAGAGTAAAATAACCCGAATACTCTCAAAAAGTCTTTTGGAATCGGGTATGGGTAAAATGACCTGAATACCTTTGGAAATGACTTTTGTGATTGAGTACGGAAAAATAACCCGAATACTCTTGGAAATATGTTTTAATGTGTGAACAAAACTCTTTATCCCGTTTCAACATGATTTTGGAAATGATCTCACGTGATGAGATTGACTTTTAGAAAACGACTTTTGATCCCTGAAGTTGTTTTATTGGCCTGATGTGCCATGGAATAAATCGATTGGCTCTATGGAGCCTATGTAAATGATGATCTGACTTGCGAGTCAGTGTGATCAAATTCTAGAAAGTATTGTTTTGCCCCAAAAAAAATATTTTAATTTGAAAATCCTAAGAGATCAGATAACCCTTTGGCCTGATCAATCAGATGGGGTTGGAATTGTTAACGTTGAGCACTCAGCAAGGACATTGATCTTTGTACTAGCTCATGTTAGAGATAGACGACCCCAAGTAACCCGATCAGTTCTGGTGATTATCTTAATCCAAACAGGGTGACAGGATATTGAGATGCGTCATCATAGCTTGTCGTCTAGAGCCTGGCAATTGTCGTACCTTTTGTGCACTTTATGATTTAGGTTGTTCATGGGCTAGGCTAAACACCTAGTATTATTCTAACCTCTTACTATCTCGATGGTGATTAACGCTAGGATTGGGACCTCTGGCTTATGATAGCAAGTAAAAGATTTCCCAACGACGCATGGATCAAGTACTGGAAGCTGTGGTCTTAGTACGATGATACGTGCAAGTTGGTGTGCTTATCCGGTGACGCATGGATCGAGTACTGGACGCTACGGTCCCAATACGATGACACATGCAAGTTAGTGCACTTATCTGGAAATGCATGGTTGAGTGCTATAAGGCTAAGTCCCTGGCACATTAATATCGTGATGCTGAAGGCGAAACAAGTGGGCTTTGCATAGAGGCCGACCTTCTGTTAGAGAAGTGCCTGTCATTTGGAAATTTGGGGGTAATGTTTTGAAAGTGAAATAATGTTTTCCAAAAATGATTGAGTTCTGGATAAACTCTTCTTTAGATAGTTTTGGAATTATTTCCAGTGAATAATTGATATGTTATTCCACAAAAGTTTTATGTACCCTATTCTTTCATAAAGCACTAGCACACACGGGACTCACTAGGTGATTCATCACTCATACGTGTCTTTTAACTTACCTTTTGGAGGATCTAGAGATGAGCGGACCTACAAATAGAAAAACGATACCATAGAGTTGGCAGTGTAGCTTTCCTTTGATCATGTACTATATTCTATTATAGATAGAGATGTCATGTATGAAATTCTCTTATATATGTATATGTGTAGCCATCAGCGTGGGAGATTGTTAAGTCTGCACATGATATATATATTTACTCTATTGATTCCGTTATAAAGACCCCTTGTCCAGGAAAATGGACGGGGTGATACCCGATGTTGATATGCTTCCGTTTTTGCCTTTAGTAGGGGTGTTACAAGGTTGAAGATATTTAAGTCTTGAGAATTTAGTTTAATCCTGTTATTTCTTAATAGATGTATGAAACTTTTTTCTTTGTGAGATTTATATTAGTGGTGTGGTGAAGTATAAAGATGGTTTGTGTGCTAATTTTTGTGAAAATTTATCTAAACTAGGCCTTTAAGTAAATAAGATAAGTGAGGAGAAAAAAGGTCCAGGAAAGCAAAGCACATGTCTGTTGGCGAAAAACAATGTGTGAAGAAAAAACCATATTGAAAACAATATTTGAAAAAAAAATGAAAAGAAAAGAGTGAATGGGGGCTAATATAGTGAAATGGAGCGAAACACATTCACTTGAGGCTATAAATCTCGAGAAAAATAATTTTTGAGTTCAAAAGGAAAAAAAAATTGCTTGAGAAATCCTAGTTTGCTACCCAATTTGTAGTATCCTATACAAGTACAAAGTACTTGAACTTGAATTAGCATATATTCCTAACTGATATGATTTGTATTATTTATTTGTTTGGATTAAAGAAAGGAGTGCAATGCATTGAATAGTTATGAACTTGTTTAAACTAACTTCAATGGCCTTGCATATATTTAATCTAATGTATGAGTTTGCCTAAATCTTCTTGACCGAGTAGAAGTTAAGTTAGTTTTAATTGTGAAATGGAGAAAAGCTATCCACCATATTCTTTTTGAACATTCAATGTCTCATATCTTTTTAAAATATTGTTTTGCCCGAGGACATGAAAAAAGTTAAGTGTGTTAGGCGTGAAAATATCATATTTGACAAATTTTTACTTGGCTTTTGCATGATCTTTTGTATGATTTGGGATGTTTCTACTCATTTTATGTGTCTATGTGCTTTTAGGTTATGTTGGTGAAAATAAGTGAAACAATGGCTTAGAATGATGAATTTTGAGTTAGAGATGATTTCCTAATGATCTGGGAAGAGTTGGAAGGAGTTTAAAGCAATTTGAGGTGAGTAGAAGATGCTTGGGCTTGCAGAGTGGAGACACGAGCATGCAGAGTGAATGGATAGCTGTGCATAGCACATGCACGGCCAGTTGAATGGCCGTGCATCAGGGTGTGCATAACAAAGAAGCTTTGTTTTCTCCCAAAAGTTTGCATAATCAATTGAAATTGAAGTACTGCCATGTGCCCGGCCATAGGCACGGTTGTGCATGTGGTCACGTATAGTATAATGTGTGGTCGTGCATCATGACCGTGGCCCTTACAGAAAGAGTTTTGAAATTTTGCATGGCCGTGCATACATGTCGTGCAAGCCTTCTGAGGAGCTTTAGAACTCCCTAGATTGATTCAATAGCAGTTTAAACTTCCCAAATCTAACCAAGGATGGTTTAGGAGGCATATATAAAGGCAAAAGACGTTAATACTTCAATATACTTAAATATACAACACATATACTTCTCAAAAGCATCAAAGAAGGCTTCAAGTAGGAAGAGAAGGCAAGGAGACTTACGATTTTGGGCTTTCTACGTGTTATCTTTGAAACTTTCCTTTGTTCTTCCATGTTTCCAAATTATTTATTTCTTTAGTTTCTTTTCTATTCAAGACAATTTAATTCTTTCTTATTTTTAAGACTTATTTTGAGTATTGATTATGAGATTTTGAGATCATTTCAAGGAAACTCAATATTAAATATTTATGCTTTGATTAAGATTGTCTTTTGAGTATTTATGCAATTCTGGAATTTATTCTTATCAATTGTGTTAATTTCTCTTGTGTTTGGCCAACATAGTTGAGACGTCATAATTAAATAGCTAAGATAATTGATCTCTTGGCTGGTTTCTTTCCTTGGCAGTTGTGTTAAGTTTCTTATGCATGATCAACATACCTAATTTACATGATTGAGAAGATAAATTAATTAACCTTTGATTGATTTTTAAGTAGCATATATTTCTAGTTGGATTTCGAGGCTAACATACTTAACTAGTTATATGGGATTGTGTAATGATCAGTTGCATGTTTTTTAGACTAATTGAGTATGTACTTTGATATTGATGATACTTTTATGTGCTTATCAATTTTGTAATTAGTATATTACAATTGATTAATTGAAGTATTAATGTCTTTAAGAAATGGTTAATCATATTGGAGTAGATTGAGAGCAAGGTTAGGGATTTTAACTTATAGGCTAACTAAAGGTTAGTCCAATTTGGCAAAGGTAGGGAAGTTAAGTCAGTAAGACAGGTTCCTAAAACCAATTGCTCAAGATAATCTAATCTATGATCGGTTTCCTAATTTAATCTCAAAGCATGTTCATAAAACATGTTGGATTTCTAATTGGCTTGGATTTATTTTCTTAATTTTAGTAGTCACTTATGTCATGCAAGTTTTAGTTTAGGTAGTTTCCTAATTGTCCCCCCCCCCCTCCCATTTACTTATTGTTAATTAATCATAATAATTCATTTAAGCTAATTATTCAAGAGTTGTTCATAAGGTTAAAATAAGGAGTAAATATAAGAGTATACTTCTCTTGAGTTTCTTATGGGTTCAACACCCTACTCACAACTATACTATGCTATATCTTAGGTAGAAGAGTTTATAAATTTCTTTTTGTTGGGTGCATGAAGAATACATTTAAACGACCCTATTTTGAATGTCATGATTCTCCTACAGTACCATACGCACTCAAATGTTGAAAAAAAACATTTGTGTGTCTAAAGGGATGTTAGAGAATGAGGTTTACGTGTTTTTCTTTACTAAGAAAAATTGTTTTCATGAACATTACATTTTTCAAAAACCTCACATCTTTTTACATTCATCATTCCTACATTTTGCATTGAGCATTAATTTGTTTTACAAAGAATGATGAGAAAGCATGATGAGTGGAAGGAGTATACATGTGACTTGGTTTTACAATGATTTTATTTAGATCTTGGTTTGTTTTGTTTTCATAGGTGATCTTTAGTTGTTAAGTGTTTCTTTCCCTTAATATTAAAGAGACTATGTCCCATCTTAAGTGTGGGGAACACTACAAAAAAAAGTTCTATATACGGCACTAGCATTTACGACGGTCTTATAGCCATCGCAAATGTTGGTTATATATGACAGACCGTCGTATATAACTATTAAAAATGATGATTTTCAGACCGTTGCATTTAATCTAATTTTTGCGACAGACCGTCGTATATAATACAACAAACGTGACGACCAGTTGTAAAAAGTTATTTTATATGACAGTTTTGAGGCCATCGTAAATATATGATTATATACGACAGTCTTACATTTATTTACGATGGTTTTGTGAGTGTTTGTCACAAAAGGTTATTATATACGACGGTCTGGTGGCCGTCGTAAATGTAATGGTATATACGATGGTTTTGTTGTTATTTACGATGGTTTTTGGCCGTCGTAAAAAATACATTATTTATGACTGTTCTTTTACACTCAAATTCCCTCAAAAGTCAAACTCCGATTACCTAAAATATGGTTATAATGCATTTTTTAATAATTTTAACAAATCTAACGTTTGGATCGTTAATGTAATAGCCAATCTTTAAAAATGCATTAGGTTTGCGCATTTTTATAGAGATTTTTCTAGATTATACAGCAAAATATATCCGATTACTTTTAAATTTTGTCATAACGCTTTTTTTTTTTTTAGCAATTTTAACAAATCTAATGGTTGGATTGTTAATTTAATATGCATATCTTTGTAAATGTGTTAAGTTTTGGTCATTTTTATAGAGATTTTTCAAGATTATGTGGTAAAATATATCCAATTACCTTCAAATTTGGTCATAATACTTTTTTTAAGTAATTTTAACAAATCTAATAGTTAGATCGTTAATTTAATATGCCTATCTTTGAAAATGTGTCAGGTTTTGGGAAGTTTTATAGAGATTTTGCTATATTACGCGGCAAAATATATCCAATTACCCTTAAATTTAATCATAATAATTATTTTTTTTGGGTAATTTTAACAAATTTAACGGTTAGATCATTAATTTGATATGCCTGTCTTTATAAATGAATTAGGCTTTGGGCATTTTAATAGAGATTTTGCTAGATCAAGTGGCAAAATATATCCGATTACCTTCAAATTTGGTTCTATTACTTTTTCTAGAACTTTTAACAAATCTAATGGTTGGACTATTAATTTGATATACCTATCTTTATAAATACGTTAGGTTTTGGGCATTTGATGCGTTAATTTTGGGTGCATAAAATCATCAATTTTAAATTCATCCCTTAGTCAAGTTTTAATTAAAACATTAATCCCAAAATATACATGTGAGCAAGTATACTCATTGCAAGCATAGTATAAAGAATTAACGAGTATCGATCCTCAAATGAACAAATGTACACTAATTACTTTTCATTCATTGTTTAACCGACCCAAATAGAGTGAGAAAATAATAAAAAAAAATACAGAAATATATAAAACTCAAGGATGTAGGAATATGCAATTTAGACAATTATTCTAAAAGACATGATAACGAACCAACTAGCAATTCTCTCAATTAATTATTATCTTAGCATCATGAAGGAATACAATATAAAATTTAATCGTTTCACAAGTCATGACTCTACTTAGATAAATCCCACATCGTTTCCCAATCCATGGAATCCTATATTTTCATCAAATTAATAGATTTTCCAATCAAGCTAATATAACCAAAACATGCATTAGGCTCAATTCCTTATAAACATGAAATTAGCTAATAACCATTTGCTCGTGGTGAAATCAACTAATCTTTGATCACTTAATCCTATAATCTTAACTTCGTCACTCAAGACCATCAAGATTAGACAAATACGAAATCAATGTAATGAAACTCCTAACATCATCATTTCACGTCAATTAGAAGAACTCGCATCAATAACCAATGACATCAAGTAATCAAACACCAAAGGTGATAATTAATTAATCAAAGAACTAAATTAACACAACATCATGAATCCCAAAATAATGTTAAATTAAAATCAAAATATGGAATACAACATTGCTAAAGGAAAAGAAGACAAATAGAAAAGAACACTCATAGATAAGCCTCTTTCTTGTTCCTTGAATACTCTCTTGAACAATTCTTCTTGATTTGGGTGAACTTCTCCTTCATTGAGAGATTCGGAATTTCTCCTCCTTAATTCACCTCTCTCTCTCTCTCTCTCTCTCTCTCTCTCTCTCTCTCTCTCTCGTATATCTCTAACTCTTGTGTTTTCTTGCGCTTTTATAGGCTTCTTGGATGCCAATTTCTTAGCTGAGTAAGTCTTGGCTGAGTAGGACTAGGAAAATACAAAAATCACTGGATAAGCCCTAATTTCGTGCACAGAATATTCGCCTCCAGAGCGTACCTAGTGCCGGATACCTTTGACCCGCTTGACGCCAAGTGCACTCTGTTCTTTCCCTATTTTTGCTTTATTTTTGCCTGTTTCTCCTTGGCAGACAGAATGGACCGGGCACTAGGTGCACTTGCCAGACCTGGCACTAGGTCTGTTCTGGAATTCCCGTGAAGCTTGCTCAATTTCTTCTGCTGGAGCAAAATGGATCCGGCACATTGTCCATTAGCTGGGCCTAGCACCAGGTCTATTCTGGATGTATGCACTTTCTGGTCGATTTTAACTCGAATCTGCACAAATTTGCCAAAAACACTTTTTATAAGTAAAATATCAAATAGGAAGGAATATGCCTTGTTATTAGAACAAATGCATCTTAAAACAACCTCAAATAACTATAAAAATAATGAATATTTTAACCCCTATCACATACTCCCACACTTAAACATTTGCTTGTCCTCAAGCAAAATTATCAAGAGAGCACAAATTCTTTCTTCTTCAAAAATTTCTTCACCATAGCAAATATTATGTCTTCCCTTCAAACTCTAGATACAACTCTTGTCATTCACACCCTTTTGAAAATAATACAAATTTTAAAACATTGGACAATACATTACAAAACTATTGAAGTCAAATTAATCAAGTGTATACCTTAGTCTAACAAAATTATTCCATTCTTCAAGTAAAAATATAGATAATATGAATCACATAAGTCAAGCCGTCTACCAACTCAAGCATTATAGATCCAAAAACTGCAAAACTTAAGTCATGATGTGAGGAAAGCACTCCAAAATTTTTTTCTCTCAATTTTTTTAATGACGTAGGGAATTAATAGCCTCAAGTGTATGGATTTCTCTTCACACACCGTATTAGCCTCTTTTACAGTCATCACTCATCATTTTTCTTTCCACTAATTCTTTCTTTCTTTTTTTGCTCTTCCTTGCCTTTTAGCCTTCGAGATAGCCTCAAGAGAGAGCACCGCATTCACTTGCTACTTCTCCCCATATTGACTCCCTTTTCAGCTAAAGGTCTTCAACGATAATAAATAAGAGCATTTTTTTCACTTCTCACATAACAATGATTTCATTTCTACTCATTATTGTTTTTTTTTTCTCAACTCTTTTTTCGTCACACAATTCTCCACAATCTTTCTTGTCAACTCATATTCCTCATCATAACTCCAAGATAAGCAAAATTTAAACTCATAATACAAAAGTTAGCTAATAAACTCTTGTCATATTCCTCATATTCTCCATATTTCAACTAGATGAGTCAAACAACATTCACACATCAATGCATAAACAAGATTAATCAAAATTCTCAAGTCTTGTAAAATATCTTATCTAAGAAAACCAATTTCATCAAAATCCATCTAATAAATGACAAAACTCAAATCCAAGTAAGAAAAAGAATTACAACCTTACTTAACAATGAAAACCACTGAAATTTTGAAAAAATTTCACAAAAATGATACGAAAAAGTACTTTTTCAACCTTGTTCTCCCCCACACTTAAACTAGACATTGTTCTCAATGGCCAAAGATATAACAATGAAAGCAAAGCCAAGAAGAACAAAATAAATAAAGTGGAAGAATAGAGAAAAAAAAAAATACTTCCATTGCGAATCAGCTCCAAAAGTTCCAAACTTTTAAATCTTCAACTGTTCAAAACTTTCAAGAAACTTGCAACAAAGTTATTTTTCAATCAAAATCTTTTAAACCAAAATTTTCCCAAGTAGCTCAATACTAAGAAAACACCAAGATAATAAACTTGGACAAAAAATATTACCAAACCACTCCCCACACTTAAATTGGACAATGTTCTTATTGGCAAAAAAAAAAAAAAAAACAAGAAAGCATCTCCAAAGGGACCAAAAATAATAAAATGGTAGAAATTTTAAGCAATACTTCCCAAGTGTAATATAGTGCCAATAGATATCAAAACTGGAAATAGAGAGAAGCTCCAAAATACACGTATTCATAAACTATCTAAATACAAAAGTCAGTGGTATTTACAATATAACATGAAGTAAGCTAGTTAATCAAGACACAAAATATTACAAGCAACAAGATAGAACACCAACTTACACAAAGAACATATATACACATTTTCATATAGACATACGGATATATAAACATATAAATATGGTTAAATTAATAAAATCTAAGATTTCATGATATTGTTCCCCAGCAACGGCGCCAAATATTTGATGTGTTAATTTTGGATGCATAAAATCATCAATTTTAAATCCATCCCTCAGTTAAGTTTTAATTAAAATATTAATTCCAAAATACACATGTAAGCAAGTATACTCATCACAAGCATAGTATGTGGAGTTAACGAGTATTGATCCTCAAAGAAACAAGTACACACTAATCACTTTTTATTCATTATTTAACAGACCCAAATAAAATGAGAAAATGATAAAAAGAAAAATAAAGAAATATATACAACTCAAGGATGTAGGAATATGCAATTTAGACAATTATTCTAAAAGACATGATAACAAACCAATTAGCAATCCACTCAATTAATTATTATCTTGGCATCATAAATGAATATAAAGTAAAATTTAATCACTTCACAAGTCATTATTCTATTTAGATAAATCCCACTTCATTTCCCAATCCATGGAATCCTATATCTTGATCAAATTAACAGATTTGCCAATCAAGCTAAAATAACCAAAACATGCATTAAGCTCAATTCCTTATAAATATGAAATTAACTAATAACCCTTTGCTTGAGGTGAAATCAACTAATCTTTGATCACTTAGTCCTATAATCTTAACTTCGTTGCTCAAGTCCATCAAGATTAGACAAATACGAAATCAATGCACTGAAACTCCTAACATCATCGTTTCAAGTCAATTAGAAAAACTCGCATCAATAGCCAATGATATCGAGTAATCAAACACCAAAGTTGATAATTAATTAATTAAAGAACTAAATTAACACAACATCATGAATCCCAAAATAATGTTAAATTACAATCAAAGCATTGAATACATCATTGCTAAAGGAAAAGAAGACAGAGAAAAGAAAGCGGGCATAGACAAGTCTCTTTCTTCTTCCTTGAAGACTCTCTTGAACAATCCTCCTTGATTTAAGTGAACTTCTCCTTCAATGAGAGATTCAGAATTTATCCTCTTTAATTCACCTTTCTCTCTAATGTGTATCTCTAACCCTTGTGTTTTCTTATACTTTTATAAGCTTTTTGTATGCCAATTTTGTGCCTGAGGAAGTCTTGGCCAAGTAGGACTAGAAAAATACCAAAATCATTGGATAAGCTGAAATTCAGAATACAGAATATTCGCCTCCAGAGCGTGCCTGGCACCGGGTACCTTCAACCCACCTAGCGCCAGGTGTACTATGTTCTTTCCCTATTTTGCTTTGTTTTTGGTCGTTTCTCCTTGGCAGACGACTGGACCCGACGCCAGGTGCACTTGCCAGACTTGGCGTTAAGTCTGTTCTGGAATTCCCCTAAAGCTTGCTCAATTTCTTCTGTTGGAGCATAATAGACCTGGCACTTGGTCCATTAATTGGGCTTGGCGCTAGGTAGTTGTGTGCACTTTGTACTCAATTTTAATTCAAATCTGCACAAATTTGCCAAAAACAATTTTTACAAATAAAATGTCAAATAAGCAAGAATTATTTCAACAAACACATCTTAAAATAATCTCAAATAACTAGGAAAAGAATGGTTATTTTAGCCCCTATCTACATTTTTACAAAGATTTTGCTAGATTATGTGGAAAATATATCATATTACCTACAAATCTAGACATAATACCTTTTTTAGAAATTGTAACAAATCTAACGGTTAGATTGTTAATTTGATACCCCTATATTTGTAAACGGGTTTGGTTTTAAGCTCTTATATTGATATTATATTAGATTATGTGGTAAAATATATTCGATTACATTCAAATTTGGTTCTAATATATTTTTTTAGTAATTTTAATAAATTCAACAATTAGATCGTTAGTTATATATACATACACACACACACACACACACACACACACACACACAGATATATGTGTGTGTGTGTACAAGACTGCAAATTTCAAAATCAAAACAGGTTCTCTCTCTATAACCATCATGTACCGTATTTTATATAAGGCTATGACTTCTGCTTTCAATACCGGTGCAATGAGAATGTCCCACAAGGGTGAAATAGTTCTCTTCCAAATAGGTTTGTAAAAATCTCATCTTTCCATCCCAAAACCTATCTCATGGAATCAAGTTAGTCTTCCTTCTAACTGGTTATTCAATGATGCAGCTCATTCTATGAAACTAGAAAATACACTGTGTCAGACATCAAACAATTCACTTGTTGATTTATGGAAATAGCTTTCCAAAGATCTCTCAGTCAAAGGTTTTCATATCCTTAATTTCATGCATCTTCATCAGGCGTTCAACCTCCTAGACATTCGGTATCTTCTGTAGCTACTCATCTACAAGGTATCAATCTAGGGTTGGAGTAGCTATGGATTTTTGCTATAAAAATCCTATTTGTTGACTGTCGGAGGGAAAGAGATATTTTGGATTGCTCTTAAACCAATTTTTGATGGAGGGAATATATGTATTTTGTGTATTCCAGTCCTTCCACCATTTGCAGTGACCTTGGAGGGCAAGATATGGGAGACCTTGCTGATCAGGATCTTTTGTATGTGCAAACTTTTGGGAATAAATCCAGGCAAGCTTGAATATGCTGAAGAATTGGAGCAGCAAGAGAACTGCTGGTTGTTGGTTATAAAACCTACTTTTGAAATATTTAAATCCTTCTTTGACAGGGTCAGGAAGGATATTTTTAGTCGGGCCATAACAGGGCCACCATTGGTTGACAAACCAATTAGGAAAGATTAATTGGGCAGGTTTCTTTTTGTTGAAATAAAGAAACTAAGAGTGATTTTAAAATTGGTTTAGGAAGGTAAAGGAATTCAGCCAGGCATGTTGATAATCCCAATAATTATAGACTATTGGGTCAAATGGCTGGGAGAATTTTTTAAATGTATTTAACGTGGCTTTCTACACAGAAGGAGTATAGACTAAATGTATTTGTACTGAGGTGTTGGTAACATATGTTTCAGTCTTTTTTGTCTTTGCGAGAGTGAAAGGATACACTCACTGTATCTACAAGTATGAACTCATAGTATTTTTAGGTGAATTTTGGAGACTGGTGGAGAAAGTTGACATCCAGACCAAACAGGTGTTGGGCTGCCTTTTGTGGGTTTGGACTCTAAAATTTAAGTTCCATTTGGAGTAGTTTATATACTTCAGAAGTTTTAATATATGTAGGTTCTTCGGTCAAAGAGAACCCGTAAGAAATAGGTTTAGACTTGGAAGAAAGAGCCTATTTGGATGTCGACTACATCGTGCATGTGCTTACATTTTTGGAACTCTGGGTTCTTCTGGCTGTGGGGTTAGTGGCCACCACATTTTTTTGAAAGAGGTGTGGGGTGATGAACCAACACATTTTAGGAGTCAGAAGAAATTACCTAACTGGGAGAGTATCCCATTAATCTGGACCAATTTTCAAAATTGGATGGATAAAAAGATTGGGTTTAGGTATGCTGTAGATCTTCTGATTCTACAATATCGGCCCAACTTACTTGTGGCAACTTTATTAGGGAGAGAGGCTCCTGTATTTTAGTATGCTAGTTCATAGCTGGTAGAGATATGCTCATGGCCTAATCTTTTTGTGAGGTCAATTTTAGTCTACCAGAGGAGGATGAGGATTCACTGGAATCCTATTTTGAGGCCTGTTGTACTACAGGGGGTGCTGGAAGGGCTAGAAGCTGATTAAGCTTCAATTTTATTTTCTTGGGAGGCATGACTATATTTCGGCAGAAATTCCCAAGTTAAAAAATTAGAAATAGAGTTTGAAGACCCTTTGATATATTCTATATCAAAATCAAAGATAGATAAAATAGCTTGCCACCTAGTAAATATCTGTTTAGAAGTAAGATTTTTTTCGTCTTTTTGTAACATATTTTGTAGCTTTGCAATCAATGTGAAGTAAAAATTTATGATTTAATAAATTAGCTTGAAACTTGGAAATGCATAAAGCAATTGCCAAAATTTCCTTTTTAGTAGTAGGAAAATTCTGTTTAGAATTATTCTAATATTTTGATGCAAAATTCACAATATGCTCTTTGCCATGTTTGACTTGTTTGAGGATGCCACTATAACCAATATGAGAGGCAACAATGTCAATAATTTTTGGGCAAATAGATCAAGAATAGATAAATAGGGAAGTTGTTTAACTCTGGACTTGACTTGTCCGATAATTGAAGTATGCACATATGTCCATATAGGAGGAGGTTATTTGAGTCTGTCATGCAAATGTTTGATAAGGTTCCTCAATCCTAAAATAAACTCAGAAATATAGTTTAAATAATGTAAAAATCTTTGAAGTTGAATCCAATCAAGAATTTGATTAGGAAATTTATCAACAAATTGAATAGATCTTTTGATTAGAACTATTGTTCCTTGCTGAATGTTATGTCTAAGAAATTGGACACTTGTTTGAAATAGACTAAATTTTAATTTTGAAAGTACTAAGCTATTATGCTTAGCAGTAAAGAAGAAGGTGTTTAAATGTTTAAAATATTGTTCTAAATTTTGAGAAAAGATTAGACCATCATCAATATAAACAATAATAATTTGAGAAAAAAGGATTAAAATTTTCATTCATAATTCTCTGGAATTCTGAAGGAGTGTTTTTTAATCCAAATGGCATGACATTCCATTCATAGTAGTCAAATAGACCTGTAAAAGCCATTTCGTATCAATCTCTTGGATCAATTTGAGTACTCCTTCCGTATAAGAAAAATCTGTACCGAGTACTTCTTTAAGTTCCTCAACTTCTTCTACTCCACTCTTTAAACCTTATGAGATTCCTCTCTAGTATAGGAAAGAGCTCAGTAAAAAGACTTCAAAGTTCTAAGGTTGGATCCCCAATTCTCCCTCAGTTAGAATTCCTTCTAACTTTCAAATTATATGTATTTTAGTTTCAATTTGTAATATTATTTGTCTGTAATACATATATTTCAAATATCTTTGTTTATTGTTAGCTGAACCATCTTTCTTTATTGCCTTGCTTATTTACTACTTTATACTTTGTGTGCATTCCATATGCGACCTTACTCCCTCTATTAATTCCCCGTATCTCATTTCCTTTTTCGGTACTAGCTTCCCTCGCCTTGAAGAGACAAGAATTTATTCTCAATGGCCTTTACCATTGCAAAAACTTCATAGGTAACCCATGAATTTTCAAAGAAAAATCTACTAAAATACTCAACAATCACAAATGTAAAACCTTGTCTGAATTGAGATGGCATAAGAATACCTTCCATACTAGAATCTATGCTAGAACAAATGAAAATAGCTAATATTGGAAAGAAAAATTCCTAGATGGCCTTCCTAAATCTCTCCGTGGCTTAGTTCATGAAGAACTTAATAGTAACTATGTCATTCGAACAGTCTATAGACAATTGGAAAATCTGTGTATAGTAATTTTTGCTGATGTCAGATTTTTGCTGATGTCATACATGATGTCATGGTCTGATTACTATTTAAAATAGTAATCTTCGTCTTCTTCATCATCACCGGGTTCTCATAGGGATGTTTCCGAGGATTGTCTCTGGGTGGCAGGTGATTCTGCTTTCATTTGGTGCAGTAATTTTTCCATTGGCGAAAGGAAGTCTTCTTTAAGGAAGATGCTACTAGGGTTGTAGCAACTATGGATTTCTGCTATCAAAATCTTGTTTGTTGACTGTCGGAGAGAGACAGGTATTTTGGATTTATCTTAAACCACTTTTTGATGGAGGGAATATGTGTATTCTGTACATTCAAGACCTTCCACCATTTGCAGTGAGCTTAGACAGTCAGATATGGGAGACTTTGCTGATTAGGATCTTTTGCATATGCAAACTTTAGTGGTAGCCCTATTATGGCCCGACTGAAAACATCCTTCCTGACCCTATCAAACAATGATTATTGGTTCTTCTAGATCAAAGTGATTAGAAGAGGACGAAGAAGAGATATCCTCTTCCTAAATTTGATTGAAATGTTGTTCAAATTCATCATCAGCTTGAACAAAATCGGATTCAAAAAGAAGGAATTCTGGATTTTGTCAAGAACATCGTCATTCAAAGAGAGTTCATGAATCATTTTAGAGAATATGCAATATCTGTCAATATAACCAGGCTTGTTAAATTTGAAACAGGAAACTATTTTTCATTTCGAAGGCTGAGACTTGACCTTAGCAGTCTTGGTTTTGTGTGGAGCAAGAAGTGCAGGCCGCTTGGCATATCTGTACTACTTCCTATGGTAGGAAGGTTTGGAAGACACTTAGTGTTTGGACTTATGGCGCCTATGTGGTTTGGCACTATAGGAAGGTAGACCAAATTGTTCACAGAAGATGCCAAAGATGATATGCTTTGTCCAAAGAACATTCAAAATCTTTATGAACAAAATAATTATACAAATAAATATTTACAAACTATTGGCAAATATTTGATTTCAAAACCAAGTACTCCTTCCGTACAAGAAAAATCTGTACCCAGTACTTCTTCAAGTTCCGCAACTTCTTCTACTCCACTCTTCAAACCTTAAGAGATTCCTCATTCTTCTTTAGATGCCCTACCTTTCCGCCTAGGCAGAACTCTTCATTGGAAGAATCCTTAAAAACTCTATTATCCTAGATCTACTTATCTATATGTTGCTTTAGAAGAAAGTCCAAACATCCTGCAAAATTGTTATAATGCCAATAATATCTATGAATGGAACATAGATGGCCAGTCGGAGTATAACATGATGTATAAACTCTAGCAAATGACTATGTTAACCACTGCCTATAGGACTACCCACAATTGTTCTGACCAATTAGCTACCAATATTATTGTTGTAGGCTTTACAAGTCAACTCAAAGGCCGGTAGGATGAATACCTTAAAGAGGAAGATAGACATAACATATTCCATGCTGTCAAAACCAACCCTGAAGGTCAGCCAATTATTTAGGATGGAAATCCTAACTCGGATGCTGTCTCAACCCTTATCTTTACCATTGCAAAAATCTTCATAGGTAACCCAGGAATTTTCAGAGAAAAATCTACAGAAACACTCAACAATCTCAAATGCAAAACCCTGTCTAACTTTGTATGGTATAAGGATACCTTCCTTACTAGAATCTATGCCAGAACAAATGGAAATAGCTAATATTGGATTGCAAAATTCTATATATATATATGTATCTATACATATACATATACATATGTATATATACACATTTATGTATATATATATACATAGTATCATACTATGTATATATATACATATATATATAGTATCACATACTTACATGTATTTTAGTAGTATATATACATAAGTATATGTATGTGATATTTATAGGTATATTATATATATATATATATATATATATATATATGATTTCCTTCAAATTTGATCATAATACTTTTTTTAGCAATTTTTTTCAAATATGATGGATGGATTGTTAATTTAATACACATATCTTTGTAAATGTGTACGATTTTGGCTATTTTTATTAAAATTTTGCTAGCTTATGTAGCAAAATTTATCCAATTACCTTCAAATTTGATCATAATATTTTTTAAAATAATTTTAACAAATTTAACAGTTAGATCGTGAAATTGATACACACACACGCATACATGTATCTAGTATGTATGTATATATATATATATATATATATATACATACATACTAGATACATGTATGTGTGTGTATGTGTGTGTGCATATATTTATTTATATATGTATATCTATATATATGTATTTTGTATGTATATGGTGTTTGTGTGTAAATATGTAAATGTGTGTGTGTGTGTGTGTGTATTTATAATATATATATATATATATATAGGAATATATGTGGCTTTTATATATATGTATATATATGTACGAATATATATGTATATGAATGTATACATATAGATTTGTACACATATATACATATCTATAAAAACCACATATATACATATATGTGTGATATATATGTATATATATGTACGAATATATATGTATATGAATGTATACATACAGATTTTACACATATATACATATCTATAAAAACCACATATATACATATATGTGTGTGTCTATATATATATATATATATATATTTGTTTATTTATTTATTTATACACACTTATATTTATATATGTGGTTTTTATAAACATGTATATATGTGTACGAATCTATATGTATACATTCGTACACATATATATGTATATACATATATACATATAAACATGTATATATATGTATATATAGATATAATATGCATATATATATATGTATACATATATATGCATATGAATGTATGTAGTATTTATATAGGGTGTATGTATATATGTATGTATATATATATATATATATATACCTAGGTTTATTTAGATATATAGATATATTGTGTGTAGTCTGTATATATAGTATGTGGTATGTATATTTGTGTGTGTGTGTGTGTGTGTGTGTATTCTAATCGATTTATATGTATAAAATCATTTAATAAAAATTATGATATTATTAACTGTATGTAAACCTTTAAAATTATGTAAATGTACAAAATAATTTATTACATTGTGTAATGTTGTTTTATACTATTTTTTTATAGTATTAATTTTTAAAAATTCTATTAAAAAATATTGGCTATAGTTTAAATAAAAAAATAATTATACCAAATGAGAAGCTTGGCCTAGCGGTTTTGGCACAAAGCCTTCATACACACGGTTACTGGTTCGACTCCTTGTTGCGGCCCAAATTAATTAGAAGCTACGATCAGGTGCGGTTGGTTCACATGGACTATGGCTTGAAAGAGAGCTTGGATCCAATGCAGTTGGCCCAAAGAATTCTAGTGGTCCACAAAAAATTATTAATTTTTTTATTGTTGTGGTTTTATTATATACGGCAGTTCTAGGATCATCGTATTTGTTAATTTATTAATTTATTAATTTTAATTTTTATGGTTTTATTATATACAACATTCCTTTGGCCATCGTATATGAAAAACCTTAGGGGGTAAATAAGGTTTTTGGCAAATTTTAAAAACACCTTTTAGAAAAAGATCTAATTTTCGAAATGCCCCTTTTATTTTACAATCGAGGTGTTTGCAAGTTGTGCAAAGAAGAGTTGTGTGCAGCCTTAAGAAGTCATCTAGGAACTTAAGGATATGAGACAAGAGATGTGCAATTAATACAAGAATACAGATGGGTTGGTAAGAATCATAAAGATTTCTTTTAAATGATTGAAAGCTTTGTGCAAAGAGATTTGCAAGCTGTCAGAAATAAATGCAAGGAAGATGAACAAGAGATTTATAGTAGTTTGATCCTTAAAGATCTATGTCTACTACCTTAAGCTCACACTTAAGGATTTCAAATCAAATCTCTATAAACTTAGTCATTTCAATAGTATCTGTCTACACCAATTATACAAGAGGATCACCAAACTTGGTTTTACCAAAACCTCTTAACCAACTACAAATCAAGGCTCACCCCAAATGGATTTTACACCACAACCTTGATATTAGAAAAGGATTGTAGGAATAAAATAGAGATAGCTCACACTTTGAGCAAATGTGCAAACAAATGAGCATCAACAACTTTTATCTTTTGAAGTAATTTGATTTCTATTTGAAGCACTAATAAAAAGGAAAATTTTTATATTCTAAAGTGTAAGAGTATTTTTGATAGAGATAGTACAAAAATCTATTTTAAAATTGACTTTTGAAAGCTTTTATAGAAGCAAAAAGTAAGATACCATTGGCTAGAAATGGCTAGTTTCTCGCTATCAGATTTTCCAGAGTTTTGAACTCAAGAATCAAACGAGGGTGCATCCAAAAGGTGAATCCAAAATGACACTTTTCTAGGTAGAAACATTTTGACACTGTTCACAGAGTTTTGGATGAAGCTTTTGGATGTAGAACCATCTAAACTATCCAATCTAAAATTCTGAAGACTTAAGACTTTGAAATCTTTTTGTTTAAGTGCTTCAAGGCAGAAATAAATTAAATCATAAGGTAAAGAGACATAGAAATTTTACAAGTAATACCTTAGCAATGATTCCTAGTCTAAAGTTCTTTCATAAGGACTTCTTGGTATGCAATCTCTTAGGCTTGTCTTCTTCTTGATCACCTATTCTTAGATTCTATTACTCGAGAGTTGCTTAGCAATCTCATTTGTACACCTTGAAAGAACTGAGGTCAAACATGTCCTATTACATGTAGATCACACAAGTTAGTCCTCATGAATGTTTGTCATAAGTCAAAACAAAGAAGAATGCCCTTAGGGCTAACATTCTCCTCCTTTTTAAGTGATGACAAACTTAATGGGATTGTAATATAAAAATAATGATATGTACAGTACATACATGTTAGAACGAGAGAAACAAGAATATTTTTAATAAAAAAGCATTCTCTCATTATATAGGACTCAACAAGTATTTATGAGATTAAGATAAGAAAATTTAAGCATATACTAACAAACATAGCACATAAGCCTATGGCCCAACCAACCTCCTTATCCTCCTTCCTTCCATCACAGGATTATTCTATAAGAGAATAGCCACATATAGTAGTCACACAAAAAAAATGTATAGATATGTACACAAGAAGGTATAAAATATAAATCATATGATGTACTGCTTCCCCTTAATATGTGCATGGATGAACATAAGATATAAAGCCATGAAATGTGTTTTGAGAGTAAGACTGGATTCAAAAATTTGGACCAACAAATGTGTATCCAAAATGGGATAAAATTAGACAGAAGCTAGCCTTTTAGAACTCATTTTTTTACTTTTGGAGTGAAGAAATTTAGTCCAAAACTCCCCCTGTGCATGTGCCGGGTAAAAAAAAAAAAAGAAATTTCACAAAGATGGATTAGAGGTTTTTAACCCAGCCTAGTTTTCTTAAGATATTTCAGACACAAGAAATTTTCTGAGGGACCAAAAATCATAAGCATAAATATCCTCATCATCTAAATTTTTAAAAGAGTGCATGTCACAGCCATAGTTAAAGCAAATCATTTAACCAACCAAATCTTAATTAGTTCGAATGCATAATAGACTTATACACACACTTTAATATCCTTATAAAAATAAAATAACATCTCAACACAATCTCCATCAAATCACCATTACATCATCCAATTCTTCATTTGTACCATAAACAATCATAACCAACATATAGCCTTAATATATTCATAATTCACAAACCATATTTATAAGGGAAAAAACCAGTGAACATAATCACTATCACAAGTCAATAAACCATTCAATCACAATCCATTTTTCTCCCCCTTTATCATCAATCAAAAGGTGAAAAGGATTGAACAAAGAGATTAAACAAAAACTTAAGGACAAGAGCAGATATATATTAGTCGATAGATCAGTAGGGGATAAATGCAGAAATAAATTGTTTAAGTATTAGTGCAGAAATTATAGAATGGATTTTCAATGGGAAAGCAGCAAAAAGGTGTTCAATCATTGAAGTCTTGTAAGTAGCCCACAGAAGTGGTCAGTCAGGAAGTGTGAATTGTTGTTAACTTAGTTCTAGCACCCATTTTGGATTGCTGGCCAAAAATGAGACTGGAATTCCTCTTGACCACCATATGTTTCTGTCGTTTACCAGATGAGCTACCAGCTATGGCTGGTTTGGGAGCAGGGACTGCAGTAGGGGTAGGTGGTGATAACTCTTCCTTACACACGGGTATTGGCCTTCCTTTTTCATTGTCCTCAGGTATCTACTATTGGCCAAGGTCTTTATTTTTCAATTTCTCTTCAATCTGGGTGGCTTTCATTTATTCATCCTTCTTCTCATTTTCCTTCACAGCATCTTGTTCAATGTCATTTGCTTCCCCTTGGGCAGTTTGTTCTTCAATCACCTGTTCTTGAGTGGTATTGATTTATCAGGAATGGTTTCAGCCTTTTTATCCTTCTCTTCTACAATAGTTAGCGTGTACCCAAAATTCTAGAAATCTGAGCTGAGGCTGTCTACCTTAACACCCAACAAATTTATGGCTTCTAGAATGCACTGATTGATGCTAGTGTCATGAGTTTTTCTGTTTTTCCTTACTAGAGGACTCTTATTAAGTTTCTATCTCAGCCTTTCTTTTTGCTCCTTCAGGTTGAGCAGTCTTGCCTTCGGCCTTAATTTTTAATAGTCTTTCCTGTTCATTTTCAAAAGCATCTCTGAGTAGCTTCCAGTTATTATCCATTCGCACATATCCCATTTTCTCAAAAGACTCAAAGTTGTAAACATTCATCTTTGTAGAAGCAGGGGTGATCGAACTCAGATCAACACTGAAATATTTGAACACTTTGGTTAATAAATTTCCATAGGGTAGGGCTTTGCATGAAGTGTTCCTTATTTCCATCGTCAATTTCGCAGCAAGAAATCAAAAGCTTGGAACCAACATTATTACCATCTCCATAATATTTATATAAGTTTTTTGACCAAAGCTTGAAACCACCAAAGTTGAAACCATATGGTGCAAAATTCTACCAGGTCCATTTAACCACATAGTCTTTGTGAGACCCCAGTCAAAACCAACCTTAGAGTAAGAGGGGTTGGGATGCATATCATAATTTATATATAGATATTATATAAAGTAATGAAACAACTAAAGCCTTTTATGGAAATAATCATAATTAGTAAAATACTTATTATTGTAAATTTAATTATTATTTTTTGATCAAAGCTCCTTCCTTATTTCTCAACTCTTTAGTTTGATCAAGTTGTTCTAGCCATTTTCTTTTCAGAAATTTAAGTAAAGAGCTGTAGCTTTGTAGGATCGAAATGTCTTAGTAAAAGACTTCTTATGGTCTGAAAATGTGGAAGAGTTGTAGGAGATTCCAAGAGGATAAAACCCTCTAGTGAACTTGCTAAAAATTCACTCTAGCTAGGTTTATATTCCTTATTGGAATGAACTGAAATTTTCCAGCTTATTGTACCTTCAAGGTGTCGAGATTCTTAGCTAACATTCCCTCCCAAATGCTGCCAGAAAAATGGTCTTTTGGATCAGCTTACAACTTGAATTTCTTGGCTATTTTTGGACTGCCCAAAGATGGAGCGAAACCAGGAAAAATTCCTGTACAAATCGCAACTTTGAGAGTGCAAAACCAAGCTATTTTCTTCCAGATTTTGTTCAGCACCTTAGCCATGTCTTTCTTCCATGAAGAAGGTTGGAAACCAGCCTTGAAAGCCCCTGAAATTCACCTTCAAACTCTCTGCAAGTTGGCTGGAAAATGGCAGCCGAAAAACTGTCGAGAAATTACAACTCAGTGAAAATTCTGTGTAATCCACTGTCCAGCTTTGTTTCCTAATTCTCTCCCAGCTGAAACACCATCCTTGTTCTGTATAAACTTCCCTAAAACCACCCGTAACTGAGCTCTATTATTCCCCTTAAACTTCTGCATGAAATTCAGACATGACTGCTCGAAAATCTCTCTAACAAATCCCTACAATCATGCTTGATTGATTACCAAATTTCCAGCCACCATAGTTTAGCAACCTTCCATAATATATCCCCCAAATAACCAGACTTTTTCTCCACCATTATGCACCTTGTTTTCGGCCACCATAAGCTACCTTGAACCAGCTTTCATCCCACCAAAATTCTGCTCAAAACAGTCGGCCATGGTAGACTTCCAAAGCTCTCCAATAATCAAGATATTCTAGGATATTTAGTTTCCAAATTTGCTTCATAAAAATATTCTTCAAGGATTTTAACAACTAGCCTTTCCTTTTCCCTTCCAAATCAGAGAACCATCTTCCTAAACCCTACAGAAAACTCAGCAGCCCTAGTTCTCACAGAATTTCGACAGCTGCAAATCAAATTCTCTCAAATTCCTTCAACCTTCAAGAACACACACAATACACCAAGAGCACCTACTTCTTCCTTTCACCTAATACCCCTCCAAACCACTTCAAACCTTTTCTAAAATCTCCAGATTCGACCTACTCACTGCCGTGAGTCCACCAACACCATTCTTAACGTACAACTGCACAAACCAACTCGCTAGTTCGGATCAAAACAAGAAAATTCTGTGAATGTTCAAGAACACCTTCAAAGTAGGTTTGTCTAACAACTTCATCTTCTCCAATTTTGATCTCTAGTGAAAATATATATATGACTAAACATGCTAATGCTCGCTTGCTCTCTCTCTCTCTCTCTCTCTCTCTCTCTCTCTCTCGACCGGATGGCTTCTTCTTCCATGGCCATGCTCCCTCCACCTTCCTTGGATGATTTTAGGCATCTAGGAGTTGTGATCCATTCTAAACTCCATTAAGGTATTCATCAACCAAGTAAGTCCCTTCAATCTTTCTTTTAAACTCTAGATTCATGTCTCTAGGATGATGGTAGAAGGTGGATTGTAATAGGATTTGAGTATGTATTGTTGAGATTGAAGCGTGAATATATGTATGATTGCGAAGGAGATGGGATTTATGCATGGAAGGATTACCCTAGTTGATTGTATGATGATTTGAGGTTTGATGCATGTTACCATGTCATTGGTAGTATTTGTGGTGAAGTATGCTAGAGATTATGTCACATTTGGAGAATAGGATTTATATTAACATTGGATTATTGAAGCCATGATCATATTTATGCTAGTAGAGGTTAGATCATGTCTTGATAAATTTAGATCTATGCTTTTAGGCATGATTTTGATGATTTGATGAATTGAAGGATTGTATATGTTCATGATTGTGAATAGGCATGGAAATATGATCATGACCTAGTTGTCTCGAAACTAAATTTTATTTCTTCAAATAAAAAATTTAAAATTATGATTTTTTGCTAGTAATTTCGAAAAACCCTAGGAAGGGTAGACTTGGAATATTATATATACATTAAGGATATTTTAGTCAAATAAATAATAGAACTTACTAAAAATAAAATATATAGATATTATATAAAGTAATGAAACAACTAAAGCCTTTTATGGAAATAATCATAATTAGTAAAATACTTATTATTGTAAATTTAATTATTATTTTTTAATCAAAGCTCTTACCTTATTTCTCAACTCTTTAGTTTGATCAAGTTGTTCTAGCCATTTTCTTTCCAGAAATTTAAGTAAAGAGCTGTAGCTTTGTAGGATCGAAATATCTTAGTAAAAGACTTCTTATGGTCTGAAAATGTGGAAGAGTTGTAGGAGATTCCAAGAGGATAAAACCCTCTAGTGAACTTGCTAAAAATTCACTCTAGCTAGGTTTATATTCCTTCTTGGAATGAACTGAAATTTTCCAGCTTATTGTACCTTCAAGGTGTCGAGATTCTTAGCTAACATTCCCTCCCAAATGCTGCCAGAAAAATGTTCTTTTGGATCAGCTTACAACTTGAATTTCTTGGCCATTTTTGGACTGCCCAAAGATGGAGCGAAATCAGGATAAATTCTAGTACAAATCGCAACTTTGAGAGTGCAAAACCAAGCTATTTTCTTCCAGATCTTGTTCAGCACCTTAGCCATGTCTTTCCTCCATGAAGAAGGTTGGAAACCAGCCTTGAAAGCCCTTGAAATTCACCTTCAAACTCTCTGCAAGTTGGCTGGAAAATGGCAGCCGAAAAACTGTCCAGAAATTTCAACTCAGTGAAAATTCTGTGTAGTCCACTGTGCAGCTTTGTTTCCTAATTCTCTCCCAGCTGAAACACCATCTTTGTTCTGTATAAACTTCCCTAAAACCACCCGTAACTGAGCTCTATTATTCCCCTTAAGCTTCTGCATGAAATTCAGACATGACTGCCCGAAATTCTCTCCATCAAATCCCTACAATCATGCTTGATTGATTACCAAATTTCCAGCCACCATAGTTTAGCAACCTTCCATAATATATCCCCCAAATAACCAGACTTTTTCTCCACCATTATGCACCTTGTTTTCGGCCACCATAAGCTACCTTGAACCAGCTTTCATCCCACCAAAATTCTGCTCAAAACAGTCGGCCATGGTAGACTTCCAAAGCTCTCCAATAATCAAGATATTCTAGGATATTTAGTTTCCAAATTTGCTTCATAAAAATATTCTTCAAGGATTTTAACAACTAGCCTTTCCTTTTCCCTTCCAAATCAGAGAACCATCTTCCTAAACCCTATAGAAAATTCAGCAGCCCTAGTTCTCACAGAATTTTGGCAGCTGCAAATCAAATTCTCTCAAATTCCTTAAACCTTCAAGAACACACACAATACACCAAGAACACCTACTTCTTCCTTTCACCTAATACCCCTCCAAGCCACTTCAAACCTTCTCTAAAATCTTCAGATTCGACCTACTCACTGCCGTGAGTCCACCAACACCATTCTTAACGTCAAACTCCACAAACCAACTCGCTAGTTCGGATCAAAACCAGAAATTTCTGTGAATGTTCAAGAACACCTTCAAAGTAGGTTTGTTCTAACAACTTCATCTTCTCCAATTTTGATCTCTAGTGAAAATATATATATGACTAAACATGCTAATGATCGTCTGCTCTCTCTCTCTCTCTCTCTCACTCATGGCCGAAACTCTCTCTCTCTCGACCGGATGGCTTCTTCTTCCATGGCCATGCTCCCTCCACCTTCCTTGGATGATTTTAGGCATCTAGGAGTTGGGATCCATTCTAAACTCCATCAAAGTATTCATCAACCAAGTAAGTCCCTTCAATCTTTCTTTTAAACTCTAGATTCATGTCTCTAGGATGATGGTAGAAGGTGGATTGTAATAGGATTTGAGTATGTATTGTTGGGATTGAAGCGTGAATATATGTATGATTGTGAAGGAGATGGGATTTATGCATGGAAGGATTACCCTAGTTGATTGTATGATGATTTGAGGGTTGATGCATGTTACCATGTCATTGGTAGTATTTGTGGTGAAGTATGCTAGAGATTATGTCACCTTTGGTGAATAGGATTTATATTAATATTGGATTATTGAAGCCATGATCATATTTATGCTAGTAGAGGTTAGATCATGTCTTGATAAATTTAGATCTATGCTTGTATGCCTGATTTGGATGAATTGATTAATTGAAGGATTGTATATGTTCATGATTGTGAATAGCCATGGAAATATGATCATGACCTAGTTGTCTCGAAGCTAAATTTTATTTCTTCAAATAAAAAATTTAATATTATGATTTTTTGCTAGTAATTTCGAAAAACCCTAGGAAGGGTAGACTTGGAATATTATATATATATTAAGGATATTTTAGTCAAATAAATAATAGAACTTACTAAAAATAAAATATATAGATATTATATAAAGTAATGAAACAACTAAAGCCTTTTATGGAAATAATCATAATTAGTAAAATACTTATTATTGTAAATTTAATTATTATTTTTTAATCATAGCTCTTTCCTTATTTCTCAACTCTTTAGTTTGATCAAGTTGTTCTAGCCATTTTCTTTCCAGAAATTTAAGTAAAGAGTTGTAGCTTTGTAGGATCGAAATGTCTTAGTAAAAGACTTCTTATGGTCTGAAAATGTGGAAGAGTTGTAGGAGATTCCAAGAGGATAAAACCCTCTAGTGAACTTGCTAAAAATTCACTCTAGCTAGGTTTATATTCCTTCTTGGAATGAACTGAAATTTTCCAGCTTATTGTACCTTCAAGGTGTCGAGATTCTTAGCTAACATTCCCTCCCAAATGCTGCCAGAAAAATGGTCTTTTGGATCAGCTTACAACTTGAATTTCTTGGCCATTTTTGGACTGCCCAAAGATGGAGCGAAACCAGGAAAAATTCCTGTACAAATCGCAACTTTGAGAGTGCAAAACCAAGCTATTTTCTTCCAGATTTTGTTCAGCACCTTAGCCATGTCTTTCCTCCATGAAGAAGGTTGGAAACCAGCCTTGAAAGCCCCTGAAATTCACCTTCAAACTCTCTGCAAGTTGGCTGGAAAATGGCAGCCGAAAAACTGTCCAGTAAATTTCAACTCGGTGAAAATTCTGTGTAGTCCACTCGTCCAGCTTTGTTTCCTAATTCTCTCACAGCTGAAACACCATCCTTGTTCTGTATAAACTTCCCTAAAACCACCAGTAACTGAGCTCTATTATTCCCGTTAAGCTTCTGCATGAAATTTGGACATGGCTGCTCGAAAATCTCTCCAACAAATCCCTACAATCATGCTTGATTGATTACTAAATTTCCAGCCACCATAGTTTAGCAACCTTCCATAATATATCCCCCAAATAACCAGACTTTTTCTCCACCATTATGCACCTTGTTTTCGGCCACCATAAGCTACCTTGAACCAGCTTTCATCCCACCAAAATTCTGCTCAAAACAAGTCGGCCATGGTAGACATCCAAAGCTCTCCAATAATCAAGATATTCTAGGATATTTAGTTTCCAAATTTGCTTCATAAAAATATTCTTCAAGGATTTTAACAACTAGCCTTTCCTTTTTCCTTCCAAATCAGAGAACCATCTTCCTAAACCCTACAGAAAATTCAGCAGCCCTAGTTCTCACAGAATTTTGGCAGCTGCAAATTAAATTCTCTCAAATTCCTTCAACCTTCAAAAACACACACAATACACCAAGAACACCTACTTCCTCCTTTCACCTAATACCACCCCAAACCACTTCAAACCTTCTCTAAAATATCCAGATTCGACCTACTCACTGCCGTGAGTCCACCAACACCATTCTTAACGTCAAACTCAACAAACCAACTCGCTAGTTCGGATCAAAACCAGAAAATTCTGTGAATGTTCAAGAACACCTTCAAAGTAGGTTTGTTCTAACAACTTCATCTTCTCCAATTTTGATCTCTAGTGAAAATATATATATGACTAAACGTGCTAATGATCGTCTGCTCTCTCTCTCTCTCTCTCACTCATGGCCAAAACTGTCTCTTTCGACGGGATGGCTTCTTCTTCCATGGCCATGCTCCCTCCACCTTCCTTGGATGATTTTAGGCATATAGGAGTTGGGATCCATTCTAAACTCCTTCAAGGTATTCATCAACTAAGTAAGTCCCTTCAATCTTTCTTTTAAACTCTTGATTCATGTCTCTAGGATGATGGTAGAAGGTGGATTGTAATAGGATTTGAGGATGTATTGTTGAGATTGAAGCATGAATATATGTATGATTGTGAAGGAGATGGGATTTATGCATGGAAGGATTACCCTAGTTGATTGTATGATGATTTGAGGTTTGATGCATGTTACCATGTCATTGGTAGTATTTGTGGTGATGTATGCAAGATATTATGTCACCTTTGGTGAATAGGATTTATATTCACGTTGGATTATTGAAGCCATGATCATATTTATGCTAGTAGAGGTTAGATCATGTCTTGATAAATTTAGATCTATGCTTGTATGCATGATTTGGATGATTTGATTAATTGAAGGATTGTATATGTTCATGATTGTGAATAGCCATGGAAATATGATCATGACCTAGTTGTCCCGAAGCTAAATTTTATTTCTTCAAATAAAAAATTTAATATTATGATTTTTTGCTAGTAATTTCGAAAAACCCTAGGAAGGGTAGACTTGGAATATTATATATATATTAAGGATATTTTAGTCAAATAAATAGTAGAACTTACTAAAAATAAAATATATAGATATTATATAAAGTAATGAAACAACTAAAGCCTTTTATGGAAATAATCATAATTAGTAAAATACTTATTATTGTAAATTTAATTATTATTTTTTAATCAAAGCTCTTTCCTTATTTCTCAACTCTTTAGTTTGATCAAGTTGTTCTAGCCATTTTCTTTCCAGAAATTTAAGTAAAGAGCTGTAGCTTTGTAGGATCGAAATGTCTTAGTAAAAGACTTCTTATGGTCTGAAAATGTGGAAGAGTTGTAGGAGATTCCAAGAGGATAAAACCCTCTAGTGAACTTGCTAAAAATTCACTCTACCTAGGTGTATATTCCTTCTTGGAATGAACTGAAATTTTCCAGCTTATTGTACCTTCAAGGTGTCGAGATTCTTAGCTAACATTCCCTCCCAAATGCTGCCAGAAAAATGGTCTTTTGGATCAGCTTACAACTTAAATTTCTTGGCCATTTTTGGACTGCCCAGAGACGGAGCGAAACTAGGAAAAATTCTAGTACAAATCGCAACTTTGAGAGTGCAAAACCAAGCTATTTTCTTCCAGATTTTGTTCAGCACCTTAGCCATGTCTTTCCTCCATGAAGAAGGTTGGAAACCAGCCTTGAAAGCCCCTGAAATTCACCTTCAAACTCTCTGCAAGTTGGCTGGAAAATGGCAGCCGAAAAACTGTCCAGAAATTTCAACTCAGTGAAAATTCTGTGTAGTCCACTGTCCAACTTTGTTTCCTAATTCTCTCCCAGCTGAAACACCATCCTTGTTCTGTATAAACTTCCCTAAAACCACCAGTAACTGAGCTCTATTATTCCCGTTAAGCTTCTGCATGAAATTCGGACATGGCTGCTCGAAAATCTCTCCAACAAATCCCTACAATCATGCTTGATTGATTACTAAATTTCCAGCCACCATAGTTTAGCAACCTTCCATAATATATCCCCCAAATAACCAGACTTTTTCTCCACCATTATGCACCTTGTTTTCGGCCACCATAAGCTACTTTGAACCAGCTTTCATCCCACCAAAATTCTGCTCAAAACAGTCGGCCATGGTAGACATCCAAAGCTCTCCAATAATCAAGATATTCTAGGATATTTAGTTTCCAAATTTGCTTCATAAAAATATTCTTCAAGGATTTTAACAACTAGCCTTTCCTTTTTCCTTCCAAATCAGAGAACCATCTTCCTAAACCCTACAGAAAATTCAGCAGCCCTAGTTCTCACAGAATTTTGGCAGCTGCAAATTAAATTCTCTCAAATTCCTTCAACCTTCAAAAACACACACAATACACCAAGAACACCTACTTCCTCCTTTCACCTAATACCACCCCAAACCACTTCAAACCTTCTCTAAAATATCCAGATTCGACCTACTCACTGCCGTGAGTCCACCAACACCATTCTTAACGTCAAACTCCACAAACCAACTCGCTAGTTCGGATCAAAACCAGAAAATTCTGTGAATGTTCAAGAACACCTTCAAAGTAGGTTTGTTCTAACAACTTCATCTTCTCCAATTTTGATCTCTAGTGAAAATATATATATGACTAAACATGCTAATGCTCGCTTGCTCTCTCTCTCTCTCTCACTCATGGCCAAAACTGTCTCTTTCGGCAGGATGGCTTCTTCTTCCATGGCCATGCTCCCTCCACCTTCCTTGGATGATTTTAGGCATATAGGAGTTGGGATCCATTCTAAACTCCTTCAAGGTATTCATCAACTAAGTAAGTCCCTTCAATCTTTCTTTTAAACTCTTGATTCATGTCTCTAGGATGATGGTAGAAGGTGGATTGTAATAGGATTTGAGGATGTATTGTTGAGATTGAAGCATGAATATATGTATGATTGTGAAGGAGATGGGATTTATGCATGGAAGGATTACCCTAGTTGATTGTATGATGATTTGAGGTTTGATGCATGTTACCATGTCATTGGTAGTATTTGTGGTGATGTATGCAAGATATTATGTCACCTTTGGTGAATAGGATTTATATTCACGTTGGATTATTGAAGCCATGATCATATTTATGCTAGTAGAGGTTAGATCATGTCTTGATAAATTTAGATCTATGCTTGTATGCATGATTTGGATGATTTGATGAATTGAAGGATTGTATATGTTCATGATTGTGAATAGCCATGGAAATATGATCATGACCTAGTTGTCCCGAAGCTAAATTTTATTTCTTCAAATAAAATATTTAATATTATGATTTTTTGCTAGTAATTTCGAAAAAACCTTAGGAAGGGTAGACTTGGAATATTATATATATATTAAGGATATTTTAGTCAAATAAATAATAGAACAAACTAAAAATAAAATATATAGATATTATATAAAGTAATGAAACAACTAAAGCCTTTTATGGAAATAATCATAATTAGTAAAATACTTATTATTGTAAATTTAATTATTATTTTTTTATCAAAGCTCTTTCCTTATTTCTCAACTCTTTAGTTTGATCAAGTTGTTCTAGCCATTTTCTTTCCAGAAATTTAAGTAAAGAGCTGTAGCTTTGTAGGATCGAAATGTCTTAGTAAAAGACTTCTTATGGTCTGAAAATGTGGAAGAGTTGTAGGAGATTCCAGGAGGATAAAACCCTCTAGTGAACTTGCTAAAAATTCACTCTACCTAGGTGTATATTCCTTCTTGGAATGAACTGAAATTTTCCAGCTTATTGTACCTTCAAGGTGTCGAGATTCTTAGCTAACATTCCCTCCCAAATGCTGCCAGAAAAATGGTCTTTTGGATCAGCTTACAACTTAAATTTCTTGGCCATTTTTGGACTGCCCAGAGACGGAGCGAAACTAGGAAAAATTCTAGTACAAATCGCAACTTTGAGAGTGCAAAACCAAGCTATTTTCTTCCAGATTTTGTTCAGCACCTTAGCCATGTCTTTCCTCCATGAAGAAGGTTGGAAACCAGCCTTGAAAGCCCCTGAAATTCACCTTCAAACTCTCTGCAAGTTGGCTGGAAAATGGCAGCCGAAAAACTGTCCAGAAATTTCAACTCAGTGAAAATTCTGTGTAGTCCACTGTCCAGCTTTGTTTCCTAATTCTCTCCCAGCTGAAACACCATCCTTGTTCTGTATAAACTTCCCTAAAACCACCAGTAACTGAGCTCTATTATTCCCGTTAAGCTTCTGCATGAAATTTGGACATGGCTGCTCGAAAATCTCTCCAACAAATCCCTACAATCATGCTTGATTGATTACTAAATTTCCAGCCATCATAGTTTAGCAACCTTCCATAATATATCCCCCAAATAACCAGACTTTTTCTCCACCATTATGCACCTTGTTTTCGGCCACCATAAGCTACCTTGAACCAGCTTTCATCCCACCAAAATTCTGCTCAAAACAGTCGGCCATGGTAGACATCCAAAGCTCTCCAATAATCAAGATATTCTAGGATATTTAGTTTCCAAATTTGCTTCATAAAAATATTCTTCAAGGATTTTAACAACTAGCCTTTCCTTTTTCCTTCCAAATCAGAGAACCATCTTCCTAAACCCTACAGAAAATTCAGCAGCCCTAGTTCTCACAGAATTTTGGCAGCTGCAAATTAAATTCTCTCAAATTCCTTCAACCTTCAAAAACACACACAATACACCAAGAACACCTACTTCCTCCTTTCACCTAATACCACCCCAAACCACTTCAAACCTTCTCTAAAATATCCAGATTCGACCTACTCACTGCCGTGAGTCTACCAACACCATTCTTAACGTCAAACTCCACAAACCAACTCGCTAGTTCGGATCAAAACCAGAAAATTCTGTGAATGTTCAAGAACACCTTCAAAGTAGGTTTGTTCTAACAACTTCATCTTCTCCAATTTTGATCTCTAGTGAAAATATATATATGACTAAACATGCTAATGCTCGCTTGCTCTCTCGCTCTCTCTCTCACTCATGGCCGAAACTGTCTCTTTCGGCAGGATGGCTTCTTCTTCCATGGCCATGCTCCCTCCACCTTCCTTGGATGATTTTAGGCATCTAGGAGTTGGGATCCATTCCAAACTCCTTCATGGTATTCATCAACCAAGTAAGTCCCTTCAATCTTTCTTTTAAACTCTTGATTCATGTCTCTAGGATGATGGTAGAAGGTGGATTGTAATAGGATTTGAGGATGTATTGTTGAGATTGAAGCATGAATATATGTATGATTGTGAAGGAGATGGGATTTATGCATGGAAGGATTACCCTAGTTGATTGTATGATGATTTGAGGTTTGATGCATGTTACCATGTCATTGGTAGTATTTGTGGTGATGTATGCAAGATATTATGTCACCTTTGGTGAATAGGATTTATATTCACGTTGGATTATTGAAGCCATGATCATATTTATGCTAGTAGAGGTTAGATCATGTCTTGATAAATTTAGATCTATGCTTGTATGCATGATTTGGATGATTTGATGAATTGAAGAATTGTATATGTTCATGATTGTGAATAGCCATGGAAATATGATCATGACCTAGTTGTCCCGAAGCTAAATTTTATTTCTTCAAATAAAATATTTAATATTATGATTTTTTGCTAGTAATTTCGAAAAAACCTTAGGAAGGGTAGACTTGGAATATTATATATATATTAAGGATATTTTAGTCAAATAAATAATAGAACAAACTAAAAATAAAATATATAGATATTATATAAAGTAATGAAACAACTAAAGCCTTTTATGGAAATAATCATAATTAGTAAAATACTTATTATTGTAAATTTAATTATTATTTTTTTATCAAAGCTCTTTCCTTATTTCTCAACTCTTTAGTTTGATCAAGTTGTTCTAGCCATTTTCTTTCCAGAAATTTAAGTAAAGAGCTGTAGCTTTGTAGGATCGAAATGTCTTAGTAAAAGACTTCTTATGGTCTGAAAATGTGGAAGAGTTGTAGGAGATTCCAGGAGGATAAAACCCTCTAGTGAACTTGCTAAAAATTCACTCTAGCTAGGTTTATATTCCTTCTTGGAATGAACTGAACTTTTCCAGCTTATTGTACCTTCATGGTGTCGAGATTCATAACTAACATTCCCTCCCAAATGCTGCCAGAAAAATGGTCTTTTAGATCAGCTTACAACTTGAATTTCTTGGCCATTTTTGGACTGCCCAAAGATGGAGCGAAACCAGGAAAAATTCCTGTACAAATCGCAACTTTGAGAGTGCAAAACCAAGCTATTTTCTTCCAGATTTTGTTCAGCACCTTAGCCATGTCTTTCCTCCATGAAGAAGGTTGGAAACCAGCCTTGAAAGCCCCTGAAATTCACCTTCAAACTCTCTGCAAGTTGGCTGGAAAATGGCAGCCGAAAAATAGTCCAGAAATTTCAACTCAGTGGAAACTCTGTGTAGTCCACTGTCCAGCTTTGTTTCCTAATTCTCTCACAGCTGAAACACCATCCTTGTTCTGTATAAACTTCCCTAAAACCACCAGTAACTGAGCTCTATTATTCCCGTTAAGCTTCTGCATGAAATTTGGACATGGCTGCTCGAAAATCTCTCCAACAAATCCCTACAATCATGCTTGATTGATTACTAAATTTCCAGCCACCATAGTTTAGCAACCTTCCATAATATATCCCCCAAATAACCAGACTTTTTCTCCACCATTATGCACCTTGTTTTCGGCCACCATAAGCTACCTTGAACCAGCTTTCATCCCACCAAAATTCTGCTCAAAACAGTCGGCCATGGTAGACTTCCAAAGCTCTCCAATAATCAAGATATTATAGGATATTTAGTTTCCAAATTTGCTTCATAAAAATATTCTTCAAGGATTTTAACAACTAGCCTTTCCTTTTTCCTTCCAAATCAGAGAACCATCTTCCTAAACCCTACAGAAAATTCAGCAGCCCTAGTTCTCACAGAATTTTGGCAGCTGCAAATTAAATTCTCTCAAATTCCTTCAACCTTCAAAAACACACACAATACACCAAGAACACCTACTTCCTCCTTTCACCTAATACCACCCCAAACCACTTCAAACCTTCTCTAAAATATCCAGATTCGACCTACTCACTGCCGTGAGTCCACCAACACCATTCTTAACGTCAAACTCCACAAACCAACTCGCTAGTTCGGATCAAAACCAGAAAATTCTGTGAATGTTCAAGAACACCTTCAAAGTAGGTTTGTTCTAACAACTTCATCTTCTCCAATTTTGATCTCTAGTGAAAATATATATATGACTAAACATGCTAATGCTCGCTTGCTCTCTCTCTCTCTCTCACTCATGGCCGAAACTGTCTCTTTCGGCAGGATGGCTTCTTCTTCCATGGCCATGCTCCCTCCACCTTCCTTGGATGATTTTAGGCATCTAGGAGTTGGGATCCATTCCAAACTCCTTCATGGTATTCATCAACCAAGTAAGTCCCTTCAATCTTTCTTTTAAACTCTTGATTCATGTCTCTAGGATGATGGTAGAAGGTGGATTGTAATAGGATTTGAGGATGTATTGTTGAGATTGAAGCATGAATATATGTATGATTGTGAAGGAGATGGGATTTATGCATGGAAGGATTACCCTAGTTGATTGTATGATGATTTGAGGTTTGATGCATGTTACCATGTCATTGGTAGTATTTGTGGTGATGTATGCAAGATATTATGTCACCTTTGGTGAATAGGATTTATATTCACGTTGGATTATTGAAGCCATGATCATATTTATGCTAGTAGAGGTTAGATCATGTCTTGATAAATTTAGATCTATGCTTGTATGCATGATTTGGATGATTTGATGAATTGAAGGATTGTATATGTTCATGATTGTGAATAGCCATGGAAATATGATCATGACCTAGTTGTCCCGAAGCTAAATTTTATTTCTTCAAATAAAATATTTAATATTATGATTTTTTGCTAGTAATTTCGAAAAACCCTAGGAAGGGTAGACTTGGAATATTATATATATATTAAGGATATTTTAGTCAAATAAATAATAGAACAAACTAAAAATAAAATATATAGATATTATATAAAGTAATGAAACAACTAAAGCCTTTTATGGAAATAATCATAATTAGTAAAATACTTATTATTGTAAATTTAATTATTATTTTTTTATCAAAGCTCTTTCCTTATTTCTCAACTCTTTAGTTTGATCAAGTTGTTCTAGCCATTTTCTTTCCAGAAATTTAAGTAAAGAGCTGTAGCTTTGTAGGATCGAAATGTCTTAGTAAAAGACTTCTTATGGTCTGAAAATGTGGAAGAGTTGTAGGAGATTCCAGGAGGATAAAACCCTCTAGTGAACTTGCTAAAAATTCACTCTAGCTAGGTTTATATTCCTTCTTGGAATGAACTGAACTTTTTCAGCTTATTGTACCTTCAAGGTGTCGAGTTTCTTAGCTAACATTCCCTCCCAAACGCTGCCAGAAAAATGGTCTTTTAGATCAGCTTACAACTTGAATTTCTTGGCCATTTTTGGACTGCCCAAAGATGGAGCGAAACCAGGAAAAATTCCTGTACAAATCGCAATTTTGAGAGTGCAAAACCAAGCTATTTTCTTCCAGATTTTGTTCAGCACCTTAGCCATGTCTTTCCTCCATGAAGAAGGTTGGAAACCAGCCTTGAAAGCCCCTGAAATTCACCTTCAAACTCTCTGCAAGTTGGCTGGAAAATGGCAGCCGAAAAATAGTCCAGAAATTTCAACTCAGTGGAAACTCTGTGTAGTCCACTGTCCAGCTTTGTTTCCTAATTCTCTCACAGCTGAAACACCATCCTTGTTCTGTATAAACTTCCCTAAAACCACCAGTAACTGAGCTCTATTATTCCCCTTAAGCTTCTGCATGAAATTTCGACTTGACTGCCCGAAAATCTCTCCAACAAATCCCTACAATCATGCTTGATTGATTACCAAATTTCCAGCCACCATAGTTTAGCAACCTTCCATAATATATCCCCCAAATAACCAGACTTTTTCTCCTCCATTATGCACCTTGTTTTCGGCCACCATAAGCTACCTTGAACCAGCTTTCATCCCACCAAAATTCTGCTCAAAACAGTCGGCCATGGTAGACTTCCAAAGCTCTCCAATAATCAAGATATTCTAGGATATTTAGTTTCCAAATTTGCTTCATAAAAATATTCTTTAAGGATTTTAACAACCAGCCTTTCCTTTTCCCTTCCAAATCAGAGAACCATCTTCCTAAACCCTACAGAAAATTCAGCAGCCCTAGTTCTCACAGAATTTCGGCAGCTGCAAATCAAATTCTCTCAAATTCCTTCAACCTTCAAGAACACACACAATGCACCAATTACACCTACTTCTTCCTTTCACCTAATACCCCTCCCAACCACTTCAAACCTTCTCTAAAATCTCCAGATTCGACCTACTCACGGCCGTGAGTCCACCAACACCATTCTTAACGTCAATCTCCACAAACCAACTCGCTAGTTCGGATCAAAACCAGAAAATTCTGTGAATGTTCAAGAACACCTTCAAAGTAGGTTTGTTCTAACAACTTCATCTTCTCCAATTTTGATCTCTAGTGAAAAAATGTATATGACTAAACGTGATAATGCTCGCTTGCACTCTCTCACTCTTGGCGGAAACTCTCTCTCTCGGCCGGATGGCTTCTTCATCCATGGCCATGCTCCCTCCACCTTCCTTGGATGATTTTAGGCATCTAGGAGTTGGGATCCATTCCAAACTCCTTCATGGTATTCATCAACCAAGTAAGTCCCTTCAATCTTTCTTTTAAACTCTAGATTCATGTCTCTAGGATGATGGTAGAAGGTAGATTGTAATAGGATTTGAGTATGCATTGTTGAGATTGAAGCATGAATAAATGTATGATTGTGAAGGAGATGGGATTTATGCATGGAAGGATTACCCTAGTTGATTGTATGATGATTTGAGGTTTGATGCATGTTACCATGTCATTGGTAGTATTTGTGGTGAAGTATGCTAGATATTATGTCACCTTTGGTGAATAGGATTTATATTCATGTTGGATTATTGAAGCCATGATCATATTTATGCTAGTAGAGGTTAGATCATGTCTTGATAAATTTAGATCTATGCTTGTATGCATGATTTTCATGATTTGATTAATTGAAAGATTGTATATGTTCATGATTGTGAATAGCCATGGAAATATGATCATGACCTAGTTGTCTCGAAGCTAAATTTTATTTCTTCAAATAAAAAATTTAATATTATGATTTTTTGCTAGTAATTTCGAAAAACCCTAGGAAGGGTAGACTTGGAATATTATATATATATTAAGGATATTTTAGTCAAATAAATAATAGAACTTACTAAAAATAAAATATATAGATATTATATAAAGTAATGAAACAACTGAAGCCTTTAATGGAAATAATCATAATTAGTAAAATACTTGTTATTGTAAATTTAGTTATTATTTTTTAATCAAAGCTCTTTCCTTATTTCTCAACTCTTTAGTTTGATCAAGTTGTTCTAGCCATTTTCTTTCCAGAAATTTAAGTAAAGAGCTGTAGCTTTGTAGGATCGAAATGTCTTAGTAAAAGACTTCTTATGGTCTGAAAATGTGGAAGAGTTGTAGGAGATTCCAAGAGGATAAAACCCTCTAGTGAACTTGCTAAAAATTCACTCTAGCTAGGTTTATATTCCTTCTTAGAATGAACTGAAATTTTCCAGCTTATTGTACCTTCAAGGTGTCGAGATTCTTAGCTAACATTCCCTCCCAAATGCTGCCAGAAAAATGGTCTTTTGGATCAGCTTACAACTTGAATTTCTTGGCCATTTTTGGACTGCCCAAAGATGGAGCGAAACCAGGAAAAATTCCTGTACAAATCGCAACTTTGAGAGTGCAAAACCAAGCTATTTTCTTCCAGATTTTGTTCAGCACCTTAGCCATGTCTTTCCTCCATGAAGAAGGTTGGAAACCAGCCTTGAAAGCCCCTGAAATTCACCTTCAAACTCTCTGCAAGTTGGCTGGAAAATGGCAGCCGAAAAACTGTCCAGAAATTTCAACTCAGTGAAAATTCTGTGTAGTCCACTGTCCAGCTTTGTTACCTAATTCTCTCACAGCTGAAACACCATCCTTGTTCTGTATAAACTTCCCTAAAACCACCAGTAACTGAGCTCTATTATTCCCCTTAAGCTTCTGCATGAAATTCAGACATGACTGCCCGAAAATCTCTCCAACAAATCCCTACAATCATGCTTGATTGATTACCAAATTTCCAGCCACCATAGTTTAGCAACCTTCCATAATATATCCCCCAAATAACCAGACTTTTTCTCCTCCATTATGCACCTTGTTTTCGGCCACCATAAGCTACCTTGAACCAGCTTTCATCCCACCAAAATTCTGCTCAAAACAGTCGGCCATGGTAGACTTCCAAAGCTCTCCAATAATCAAGATATTCTAGGATATTTAGTTTTCAAATTTGCTTCATAAAAATATTCTTCAAGGATTTTAACAACCAGCCTTTGCTTTTCCCTTCCAAATCAGAGAACCATCTTCCTAAACCCTACAGAAAATTCAGCAGCCCTAGTTCTCACAGAATTTCGGCAGCTGCAAATCAAATTCTCTCAAATTCCTTCAACCTTCAAGAACACACACAATACACCAAGAACACCTACTTCTTCCTTTCACCTAATACCGCCCCCTCCCCCCCCCCCCCAAACCACTTCAAACCTTCTCTAAAATCTCCAGATTCGACCTACTCACTGCCGTGAGTCCACCAACACCATTCTTAACGTCAAACTCCACAAACCAACTCGCTAGTTCGGATCAAAACCAGAAAATTCTGTGAATGTTCAAGAACACCTTCAAAGTAGGTTTGTTCTAACAACTTCATCTTCTCCAATTTTGATCTCTAGTGAAAATATATATATGACTAAACATGCTAATGCTCGCTTGCTCTCTCTCTCTCTCTCTCTCTCTCTCTCTCTCTCTCTCTCTCTCTCTCATGGCCGAAACTCTCTCTCTCGGCCGGATGGCTTCTTCTTTCATGGCCATGCTCCCTCCACCTTCCTTAGATGATTTTAGGCATCTAGGAGTTGGGATCCATTCTATACTCCTTCAAGGTATTCATCTACCAAGTAAGTCCCTTCAATCTTTCTTTTAAACTCTTGATTCATGTCTCTAGGATGATGGTAGAAGGTGGATTGTAATAGGATTTGAGTATGTATTGTTGAGATTGAAGCATGAATATATGTATGATTGTGAAGGAGATGAGATTTATGCATGGAAGGATTACCCTAGTTGATTGTATGATGATTTGAGGTTTGATGCATGTTACCTGTCATTGGTAGTATTTGTGGTGAAGTATGCTAGATATTATGTCACCTTTGGTGAATAGGATTTATATTCATGTTGGATTATTGAAGCCATGATCATATTTATGCTAGTAGAGGTTAGATCATGTCTTGATAAATTTAGATCTATGCTTGTATGCATGATTTAGATGATTTGATGAATTGAAGGATTGTATATGTTCATGATTGTGAATAGCCATGGAAATATGATCATGACCTAGTTGTCCCGAAGTTAAATTTTATTTCTTCAAATAAAATATTTAATATTATGATTTTTTGCTAGTAATTTCGAAAAATCCCTAGGAAGGGTAGACTTGGAATATTATATATATATTAAGGATATTTTAGTCAAATAAATAATAGAACTTACTAAAAATAAAATATATAGATATTATATAAAGTAATGAAACAACTAAAGCCTTTTATGGAAATAATCATAATTAGTAAAATACTTATTATTGTAAATTTAATTATTATCTTTTAATCAAAGCCTATTAAAACTTATTTATTATTTTTTCAAGCAAGACTCATTAAAATTCATTTTTCAACTCACTTTGGTTATCAATTATTTTCTAACAACTAAATTATTAATAAATAATTATTTTTCCTAAAAAGCACCTAAGTCTCTTCACCAAATAAACTCTAAACTTTCTTAGCAATGTTTAAACCTTTAATTATTAGTACTTATTTCCCAGAACAGTAATTATTTTAAATATCAAATTACCCTTAGCTTACAAACCTATTTACTTGTTGTTTGGCCTTAAAGCTTGGGACACTAAGATCATGATAGTAGTGAGTGGAGTTAATTTAAAATTGAGGAAGTGGATTGTGGCTTGAGATTGATTGTGGTTTGTTTTTGCCATGCGGGGTTAGGTCAGCTGTTGGAGACCTATTGTTGTGAGCGAGGATCAAGTAAGCTCCTGCATAAAACCTGATTGATGAAAAGTGTTAAATTATGGCAAGTCAAATGTAGAGTGCATGTGCACTCATTTTTGTAAAGACAATTGAGGGTTGTCTCCTGTTTTATTTCCGATATATGATTCATCTGATAATTAATCGGCAGATTTACTCAAATTCGAAACTCTTTCTAAAACTGTTTTTGACAAGGATTTTGGAAACCCTTAATTGCCATGTTCAAGTGGAACTGTGTTTTGTTCATTTTTCTCAAGTGGGATACGTTACGTTCAGTACTTAATAAGGGTGGATTGCTAGGGCTAGTCTTTGAAGGGTTAGGGTAAGTCTCTCAGTAGGTGGCCACCTTTGAGGGGTGAGTCCTTCCCGGATGAGATATCAGTCCAGTAGGTCATGCAGGTCTGAGCTAGTAGTTGGTTTTATTTTAGTCAAGTGACTGTGTTTTGCCGGAATGGATACCCGGTTGTTGTTGGGTATAGAGAAGGGGGAGTATCTTGCCCGGTAGGCCGATCACCTACCCGTTGTCAGTTTGCACAAAGTGTTGTCATTCTGACCGGTTATGGGGCCCAACGTGTGGTAACCTATAATCATTTATTTCGAATGGTTGATTTTATTGATTATGTATGCTTGAAAAAGCCAAAACACCACTCTTACTTTTGACTAATGTTTATTGCTTGCCAGTAATTCTTTTGTAAAGATTTCATACTTTGCATCCACGAACTGATTTCACTGAACACCCAAAGCACACACGGACTTACTGAGATTTTTGTCTCATCACCGTTTTACCATGATTTCAGGTCGATCCTGCTGTGGGGATGAGTAGCTAGATTATGCCTGCTTTGGAAGATTTTCTGATGATTTATTTTTGTGTAATGTTTTGGGGAGATGAGAGTGGATAAATTTTTATTGCGAATTTATTCTTGGTATTTTGGGATTTATCCTTGGATTGATATTTATTTTGGGATATAATAAATTTTAAGTTCAGATATCATTTATATTCCGCTATTTCATTTGTGTGACCTAGTTATAAAGACCCCTTGTCCTTTGGACGAGGCGACATCCCCGGCCCTGGCAGGCCTAGGTAGCGGGGTGTTACAGTCTTCCTTTCGCTTAAATTCTTAAAACTCCTCCCGCCAGCAAATGTTATTTCAAATTTCCCCAAATCAAACAAATCAGTTCCTTCCAGGAACTTGTTTAGTTCAAAACATTGAATGCATCCATCTCTAATACCACATATTCAATTTAATAAGCGATGATCAAACTTAAGGATCTTTGGAAGTATACCACTGGACCATAAAACCCCTTCCGGTCTCCTCTAATTGGCCTTTTTTTTAGATTTGCATAAAATTCCCATACCAGAGTAGTGAACAATTTTTCATCAACAAATAACAGGGCTCCCTACCTGAAAGACTAAAAAATATTCAAAATATTTGTAAAATTCTGGAAAGACTTTAGATTAGCGTGAGAACCAACAATCACAGTTTGGTTTCTTGAAACCCAATCATTAAAGTCGAATTCACTTTTAGAGTCAATAAAACGGAGTACATAGGTCTCAGAACTTTCTTGTTTTAGAGTTGATTATGAAGAATTAGTCTGAGAAGCAGGGAATTCAGGAGCGACTTCCTTCATTTTTTCCTTTGCAGTTGATTTCGTCTTAGCAGCCGATTTCTGCTTCATTCTTACAGTGATTTTCTGGGCTTTCTTTCACTTTGGTTTGGTCGATTTTGGAGATTTAACCATTATGTTCAGAAGGTAGAGGCTTGGGCTTTCAGATTTTCTGAGAGAAAATGGAGAAATTTTGAGGACAAAAAGATAGAGCTCTCTATCGATTTTAGAATTTGAGAAAGAAAAGAAAGAAAAGTTGTTCGTGGCTTCCTAGGAGATTGTGAAGATAAGTACAATCAAGTACATTGGAAAGTAACTTTCATCAAAGATTTCAAAGGCTATCTTGAAAAAAGTGCTAGTATTTAGAATTTCAAAAAGAATAATCTGGAAGCAGTAATTTTTGAAAAACATACGAACCATCAGGTTGTTTTCATTATGGATTGAGGCTCCATACAAAATATTCATCAAAAAAAGATTCTTAAAAATGAGAGTTTTGGAAGATGAATTTTTATTTACACTTTGAAGTACTGCATCCAAAGTCTTCCTCCAAAATTATGTTTCTTTAGAAACCTACAAAAATAGACAATCAATTCTTTCCAAACAAAACTTTAGTCACACAATTTGTGTGATGCCTAATCCTCTTCTCAAAAAGAAGAATCTGTCTTCAATTAGGGGTTTTGTGAATATATTTGCAAGTTAATCATTAGTTGTGATATATTCTACACAAACATCACTTTTAAGCACATGATCTCTAATAAAATGATGCTTAACTTCAATATGCTTAGTTCTAGAATGTTGAACGTGATTTTTTGTTAAATTAATTTCACTTGTATTATCACATGGTATAGGTACGCTATCGAAATTAAGACCAAAATCAAGTAATATATTTTTCACCCACAAGATTTGCGCACAACAGCTCCTTCCTGCAATATATTCAGCCTCAGTTGTAAATAAGGATAAACAAGCTTCTTTCTTGCTACGCCATGACACTAGAGAATGTATGAGAAATTGACAATCCCACTAGTACTTTTCCATTCAACTTTACTGCATGTGTAATCTACATTAGTGTAGCCTATAAGATCAAAGAAGTTAGTCCAAAGATACCATAAACCATAATCGTGTGGTCCAACTAGGAATCTAAGGATACGTTTCACAAAGCATAAGTGAGATTCTTTCAGACATGATTGAAATCTGGTGCAAAAACAAACTGAAAACATAATATCTAATCGGCTAGTAGTAAGATATAGCAAAATCCCAATTATACCTCTGTATTTTGTTTCATCCACTTTCTTACCCTTTTCATCGTGTCAAGCTTTAGACAAGTGCTCATAGATGTACTAATTTCTTTGGCTTCATTCGTACCAAACCTCTTGAGTAGTTCCTTAGCGTACTTAGCTTGATTTAGAAAAGCTCTATCATTAGTTTGTTTAACTTGCAATCCAAGAAAAAAGTTGAGTTTTCCCATCATGCACATCTCAAATTCTTGCTACATAATCTTGGCAAACATCTTACACAAGGATTCATTAGTAATACCAAAAATGATATCATCAAAATAGATTTGGACAATGAGAAGATCATCATAATTTTTTGAATTAATAAACAATGTAGTGTCAATCAAGCCTCTTGAAAAAACCTTTTGAAAGTAAGAATCCACTAAGCCTTTCATACTAAGCTCATGAGGTTTGTTTTAAACTATAAAGAGCCTTTAAATGTTTGAAAACATGATTTGGAAAGTGCTCATGAATAAAACCTGGAGGTTATTCTATATATACCTCTTCTTCAATAAAACCATTTAAAAAGGCACTTTTAACAACTATTTGATAAAAGCATGAAATTTTTTAAGGATGCAAAGGCAAGTAGCATTCTAATGGATTCTAAATGAGCAATGGGAGTAATTGTCTCGTCATAGTCAATGCCCTATTTTTGATTGAATCCTTGAGCAACAAATTTAGCTTTATTTCTATTGTGTAAATTTTGGGTGTTTAAAAATCATCAAATTTAAATCCATTCCTTAGTCAAGTTTTAATTAAAACATTAATCCCAAAATACACATACGAGCAAGTATACTCATCACAAGCATAAGATAGGGAATTAACGAGTATCGATCCTCAAAGGCACAAGTCGTAACATCCCACAACCTAGGCCCATCAGGGCCGGGGATGTCGCCCCGTCTAAAGAACAAGGGGTCTTTATAATTAGGTCACACAAACGGAAATAAAACATAACTTTAGAATTAAAACTTATTACAACCCGAAAAGTCAAGAATAAATCCAAAAATAAATTATTCACTATCATCTCTCAAAGCAACATATAAAATAAATAACATAGAGTCTTCAAGAAGGCAACATTCTAGCTACTCATCTCTACAGCAGGATCGACCTGAAAACATGGCAGAAAATGTGATGATATAAAAATCTCAGTAAGTCTATGTATGCTTTGAGTGTTCAGGAAAACAGTTCATGTATGCGAGTTGTAAAATTTCATAAGAGAAAATGCTGGCAAGCAATAAATAAGGTTAAAATAAAGAGTGACATTTTCCTCTTTTCAAACCATACAAGTGCACAATAAACTCAACCACTCAAATAGGTGGCCATGGGTTACCACAGGTTGGGCCCCATGTCCATATAACAGTCAAAATGCCACACTTTCTGCAGACTGACAAAAGGTAGGTATATGGCCTATTGGGTAAGATACTCCTCCTTTTCTACACCTAAACAAACGGTTGTCCATTATGGCAACACACACAGTCCACATGACTGAAACTTGCTAGCTTGGACCGGCATGACTAAGTAGTACTGTCGCTTCTCCAAGTTGAGTTCATCTTTTGGAGGTAGCCTCCTGCTAGAAGACTGACCCTTGCTCTTCAAAACAAGTACTACTAGCCTACCCTTATTAAGTACTTAACGTTGATTGTCCCACCTAGGAAAAAACTGATAAAATATTGCTTTATTTGGAAATAGCAATTAAGGGTTTCTAAAGACCGTGTTAAAATTGATTTTAGAAATAGTTTGGTGGTTGAGCCAAACTGCTTGCTGATTTTCAAATAATTTGTTTGACTGAAACAAGAAAGGAAAGAGGCCTTAATTGCCTTTAGAAAATGAGTGTTCACACACTTCGCATTTGGCTTGTCATAGTAACCTTTTTATAGTAAATAAGTTTTATGCAGGAGCTTACCTAATCCTTTGCTTGAGCTAATTCAAAAATCTTCCGAAGCTGACCTAATCCCGCCTAGGGTAAACACAAGCCACAATTAAACTCAATCCAAACTTGCTTCCATAAATAATCCTAGTTTAACCTATTACAATCATGACCCTAATGTCCTACGCTTTATGGCTAGATGATAAAGGTTTTTTGTAAAATAAATCTAGCTTGATAATAAAATAACTAGGGATTATAATTACTAATATGCTATATGTTCAAATATAAATCTTTGTTATTAATAAATAAACTAGGGTTTATTTGATGAAAGATCCTAAGTCTTAGATGATTTTATTAAAAATAATAAGTTATTACTAATCTGTTAATTAATAATTAATAGATAGAAAATAATCAGTAAATAAAATTAATAGTAAATTTTATTAATTTTGATCATAAGGTAATAAATAAATTTTACTAGTATTTATGAATATATGACTGATAAGATTAATATTTTACCTATTATGATTATTTATATAAAAGGTTTTATTTAATATTATTACAATATATAAACATTTTTATATATATATATATTATTTTAATAAAAGATATAATTCATTTAGCTAAAATATCACTATTTTATTTAACAATCCAATTCTAAAGCTTCCTAGGGTTTTTGAAATCATTGGAAGAAAATATAGCATTAATTTTTATTAACGTAATAATGTTGGTCAATTAAGATAGCTTAGGATCAACAAGGTCATGATCAAAATACTCCTATTGCTACCAATAATCATGAACATAAAATCCATCATTAGTCAACAAACCAATCCATTCATGAATAAAGGCTCAAACCTAAACCTACTATCTCAAGGCTAAATTTCTACTAAACATAATTATATTCATGGCTTCAACAATAATACAAGAACATAAAACACTATTCACCAAAGGTGACATAATATCTATCATGCTTAATCATTCATACTACTCATAACATGAAGAGCATGCTACAATATCAAAAAACTAAATCAAGATAAAATAACCTCATGCTCCAATCTCAACTCCTTCATACAACACATACTCAAACCCCAATCATGTTCCATCCTTTTCTAATAACATCCAAGAGACATGATTTTAGAATTAAGGAGAGGGTTGGAGAGACATACACGAATGATGACTACCTTGATGAAGATTCAAGAGAATTGACACGCTTAGGAGGCTTGAATCGTCCAAGGAAGAAGAAGAGAAAATGGCCATGGTTGAGACAACCATTTCGGTAGAGAGAGAGAGAGAGAGAGAGAGAGAGAGAGAGAGAGAGAGAGAGAGAGTATTAGTATATTTATTAAAGATTGAAGAGGAAAGAAGATGAACTTAATCGTTCTTGGTTACCTTGAGAGAGTTCTTGAATCTTCAAGAAAAATTCTAGTTTTTTATCCGATAGTAGAATTTTATTTTTAGTGTTTGATGTTATGAAATATAGAAATGGACTCTAGTGGGTGAGTAGACATGATCTGGAGTTTTTGGAAGGGATAGGAAAGGTTTGGAGTGGTCTTAGGCTTGGAGGATGGTGGTGTGTGTTCTTGGTGTTCTTGGAGTTCTTACAGAAATAGAGAGAATGGAGAGAAAGCTGGACGAATTTTGCTGAAGGGGTTGGCCAAATGGTTTGGGGATTCTTGTGATTGAATTTTTAGATTAGAGAGAAGAGGTAAATCTGGTTGTTTGAAATTCAAAAGAAGTAATTTATGGAGTGAATTAAATTAGAAGATATGGTAAGAGTGGTTTGGTTGATGGAGGTTCTTGGAGCTGCTATGGCTGATTAGATTTTGCTGGGGTTTTGCTGAGATGAATATGGTTTGAAGAAGCTATAGGGTGGCCAAAATTCTGAGTGTTATGGTGGAGGGAATTTCTGGTTGGTTGAAGCTCAATCCATGGAAGTTTTCATGGAGCAATTTGCTAAAATTTTGAATTCCAATTGAAAGCTTGATTGTAGTGATTGAAAGAGTGATTTAAGGAGTGGCTATGGTGTTCATTTCGTGCAAATCAATGGAGGAGGTAATGAAGTTCAGTTCATGGCTAACTAAGGTTGGTTTTACAGAAAATTGAAGTGAGCTTCGGACAACGTTGAAGAGGAAGTAAGATTGGAATTTCTGGTTGTTCATTCGAAAGGTTTTGCTGGAATTTTGTGCAGTTTTTTCTGCCGAGGTATTGGAGGGTCCTTTAAGTCTGCTTTCTAGCCGTCATTATGGAGGAAAGACAGAGTTAAATTGCTAGTTTGAAGGCTAGAAGAAACAGTTTCGTTTTTGGACTGCTAAGTTGCGAAACTGTCCAGGATTTTTTCCCCTGGTTTGCATAGCTTTGTGCAGTCCGATTTTTGGCCAAAGGTTTCAGTCTTCAAGCTGAACAAATTAGCTATTTTTCTAACAGTATTTGAGTGAGAAAAATGGCTGAAGTTTTCGAAAGCTGGACTGGTCAATGAAGCGGGAAAAATTCCAGATTGCTACCACGAAGAAGATGAACACTTATGGAGCAGAGTTTGAAGGTTCAACCATGGAGATTAATTTTATTGGGAACCTTCCTTAACTCCTTCCCCATTTCTAGCCTATACTCTATCCTTTAAGAGTCATTTTCAAGATTCCAAGGTTAATAAACCTTGTTAGATTTTCTGGAAATAAAAATGGCCTTGGGATATATTGAACAACTTAGTTGATAAAGAATTAAGTAAGCTAGAGAGTAGAAGGACATGAATCCCTTAAAAATTCTTGTAGGGCATAAGAATAGGATTAGGACATTCCCTTCATGTCTTCACTAGGACAACACTCCTACTTCTACTTATGGCATGCAAGGGCCGAAAATACTCCATCTTATATAAAATAAAATTTAATCATGATAAAACTTAATTGGTGGGATTTGAACTTAAGACCTTAGAGATTAATTCCAAAGCTCTAACTACTAAACTACAACAACTCTTGTTCTTATTTTCTCTCATAAATATTCTTCCTATTTAATCCTCAAGTTGTCTCCCTATTTTGATCTCAAGCAAAATTTACCATTTTACCCTTCATACTCAATAAGCACAACTAAGATTTCTTGACTATAAATTATAATCCTAAAGCACATAAAATCATTCGAAAATATATTTAGGCATGCAAGAAAATATGATATGCATCCCAACCCTCTTACTCTAGGGTTGGCTTTAGGTGGGGTTTCACATAAGTACACACTAATCACTTTTCATTTATTATTTAACCGACCCAAATGAAGTGAGAAAATAAGAAAAATAAAAATAAAGAAATATATACAACTCAAGGATGTAGGAATATACAATTTAAGCAATTATCCTAAAAAACATGAAAATGAACCAACTAGCAATTCTCTCAATTCATTATCATCTTAGCATCATGAAGGAATATAAAGTAAAATTCAATTATTTCCTAAGTCATGAATCTACTTAGATAAATTCCACTTCATTTCCCAATCCCTAGAATTACTATCTTTTGATAAATATTAACAGATTTGCCAATCAAGATAACATAACTAAAACATGCATTATGCCCAATTCCTTATGAACATGAAATTAGCTAATCACCCTTTTCTTGAGGTGAAATCAACTAATATTTGACCACTTAGTCCTATAATCTTATCTTCATTGCTCAAGTCAATTAAAATTAGACAAATACGAAATCAATGCAATGAAACTCCTAACATCGTTGTCCCAAGTCAATTAGAAGAACTCGCTTGAATGACCAATAATAACAAGTAATAAAATACCAAAAATGATAAAGAAATAAATCAACACAAAACTATGAATCTAAAATAATGTTAAATTACAATATTGAATACATCATTATTAAAGAAAAAGAAAACAATGATAAAAGAAAGCAATCATAGACAAGCCTCTTTCCTCTCCACTAAAGACTCTCTTGAACATCCCTCTTTGAATGGTGAATTCCTCCTTTAATGAGTATTTGGAATTTTTGCTCTTGGATCTACCTCTCTATATCTTTTTATCTTGTGTTTTCTCTTGCTTATATAGGCCTCTTTGATGCTAAATTCGTTGCTTGAGGAATCTTAGCCGAGTAGGAATTAGAAAATACAGAAATCTTTGAAAAATTCCTAAATTCGTGCATAGGATATTCGCCTTCTAGAGTGGGCCTGGACCGGGTCCCTTTGACCTCTTTGGCACTAGGTGCAATCTGTTCTTTCTCTGGTTTTTGCTCTATTTTCACTGGCTGGATAGAATGGATCCGGCGCTTGTTCCACTTGCCAGACTTAGCACCAGGTTTGTTCTGTTTTCTTCCTAACATTTGCTCAGTTTTCTCTGCTTGACCAGAATGGACCCAACGCCTAGTCCCTTGGCTGGGCTTGGTGCCAGGTGCATTCTAGAATTATTCACTTTTTGCTCAAATTTAACTCAAATATGCACAAATTTACCAACAAAACTTTTTACAAGCAAAATATTAAATAGGATGGAATATGCCTAGTAATTACAACAAATACATCGCAAAACAACCTCAAATAACTAGAAAAATAATAGTGATTTTAGCCCCTATCACATATCCCCACACTTGAACTTTTGCTTCTCCTCAAGCAAAACACTATAATCAAGAAAATTATCAAGAAAACACAAGTTCTTACTTCTTTAAAAGTTTTGAATCATAACAAGGATTATACCTTCCCTTCAAACTTTAGATAAAATTTTTGTCATTTATATCCTTTGAAAACAATTCAAACTTTGAAATATTTAACAAAACATCACAAAACTTTTGAAGTCAAATTAATAAGTGTATACCTTAGTCTAAGAAAATTATTTCACACTTCAAGTAAAAACTATAGATAATATGAATCATATAAGTTAAGCCATCTACCAACTCAAGCATTATGAATACAAAAAATTTCACAACTCAAATTATGATGTAAAGAAAGCATTCTAATGTTTTTCCCTCAATTTTTTCTCAATGACTTAGGGAATTGATAGTCTCAAGTGTAACACCCCTACTAAGGACAATAGTGGAAGCATATCAACACTGGGTGTCACCCCGTCCAGTTTCTCGGACAAGGGGTCTTTATAATGAAAGTAACAGAGTAAATATATATAAGGTCCAGATTCAACAAAATCCCACACTGATGGCCACACATATATAGATATCAGAGAATCTCATACATGCCATCTCTAACTATAACAGAATATTGTACATGATCAAAATAGAGGCTGTCCAGACCTAAATTGCTGACTCTGTGGTATTGTCCTTCTATCCGTAGGTCTGCTCAGATCTTGATCCTACAAAATGGTAAAATAAAAAACATGCGTGAGGGACGAATCACCCAGTGAGTCCGTATGTGCTAGTGTTTTATGAAAGAATAGGGTACATAAAACTTTTGTGGAATAGCTTATCATTTGTTCACTGGAAACAATTCAAAAACTCTCTAAATAAGAGTTTAATCAGAACTCAAACATTTTTGGATGACTTTATTTCAAATTTCAAATCATTGTCCCAGTTTTAAAATCATACGCACTTCTCCAATAGAAGGTCGGCCTATATGTAAGTCCCATAATCCTTGCCTTCGGCGCCACGTATTATTGTACCGAGACTGCAACCTCTAGTAATCAACCGTGCATCATCGGAATAAGTACACTGTACCATACTTCTGCTCAGGTATACTGCAACATAGCTAGTGTACCGCAGCACACTCTTGCCACCATAAGCCAAGGGTCCCAATCCTGACGTCAATCACCATCGAGACGGCAAGAAGTCAAACATGCTGAATGTCCCTGCCTGGCATCTAGCAAATGACTAAAAATCAAGATGCGCCTGCAGACGTGGCAATTGCCAAGTACTAAACGGCTAGCCAAGACGACTTATCTCAATGTTATGTTGCCCTGTTTGGAGTAAAAAAATCCTCAGAACTAACTAGGTTACTAGGGGTCATCTACCTCTAACATGAGCTAGTACAAAGATCAAAATCCTTGCTGAGTACTCAACGTTACCGATACCAACCCCTTCTGATTGATCAAGCCAGAGGATTACTTGATCCCGTAGGATTTTCAAATGAAAATATTTCTGGGGCAAAATCACATTTTTCAGAATTTGATCCCACTGACTCGCAATTCAGATTATTATTCACATACACTCCGCAGAGCCAATCAATTCATTCCATGACATATTAGGCCAATAAAATAATTTCAGGGATCAAAAGTTCATTTTTCAAAAGTCAATCTCATCACGAGAGATCATTTTCCGAAAACATGTTGAAATAGGATAAAGAGTTTTGTTCATACTTCAAAACATGTTTCTAAGAGTATTCAGATCGTTTTCCCTGTACTTGATCACAAAAGTCAATTTCCAATGGCATTCGGGTCATTTTACCCATGCTCGATTTCAAAAGACTTTCTGAGGGTATTCGAGTCATTTTACCCTTACCCAATTTGAAAAATATTCACAAGAGTTCTAATAAGGATATTTCGGTTATTTTCTGAATACCCGATTCAATAAGGATATTTTGGTTGTTTTCCGAATACTCGATTCCAAAGGTTTTCATAGAACATTCCAATAAGGACATTTAGATCATTTTCTAAATACCCAATTCCAAAAGGAAATCATTTCAAGAAATGCCAGAACTTTAATTCCAAAAGCGGATTAAATTTAAAATTCCAATAAAATATTCCAATAAGGGCATTCCAGTCAATTTATGAATACTCGATTTCAAACTTTTCCATTTTCTGAAAATCCCAAGAGGACTAAATTCACAAAATTCATGTTTTAATCATCTATTAAGGTTTCCAAGATAATTATAAAGTTCGTTCTAGTCCAAATGGCATAAAATAATTCTTGCTCAGATAAACTTTAAACATATTCAGGAATTTCCAAAAACGATATAAACATAGCATTTCATGGAAAAATAAAGCATACTAGCTTTTCAAAAAGGATTTTAGAGGTCTAAGGGACTAACCTTGTATCCCAAGTACTCTTCCCGTTCTTGGTCGTTTAGTCACCGTCTCTACCGTTTTCAACATTCCATGGGCCATTTACCGCTAAACCTATACCAAACATCGTTTTTGAGTCAATTCGTATTCGGCCAAAAAATAGCCGACGTGCCTGATGGGTAGCCGACATTTAGCCGATGGTTAGCCGACAGGGACGACGGTTAGCCAACGGTTAAGGAAAACGTTCAATTTTCGTTCTCCTCATTTTTTCGTCATTTTTTCAATTCTTTTGTTTTCCTTTTTCCACATCCTTTCTCCCTTTATAAACAAGGGATTCACTTTATATTTCCCAATTATTTCATCCAAGATCATACAATTAATCATCCTTAAGTTCATCCACTTTCCAGGTAAAATTCTGAAATTTTGCTGCTTTGATATATGATTTTGTTTTGGACATAACTTTCAACCTACAACTCCAATTTGGCTCTATGATATACCAAAACGACCGTAAGACTCTTAAATTTAATTATGTATTGTCCCTTTTCAGAGTTCTAGTCCCGGGACTCATTACTGGTCAAAAACAACCCCAGTAATTTTTTGGTTTTTAATCAATCTTCACAAAACAACTTCACCTACTTGTGCTTCTTGATTCATAACACCTATATAACCCTTAGTCCACTTCATTTCCTTTCAAAAAAACCTTAATTCTTCTGGTTTTCAGGTTCAAGAAAGCCATTGAGCTATTATGCAAATAACATATAATCAACATCAACGTTCAAAAATAATCATAATCCATTTTCTTTAACATTTAACCCTGTTTTTATCCCAACTCTACCATCTTTCTTCTCAATCACAAAACCCCTTTAAATCACCATTCAAATACCCTTATTCACCGTACAAAATATAGCCTATGAATCCTTCATCCAACTGGTACACACACTTGCACACACAAAGTCTCACATAGTACACAATAATCATTTTAATCATCACAAATTTCACATTTTCATGTTTTAATTCATATCAAAACGAACACCGTAATGAAATCTACAACTTTAATTCCTTAAGTTCAGGATTTTACCTTGTGTATGAGGTGTTCTAGCATGAATTTACTCGAAGAATCTTCAACTTCTTCAGTAACAATAGTTTCTCTCTCTTTTTTCAAATTTTCCTTATTTTCTCAACTTGTTGTTCCTTATTTTCTCTCTTTTTCTGTCTTTTCTCTTCTTTTATGTTGCTAGTCCCCCCCCCCCTCTCTAAATCCACCACCATTCTTGGTCAAAATAATGACCAATAGGATTTTGCTTAATTAAATGAATGGTGGCTACTTTACATGTGTCGCGATCTCGTTTTTTTCACATTTTTCTTAATTATTTTGCAAAGCTTATTTAAGAAGCTTTGCATGCATGAATATTTCACGCATCCTCTTATTATTTGACACTTGTCCTTGGCCAGTAATCACAAGAAGCCACACATCCCATTTTTCAGCCGCATTTTCCTATGTTCTTCAGGAAATAACCAAAATCAGGGATGTAATAGAAAAAATATTTTATTTCACTATTCAACTCTAAAAATTTCACTGAATCCATTGGTAACACTTAAATTATTCAATTACTTCTCTATTTGGTCAAATTTGCAGTCAAAGTCACGGGCGCGGTCAAAATGACAAAAATATCCCCAATACCCCGGATAGCAAAATTCACACCAAAACATGCGTTTCATTGCACTGATCAATTTCTCTTTTCAGAGTACCTTGAAATTCTTATTTTGTTAGTAATAGTAGCCTTCAAAAAATTTAGGGTACAGGTAGAACAAATCCAATAATTACATCTAGGTCCCGATAAAATTTTATTATACCTAAGTATTCGCCTCATTACACCGATCAATTTTTGTTATGGACATCAATAGAATTTCTCATCCTATTACAAATAGTAGCCAATCAAAAGTAAAAGGTGGGGTGTTACATCAAGTGCATGGATTTCTCTTCACGCACCGTATTAATCCCTATTTTAGTCATCACTTATTATTTTTTAACATCTTTTGTTTTGCTTTTAGGAATTCATAGCCTAAAAAAAGTGACTTTCTTTTCACTATCCGTATTGGCCCCCATAACAAGCAAAACAATACCTTCAATCTTTCAACTCACAAGATTTTTTTGCAAATTTTTTTTTTTTCACAATTTTTCCTCTTTAAGAATTTTTTTATCAACTTATAATCCTCATTATAACTTAAAGCTAAGTAAAATTTAAACTCATAATACAAGAGTTAACCAATAAAATTTGCTCATAATCCTTATATTTTTCATATTCAAACTAGATGAGTCAAATAACATTGAAACACCAATGCATAAACAAGATTAATCAAAATTCTCAAGTCTTGACAATATCCTATCCAATAAACCAATGTCATAAAAATCCACCTAATGAATGACAAATAATCATATCCAAGTAAGAAAAAGAATTATAACCTTTGCTTTAAACAATGCAAACCACTGAAATTTTGAAAAATTATCGCAAAAAATGATATGGAAAAAGATATCTTCAATCTCATTCTCCCCCTCACCCCTCCCCACACACATACACTTAAATTAGACATTGTCCTCAATGGCCAAGATATAATAATAAAAGTAAAGCCAAGAATACCAAAATTAATAAAGTAAAAGAATAGAGAAAAGAAAATACTTCCATTGCGAATTAGCTCCAAAAGTTTCTAACTTTTAAATCTTCAACTGTTCAAAACTTTCAAAGAACTTGCACAAAGTTGTTTTTCAATCAAAATCTTTTAAACCAAAATTTTTCAAAGTAGCTCAATATTAAGAAAACACAAGGATAATTGATAAAAACTTGGAGAAAGAATATCACCAAACCACTCCCCCAACTTAAATTGGACAATGTCCTCATTGGCCAAAAATTAACACATTAAAGCATCTCCAAAGGAACCAAAAATAATAAAGGGGTATAAATTTTAAGCAATACTTCCCATGTGCAATAAATTGGCAATAGATATCAAAACTGGAAATAGAAAGAAGGGCTTTTTCAAGAGGACTTTTTGCCTACCTATAAAATAAAACACAAATAAAAGAATAAGGAAAATAAAAACAAAATAAAAACACACCTAAATAAAAGAAAACAAACTAAATAAAAATACTAAAAAAAAATCCTAAGATAGCAAATAAAGACACGACATACTCCCCCACACTTAACATGGAAAATATTTTTCTTATTTGGGGGAAATAACACCTAACAACTAAAAATAGAACTTAGATAAAACAAAAGAATGACCAAAAGACCTAAAGAAACCCAAATTCAAAATAACAAAACTCATAAAAAACACTCTTTCCACTCATCAAACATTTGTAAAAGAAATTAATGCTCAATGAAAAAGGTAGGCATGATGAAAGCAGAAATAAAGAGAGGATTTTGAAAAATGGAGGATTCATGGAAACTATTAGTTGCAATGAATATAAATGCACCCCCTATCTGTAGCACCTTTTTAGACATACAAATCAAGTTCCTAACATAAATATGTAAATTATGTCTAAAAATTGTATAAATATTAGATTCACTACTTATCCCTTCAAAAGATTTGTCATAATTAAAATTTTTCTTAAAACTTTGAAATTGAGTTCTTAAAGGTGAGATCAAGAAATCAGTACTTTTCGACACATCTACAAAAACTAAGTTACCTCCCTTTGAATGGAGTGAAAGGTAGAAATTACTACCATTCTCAAAGGACTTGTTACGATGTAGCGTTGAAAGATCCAACTCTTTGAGGCATGATAAATTCAACACATCATCATTTGGACCCTTATTCTCTAATAATTGAGAAGAATCTAAAAAATCATGTGATAAAAAGATATTAGAATTATTAGCACATAGAGGAGAATTGAATACCTCACTTCCCACATTAGATAATTGTTCCTCATATCCTCTCTTTTCCTTGGAGATTCTCTTGTTCAAGAGTATGGGCCTTTATGGCATCCCCAACCAACTTGGTTTGTTGTGTTCTTTGATGGCTCATACGTTGGGATGCTTCTTTATGACATTTAATGGAGGAATTTGTATTGGCGACGAAAGAATGCATTGAGGCTTCAAGTGACATCTCAAAAAAGCGTCAATCCGAGCTTGCAAATTTGTCAAATTCTCGTCATTATAACTCCTTTGATCTTATGCCCAAAAGTAGTTGTCCATGATGATGTCAATCTCGAACTCAAAGAAAAACAAAAATCAAATCGAAAATCAAAACAAACAAAAATAATTAAAAAAATAAAGAAATGAAAAAATAAAAGGGAAAAACAAATAATAGAAAAATAAAGAAAAGAAAAACACACGCATTCACAAACTATCTAAACACAGAATTTAGTGGTATTTGCAGTACAACATGAAGTAAGCTAATCAATTAAGTCACACAATGTTACAAACAAAAAGATAGAACACCAATTTATACAAAGAATATATATTCATATTTACATATAGACATATGGAGAAATAAACATATAAACATGATTAAATCAATAAAATCGAAGCTTTTATGATATTGTTTCCCAGTAACGACGCCAAAAACTTGATGAGTAAATTTTGGCTGTGTAAAAATTATCAAATTTAAATCCATCTATTAGTCAAGTTTTAATTAAAATATTAATCTCAAAATATACATACGAGTAAGTATAGTCATTATGAGCATTTTATAGATAATTAACGAGTATCAATCCTCAAAGGAACAAGTACACACTAATCACTTTTCATTCATTTAATCGGCCCAAATAAAGTGAGAAAATAAGAAAAAGAAAAAAAGAAATATATTCAACTCAAGGATGTTGGAATATGCAATTTAGACAACTATTCTAGAAGAAATGATAATGAACCAACTAGCAATTATCTCAATTAATGATCATCTTGGCATCACAAAAGAATATAAAGTAAAATTCAATTGTTTCCCAAATCATGAATCTACTTAGATAAATTCCACTTTGTTTCCCAATCCATGGAATTACTATCTTTTGATTAATATTAACATATTTGCCAATCAAGCTAACATAACCAAAACATGCATTAAGCCCAATTCCTTATAAACATGAAATTAGCTAATAACCCTTTGCTGGAGGTGAAATCAACTAATCTTTGATCACTTAGTCCTATAATCTTAACTTCATCACTCAAGTCCATTAAGATTAGACAAATACGAAATCAATGAAATGAAACTCCTAACATCATTGTCCCAAGTTAATTAAAAGAACTCGCATCAATAACTAATGATAACAAGTAATGAAATAACAAAAATGATAAAGAATTGATCAAATAACTAAATCAACACAAAATCATGAATCCAAAATAATATTAAATTACAGTAGAAACGTTGAATACATCATTGTTAAGAAAAAGAAAACAATGATAAAAGAATGTACTCATAGACAAACCTCTTTCTTCTCCACTGAAGACTTTTTTGAATAACCCTCATTGAATGGTGAATTCCTCCTTTAATAGTGCTTGGAATTTCTGCTCTTGGATCCACCTCTCTCTATATCTTTTTCTCTTGTGCTTTCTCCTGCTTTTATAGGCCTCTTTGATGCTAAATTTGTTACTTGAGGAATCTTGGCCTAGTAGGAATTAGAAAATATAGAAATCTTTAGAAAATTTCTAAATTCGTGCATAGGATTTTTGCCTTCCAAAGTGGGCCTGTTGCTGGGTCCCTTTAACCCACCTAGCGCCAAGTGCAATCTATTCTTCCTTTGGTTTTTGCTCTGTTTTCACTGGCCGGATAGAATGGACCTGGCGCCTGGTCCACTTACTAGACCTAGTATCAGGTCTTTTCTGTTTTCTTCCTGAAATTTGCTCAATTTCCACTATTTGACCAGAATAGACTCGATGCCTGGTCCCTTGGCTGGGCTTGGTGCAACGTGCATTCTAGAATTGTTCACTTTTTTGCTCGAATTTAACTCAATGCACAAATTTGCCAAAAACACTTTTTACAAGAAAAATGTCAAATGGGAAGGAATATTCCTAGTTATTACTACAAATGTATCACAAAACAAACTCAAATAACTAGTAAAATAATGGTGATTTTATCCCCTAGCAATTTCTAATCACCATTCCATGTTCATCAAGTTGTTTCTAAAAACCCACTTGGTAGCAATATCCAGATGATCAAGTGGTATAAGGACGAGTTTCCAAGCTTGATTTCTTTCAAATTAGTTCAGCACTTTTTTGCACGGCTAGGATCTAAAAATCATCATGCAAGGCCATATCTGTACAGTTATGTTCAATATTTGAAAGTAAAGCAAAATTGTCTACAAAATACCGTTTAGTTTTGACCCCACAGCTAGGATCACCAATGATCTGCTCTTTTGGATTACCAGATCTGTACTTCCAATCTTTTGGTAGCCCTTGATCAGTGTGCTCTTCAGTTTCTTACTTTCTTTATTCAGCTTGTTGTTCTTGCAATTCTTCTTCTTGGGCATGAATGTCAAGCAATGGAGCTTTATGCTTTCTTTACCTTTTTCTTTTGAAATCCCTACATCATCATTATCTTGTCTTGGTGTATCTATATTAGAGTGTATCTATATTAGATTCATCAAAGATAACATGTACGAATTCTTCCACACATAGAGTTCTTTTATTGTATACTCTATGTGCATTTTTATTGGAAGAGTATCCAAGAAAGAGAGCCTCATCAGATTTGCTATCAAATTTTTTTAAGATTGTCTCGAGTATTAAGAACAAAACATTTGCAACCAAATACTTTAAAATAGGAAATTGATGGAGTTTTATCAAACATAAGCTTAAAGGGTGTTTTTCTTAGAAAAGGTCACAGAATGACTAGGTTAACAATATCACATGCTGTATTAATAGCTTCAACCCAAAAGTATATTGAAAGAAAGTTCTCACAAATCATGGATCTAGCCAATTCTCGTCAGGTTCTATTTTTCCTTTCAACAATACCATTTTCTTAAGGGGTTTTAGCTACTGAAAAGTTATGAAAAACTCCATTTTCATCATAGAAATATGTTGATTGCAAAATTTTTTACCATTATCACGTCTAATTGAAATCAATTTGCATTCAAGGGAATTTTGAACACGTTTGAATAGTTTAAAAAATTCAAAAAAAGCCTCATTTTTTTGTCCAAGAAATAAAGTCCAAGTGAATCTTGAGAAATCATCCACGAGAACATTGGCATACCTCTTACCACCAAGGCTAGTGGTCCTTATTAGTCCAAACAAATTTATATGTATCAATTCAAGGGGTTTTGATGAAGAAATAAATTTCTTAGGTTTAAAAAAGGTTGTGGTTTGTTTTCCAAATTGGCATACATCGCAAATTCTGCCCTTATCAAATTTCATTTTGGAAAGTCCTCCATCAAGCTCTTTTGAGGACAATTTGTTCAGCAAATCAAATGATACATGGCCTAGCCTTCTATGCCAAAGATAGCCATCATTATCATGTACGAAAAGGCATCTAAGGTTTTGAGCCATAAGATCATCAAGATAAAATACATATACATTCCCAACACGATTAGCAACAAAAATTATTTCATTACTAGAGTTGTCCATAATAGAGCAAGAATCTTTCTCAAAAATAACTTTGCAGCTATTGTCACATAATTGACTAATGCTAAGCAAGGTGTATATCTACTCATCAATTAACAAAACTTGTTAGATAATTGTTGAATATCCTTTACCAATGTTACCTATACCAAGTATCGTTTCTTTCTTTTTATCTATAAATGTAACGAACCCATCATTTGTAACTTGAATATCTTCTAATAGGACTGCATTTCCAGTAATGTGTCTTGAGCATCAATTATCCAAGAGCCACTTTGCGAAGCTCATTTTGTCCAACGAATGTACCTATACATAAGATAGGAGGGTAATTTTTGGTACCCATATCTTTTTAGGTCCATAGGGGTTAGTAATGATTCTTTTAATTCTCCAATCAGATTTCATTCCTAATCCAATGCTTTTCCTAATATGACACCTTGATACATTATGTACATTTTTACTACAATAAGTGCAACATGTGGAATTTCTATTTGAGGAGCTTTCTTTCACAAAATAAGACTTGTGTTTCCCTATTTTGTGCATATTACCGTAGCCAATACCATTTCTATTTTCAGCCATCCATTGTAGTCCAAGAAGTTTATTCAAATTGCTTTGGCCATTAGAGAGTTTTTCAATACAAGTAGTGAGATCATCAACTTTCATTTTCATATTATCAAACGCACGAATCATGACTTCAAGAAATGAGATATTACCACACAAACATTTATTCTCAAGAGCAAAATAGTTCAAGAAAGTAGAAATGATTTCTTTTTCAATATTCAAGCAGCACAATGAGTCAAAAAGAGTTTCGTTCTCACTTATCAAATTGTCATTCTCATTTGATAAGGAATCAATTTTCACTTTCATTTCCTTGTTCCTTCTTGACAGTCTTCTTAGTTCACGGAATATATCAATAAGAAGATCATTTTGATCATCAATATTATCACAAGTACATTCATACAATTCAGCTACAAAGTAAGATAGGGAGAAGTTTACCTTATCCTCCACTGCCATGAAGCATATGTTAGCTATTTCATTTTCATAATCTCTATTTTCCTCAGATTCAGACTCATTTTAATCCCAAGTTCCCATCAGTCCTTTTTCTTTCTTTATTTTTAAATCATTCTTTTTCTTTTTGAGCATCTTGGCTTTTTTATCTTTAGCTATTGGGTAGTCAGCGATGAAGTATTCTGTATTCTTGCATTAATAGCATTGAGGCTTAAAAGATGAAGTTTGTCCCTTCATTTTTTGGAACTTCTTACCTCTATTGAAGTTTTCCTTTTCGAACATCTTTCTAAATTTTTTTTGCGATCATAGCCAATTCTTCGGTATCCACTTCAATTCCATCGTCACTATCAGATTGACTGCTATCAGCATCCTCTTCAACGGCTTTTACGGTTGTTCCTCTTTTTCCTTTTTCATTTTCATCAAATTTCTGAAACCTTTTGAGTTTTATTTTGTGAGATAAGAGAGAGCTAATAAACTCTTTAGTGGATATGGTTTTCAAATCCTTTAACTCCTTCAAGAGCTTTAGGCTGCCAACTCTTTGGCAATGTATCCAAAATTTTTCTATTCTGTTCACCAAGGGAATAGCTTTTCCCATAAGCCATAAGTCCATTTGCAATGTTTGTGAATTTAGTAAACTTGTCGATTATGCTCTCATTTGGCTTCATAGAAAATAATTTATAATTATGAATTAAAAGCCCCAACTTTGATTCCTTCACTTGATTTATCCCCTCACGGGTGACTTCAAGCAATCTCTACACGTCATAGGCTGAATCATAGCCACTAACCCTGTTATATTTAGTGGCATCAAGGGCACATCATAGAATGTTCAGAGCTTGAAAATTTAATGTCATTTTGGCATTATCTTCAGCATCATATTCGTCATTCTGTTTGGGAACTATTCAACCTTCAACACTTCTAGAAGGAACATATGGTCCTTTCTCAATCAAATTCCATAGCTCAAAATTAATTCACCATACATAGATCTTCATGCAAATTTTCCAAAATGTGTAATTACTCCCAATGAATAAAGGAGGTCTGTTTGTCGAGAATCTCTCGATATAGGGAAGAGAGGAGATATTTGCCATCAGGATCTTTTCTACAAGGTTGTATAGCTGAAAAAGTGTAGACGAAGTCTCTGATATCAATTGAAGAACCTTAGGGGGTTGAATAATGTTTTTGGCAAATTTTAAAAATACTTTTCAGAAAAAGATCTAATTTTTAAAATGCTCCTTTTATTTTACAGATCAAGGTATTTACAAGTTGTGCAAAAAAGAGTTTTGTGCAGCTTTGAGAAGTCATCTATGAACTTAAGCATATGAGACAAGAGATGTGCAATCAATACAAGAATAAAGATTGGTTAGTGAGAATCATAAAGATTTTTTTTGAATGAGAGAAACCTTTGTGCAAAGAGATTCGCAAGCTGTCAGAAATAAATGCAAGGAAGATGAACAAGGGATTTATAGTGGTTCGATCCTCAAAGATCTACGTCCACTACCTTAAGCTCATACTTAAGAATTTCAAATCAGATTTCTATAAACTCAGTCAGTTCAATAATGTCTGTCTACACCAATTACACAAGAGGATCACCACACTTGGTTTTACCAAAACCTCTCAACCAACTACAAATCAAGGCTCATCCCAAACAGGTTTTACACCACAACCTTGATATTCAAAAAGGATTATAGGAATAAAACAGAGATAGCTCACACTTTTGAGCAAATGCGTAAACAAATAAGCACCAACTGCTTTTACCTTTTGAAGCACTAATAAAAAGGAAATTTTTGTATTCTAAAGTGTAAGAGTGTTTCTAAGAGAGATAGTACAAAAATATGCTTTAAAATCGTGTTTTGAAAGCTTTTATAGAAGCAAAAAGTAAGATACCAACGACTAAAAACCACTAGTTTCTTGCTGTTAGATTTTTTAGAGTTTTGGACTCCATGATCAGAAGAGGATGCATCCAAAAGGTAAGTCCAAAATGGCACTTTTTTAGGCAAAAACGTTTTGTCACTGTTCACAGAGTTTTGGACGAAGCTTTTGGATGCAGAGGCATCCAAACTATTCCATCCAAAATTTAAAAGACTTAAGACTTTGCAATCTTTTTGTTTGGGTGCTTCAAGGTAGAAATAAATTGAATCATAAGATAAAGAGACATAGGAATTTTACAAGTAATACCTTAACAATGATTCCAAGTCTAAAGTTCTTTTAGAAGGACATCTTGGTATGCAATCTCTTAAGCTTGTCTTCTTCTTAATCACCCATTCTTAGATTCCATTGCTCAAGAGTTGCTTAGCAATCTTATTTATACACCTTAGAAGAATTGAGGTCAAACATGTCCTATCACATGTATATCACACAAGTTAGTCATCATTAATATTTGTCATAAGTCAAAACATAAGAGAACACCCTTAGGGCTAACAATATATGTTTTAACAAATACTGCTATAAATAACGCCACCAATAACCTTATCCTATACGACACTTTTTATGAGTTTTTTACGGTGAAAACATGGAACCATAGTATAGCCCATTGTAAATTGTATAAATGACGATTTTCTGGCAATCGTTTAATATAAACTTCGCCAATTTTTGAAACGGCCAAAAAACCGTCATATAGTCATTTGATATGGCCAAAATTAGTCATATATTTCTTAATTATTTGAGGCCATTTTATGATACATTTTTGGGCAATAACTTGTTATATTCCTTCATATTTGAGATTTTACCCTTGGAAAGGTATTTTGTGTATTATTTCAGATTTTAGGGGTAAAATAAGGTAAAATCGTCGCTAAACAGATTAGAGGCAGCGCCGGCTAGGACAGGAGAGGCAGCGCCAGTCACATGCTGCTGGCATGCACTTCAAGGCGATAAAAAATCGGTAAAATAGGGGCTAACAGAACACAGCCGGTGCTGGTGGGGAACCCAGAGGCAGTGCTGGCTGTGACCTGGAAGACTTGGCACGAAAATTGAGAAAAATCGACAAACGGACAGAGAGACAGAATGCAACCGGCGCCAGCCCTAGGTAGGACAGGCGCCGCTAGTTGTGCACTAGTGCAGAGGTGGTGCCTCGATTTTTGTGTGCATTTTTGGCAATTTCTGGAGTTTTAGTATTTTCCTACTTCTATTCAGCTAGAAACCCTAGATGGACGAATTTTGCCACTTCTAAAGACTATAAATAGAGGAAAAAAAATACAAGTCAAATGGGTGAATTCGAGGAGCAAAACACTAAATCACTTAAAGTTCAAGGAGGAATTCATCAAATCAAGGAGGATTGTACAAGAGAGTCTACGAAGGAAGAAAAATGAGGCTTGTCTATGAGTGCTTTCTTTTAACTTTGTTTTCTTTTCTTGAACAATGATGTATTAATTGTTTTATTGTAATTTGACATTGTGTTTGGTATTCATGAGTTCTAGAGTTACTTTGATCTTTTGATTAATTGATTGTTATTCTTGGTATTTAATTACTTATGCTGATTACAAGATTAATTTGTTGTTTCTTTCTATTAACTTGCTTGGAAAAGGGGTTGATGGTAGTCTCAATTCATCAATTTCATATTTGTTGTCTATTAACTTGCTTGGAAAAAGAGTTAATTGCTAAGAACTGGGTAATTAAAGGTTAATTGATGTCTGCCAGGATATGGATTTATTGGTTAATTTCATATTTTAAATTTTCCAGGATATGGGGATTTAATCAAGGATTGTATTTAATACATCTTTTGGGTAAATTAGTTGAGATAGGATATGTGATGCTAATTTGTCTAGAAGATAGTGATTTTATGGATTTAAAAAGAAGTGAATCTATCTTAATCCTTCATGATGCCAAGAGAATGATTAGTTATGATAATGATTGGGTACTTTAAGGTCATGTTTGTCAAAATAATGGTTTGAGTTTTATAATTCTCCATCCTTGACATGTATATATTCTTTTATTTTATTTTATTTTTCCTTTTTATTCTTTTTCACTTTATTGAGTCGGTTAAGCAATGAAAGAAAAGTGATTAATGCATACTTGTTCCTTGAGAATCGATACTCATTTTAAACCCTATGTTATGCTTAATGATGAGTACGCTTGCTCATATGTGTAATTTGGGGTTAACATTTTAATTTAAACTTCATTGGGAATGTGCTTATTTTTATATGATTTTTTATAGCCAAATTTGTACACATCATCGTCTTATAAGGTTTATACGACGGTTTTGTGGATATTTATGGTGGTCCATAGTCTTTTTTTTTTTTTTTTAGTAGGAGTGCATCTTGGTTTTTATTTGTTTTCTTATGCTTTCCAGTAGTATTTTGCATTCTTATGTTTTATTTTTGGTGTGTTTTATTTTGGTTATTGTTTTATTTTATTTTTTGTTCTTTTTTGTGTGTTTTCTTTTGCTGGATAGAATAAAGTCTTCTCGAAACCAACTCTATACTTCCTTCCAAGTTTTAACATCTTTTGGAGCTTATTGTACTTGGAGAGTTTTGCTTAACTTTCTACCCTTTTATTATTTTTTTCCGTTTGGAGATACTTTATTGTGTGAATTTTTTGCCAATAAGAACATTATCCAGTTTAAGTGTAGGTGAGTAGTTTGGTAGTATTCTTTGTCCAATCTTTGCCCAAGTTTTTATTAACTTCCTTGGTGTTTTAAATTGAGCTTTCTTTTGGAATTGACAAAAATTGTGAATTTAAATATTTGGAAAAAAAATTAACCTGTTTTTTGAATTTTGACTATTATGGTATTGTTATTGTTTTCCTTTTGGTATAAGAATTTGGTTTAAGACTTATTTGGTTGAGTTTAGTTTTGTATAAACTTGTATATATTTAATGTGATATAGGCTAAGATTTGAGAATTTGAATTAACTTTCTTTATGTTGTAGTAGATGTTGTGGGGGTTTTTTTTTTCCTTCTTTTTCTTGAGGTTTGATGTTGATTTTGTGATGAAATATAAGTATGGAATTTCGTTTGATTTTTTTTTTATGGTGTTATAAACTAGTCATTGTTCTGAGTTTAAATTAATAGGGACTAAAGAGGTAAAATCATGAGAAAAAATTCACTATATATTTTCGTTGCTTTGAGGGTCAGAAAAGTTGTATTCATCTATTCCGAAAAAAATGAGGAGAAAAAAGGTCCAGGAATGCAAAGCTCATGTTCTATAGGGAAAAATAACGAGTGAATTAAAAAAAAAAATCTAAAAGGGGTGTAAAACCGACCCTAGAGTAAGAGGGATGGGATGCATATCATATCATCATATATAAAATATATCTCTTGAATAATTTTGTGTGCCTTATAATTGTGGTTTAGGAGTTATATGATTTCTTTTTGCTTGTTGAGTAGAAAGGGTAAAAAGGTAATTTTATTTGAGATCAAAATAGAAGATGTCTTGAGGCGTAGATAAGAAGAAGATTTGGTTGAGAAAATAAAAATAAGAGTTGTTATGGTTAAGTGGTTAGAGCTTTGTGATTTAATCTTTAAGGTCTTGAGTTCAATATCTATCACCTAAGTTTTATTCATATTTATCTTAACCAATGTTTGAATTTAGTTCTTTCTTACATTCCTTAAAGTTAGGAATGTTGCCTTAGGGAAGACACAATAGTAATGTCTCAACCAGGTGATCTTGTCGTAAAAAGAATTCTAGAAGAATTCTTGTCTCTATTATTTTTGCAAGCCTGGTCCTAACCTCTTTGAATTTAAACTACTCCTAATTCTTTAATTTATTTTTATATCCATAAAATTCTTGGATAATTCCTTGCTTGGAATTTCAGAAAATTCCAACTCTTGTGGGATAGGAGGTTGGCCGAAAATATGGAGGAAGAATAGGAAGAGGTTTTAATTAAATCACCATAGCTATTTCTTCAAAAATTTCATATTCTTCTTGTTCTTGTTTTGGTTAAAATCTAAAAAGCTTTCCAGATTTTCTTCATGGCTGGTTTTCAAAATTTTCAGCAAGCTTTCTCTACAAAATTCTTGCAAAGAAGCAACCATCTTATATGAAAATGAAAGCTAAAACACTTTTGAATTTCGCAGCCTTACAAACTACACCAAACCAGAATTTTTTTTCCAGCAAACAAGCAATCTTTGAACATGATCATGGAACCATTCGTTAATGCTCAAGAACACCTGAAACTTTCTCTTTTCTTCTTCAAGATGGTGGCTGGAAAATCACCATTAATGGACCTTCAAACACCCCTAACTTGTAGCCGCAAAAATGATCCAACGAAGACCAAAAATTCTGCACAAAACCATTTCAAATCCTAAGATTTCATAGCTTAAATTCCAGTTTTTTTCCAGCTTTGCGTTTTAAATGCTAAGCCCAATTTTCTTCATCAAACATCACAATGTTTTGGCCATAATGCAGCTATGGACAGAACCCCTTGGCTTCTCTATCTACCTTGACCATTAGGACTCTATTAACATACCTCAAAACGCTCCTGTCCTCACTCCATTCAAATTTATTCAAACTTCAAATTAAATTCCAGATTTCTGTTCCATTAAACACTCACCTAGCTAGATAATAAAACCAGAAATTCCTCTACTATTCCACAGCCATTTTCAGCTAGCCCCAAGAAGAAACAACTCTCCATTCCATGGTCAAATCATAGCTAGTTCAACCCTACACCATTGAAGGACAAGAAACCTTCAAAGAGCAAACACCATTACCCATACATATACCTCAAACATCTCCACTTTTCTCTCAATTTGAATTTTGAAAAAGGTGAAACTCTCTCACTCCTTCTTGGATAACCAAAAGCCTCCCCTAAGCTAGGCCATTCGACCATTATTCACACACAAGAAATCACTCTCTCTCTCAATTTCTCTCAAGAACACACACTAAGCTTTTTCAACCTTTAATCGCCTCTATACATCCCAAATCACTTCAAGAACCATCAAACCAACTAGGATTCATTCCCTACTCTATCCCAGGCCACTCTATAACATCAAAAACACCAAAGTTGATCTTCCATTCAGATCAAACACACCTTTACGGTCAAGAATAAGAAAAACATCGAGAATGTAACTGTATACACCCTGAACCTTCTAGATCTCATCATCACCATTTCAATATCATCCTAACCTCTTTCTCTCTATTTTTCTCTCTCTCTCTTGGCCAAAACTTGGATGGCCATTCTTGGACAAACTTCAACTAAGGAAGGACTCTCAAATACTCAAGGACCTCTATTATGCAAGGCGATACCTTCATATAAACTTCATCAAATCAAGTTTTTCTTTCTTGATCTCCTCTTTAAATTCTCAGACTCAAGACTCTTAGATGATGTATTTGATAGGTTGGTAGAATAATGTGGGGTTGAACATATGTATGTAGGTGAAGGGAATGGATTTAAGATATGAGAATTGGAATGAATATTGTGACTTATGGATTATGCTTTAGGATCACTATATGTTCATTATGATTAAGAACTTTATGGATGTTTTGATGTATGATAGTCATTATACCATCATTCTTGATTATGTCTTCATGATGTTATTTTTCAATAAATCCCTAGATAATATAATGCTGAGTAGGATATCATCCTTGTTGTGACGTATGTTAATTCAAGTCTATTTTTTGTTAAATCGGCATGTTATTTGTTGAATCCATGAGTGGATGAATATGTATATGGATTTTCTCTCGCAATAAAATTATTGTAAGAACTACCTTTATTATTTTTAGAATTATTCTTGCTATCATTATTATTATTAATAAAAATAATATTATTATTTGATTTAATTTACTAAATTCAAAAAACACAAAGTAGTTTTGAAATTTAATATTATTTAAAATATTATTATTTTATTTGATAAATAAATGGAATATTTTTATTAAATATAAATAATATATTGGAATTAATTAATATAAAATGTCTTTTATATTCATATTATTATTAATTAACCTTACAAAAACTTTTATCTACACTTATAAATATTATTTATATTAGAATAATTTATTTTTATTAATTTTATTTATTATTTATTATCAAAATTATTTATAATTTATTATTAATATAACTTATTATTTGTAATAATATTATTTTGTATTTATTACCAATATTATTTAGGATTTGTTAGTAATAGTACCTATCATTTATTACTAATTTTATTTATTATTAATATTACTCATTATTTATTATTTGTTAATAAATAGTTAATATTATAATTTATTATTTATTACTTATTTATAACACCTATTTATTTTAACTTATCAAATTAATTTTATTTTATAAAATGCTTTATCAACTAGTGTTAAAGCAAGGCATTATTGTCATAACTAGATATTGTTGTAGCTAGTTGAACCTAGGAGTAATTTCTTTAAGGCAATTATTGTCTGGATATTAGACTTATACCCTGTATTTACACTTGGCGGGGTTAGGTTGCCATGTATTACCTTGGAAGGCTCTTGTACCCAAGAAGAGCAAAAGATTTGGTAAGTTCCTACATAAAGCTATTTGAAGATCAAAGTTACCTTGGCAAGTCAAACATGATGTATATGAGAACTTGTACTACGAATGCAATTATGGACAATTTTCCTTTTTCTTTTCAGTCAAACAAACCATTTTAAGAAGAACAAGCAATTTTACACAAAATACTAAACTTTTCCTAAAAACAAACTTCGACAAGAATTTTGGAAATCATAATTACTATTTCAAAGAAAATACATTGTATGATCTTTCTTTTCCCAAGAAGGACAAACACAACATTGAATACTCAATAAGGGTAGGCTATTAGGACTAGTCTTTGAAGGGTTAGCATAAGTCTCTCAGTAGGTGGCCACCTCTGAGTGGTGAATCCTTCCTGAATAGGATATCAGTCCTGCAGGTCATACCAGTCCGAGCTAGCAAATTCAGTTAAGTGGATTGTGTATTTTTGGAATGGACAACCGGTTTGGGTGTAGAATGGGAGGAGTATCCTACCCAGTAGTCCCTACTTCTACCTTTTGTTAGTGTGCACAAAGTGTGGTATTCTGAACGTTCTTTTGTCATGGTGTACAAAGTGTGGTGCTATGACTACCTCTCTTGAGTGGTTGTATTTATTGTATACATGTATAATTTAAAAGGAAAACACTACTCTTCATTTGTGAAATTTGTTTAAGGCTTGCTAGCACTTTCTTTTATGAAAATTTCTCAACTTGCATACATGAACTATTTTACCTGAAGCACTTAAAGCACACACGGGTTTACTAAGTTTATGTCTCACCACCTTTTATACCATGCTTTCTGGTCAGTCCTACTGTGAAGGTTATTGATTAGAGTTTGCCTTGCTTTGAAGACTTATTTCTTTTTCTTTGTATTTCATTTGAGAGACTCTAACAGACCTTTATTTATTTTTGAAAATTGTTCATGTATCATTTGAGTTGTAATAAGTTTGATTTGGATTATTACTTTCCTTTCTTTTGTGAGTCCTAATTATAAAGACCCTTTATTCTAAGGACGAGGCGACATCCCCAGCCCTAATAGGGTACGTAGGTAGTGCGATGTTACAAGTGGTATTGGAGCCAATGTTTAGACAATTATTGATAGTATTTACTTTATTTCATTAAATTAAAATCTTTTGACTAATCTGGGTTGTTTATATTGTAGAATGGTTAGAATGTATAGAACTATGAGGAAGAGGGAGCAATGGCATCGACCAATCCCTATCTACCCAGAAGATTTACTAGTGCCATAACCTGCACCATAACACGCACCTCAACCAGTCATACCTTTGGAAGAAAGCAGTAATGTCGAGGTTCAAATTATTGAGCCACCCTCTATACTTGTAATAGACTTGATCACTGGTAGTGAGGATGGGGATATTGATATGGAGTATGTCCCAAACCCACCTAACCCCATGCTTGATTTAACTTCTAATAGTGATGATCTGAGGGAGTTAGACTATGAATCTCCACCTAGGCCTTCTTTTGTACCCCCACCCAACCATGTTGAAACTGCGGAGAGTTCTAGGAGACTCGGAAAGGAACCAATGGAATATGGGTATGTGAATGGTGTAGGGATAGACCTTTCTAAAAATACTGAAGGATGGTTGTATGATGCTGACACAGAGGATTCTGATAAGGATTAGGGATTAACTTTTGCCATGCTTAGGAAGTTGTTATTTACTGCTTTTAATAAACTCCTGTACTAGGTGTTCATTTATGTTTAATGTTTTATTTCAAAATTTATGCACATAAGAGTACCTTGGTGTACTCCAATCTTGGAAAATACAATTATTTGTGCAAAGCTTGCATCTGATTTATTTTTGCTTAAGTCTGACTATGAATGCATGCTCGATTTAAATATTTTAAACTTTGATGCATAACTCATTATTTGGGGGTGATGGTTTAGAATGGCACCATAGCATCGTGTAGCAACATCCAACAGAAGGGTTCTTAAAGCAGAACCCGTGACTCTAGAATTCGTTACAACCCAAATTTCATCGCCAAATCAAGAGAATGAGAATGAACTATAGTAGGAAGTGGGGTCTGAAGAGCCTATCAGTATGAGCATGGGGCAAGCATTCCACAAGATGACAAAGATACTGTAAACCTTATCTGAACAAAGGAACCCAAAGGAGGAAGATGAAGCTTTGGAGAGGTTTCCGAAGTTTCATCCTCGCACCCTCTTGGGAGAGCCAAATAAGACCAAAAAGTGGAGCAATGGGTGAGCAGATAAAGGACATCTTTGCCACACTCCAATACATTGAGAAGTGGATGGTAAAATTTGCTGTATTTAAGCTGAGAGGCCCAGCTCGAGCATGGTGGCAGCGAGTCCAAGAAGATTGGGAATTAATGCATCAAAACTGGATATGGGCCAACTTTGTAGAGGCATTTAGAGCAGAATATATCCCTCAATAAATAGTAGAGAAATGGGAGGACGCGTTCCAAAATCTGAAGCAATGGAGTATGACCGTGGCTCAGTATGCTATTCGTTTTATCCAGTTGTCAAAGTATTGCAAGAGGTTAGTAGATACCGAGCAAAATTGAACTAGGCAATTTGTCAAAGGATTGAGGTAAGAGTTAAAAAGGGCTTGGGCACCTTCTCCACCGACGACTTATTCAGGGGTAATAGACGCAGCAACCCAAACAAAGAACAAGGATCAAAACATGATGGTACCAATACCGTTCTTGCCACCAAGGTAACCACTAAGACCCTTTCAAAGATAAAAAACTAATAAGCGACCTGCCCACCGTAGCAAAACCGAGGAAAGTAAGCACAAACGACACTAACTGGTCCAACACAGAATCTCCTGTCATACTAAAATTGCGAGAAGAATGGTCATGTAGAGAAGAACTGTTGGTCTAAAGGAGCTCAATGGAAATGCTACAATTATAGATATCTAACGCATCTACGAAATGCCTGCCCAAAACTCCTTCGAATTAGGCAAGGAAACCCAGCCCTAACCACGGGAGCCAATCGAGCTAATATTGTGGAAGCCTCCAAAAGTGAAACTCAGAAGCAGCAAGTAAAAGCAAAGGTTTTTGCTCTTAACTGGGAGGAAGTTGGAGCAAATGCAGTGGTGGTGGAAGGTACGTTTACTATCCAAGGTCATTCAATTAATACATTAATACACCCTGGATCTACCCATTCCTATTTAAACAAAAATTGTGCACATCATTTAGGTTGGGATGGAGTAGAACTAACTTTTACCTTGTTGGTAAGTACGCCTTTGGGAAAAATGGTGCAAGTAGATTGGTATATGTAGAATTGTAAGATTAAAGTGGGGAAAGAGAGTTTGGAGGGAGACTTGGTAGTCTTAGCTATTGACAACTATGACCTAATTTTGGGTATGGATTGGCTAGCTAAGCATGGAGCTAAAGTAGACTGTAAGAATAAGTTTGTCCAGTTTATTAGACCTAGATGTGATGTGATGGAATTCAACGGCAAGCGAGTAAAAGAGTTGAAGTTTTTGATAGCTGGAACAAAAGCGTGGAAGTTATTGAAGCAAGGATGCCAAGGATATTTGGCTAATGTGATAAATACGCCAAAGGATCAGTGCACCCTAAAAAATATCGAGGTGGTAAAAGATTTTTCCAATGTGTTTCCTGCATAACTCACTTCTCTTCCTCCTACCCGAGAAGTTGAGTTCACCGTAGATCTAATTTTAGGAGCGGAACATATATCCCGAACCCCATATCGGATGGCACCAGCAAAATTGAAGGAACTAAACGAGCAGCTAGAGGAATTAGTGAAGCATGGTTACATAAGACTTAGCCCGTCACCTTGGGGAGCTCTAGTGCTAGTTGTGAAGAAGAAGGATGGTATCTTGAGGTTGTGCATTGACTATCGGGGGTTGAATAATTTACCATCAAGAATAAATATCCCCTACCATTAATTGATGAGTTGTTTGACCAGTTGCAAGGCTCTAGTTGTTATTCCAAACTGGATTTGAGGTAGGGATATTATGAAGTGCAGATAAAGGAGAAGGATATTCCCAAGACGGCCTTCAACACAAAATATGGTCACTACGAGTTCATAGTGATTCCTTTTGGAGTGACTAATGCACCAGCGGTATTTATGGATTTAATATATTGTGTTTTCTAACCTTACCTGGATAAGTTTGTGGTGGTATTCATCAATGATATAATTATATACTCCAAGAGTCTAGAGGATCATGCAGAGCATCTAAAACTGGTATTGCAAAAGCTAAGAGAGCACAAGCTTTATGCTAAATTTAGCAAGTGCGAATTTTGGCTGGACAATGTGTTGTTTCTTAGCCATGTTGTGACCAAGGATGAAATCAAAGTGGATCCAGCAAAAGTCAAAGCAGTTTCAGACTGGAAGCAGCCATAGAATGACACTGAGATCAGAAACTTCTTAGGATTAGCTGGCTATTATAGGTAGTTTATTAAAGGGTTCTCAATGCTAGCATCACCTATAACCCGATTGTTGAGAAAAGATGTACCCTTTGTATGGAGTGAGATATGTGAGAAGAGTTTCCAAAAGCTAAAGCGGAGATTAATGACTGCTCCAGTGCTGAGTTTTCTAGAATGAGATAAACCATACGCGTTGTATACTGATGCTTCTAAGGAAGGTTTGGGAGCAGTATTGATTTATGATGGGAAAGTAATAGCCTATGCCGCTTGAAAGTTGAAGCCTCACAAAGTCAATTATCCAACACGTGATTTGGAACTAACTGCCATTATTTTTACTTTGAAAGGCAACATTATCTATATGGAGCCGAGTATATGGTGTTCACCAACCACAAGAGTCTAAAATATATTTTTACCTAGAAGGACTTGAATTTGAGGCAGCGAAGATGGATGGAATTTTTAGACGAATATCGTTGTCATATCAACTACCACCCAGGAAAGGCTAACATTGTTATAGATGCCCTGAGTTATAAAGTTAAAATGGATAGATTGAAGGTGCAAGAGATTCAAGTAGTCCAAGAAGTAGTGGATAGAAGGACAAAAGTACAAAAAGAAAGGATTATCGTCAGTAATCTGAGATTGATATCGGATCTAAGGCAGAAAATCATCAAAGCACAGCAAAGTAATGTGGAGTTTCAACTTTCCAAGGACAAAGAACTTAAACAACAAGGTAGTGATTTCTGGCAGGACGAGATGGGAGTGATGTATTTCTGAGATCGTTTGTGTGTACCTGATAAGCGACAGTTGACGGATAAGATTTTGGAAGAGGCACATAAAAGCAAATATGCTATTCATCCGAGAGAGATAAAATGTATCAAGATCTGAAGAAGGCTCTTGGTGGCCCGGAATGAAGAAGGACGTGGTGATGTATGTCTTCACGTGCTTCACTTGTCAGAAAATTAAAACGGAGTATAAAAAGTCGGCAGGATTGTTGCAACCTTTACCGATATCGAGTGAAAATGGGAAGAGATGACCATGGACTTCGTTACCGGACTCCCTATGGCAAGGACCTAAAAAAAAAATACCATATGGGTAGTGGTAGACAGATTGACTAAGTTAACACATTTTATACCGATGAACGTAAATGATTCAATGAAGAAGTTAGCTTAAACATATGTGCAGGAGATAGTCAGGTTGCATAGAGTACTGTTAGCCCTAAGGGCTTTTTTCTATATTTTGACTTATGACAAACATTGATATGGACTAACTTGTTAATCTATTGTGATAGAACATGTTTGACCACTATTCTTCAAAGGCATTCAGATAAGATTATTTTGCAATTCTTTAATGATTGAAGTTAAGAATAGAAGATCAAAAGAAAAGTATACGGATTTACATATCAAGAAGTTCTTTATGAAGAACTTTAGACTAAGAAGAGTTGTTAAGGTATATCTATTAATTCCTATGTCTCTTTATCTCTTGATTCATTTGACTTTACTTTGAAGCAACAAAGGAGAAGATTTCAAATTTTTTGAAAATCTCAAAATTTTGGATTGAACAGTTTGAATCCAAAAGGTTCATCCAAACTCCTGAAAACCGTGTTGAAATATTCTGATTGATTAAGTGCCATTTTGGACTTACCTTTTGGATGCATCATCGTCTGAAACCCGAGTCCAAAACACAGACAAGTTTAAACAGAAAATTTATAGCTGTTTCTTTATGACCGTTGGCACTCCACTTTTGGCTCTATAAATAGCCCTTAGAGTAAGATTAGTGACAAGATTTTTGAAACATTCATCTTAGAAATACTATTGCTCAATATTTTCAAAATCTCATTTTATAAAAGCTTCAAAGTAAATTCATTTTGTATCAAAGGTAAAAGTATTTGTACTTTGTATCCGACTAAATATTTGCTCAAGTAAGTGAGTTGTTTACTATTCTATTGATATTCAAATCTCTATTGTACCAAGGTTGTGGAGTAAAAGCCATTGGGGTGAACCTTGTTTAGTGTATGTATCAATATTGTGGTGTAAAACCTAGTTGGGGTGATCCTTAATGTGTTTGCATGATTGAGAGGTTTTGGAAAACCCAGTGTAGTGATTCTCTCTTCTATGTGGTACTATTTCATTAAGTGAAGTTAATGATACCAGGTTAAAAATCCTTAAGTGTGAGCTTAAAGTAGTGGACGTAGATTTTGGTAGATCGAACCACTATACATTCCTTGTCTCACTCCTTTTCATTTTTTTTTTATTTTACTGCTTTGAGTTTCTTTCTTTGTCTAAATTTGATATACATCTACGAGTGTTTGGATAACTTTCTATGTTACCATAAAGTCCGTCCAAGCATCTTGGTGATCATCATTGTTTAGCTTTTTAGACAAATCGAAAGAATTGTTTTTGCTTGTCAAAAACCTTATTCACCCCCCTCTAAGGTTTTTCATTTGGTATCAGAGCTTTGTCCACATACTCTTGGTTTAACAACCTTGTAGAAATGATCTTAATGGCAAGCTCATCCTCTCTTCCACATGTTGAAGGGTCTTCAACAAATCATCCTCCTTTATTCAATGGAAGCAACTATACTTTCTGAAAAAATAGAATGAAAATTTATGTGTGTTCTATTAACTTTGAGTTATGGAGTTTGATAGAGAATGGTCATTTTATTCCATTAAAGATAATTGATGGCATAAAAATACCTAAACAGAATGATGAGTATAGTGTGGAAGATAATGCGAAAATGACTCTAAATTTTCAAGCTATGAATATTTTATGTTGTGCACTAGATGCGACTGAAAACAACCATGTAAGTGGTTGTGATTCAGCCCATGAAATGTGGAGATTACTTGAATTCACCCATGAGGGGAGAAACCAAGTCAAAGAATCAAAATTGGGGCTTGTAATTCATGACTATGAATTGTTTTCTATGAAGCTAAATGAAAGTATCACTGATATGTTCACAAGATTTACCAATATCTCAAATGGTCTCAAAGCTTACAGAAAGGTTTATTCCCTCGGGGAACAAAATTGGAAAATTCTAGATGATTTACCAAAAAGTTGGAAGCCAAAAACTCTTGCTGTAGAAGAATCCAAGGACTTAAAATCCTTACCTACTAAAGAGTTGATTGGATCTCTTCTAACTCATGGGATGAAGCTTAAAAGATTTCATGAATCTGATGATCATGATAGAGGCAGAAAAGGGATTGCACTGAAGGCTGAAAATGAAGATGGAGAAACAAGCTTTTTGGAAAGCAGTGAAGGCATGGAAATGGACAATGATGATTTGGCAATGATAGCAAAAAAATTCAGAAGGATGTTCAACAAAGGAAACTACAAAAGGGGAAGGAAGCTTATAAGAAAGAAAGGACAAACCTCTGATTTCAAACCTCAATGTTTTGAATGTAAAAGCATGGATCACTTCATTGCGGATTGTCCTGTTGCAAAAGGTAAGGAAGGAAAAACGTTTAAAAAGAAAAAAGATCTGAAGGCAAAGAAAGGCAAAAGATTGATAGGAGCTTGGGACTAAAATGAAACTGAGTCTGAAGATGGGGAATTTGAAGAAGAAACTGCCAACATTTGCTTCATGGCATTGGAAAATGAGGTAAACTCTTCCACATTAGACTGCATGTCTAATTCGCTTATATCTATGACTGAAAAGTATGTTGATCCTAATGAGCTATTATGTGATATGTTTTATGAATTAAAAAAATTGTCCAGAAAAAATAAAGAATTGAAATTGAAAGTTAGAAGTCTGATGAAAGAAAATGAAGCGTTGCTGAATGACTATAAAATGTCTCTTGAAATAATACGTGTGCTATAATTGAGAAAGATGTGATCATGACTATCTTCCATCATGCATCTCTAGAAAAATAAAAACTTGTGTGATGAAATTCAAACTCTTGAAAGTATGGTTAGCACCTTTGATGATATGAAAATTACAGTAAATGATCTTACCAATTGCATTGAAAAATTCACAAATGGTAAAAGCAATTTGGAAAAGTTACTTCGAACTCATCATCAAATTGGTAACTGAAGTGGCTTAGGATATAGACATGAGGATAAAGACAAAATTTGCAAACCCAGATTTATTTTTGTGGAAATCAAAGTGGCTTAGGATATGAACATAAGAATAAAAATAAAAAGAACAAGTCTCAATATGTTAAACCTGCTTCTTCTCACAACACATGCAAAGCATGCACATATTGTGAAAAACTAGGACATACAGTTTCAAAATGCTTTATCAAGAGAAAAGTGAAAATTGGTGAAGCTACATTCTGGAAAATCAAAGAAAATGTTACTAACCTTCATAAACCTAAGAAAGTGTGGGCACCAAAAATCATTCCTCATTCTCATGTATAGGCACGGTCTTTAAGCTTCACCAAGTGGTTCTTGGACTGCGGTTGTTTAAGACACATGACTGGAAACGCAGCATTGTTAGAAGATATTCAGACCACAAATGAAGGATTTATTACATTTGGAGACAAGAAGAAAGGAAATATTCTCGGCATTGGTAATATTGGTAAAGGTTCCTTGACAATTATAAAGCAAGTTTTACTTATTGATGATTTGAAATATAACCAGCTCAGCATTAGCCAACTTTGTGACAATGGTTGCAAAGTCAATTTTGAAAAAGATTCTTGCTCTATACTTGATAGTGGAAATCTTGAAATCATCTTTACTGCCAAACGTATAGAAAATATATATGTGTTTTATCTTAATGACCTTGTAGCTAATGGAATTAGATGTCTATCCGTTCATTATACTGATGGTTATCTTTGGTATAGAAGATTAGGTCATGTATCTTTTAATTTGTTAAATAAATTGTCCTCAAAAGAACTTGTTAGGGGACTGCCAAAAATGAAATTTAATAGACATAAAATTTGTGATGCATATCAGTTTTGAAAACAAATCAAAAGCTCTTTTAAACCAAAGAAAATGATTTCTACCTCAAAACCACTTGAATTAGTTCATATGGATTTGTTTGGGCCTATGAGAACTGCTAGTCTTGGAGGAAAGAAATATGCATATGTTCTTGTTCATGATGTTTCTGGATTTACTTGGACTTTATTTCTTGGATAAAATGATGAAGCCTTTTCTGAATTTTCTAAACTGATAAAGCGCGTCCAAAACTCGATTAGATGCAAACTGATTTCTATTAGAAGTGATAATGGCAAAGAATTTTGCAACAGTGAATTTACTCACTCCTGTGATGAAAATGGGATCTTTCACAAATTTTCAACAGTAAAAAATCCTCAACAAAATGGTGTTGTTGAAAGAAAAAATCACATTTTGCAAGAAGTGGCTAGATCAATGCTTTGTGAAAATGTCCTTCCAACATATTTTTGGGCAGAAGCTGTTAACACAGCGTGCTATATAAGAAACCGAGTTATGCTAAGACCATTTTTGAGAAAAACTCCATTTGAACTTATGTTTGATAAAACTCCTTCTATCTCTTATTTTAAAGTATTTGGATGTAATTGTTTTATCCTAAATACAAGAGATAATCTTGGAAAATTTGATAGCAAGTCCAATGAGGCCATATTTCTTGAATATTCTTCCAACAAAAAGGCATATAGAGTATATAACAAAAGAACTCTTTGTGTGGAAGAATCGATGCATGTTGTGTTTAATGAATCTAACATTTACACTTTAAAAAGAGATGATGATGATGTAGGGTGTTCAAATGAAGTCAAGTTAGATCAAGTCAAAGCTCCACCATTAGACTCTCATGTAAAACAAGAAGAGATTGAAGAGCTGCAAATTGAACAAGAAAAAGAACAAACTGAAGATTCTGCAAATCATCAATTACCAAAAGATTGGAAATACAAATCAGGTCATCCGAAAGAACAAATTATTAGAGATCCAAACCATAGAGTTAAAACTAAATGGTATTTCGTTGACAACTTTGCTCTTCTTTCAAATATTGAACCTAGCTGCATTGAAATTGCTTTACATAATGAATTTTGGATTATTGCCATGCAAGAAGAACTAAATTAATTCGAAAGAAATCAAGTTTGGAAACTTATTTCTAGACCACATGATCGACTTGTCATTGGTACAAAATGGGTTTTTAGAAATAAGCTTGATGAAAATGGTGGTGTGATTAAAAATAAAGCTAGATTAGTTGCCCAAGGATTCAATCAAGAAGAAGGTATTGACTATGATGAGACATTTCTACATGTTGCTAGACTGGAATCTATACGAATGCTGCTTGCTTTTACATCCTTCAAAAATTTCATACTCTATCAAATGGATGTCAAAAGAGCTTTTTTAAGTGGCTTTATTGAGGAGGAAGTATATGTTGAACAACCTCCTGGATTTACTCATGAGCACTTTCCAAATCACGTTTTCAAACTTTCTAAAACTCTTTATGGATTAAAGTAAGCTCCAAGAGCTTGGTATGAAAGACATAGTGGATTCTTGATCTCAAAAGGATTTTCTAGAGGTTTAATTGATAATACCTTATTCATCAAATCTGATAACTGTAATGATTTACTGATTGTTCAGATCTATGTTGATGATATTATTTTTGGTACTACTAATGAATCTTTGTGCAAGATGTTTGCTAAGACTATGCAGCAAGAATTTGAAATGAGTATGATGGGAGAACTTAACTTCTTTCTTAGATTGCAAATTAAGCAAACTAAGGATGGTATCTTCATAAATCAAGCTACGTATGCTAAGGAGTTTCTCAAAATATTTGGAATGAATGAAGCAAAAGAAAGCAGCACACCTATGAGTACATCTATTAAACTTGATCATAATGAAAATGGTAAGAAATTAGATGAACATAAATATAGAGGTGTGATTGGGAGTCTACTCTATCTTAGTGCTAGCCGACCAGACATTATGTTTTTAGTATGTCTTTGTGCTCGATTTCAATCATATCTAAAGGAATCACTAATGCGTATAAATTTAGGTATAAAATTATATAAAAATAAGAAAATTCCCAATCGAGTATAAATTAAAATGTTAACCCCAAATTACACATATGAGTAAGCGTACTCATCATTAACATAGCATAGGGTTCAAACGAGTGTCGATCCTCAAGGAACAAGTATGTATTAATAACTTTTCTTTCATTGTTTAACCAACTCAATAAAGTAAAAAGAAATAAAAATAAAAATAAAATAAAATAATATATACATGTCAAGGATGAAGAATTATGTAACTTAAACCATTACTTTGACAAACATGATCTTGAAGAACCCAATCATTATCATAACTGATTATTCTCTTGGCATCATAAAGGATTAAGATAGACTCACTTCTTTTTCAATCCATGAAATCTCTATCTTCAAGATAAATTAGTATAACATATTCTGTCTCAACTAATTCACCCAAAAGATGCATTAACTACAATCCTTGATTAAATTTCCATATTCTGACAAACTTAAAACATGAAATTAACCAATGAATCCATATTCTAGTAGACATCAATCAACCTTTAATTACTTTGTTCTTCGCAATTAATCCCTTTTTCAAGAAAGTTAAGAGACAACAAATATTAAATCACTGAATTGAAACCACCATTAACCTCTTTTTCAAGCAAGTCAATAGAATGTAACAACCAATTAATCTCGTAATTACCACAAGTAATTAAATACAAAGAATAACAATCAATTAATCAAAAGATCAAAGTAACTCTAAAAATCATGAATACCTAAAACAATGTCAAATTACAGAAAAACAATAAACACATCATTGTTCAAGAAAAAGAAAATAAAGTAAGAGAAAGAACTCATAGACAAGACTCCTTCTTCTTTCTTTGAAGACCTTCTTGCACAATCCTCATTGATTTGAAGAATTCCTCCTTTGATTTGAGTGATTTTCTGTTATGATCTCTGAATTCTGCCATTTTTCTCTTGTGTTTTTTTTTTAATCTATTTATAGTTTTAGAAAGTACCTAAATTCGTTGATGTAGGGTTCTTAGCCGATTAGAAGTAGGAAGATACTAAAACTCTGCAGATTACCAAGCGTGCAAAAATTAAAGCTCCGCCTTATCCTCAGGGTACAGTAGGCACCGCCTTGGCTACTGGAGCCGGCGCCGGTTATGTTCTATTTCTTCCTTTGTTCGATGATTTTTCTCTTCATTTCTTCACAATGTTTTCCAGAGTACAGCCAGCGTTGCCTTGGCTGCTAGAGCAAGCGCCGATTCGGTTCTGTTCCAATTCTGTTTCAACGATTTTTTAATCGCCTTGAAATACGTGCCAACAACACGTGTCCGGCGCCACATCCATTTTGTTTTGTGACTTTTTTGCCTTATTTTACTCCTAAAATCTGAAATAATGCATAAAACACCTTTCCAAGGGTAAAATCTAAAATATGAAGGAATGTGACTAGTTATTGAACAAAATGTATCACAAAATAGCCTCTAATTACTAGGAAAAACATGACTAATTTAAGCCCTATCAATTCCCCCACACTTAGCTCTTTGCTTGTCCTCAAGCAAAGTATTAAAGACAAGTTGAAAAAACACAAGTTTTCAAAGAATCACTCAAACCAATTCCAAATCGATATCTCTAATGCTTTCTTCATTCAAGAACATAAAACACATGATACTCTATCTTTCACAACAAATGCAAGACTTGTGTAAGTGAATAGTGACTTAGTAGAACCATTCTAATACTTAACAATATTCTCAAACCATTGGAAAGAATTTAGTTCAAAAAGAATATGCATTCCATAAGCTTACTTTTCATACACTCTTTCCACTAATCTGAGACATATCATGATTTTACTTAATTCAAGTAGGACTTTCAAGCTTGTAATGTAAGGCTAAGGTCTTGTAATGTAGCTTGTCAACCGAAGGATATAGGAGAATCAAATATTGAAGAAGATGAGAGTTTGCAAGAAAAGGATAAACAAAATGTATCAAGAAATTCCAAACTTCCCTTGCTCTCCTATTCCCAAAATCAATCAAAACCCATAACCTTGTATAGCAATTATAGTTCAGTTCAAGCAAATCTTGCATTTCCATAACTCATTCTCAACTCATCAATAATTTTCTCACAAGACCATTCAAATTTTCATCAATGGTGCCAAGAACTTGATGTGAACTCAAGTTTTCCAGAAATATCTACAGCTCAACCACCCTTCTTCTTGTGATCTTTCTTTTCTTTCTCTTCCAATTTTTCTTTCTTTTTCCTCTTCTTTTTCAAATGCTACTGTTGTTTCTTTCTCAATTTTTTTTTTCCTTTTCAAACTTTCTAGCAACTTTGTGTTTTCTCAATCTTTCTTTCCTCTTTTCTTTCACGTTTTCCTTTCCCAACTTAACACACTATTGAAAGTAATAAGTCATGATCTTTGCACGAGTAATTCCTTCCACATTCTCCTACATATACTTTTATCCATCTATAGTAATTAAAGATTTGGAAGATAAATCAAACTCTCATGAAGAAGTAATGGACAAAGTATGATAATGGGTTTTAAGAAAGAAATTAACAATTTAGGCTCAAAATAGGCACTAGGGATAATATCAAATAGGTAGGCTTGAAAAGCTCAAACTATCCAAAGAAAGCTTATTACTGTCATCCCTAAGTTAAATCATGAATGTCTTTCTTATTTCGCCTCGAGAGGTATTCAAGTAAGTTCTAGAATGCTAAATGAATTTTAGTGAAAAAATAGGTTTAAGAACAATGTAAAGCATATGATCAAGAACTACTTAGTCCAAGTGTGTGCAAAAAGCCATGCATAAGCCACAAATGATATAGATCATATGCTCTATGATCTATCACAAAGACAAGCATTAAAAATATATCTTGAAATCTCAAAGAAAATCAGAAAAAATTTTTGAAAATTTTGCTCTCTTACAAGTATCCAAAGAAGAATTTCAAGAAGAATAAATTATAGAAGAATGAGGAATACAATAGCTCTCAATCTGACCACTCCCCTACACTTAAACTGGACATTGTCTTCAATGGCCAAATAAATAGAACAAAGAATGAATGCCATGGGACCAAAAATAAAAGGAAAAAGATAAGAAAGAAATTACTTCCATTCATTGTGCATTCCTCCGTAGAAGCGTTGAATTCCTGAATAATGAGACATTGTCAAAGTACCTAAAAAGAAAAATACAAAAGAGCACACCAAAGCATAAAACTAGAAAAAGAGAAATAAACAAAAACTAAAGAAAGAAAATAGTGTAAAAAATAAGAATGTAGGATAACCCAAGAAGTTTCATGTCGCGGTGTCCAAGAGCAGTTCCACTTGTTCCGTGTTGTGAAGAACTTCACCAACATAGCATTTCACTCAATTGCCATTGACTTTAAAAGTACCTCTAGTGGGGTGGGTAATTTCAAGAGTGCCAAATGGGAATATCTTACTTACCGTGTAGGGTCCTGACCACCTATGGTTCCAATTCTCTATTTCACTTGAACATAGAAGCTAGTTAGATAACGGAATGCATGATTTTAACAAAATACAAAGTTAGTCAAAGTTAGTAAGTTAGATTACAAAGATACACAAGTTACAAAAGATGGCACCTTTTTGCGAAAAGAACAATTATACATATTTACATATTCACATATTTACCTATTTACATATTTACATGGTTAAATCAACAAAATCTAAGCTTTCATGATATTGTTCCCCGGCAACGGCGCCAAAAACTTGATGCATATAAATTTGGGTATAAAAATCATATAAAAATAAGCACATTTCCAATCAAGTTTAAATTAAAACGTTAACCTCAAATTACACATATGAGCAAGCGTACTCATCATTAATATAGCATAGGGTTCAAACGAGTGTGAATCCTCAAGGAATAAGTATGCATTAATCATTTTTCTTTCATTGTTTAACCAACTCAATAAAGTAAAAAGAAATAAAAATAAAAATAAAATAAAATAATATATACATGTCAATGATGGAGAATTATATAATTTAAACTGTTGCTTTGACAAACATTATCTTGAAGAACCCAATCATTATCATAACTAATTATTCTCTTGGCATCATTAAGGATTAAGATAGACTCACTTGTTTTTCAATCTATGAAATCTCTATCTTCTAGATAAATTAGCATCACATATTCTGTCTCAACTAATTCACCCAAAAGATGCATTGACCACAATCCTTGATTAAATTTTCATATTCTGGCAAACTTAAAGCATGAAATTAACCAATGAATCCATATTCTGACAGGCATCAATCAACCTTTAATTACTTTGTTCTTCACAATTAACCCCCTTTTCAAGTAAGTTAAGAGATAACAAATATGAAATCACTGAATTGAAACCACCATTAACCTTTTTTTCAAGCAAGTCAATAGAAAGTAACAACCAATTAATCTCGTAATTACCACAAGTAATTAAATACAAAGAATAACAATCAATTAATCAAAAGATCAAAGTAACTCTAAAAATCATGAATACCTAAAACAATGTCAAATTACAGAAAAACAATAAACACATCATTGTTCAAGAAAAAGAAAACAAAGTAAAAGAAAGCACTCATAGACAAGACTCCTTCTTCTTTCTTTGAAGACCTTCTTGCACAATCCTCATTGATTTGAAGAATTCCTCCTTTGATTTGAGTGATTTTTCTGTTATGATCTCTGAATTCTCCTCTTTTTCTTTTGTGTTTTTCATCTATTTATAAATTTAGGAAGTTCTTAAATTTGTTGGGGTAGGGTTCTTGGCCGATTTGAAGTAGGAAGATACTAAAACTCTGTAGATTACCAAAAATCACATGCAAAAATTGAAGCTCCGCCTTATCCTCAAGGCACAGAAGGCGCCGCTTTGGCTATTGGAGCCGGTACCGGTTGTTTTCTGTTTCTTCCATTATTCATCGATTTTTTTCTTGATTTCTTTGCAATGTTTTCCAGAGTATAGCTAGCGCTGCCTTAGCTACTAGAGCCAGCACCGGTTCGATTCTGTTCCAATTCTGTTTCATTGACTTTTTATTACCTTGAAATGCGTGCCAATAACATGTGGTTGGCACTGCTTCCTCTGGCTTATCCGACGCTGCCTCTGTTCTGTTTTGTGACATTTTTGCCTTATTTTACCCCTAAAATCTAAAATAATGAACAAAATACCTTTACAAGGGTAAAATCTTAAATATGAAGGAATATGACTAGTTATTGAACAAAATGTATAACAAAATAGCCTCAAATTATTAGGAAAAATATGTATAATTTAAGCCCTATCAATCACATTTATGTGTAGTTAAACGCATACTTCGATATTTGATTGGCACATATGATTATGGATTATGGTGTCCACGTACTAATGCTTTTGATGTTATAGGATATATTGATGTAGATTATGTAGGGTGTAAAGTTGAAAGAAAGTGTAGTAGTGGCCATTGTCAATTTCTTGGACACTCTCTTGTGTCATGGCACAGTAAATAGTAGGCTTGCGTATCCTTATCCACTTCTGAGGCTGAATATATTGCAATCGGGTGTTGTTGTGCTCAAATCTTATGGATGAAGAATAAGTTGCTAGATTTTAATCTTAATTTTAATTGCGTACCTATACTATGTGATAATACAAGTGCTATCAATCTAACAAAAAATCCAGTGCAACATTCAAGGATAAAGCACATAGAAGTTAAACATTACTTCATCCGAGATCATGTGCTCAAAGGAGATATGTGTGTTGAACATATTTCAATGGATGAACAACTTGTAGATATCATCACTAAACCTCTAGCTGAGGATAGATTTAACAATTTGAGAAAAGGTTTGAGAATTACAAGAATTTGATAACTAACCATGTGGCATAAGTTTTCTTTGTGCAGGATTTCTGAAGAAAAAGGTTTTGGAAACAGAGTTCTACATCCAAAATGCATCGTCCTCTGTTTTGGACACAGTATTAGATTCTAATTCTTTCATCCAAAATGCATTTCAGGAAAATACTCTTTTGGATGATAGTTTCGGATCGGGTCTAGTTCCAAAATCCATCTTTAATATTCTTCTTATTCGGAATTTTGAATTTCAAAAAAATAGTTTGTGTGTTTTTCCAAGCTTCTCAGAAAAACTTATGTTTTCAAAGCACTTTATTTTCACATTACTCAAGACATTCAACAAAATCTGATTCTCTCATTCGAAACCCTTGTAACCGTCTTCTTCCAAAATCATATGTGCTCTTCTTCTTCAAAACAAAAACCTAGAAAAAGCTTCAATCTTTCAGATGGCTAAGACTAAATCTTCCATTCTAAAACCAAAAAAAGGGCAAAAATCATCTCCTGTGATGAAGAAAAAGGCTTCGGGTTCAACCAAGGCAAGAATAAAGGAAACTTCTCCTCAACCAAACTTCTCCGCATCCCATTATGATTCTTCTGAGTCGTCTCCAGAACAAGCGAGTTCTGAAAAACAGGTACCTCACTTCCTTGATTCTAAATGCAAGACTGAGTACAATGATTGGGTGTCGAGAAATCAAACTCTTATTTTTGGCTATCATGTTAACCATTCTGCTTTTTTTGAATCTGTCAAATATCTTAGACATGTTTGATCATATTAGGTGGGGGAGTTTACTGTCTATTGAAGAGAAAATCTACACCCCTCTACTCTGGGAATTTTATGCTAACCTAAGAAAAGGGAAACTAGAAGAAACTGAAGGTGGCTTTATGATTCGATGGTGTAACACCCCGCTACCTAGGCCCGCCAGGGTCGGGGATGTCGCCCCGTCCAAAGGACAAGGGATCTTTATAACTAGGTCACACAAATGAAATAGCGGAATGTAAATTATACTTAAACTTAAAAGTTATTACATCCCAAAATAAATATTAATCCAAGAATAAATCCCAAAATACCAAAAACAAATCCGTAATAAAATTTATCCACTCTCATCTCCCTAAAACATTACACAAAAATAAATCATCAGAGAATCTTCCGAAGCAGGTATAATCTAGCTACTCATCCCTACATCAGGATCAACCTGAAATCATGGTAAAATGGTGGTGAGAAAGAAATTCCAATAAGTCCGTGTGTGCTTTGGGTGTTCAGTGAAAACAGTTCGTGAATGCAAAGTATAAAATCCTTTATAAGAGTTCACTGGCAAGCAATAAACATCAGAAAAAAACAAGAGTGGTGTTCTGGCACTTCCAGCCATACATAATTTATAAAATCAACCACTCAAAAGAAAGGATTACGGGTTACCACACGTTGGGCCCCATAACCGGATGGTCAGCATGCCACACTTTGTGCATACCGCCGGTCAGAATACCACACTTTGTGCAGACTGACAAAAGTAGGTGATCGGCCTACTGGGCAAGATACTCCTCATTCTCTAAACCCAAACAACAACTGCATGTCCATTCCGACAAAACACAGTCACTTGACTAAAAAAGAACACTGCTAGCTCAGATCGGCACGACTTACTGGACTGTCGTCTTATCCGGGAAGAACTCACCCCTCAGAGGTGGCCACCTACTGAGAGACTTACCCTAACCCCTCAAAGACTAGCCCAGTAGTCCACCCTTATTGAGTACTCAACGTAACATATCCCACTTGGGAAAAAAAATGAACAAAACATAGTTCCACTTGAACATGGCAATTAAGGGTTTCCAAAGTCTTTGTCAAAATCAGTTTTAGAAAGAGTTTTGTGTTTGAATAAATCTGCTTATTGGTTTTCAAGTAATTTGTTTGACGAAAATAAGACAGGAGACAATCCTCAATTGCCTTTACAAAGATGAGTGTCCATGCACTCTACATTTGGCTCGCCATAATTAAACACTTTTCATCAATCAGGTTTTATGCAGGAGCTTACCTGATTCTTGCTCACAATAAAAAGGTCTCCAACTGCTGACCTAACCCCTCATGGGTAAATACAAACCACAATCAAACTCAAGCTAAAATTCACTTTCTCAATTTAAACAACTCAACTTACTATTATCACGATCCTAGTGTCCCAAGCTTTAAGGCCAAACAATAAGTAAATAGGTTTATAAGCTAAGGATAATTTGATATTTAAAATAATTAATGATTTGGGAAATAAGTACTAATAAGTTAAAGGTTTAAATATTGCTAAGAAAATTTAGAGTTTTTTTGATGAAGAGTCATAGGTGATTTTTAGGAAAAATAATGATTTATTAATAATTTAGCTGTTAGAAAATAATTGATAACTAAAGTTAGTTGAAAATGAATTTTAATGAGCCTTGCTTGGAAAATAATAAATAAGTTTTAATAGGTTTTGATTAAAAGATAATAATTAAATTTTAATAATAAGTATTTTACTAATTATGATTATTTCAAAAAAAAAAGGCTTTAGTTGATTTCATTATTTTTATATAATATCGATATATTTTATTTTATTTTTCTATCAAAACTATTATTTATTTGACTAAAATATCCTTTATATATATAATAATCCAAATTCACCCCTAGGGTTTTTTTCAAAATTACTAGCAAAATCATATTATTAAATATTTTATTCATGAAATAAAAATTAGCTTAGGGACAACTAAATCATGATCATATTTCCATGGCTATTCACAATCATGAACATATACAATCCTTCAATTCATCAAATCATCAAAATCATGCATACAAGCATAGATCTCAATTTATCAAGACATGATCTAACCCCTACTAGCATAAATATGATCATGGCTTCAACAATCCAACATGAATATAAATCCTATTCACCAACGGTGACATAATCTCTAGCATACTTACTCATGGAAGCATGCATTAAACCTTAAATCATCATACAATCAACCAAGATAATCCATCCATGCATAAATCTCATCTCCTTCATATTCATACATATATTCATGCTTCAATCTCAACAATACATACTCAAATCCTATCCATAATCCACCTTCTATCAACATCATCCTAGAGACATGAATCTATAATTAAAAGAAGGGTCAAAAGAAAGCTTACTTGCTTGATGAATTCCCTTCAAGGGGTTTTGAATAAGTCTCAACTCCTAGATGTCTAAATCCGACCAAAGAAGGTGAATGAAGTATGACCATTGGAGAAGAAACCATTCAGCCAAGGAGGAGAGAGATTCGGCCAAGAGAGAGAGAGAGAGAGACCATTAGTGGGTTTATTCATATATATATTCATTAGAGATCACGATTAGAGAAAATGGAGTTGTTAGAACAAACCTACGTTGATGGTGTTCTTGAGCTTTCACAAAATTTCTGGTTTTTTATCCAAACTAGCAAGTTGGATTTTGGAGTTTGATGTTAAGAATAGTGTTGATGGACTCACGGTAGTGAGTAGATGAATTCTGGAGTTTTTAGAAGTAGTTTGAAGTAATTTGGATAGGTATTAGGTGAAAGGAAGAAGTAGGTGTTCTTGGTGTGTTGTGTGTTCTTGAAGGTTGAAAGGAATAGAGAGTTTTTGGATGGAGGCTGCCGAAATTCTGTAGGGATTAGGGCTGGCCGAATTTTTGTAGGGTTTAGGGAGATAATTCTCTGGTTTGAAAGGGAAAAGGAAAGGCTAGTTGTTGTCCTTGAAGAATATTTTTAGGAAGCAAACTTGGAAACTAAATATTCAAGAATACCTTTGATTATAGGAGAGCTTTTGGAAGTCTGCCATGGCTGAATTGTTGGGCAGTGTTTCAGCTAGATGAATGCTAGTTGAGGGAGGTTTAAGGTGGCCAAAAATACTGAGTGTAATGGTGACGAGAAGGTCTGGTTGTTTGGGGTATATTTTATGGAAAGTTGTTAAATCATAGTGGCTGGAATTTTGGTATCCTAATCAAGACATGATTACAGAATTTTTTTTGGAAATCTTTTAGGCAGCCATGACTGGATTTTCGTGTAGAAGATTGAGGGGGATAATGGAGCTTAGTTATTGAAGGTTTAAGGGTGGTTTGTGCAGAAGAATGATGGAGTTTCGGCTAGGGTAGAAGTAGGAAACAAAGCTGAAAAATTCCTGCATAGAATTTCGCTGCTTGCTGGAATTTTCTGGGCAGTTTTCGGCTACCCTTTTCCAGCCGGTTTGCAGGGAGTTTCAGGGGTTTTCAGGGCTGGTTTCCAGCCTTCTTCATGGAAGAAAAACATGGCTATGGTGTTGAACAAAAACTGGAAGAAAACAGCTTGGTTTCGGACCTCCAAAGCTGCGATTTGCCCAGGGATTTTTCTGGTTTTGCGCCAACTTTGTGCAGTCCGAAAATGGTCAGAGAAATTCAGGTTGCAAGCTGATCCAAAAGGCCGTTTTTCTGGAAGCATTTAGGAGGGAATATTAGCTAAGATTTTTGACATCTTGAAAGCACAAGACGCTGGAAAATTTTAGTTCATTCCAAGAAGGAATGTGAACCTAGCTAGAATGAATTTTTAGAAAGTTCACTAAAGGGATTTATCCCCTTGGAATCTTTCACATCTCCTCCACATTTTCAGACCATAAAATGTCTTCCACTAAGACATTTTGATTCTACAAGGCCACAGCACTTCACTAGAATTTATGGAAAGAAATTGGTAGAACAATTTGAACAAATTAATGAATTGAGAAATAGGAAAATTAAGGATCAAAAGGAAATGAATTCCTCTTAGGAATTTTGTGTAGAACAATTGAGTAGGATTTGAAGACTCCTATCATGCCTCTCATAGGACAACATCTCTACCTTACTCCAAACACCACTAAGGCCGAAAATGATACTTCCCAAGCAAAAAGAAAATTTAACAAGCTAAAGCTCCTATGATGGAATTTGAACCCAAAACCTCAAGAATTAATTCTAAGGCTCTAACCACTAAACCACAACAACTCTTGTTCTTATTTTCCCTCAAAAAGCATATTTTCTTATTCAATCCTCAAGTTGTCTCCCTTTTCCACCTCAAGCAAAAATTACTATTTTGCCCTTCTAGACAATAAAACTTCAATCCAAAGTATAGAAAATCATTTAAAAATATATTTAAACATGCAATAAATTATGATATGCATCACAACCCCCTCACTCTAAGGTTGGTTTTGACTGAGGTTTCACAGATGGTACTTGTTGAGAGTGACAGGTAGAGATATAAAGTTTGATCATAGGGTGTTCAATAGAATCTGTGATGTAATAGATGCCGGATTCCAATATTTTGAGCTAAACAAATTGTTCGAGGGAAATGACATTTTTTATCTGAAAATTTTTGAAAAACTATTCACTGGTGGGAAAAATTTCGTGAATTCTGAGAATAGGAGTTCCAAATGGCTAGATGGTGTTAGTAGAAATTTGCATCACATGCTGTCAACCATGGTAGTACCTAGCTATGGGCATAAGACTTCTATAAGTATTCTGCAAATTGTGATTATGTTAGCTCTAGCTGAGGGAAGGCAAATTAATTCTAGATTTCTGGCAACCAAATTGATGTTGTAGTCAAGAAACACATCAAGTAAAGCACTCCTATTTGGCAATTTGCTGACAAAAGTTTTTAGATTTTTTGAAGTTGATTTAAGTTTTGCTCCTTGTGATCCATCCAAAACAAATGTTTACAGTTTTGATTCCTTTGAAAGAATGGGATATGTTAGGGAAGATAATTCATGGAAATTGCTAAGAGAGACTGCAGGAAAAGAACGGGAAAACTTAATGAAAATTAGAGGAAGGAAAGTCTGTTTCGGGTACCAGAACAAAGAGGAAATTTGATGAAGTCGATTAGGTAGAATCTTCTACCAAAGGAAATGTTCTAGACTCTGGCTTGTCTGAAAGCATTCTGGGAGCAATCGGTTCATTTGCTGAGAAATTGGACCTTCTCAGCTCAGAAATTAAAAGCCTTGGAAATAGAATTTCTATTGTTGAAACCTCTACTAAGCCTTATGCTCCAGTATCTTCTCCTCCGATATCTGATCATGAAAAGCTGAACATTTTTCAGACGACAAGTCTGAACTGCCTGCAGATGAAAAGGCACTTTCTCCTGAACCTTTTCCCAAAAAGGAACCAGTGATTCCTCCAACTTCTCCCATGCCCAAACCCTCTGGAAAAAAGACAGAAACATGTTGTTGTGAAAAGAAAATCAAACAAAATAGCTGGTCAACATTCCAAGAAGGGTGCTGGATCAAAGACTGAAATAATTAATCTCTCCTAGGCAGCGCTATTGGGCAGCATAATTTGCCGATGAACAATTTACTTTCTACACAAGTTGAACGTTTTACTCTTTCTATCATTTACATTATACATTGAGATAATTTCTGCTAGATACTAGTTTAAGCTTTTCCCTATATTCTGCATATTATCTATCTGGTTTTCTTCTACTCTCCTTCTGCTATGCTTATTTTTTATTGATGACAAAGGGGGAGAAAAAGTTATGGGGAAGTTATGGGTTCTGCATGACTGATGATCTACATAAACTGATATGGGGAGAAAAAGTTATGTTTTGCATATATTCTGCATGACTGATGTTGTATGTATGAACTGAATTTTGGCATGACTGTATATGTTTTGTATCTGGAGTTGAACTGACTGGTATATAACTGATTATATGGACATTTATGAGATCTGTGAATTTCTATGATAATTGAAAACTATTTTGAAAACTGATATGATTATGAACTGTTTTGGGAACCGTAACTGTTGTGGGGGAGAAAAAGACTGTTGTATGGAGAGAAAGGTGAATTGAATAAACTGCTATGAAAATTGATATGATGAACTGATATATGATAGTCCGTTATGAAAATTGATATGATAAACTGATGTGATTTGATATTCGTATGAACTGTTATGAACTATTAGAAACGGAAATGAACTATTATGACTGATAACTACATGAACCGCTACTGATATGAATAGTTATGCACTGAAATCAAATATGAACTATTATGAAAATCCTGATATGTTTTGATCTTAAGCTGGCTGATTTGCTGTATATTTTCTCTAAACATCTTCTGGATAGTTGTCTAAACTTCTGTTTATGACATTCAATTTACAGCTATCCAATTTAAAAAGGCAGTTTTTGGTATAAGGTATCCTTGAGACTAGATTCTGTGATAGATTCTCATGCATTGAGTCAGGGGGAGTTTTGGACTCAGAAATTTCTGATCCAAAACAAATGTTCTTATAAGAAGCCATATTGAACTGATTGGACATCCAAAATTCTTATCTAAAATGAATTTCTGAAAAGACTAATTTTATACATTCTTCCAAAACTATTTTGGATACACTTTTTGGATGTACAAAATTGTGACTTCTGCTTGTCCCTCTTATGTTTAAAATGCTCATATAAGCAAATATTTAGGGGGAGTATCTTATCATAAGTCTTATCTGCTATCTTTTCTTTGTCAAATCAATTTGAATATTTATATAGAGATATGAAAGGCCTTAGGCTCATTGAGATATGTTTACAAACTAATGTTCATAAGCTCTCTTTGAGACCTATTTTGTGAGATTGCATTCATTTACACCTCGTTTTTTCAACATGTTCACTTATTACATATCATTTGTGTTATGTTTTTCATCACTCAAAAAGAGGGAGATTGTTAGCCATAAGGGCTTTCTTTTATGTTTTGACTTATGACAAACATTGATATGGACTAACTTGTTAATTTATTGTGATACGACATGTTTGACCACTATTCTTCAAAGGCATTCAGATAAGATTATTTTGCAACTCTTTAATGATTGAAGTTAAGAATGGAAGATCAAAAGAAAAGTACATGGAGTAGCATATCAAGAAGTTCTTTATGAAGAACTTTAGACTAGGAAGAGTTGTTAAGGTATATCTATTAATTCCTATGTCTCTTTATCTCTTGATTCATTTAACTTTACCTTGAAGCACCAAAGAAAAAGATTTCAAAGTTTTTGAAAATATCAGAATTTTGGATTGAACAGTTTGAATCCAAAAGGTTCATCCAAACTCCTGAATACTATATTGAAATATTCTGATTGATTAAGTGCCATTTTGGACTTACCTTTTGGATGCATCGTCATCTGAAACCCGAGTACAAAACACGGACAAGTTTAAACAGAAAATTTATAGCCGTTTCTTTATAATCGTTGGCACTCCACTTTTTGGCTCTATAAATAGCCCTTAGAGCAAGATTAGTGACCAGATTTTTGCAACATTCATCTTAGAAACACTATTGCTCAATATTTTCAAAAAACTCCTTTTATCAAAGCTTCAAAGTGAATTCATTTTGTATCAAAGGTAAAAGTATTTGTGCTTTGTATCCGAGTGAATATCTGCTCAAGTAAGTGATATGTTTACTGTTCTATTGATATTCAAATCTTTATTGTACTAAGGTTGTGGAGTAAAACCCATTGGGGTTAACCTTGTTTAGTTTATGTATCAAGGTTGTGGTGTGAAACCTAGTTGGTGTAATCCTTGATGTGTTTGCATGATTGAGAGGTTTTGAAAAACCTAGTGTGGTGATCCTCTCTTGTATGTAGTACTATTTCATTAAGTGAAGTTAATGATATCTGGTTGAAAATCCTTAAGTGTGAGCTGAAGGTAGTGGACGTAAATCTTAGTAAATCGAACCACTATACATTCCTTGTCTCACTCCTTTTCATTTTTTTTATTTACTACTTTAAGTTTCTTTCTTTGTCTAAATCTGGATATACATCTACGAGTGCTTAGATAACTTTCTATGTTTTCATAAAGTCCGTCCAAGCATCTTGGTGATCATTATTGTTCAGCTTTTTGGACAAATCGAAAAAATTATTTTTGCTTGCCAAAAACCTTATTCACACCCCCCCCCCCAAGGTTTTTCAAGTACTTTCAAGTATCGTGTCCGACCAAGACTGGAGGTTTACATCCCAATTTTTCGGCAAATTGCAAGAATCAATAGGTTTTAGTCTGAAGTTCAGTACTACAGCACACCCGCAAACCGATGGCCAATCAGAAAGGGTTATTCAGATATTGAAAGATATGTTGAGAGCTTGTGTATTGGATTTCGGGGATAAGTGGATTGATTGTGTATCATATGTAGAATTGGTTTACAATAATAGCTACCAATCTTCGATTGGAATGGCCCCATATGAAGCATTATATGGACGTAATTGTCAAGTACCTCTGTACTGGAATTGGTTGGAAGACAGCTACATAAGCAAGTCTGGAGAAGTTTATGTCTAGAAAATGTTAAGGTGAAGCTGATCAGAGAAAGGTTGAAAGTGGCTCAAAGCCGAAAAAAAAATTATACGGATAATAGGCGAAGGGAGTTGGAATTTCAGGTAGGAGATAGTGTGTTTTTATGGTTGACTCCGAGTAGAGGAATTTTAAAGCATGCAAAAGGTGGAAAGCTGAATCCAATATATTTAAGACCTTTCCCAATAACGGAAAGAATTGGACCGATGGCATATCGACTGAATTTGCCAGATGGTTTGATAGGACTATACGATGTATTCCATATGTCTCAGTTCAAGAAGTACAATACCGACCCTGGACATATTTCAAATAATGAACTATTAGTTTTGCAACCCGACTTGAGCTACATAGAGAAACCCGTTAAAATTTTACATCGAAGTATCAAGACTCTCGGAATAAGCAGATTCCTATGGTGAAGCTACACTAGGAGCATTATGGCACTAAAAATGACACGTGGGAAACGAAAAAATAGGTGAAGCGAAAATACCCCTACTTGACATAAAGGTACACCAGAATTTTGGGACAAAATTCTTCTAAGGAGGGAAATATGTAAAACTCCAGCTAAACCTACCCTAGAGTAAGAAGGATAGGATGCCTAGCATATCATCATGCATAAAATATATCTCTTGAATGATTTTGTGTGCCTTAGAATTGTGGTTTACGGGTTATATGATTTATTTGTGCTTATTTTGTAGAAAGAGTGAAAAGGTAATTTTACTTGAGGTTGAAATAGGAAAATGGTTTGAGGCTTAGATAAGAAGAAGATTTGGTTGAGAAAAGAAAAATAAGAGTTGTTGTGGTTATGTGGTTACAGCTTTGTAATTTAATCTATAAGGCCTTGAATTCAAATTTCATCACCTAAGTTTTATTCATATTTATCTTAACCAATGTTTAAATTTACTTCTTTCTTACATTCCTTAAAGTGAAGAATGTTATCTTAGGGAAAACACAATGGTAATGTCTTAACTGTGTGATCTTGTCCTAAAAAGAATTCTACAAGAATTCTTATCTCCAATATTTTTGCAAGCCTTGTCCTAACCTTTTTGAATTTCAACTACTCCTAATTCTTTAATTTATTTTTATATCAATAAAATTATTGGATAATTCCTTGATTGGAATTTTGAAAAATTCCAACTCTTGTGGAATAGGAGGTTGGCCGAAAATGTGGAGGAAGAATAGGAAGAGGTTTCAATTAAATCACTATAGCTATTTCTTCAAGAACTTCATCTTCTTCTTGTTCTTGTTTTGGCTAAAATCTGAAAAAAAATTCCAGATTTTCTTCATGGCTAGTTTTCAAAATTTGAAGCAAGCTTTTTCTACCTAATTCTTGCAATGAACCAACCATCTTGTGCGAAGCTGAAAGCTGAAACACTTTGGAATTTCACAGCCTTACAAACTACACCAAACCTAGAATTTTTTTTTCTCGCAAACAAGCAATCTTTGAGCATGATCATGGAGCCATTCATTAGTGCTCAAGAACACCTGAAACTTTCTCTTTTCTTCTTTAAGATGGTGGCTGGAAAATCACCATTAATGGACCTTCAAACACCCCTAAATTCCAGCTGCAAAATCATTCCAAAGAAGACCAAAAATTTTGCACAAAACCATTTCAAATCCAAAGAGTTCTTTAGCTTAAATTCCAGAATTTTTTCTAACTTTGCCTATTCAATGCTAAAGCCTATTTTCTTCATCAAACTACGCCATGTTTCGGCCATAATGTAGCCATGGACAAAACCGCTTAGCTTTTCCATCTACCTTGATCATTAGGACTCCATTAACATACCTTAAAACACTCCTATCTTCATTCTATTCAAATTTTTTCAAACTTCAAATTAAATTCCAGAATTTTTTTCTATTAAACACTCACCTAGCTAGATAATAAAACCATAAATTCTTCTGCTATTCCACAGCTATTTTTGGCTAGCCCAAAGCTGACCACTCTCCATTCCATGGTTAAATCATAGCTAGTTCAGCCCTATACCATTGAAGGACTAGAAACCATCCAAGAGCAAACACCATTACCCAATCCTATACCTCAAACATCTCCACTTTTCTCTCAATTTGAATTTTGAAAAAGTTGAAACTCTCTCTCTACTTCTTAAATAACCGAAAGCCTCCCCTAAGCTAGGCCATTCGGCCATCATTCACACATACACACGAAATCACTGTCTCTCTCTATTTCTCTCAAGAACACCAAAAACACACAGTAAGCTTTTTTGACCTTTAATCGCCTCTATACATCCAAAATCACTTCAAGAACCTTCAAACTGTTAATTTTGTGCCTTAGAGGTAATCACTTGTACATTGCATATGACACATTTTATTTTAATAAAAGAAATTATTTATCTTACAGTTTCTTTTATTTATTTTTATGTAAAATAACTATTAGATAAAGTTCCTAGTACAACACTGTGTTAAGGAAATTATCATAGAGATCATGATATGAGATTCTTACTACGCTGTATAGTGTTGTACTTAAATAGTCCTTAGTCATAGTACTAATGAGACAAGACATCATTAATGCGTTAAGACTAGCATGTGTTAGATTTCCTGATTTGATCAAGTGGTAGTTCTCATATCCATAAGTATTGAGATACTTAAAGTTAATACGTGAATGCTTGTTAATGGAACAAGTTCATTGGATGACCTAGCTATGAGATAATTACATGGATAACTATTTAGTGCCAGTGATATAATCTCAATATAGCAAATGTGCAAGTATCATTTGTTAGGATTCGTGGACTCCTAAACGCGGAAAACATCCACGAATCCCTCCCGAGGACCCAAGTAAATGATTAAGAAGATCTAAGGTTTAAGAATTACCTCTAGTTGCTGTAATCGAAATCCTTCGATTCTGATTGCGCTGTTGTACGTTCAACCCGAACAATCACCAGACGCTGCAGTATGCAAACGTCCTCTATCGGATACACACCGCGAACTCACTCGATACCCGGGGAGTGCTAGCACCTAGGGTTTGAGAGGTTTTTTTTCTCTTCTAGTAGAGAATGAGACGAATATTCTCAACCGAAAAATTGGACTATTGAAAAGACGGCTAGGGTTTTCTTAAAAACCCCTGAACCTCTTAGAGTCCAACCCTAATTTAAATTCAAATTAAATTAAAATTGATATGATAAGATTCTGCCATTATCTCGGTAATTTAACTAATTAATTTACCAAGTCAGATTCTTATAATCTGGACATCATCCATATACATCGAATATGGACATATTTCCAGATTCATTCTATCTGGTAAATTTTCTAAGTACGATTAACTTAGACATATTTCCAGATTCATCGAATCTGGTCACCAGAAAAATAACCTAACAAGTTCGCTTATTGTGTGACCCTATAGGTTCATTTAACACTGGCAGTGTGCCTAAATCATATTTAAATGGCCTACAAGTTATAAGCGGTTTCTAGCAAAACATTATAACTATCCAGGTTAAATGAAGATCAGTGATCTCTTTGAACCAAACCATAATTTTATATTTAGTCCTTTTGTCACACGATATCACGGAGCATGTCATCCTTATTATGCTTAATAAATTATTTCTTGATTTCATGGTAGACTGTTCAAACAAATGATATCAATATCTTAGATTGATATATTTGAGCACGGCCATGCATTTTTAACAGTCTAACTTATCAAGGGGCCCATGGATATCTTTCCCATTATTGAGAGGGACAAATTCCTTCACAATCAATCATATTCCTCTCCTTGATTTATTCTATATCCAACAGTAGTCTAATTTATTATCTGATTAAAGACAACTTTAGACAATGTCAAAATATAGAATTTATCAAGTAGGAAACTATGATGAATTTAGGTCGAAGGACTTTCAATATTATTATGGCTAGAAAGTACTTATGACATATTCCACGAAGTACTCTCACAGTGGGTCATGTCCAATACAATGTTCTCTAACATTTATTTATGTCTTGACTCGACATCACAAATATCCATGGCCCGTAAAACATAGCCATCAAGTCACAAACATACTAAGCTTAATTTATTATTATTCCAATAATAATAATCAATCAGGGACAGTTTTAGAATAGTCATTGTATTCATTGTAGGGTTTTACTATCAAGTCACGTACATGATGACCACAAAACAAAACTCACTATTCATGGAAAGGAAAGCCTCATATTATTATATAAAACATAATGACAATAGTATAAGTATAAATTGACTCTAGGGCATATCCCCAACATCCTTAGACTTGAGATCTCCAAGGTACTTTGTTTGCTGAGCATTGTGCTTTGATTCCAATCTCTGGAGCCAAATCGAGGGCCGCCTATGGGATGGATATTGGGTACATTGTAAGGTAAATGAAAGTAATTGAGAGGGTCAATAAAGGATTCACCACTCCTAATAGTAGGGGTAAATATCTTATGGCCATTTGTAAGAATTACTACTCGAGAAGTCCTTGGCCAAGGTGACTGTGTATTGGAAACAGTTCTAATTAATACACATCTAGAGTAATGGGTTCTGGTATAAGTACTATTATATTTGGGCCAGAACTAATATATATTCTGGAGGGAGTTGGCACTAATTCAGTACTTCAAACTGATTGAGATATTGTATGGTGAAAGAAGTTAATTGCACTGTAATTTGTTATTGAAGGTTTCATGTCAAGCCACTTGACTTCCTAGACTCTTGGGTGATCATGATGTGTTGCTAGATACCACTCATGATATGAGAATATGGGTTTATTAATTGATAAATTAATAAACCAATCCTGATTCGAAACAATATGATTAATTCTAATTGATTATGGATTATTAATCTGAAAGATGTTTGGATTAATTTATATTCGCTACCAATTGATTGAGAAACCTAATAGGTCACACACAAAGAGGATTATATACTCAAGATATTATTTGATAACATAGAGGGGTTAATTGTGAGAATGAGAAGTTGTTGTGGATAAATTATAATTAGTTATAATTTATGGTCCAAATCGTAATTGTGGTAACTTGATGTTTCCAATTACAGTTAGGGAATTCTAATTATTTTAGAATTCTCAAATTTTCAGTTATTTTTCGTGTGATGTATTAGATACACATGAAACCCTAGCTGGTAAGGATTCACGAAATACAACTCTCCAAAAACAACTTCTTCCTCTTCTCTCTCTCTCTCTCTCTCTCTCTCTCTCTCTCTCTCTCTCTCTCTCTCTCTCTCTCTCTCGTTTTTCCTAAAACAAGAAGAACCCTAGCCGCCATCTTGTTTCTGCTAGCACAGAAAATCTTGGTGCTTGAGTGTATCCTCCGTGTGAATTTCTATTAGAGATAATCACATACTGTGATTATAGTGGTTAGATGTTCAATTCTCGTGATGTTTGATTAAGAGGATTACTGGATCATGCCTCGACTTGGACAAGGAAAATTTTGTTTTCCACACGATTAAAGAAAGGTAAAAAGTTGTTACTTTTGTTATCTTTATGTCATGTTTTCCACACATATGCAGATCCTAGGTTGGTATCTCATTTTTATTTTTCGCTGTGCTATATATGATATGCGTGTGAGATACCCAACAGTGTTATCAGAGCCGTGCTATGTGTGGTTTACAGACATTATTTTTTGCATGAAAAACTATTTTCATGTATTCGTGTTTGTCTTTGTTCGTTGTGAAAATCGTTTTCACTCAAGTCAAAATTGTTTCGAGTATTATGGGTTGGGTCTGTAGCACAATATGATTGTGTAAAAGTTATAGCATATTTCGAAAGATGTTTTCTTTATGCGTTGAAAGTATTCTGTAGAAAAACGTTTTCTTGAAGATGGTTGTTGCCTTCCATTTCATCTTAATTTTTTGTTTTAGTTTTGTTTAAACTAACAAATTGGTTGTTGTTTTGAGCTTCAAAATAGAAAATACTGCCAAGAATTGTTCTCACTAAAAATTTGTAGAAGAAGAAGGCACCAAAAAATGTTTTTGGAAAATTTTCAAAAATCGCCGCCTTGTTCCCGACTAAAGCCGGTGTCGGCTCCGGCTTCTAGTCGGCGCCAGTTCTGTGCTGTTTCGCGAACGTCCAGAAATTGTTTCTCAAAATTAGTTTTGAGATAAAAAATTTTATTTTTCAAAATAGTGATTTTGAAAATTTAGAATTAATTTATTTTTCTAAAATATTAATTTTAGAATTTGTTTTATTTTTCCAAAATAGTGATTTTGGAATAATAAAAAGTATATGTTTATTTTGTTTAAGCATAGTCAATGGCAAGGTGGATGGTTATGGACTAAAACCAATTATATCTGTTCATGCATTTTACAGTTTTGATTTTTTATGAAATAGGGCCTGCGTGTCATGCCTTCTCTAGAATTCTTATGTAATTCTCTTCTCATCTAACTCCCATCGAATACAACTCGAGGTTTTCTTTCTTTAGAAAATTATGTAGTTAGTTTACATAGGTTAGATAGGAGTAGAATTATATTAATTTTGGAGATGGCAACCAAAACAAGGCGAGAAGGTAAGACCTTCTACTTAAATCATGCATGAATACATAGGGTTAACTATATTAATTTCTTTTATAGCTCAAAGAAATTAATTTAGGGTAAAGTCCATAACCATACCACATAATCACTTTATTACCATGATTATCAATTATGTGATTTTTTGATTTTTATGCATGTCATTTATTGAAATCACTAAAAGGAACAAATACCTCAATTAATATTAAACATAATTCCTTCCGTTAATATAATAAGAACGAGAGTCCTTTTTCGAGACTAGGCTGTTAGGCAAACCTAAGCCAACTTGACATTGGGCATGTTCAAGATATGGAATTAAATTCTTTTGGAATTAAATTCCTGATTAATGGGTCAGGTTTAACTAAATTTTTTATCTCGACTGGGCAAACTCAAGCATAAGGAAATTTAGAGGAAAAGTTGGGGTAGCCCAAAAGGCTTTAAGATTAAAAGCTGTTAATCACCTAATAATCCGGTAGTTACATACAATGTAATTGGGATTAGATACCTACCAATGAAATCAAGGGTGGCTTGCTAGGCAAACTTAAGGTTATTCTTGAGGAATTTGGATACCGGTCAATTAGGAAAGCTTCCAACGGGCTTTCCCGAATTAGTAGTGGGGGCTATTGGTTTGAGTAAAATAGTGGAGTAAAATGCATTTAATTAAAGTCCTAATTATTTGCATTTCATGTGCTTATACAATAGCTAATCCTCTCTATCTTTACATCTAGGACACTTGCATCATGTCAACAAACCTAAACCTACGTCGCATCTTGGAAACCAACAATTTAAATGAATCAAACTACCTTGACTGGTATAGAAATTTGAGAATCGTTCTTAAATCAGAAAAGTTACTTTACGTGCTAGATGCTCCTATTCTACCACCACCAACCTAAGATGCTCATGCTGATGAGCATGCTGTCCACAAAAGGCACAAGGAGGATAGTGATACAACATCATGTATTATGCTGGCATCCATGACTCCCAAGTTGCAAAAACAGTACAAGCATATGGATGCTCAATCGATTATACTACATCTTCGAGAGCTGTTTGACGCCCAAGCCAGAACTGAGAGATACGAGATCTCGAAGCAAATGGCATAGCATTCTTCTATGGCCACTCATGGGCTGAAGATGCTGGGCTTTATAGAGAAGCTTGGATTTCTCGAGTTTGCGATGGACCATGAACAATATTGAATCCACCATTCTTGAGTTGATCAATCTTCTCAAAACTGCGGAGTCCTCCATTAAGAAGGATTCCAATGCAGTTTTAATGGTAGAATCTTCTTATAAGAAGAAAGTTCAAAAAATGAAGAAAGCTCCCATGAAGCCCAAAGGTGGTGTGAAGAAGAAGGACGCAGCTACCAAAGTCCTATGCCATCATTGTGGGAAAATAGGCCATTGGAGGTGCAATTGCAAGGCCTACTTGGAGACCGTTAAGGACAAGAAGTATAAAAAGAAGCTTACAAGCACTTCTACTTCTACTTCAGGTATGTTTATGATTGAAATAAATATTGCCTTTAGAAATGAGATATAGGTATTAGATACCGGATATGGATCTCATTTATGCAATAACTTGCAGGGACTAAAGAGCAGTAGAAGACTAGAGAAAGGTAACGTGGACCTACGTACTACAAATGGGGCAAAGGTTGCTGCACTTGCTGTAGGGACATATAAGCTGAATATGCCTTCATGATTAATTCTAGAATTGCAAAACTGTTATTATATACCAGTTTTAAAGAAAAACATTATCTCAGTTGCATGTTTAGACTTACATGGATTTCATTTGATATTTAAGAATAAATGTTATTCTTTTTCATTGAATGATATTCATTATGGTTCAACAACTCTTGTTAATGATTTATATGTTCTAAACTTGGATAATCTAATTCTCAATATAAACAATAAGAACCTAAAATAGATAACTCTAACACCTCTTACTTATGGCATTGTCGTTTAGGCCATGTAAATGAAAATCGCATTTCTAAGTTACACAAGTTTGGTGACTTAGAGTCATTTGATTATGAATCATATAGCACATGCAAGTCTTGTTTACCAGGTAAAATGGCTAAGACTCGTTTTTCAAGAACAGGGGAATGGGCCAAGGAGTTATTAGAACTTATACATTCTGATGTATGTGGCCCAATGTTAATACAAGCAAGAGGAGGTTATAATTATTTCATAACCTTTATCGATAATTTCTTACGATACGGGTATTTGTATTTAATGAAATAAAAGTCTGAGGCATTTGAAAAATTCAAAGACTTCAAGAACAAAAATAAATAAATAACTTAGCAAAAGTATTAAGACTCTAAGATCTAATCGAGGAGGAGAATACTTGAGCCAAGAGTTTCTGAGTTATCTTAGAGATAATGGGATATTATCTCAATAGACTCCACCACATACACCTCAACATAACGGTGTATCTGAGAGAATGAATCAAACCCTTCTAGACATAGTACGGACCATGATGGCTTCTGCAAACCTACAAAAATCATTTTGGGGGTATGGACTAGAGACTTCTGTTTATATACTAAACAGAGTTCCGACAAAATCAGTTGATACGACCATATTTGAGATGTTCTTTGGTAAGAAACCAAAGTTATCTCACTTGCGAGTATGAGGTTGTCCTGCCTTTGTCAAAAGGCCACAGTCAGACAAACTTGATAGTAAATCTGACAAGTGTTTATTTGTGGGATATCTGAAAGAATCTTTCAGATATTACTTCTACCTACCCTCTGAAAACAAAGTATTTGTTTTGAAGCATGTCTTCTTCTTAGAGAAGGAGCACATGCTTAAAGGGGACAGTGGGAGTAAGATTAAACTTAGTGAAGTTCAAAAAGATCAAACAAACAATAATCAACCGACTGATCCCACATCTATTAAGAGAATAGATGAACCTTCTACTACACAAGAACCTCATAGGTCTGGTAGGATACGTGTGGCACCTGAGAGATATGGATTTCTAATTAGTGACCACAATGACGTATTGCTCATAGATGAAGATGAGCCTACTACCTATAAGGACATTCTGAACAGTTCAGAATTTGGCAAATGGCTTGAAGCTATGAAGTCAAAGATAGATTCCATGTACGACAACTAAGTATGGACTTTAGTTGATCCACCCAAAGGAATTAAAGCTATTGAGTGCAAATGGGGTTTCAAGAAGAAAACAGACATGGATGGTAACTTAGTTACCTATAAAGCACGTTTAATGGCAAAGGGTTATTGTTAACAATATGGTATTGACTATAACGAAACCTTCTCTCCAGTAACCATGTTAAAATCCATCAAGATACTCCTAGCCATTGCTGCTCATTATCATTATGAGATTTGGCAAATGGATGTGAAAATAGCTTTCCTAAATAGAAATCTGATTGAGAAAGTATATATGATACAACCTGAGGGTTTCATATCCAATTATAGAACAAAGGTGTGCAAGTTGCAAAGGTCCATTTATGGACTTAAGCAAGCTTCTAGGAGTTGGAATATCCGTTTTGATGAAACAATCAAAGAGTTTGGTTTCATTCAAAACATGGATGAGCCTTGTGTATACAAGAAGGTTAGTGGGAGTGCAACCATTTTTTTATTGTTTTACGTAGATGACATATTGCTAATAGGAAATGATATACCTGTCCTGCAAATGGTTAAAGTTTAGTTGTCCAAACTATTCTCCATGAAAGACCTTGGAGAAGTAACCTATATTCTCGGAATAAGGATCTATAGAGATAGATCTAAAAGGTTGCAAGGTCTGTCACAGTCTACATACATAGATAAAAGGCTAAACAGGTTTAGCATGGATCAATCCAAAAAGGGATTCTTACCCATGTCACATGGTGTAAGCTTTTCAAAGTCAATGTCTCCCAAGACACAAGTTGAAAGGGATCACATGAGTAAGATTCCATATGCTTCAACAGTTGGATCTAGCATGTATGCTATGATATGTACTAGGCCTGATGTATCCTGTGCTCTCAGTTTGACGAGCAGTTACCAATCTAACCCTGGTGAGGTTCATTGGGCGGCTGTAAAGAACATCCTTAAGTACTTACGAAGGACTAAGGATGTGTTCTTAGTATATGGAGAAGGTGATTTGAAAATAAACGGGTACAGTGATGCCAATTTTCAATCTGACAAAGATGATTTGAAATCACAATCTGGCTACGTGTTTACGTTGTGCGAAAGGGCAATAAGTTGGAAAAGTTCTAAACAAGAAACTATTGCGGACTCTACGACAGAAGCAGAGTACATAGCCGTTTCTGAAGTAGCTAAGGAGGCTGCTTGGATTAAAAGTTCGTGACGAAACTGGGTGTGGTTCCTAGCATTGTTGGTTCAATATCTTTGTGTTGTGACAACAACGGAGCCATTGCACAAGCAAAGGAGCCACGGTCTCACCAACGATCCAAACACGTACTGTGACACTATCATCTGATCCGCGAGATCATAGATAGGAATGATGTAAAAATAAAGAGAGTTCTCACGGATGAGAACATAGCTTACCCAATTACAAAAGCACTCTCCCAAAAGAAACATAATTGTCATGTTGAGTCATTTGGTATTAGATATATGAATGATTGGCTCTAGCGCAAGTGGGAGTTTGTTAGTGTTGTGCCACAGAGGTAATCACTTGTACATTATATATGACATATTTTATTTTAATAAAAGGCATTATTTATCTTACAATTTCTTTTGTTTATTTTTGTGTAAAATAACTATTAGATAAAGCCCCTAGTACAACACTGTATTAAGGAAATCATCATAGAGATCATGATATGAGATTCCTACTACGCTGTATAGTGTTAGTACTTAAATAGTTCTTAGTCGTAGTATTAATGAGACAGGACATCATTAATGCATTAAGACTAGCATCTGTTCAACTTCCTAAATTGATCAGGTGGTGGTTCTCATATCTGTGAGTATTGAGATACTCAAAGTTAACACGTGGATGCTTGTTAATGGAACAAGTTCATTGGATGACCTAGCTATGAGATAATCACATGGATAACTATTTAGTGCTAGTGATATAATCTCAATATAACAAACGTACAAGTATCCTTAGACTTGAGATCTCCAAGGTACTTTGTTTGTTGAGCATTATGCTTTGATTCCAATCTTTGGAGCCAGATCGAGGGCTGCCTATGGGATGGATATTGGGTACATTGTGAGGTAAACGAAAGTAGTTGAGAGGGTCAATAAAGGATTCACCACTCCTAATAGTAGGGGAAAATATCTCACGGCCACTTGTAGGAATTACTACTCGAGAAGTCCTTGGCTAAGGCGACTGTGTATTGGAAAGAGTTCCAATTGATACACATCTAGAGTTGTAGGCTCCTGGTATAAGTACTATTATATTCGGGCCAGAACTAACATATATTCTGGAGGGAGTTGGCACTAATTCCGTACTCCAAACCGACTGAGATATTGTATGGTTATAGGAGTTAATTGCACTGTAGTTTGTTATTAAAGGGTTCATGTCAAGCCACTTGACTTCCTAGACTATTGGGTGATCATGATGTATTGCTAGATACCGCTCATGATTTGAGAATATAGGTTTATTAATTGATAAGTTAATAAACCAATCCTGATTCGAATCAATATGATTAATTCTAATTAATTATAGATTATTAATCTGAAAGATATTTGGATTAATTCATGTTCGCTACCAATTGACTGAGAAACCTAATAGGTCACACACAATAGAGGATTATATACTCAAGATATTATTTGATAACATAGTGGGGTTAATTGCGAGAAAGAGAAGTTGTTATGGACAAATTATAATTAGTTATAATTTATGGTCTAAATTGTAATTGTGAGAACTTGATGTTTCCAATTACAATTAGGGAATTCTAATTGTTTTAGAATTCTCAGATTTTCAATGACTTTTCGTGTGATATTTTAGATACACATGAAACCCTAGCTGGTAAGGATTCACGAAATACAACTCTACAAAACAACTTCTTCCTCTCTCTCTCTCTCTCTCTCTCTCTCTCTCTCTCTCTCTCTCATTTTTCTTAAAATAAGAAGAACCTTAACCACCATCTTGTTTCTACTAGCACAGAAAATCTTGGTGCTTGAGTGTATTCTCTGTGTGGATTTCTATTAGAGATAATCACACACTGTAATTATAGTGGTTAGACGTTCAACTCTCATGGTGTTTAATCAAGAGGATTGCTGGATCACACCTCGACTTGTAGAAGGAAAATTTTGTTTTCCACACCATCAAAGAAAGGTAAAAAGCTGTTACTTTTGTTATCTTTATGTCTTGTTTTCCACACATATGCAGATCCTAGGTTGGTATCTTGTTTTAATTTTTCGATGTGCCATATATGATATGCGTGTGAGATACCAAACATAAACCAACTAGGATTCAGTCCCTTCTCACTCCTAGGCCACTCCATAACATCAAAAACACCAAAGTTGATCTTCTATTCGGATCATACGCACCTTTTCGGTCAAGAACAAGAAGAATATCAAAAAGGTAACTTTAAACACCTTGGACCTTCTTGATCTCATTATCACCATTTCAATATCATCCTAACCTCTCTCTCTCTCTCTCTCTCTCTCTCTCTCTCTCTCTCTCGTGTGTGTCGAAACTTGGATGGCCATTATTGGACAAACTTCAACCAAGGAAGGACTCTCAAGTACTCAAGGACCTCTATTAAGCAAGGCGATACCTTCATCTAATGTTAATCAAATCAAGTATCTCTTTCTTGATCTCCTCCTTAAATTCTCAAAATTAAGACTCTTAGATGATGGATTTGATAGGTTGGTAGAATAATGTGGGGTTGAAGATATGTATGTTGGTGAAGATAATGTATTTAAGACATGAGAATTGGAATGAATGTTGTGACTTATGGATTATACTTTAAGATCACTATATGTTCATTATGATTAAGAGCTTTATGGATGTTTTGAAGTATGATAGGCATTATGCCATCATTATTGATTATGTCTTCATGGTGTTATTTTTCAATAAATCCCTAAATAATATTATGCCTAGTAGGATATCATCCTTGTTGTGCTATATGTTAATTCAAGTCTATTTTTGGTTAAATCGACATGTTATTTGTTGAATCCACGAGTGGATGGATATGTATATGTATTTTCTCTAGCAATAAAATTATTGTAAGAACTACCTTTATTATTTTTAGAATTATTCTTGCTATCATTATTATTAATAAAATTAATATTATTATTTGATTTAATTTACTAAATTTGAAAAAAACTAAGTAGTTTCGAAATTGAAGATTATTTAAAATATTTTTATTTTATTAGATAAATAAATGGAATATTTTTATTAAATATAAATAATAATATATTAGAATTAATTAATATCAAATGCTTTTTATATTCATATTATTTTTAGTTAGTCTTACTAAAACTTTTATTTACACCCATAAATATTATTTATATTAGAATTATTTATTTGTTATTAATTATTTGTTATTAAATTTATTTATAATTTATTTTTAGTATAACTTATTATTTGTAATAATATTATTTTTTTATTTATTACCAATATTATTTAGGATTTATTATTAATTGTACCTATCATTTATTACTAATTTTATTTATTATTAATATTACTCATTATTTATTATTTGTTAATAAATAGTTAATATTATAATTTATTATTCATTACTTATTTCTAACACCTATTTATTTTAACTTATCAAATTAATTTTATTTTATAAAATGGTTTTATCAACTAGTGTTAAAGCTTAAGGCATTGTTGTCATAACTAGATGTTGTTATAGCTAGTTGAACCTAGGAGTTAAATATTTAAGGCAAGTGTTGTCGGGATATTAGACATATACCCTGTATTTACCCCTAGTGGGGTTAAGTTGCCTTAAATTACCTTGGAAGGCTATTGTACCCGACAAGGACAAAAGATCAGGTAAGTTCTTGCATAAAGCTGTTTGAAGATAAAAGTTACCTTGGCAAGTCAAACATGAAATATACAAGAAATTGTAGTAATAATGCAATTATGGACAATTTTTCTTTTTCTTTTCAGTCAAGCAAACCATTTTAAGATGAAGAAGTAATTTTATACAAAATGCTAAACTTTTCATAAAATTAACTTTGACAAGAATTTTAGAAACCATAATTGCTATTTCAAAGAAAACACATTGTATGATATTTCTTTTCCCAAGAGGGACAAACACAACATTGAGTACTCAATAAGGGTAGACTACTAGGACTAGTCTTTGAAGGTTAGCATAAGTCTCTTAGTAGGTGGCCACCTCTGAGGGGTGAGTCCTTCCTAGATTGGATGCCAGTCCTGTAGGTTGTACCGGTCTGAGCTAGCAAGTTTAGTCAAGTGGACTGTGTATTTTCGGAAAGGACAACCGGTAAGTTTGGGAGTAGAAATAGAGGATTTCCCAACCGGTAGATCGTACACCCACCTTATGTCAGTGTGTACAAAGTGTGGCATCCTGAACGTTCTTTTGTCATAGTGCACAAAGTGTAGTGCCATGGCTACCTCTTTTGAGTAGTTATATTTATTGTATACATGTATGATTTGAAAGGAAAACACCACTCTTCATTTGTGAAATTTATTTGAGGCTTGCCAGCACTTTCTTTTATGAAAATTTCTCAATTTGCATACATGAACTATTTTATCTGAAACACTCAAAGCACACACGGGCTTATTGAGATTTATGTCTAACCACTTTTTATACTATGCTTTCAAGTCGGTCATGCTATGAAGGTTATTGATTAGAGATTGCCTTATTTTGTAGACTTATTTCTTTTTCTTTGTATTTCATTTGAGAGACTCTAGTAGACATTTATTTTAGGGAATTGTTCATGTATTATTTCTGTTGTAATAAGTTTGATTTGGATTATTACTTTCTTTTCTTTTGTGTGTTCTAGTTATAAATGCCCCTTGCCCTAAGGACGGGGCGATATCCCCATCCCCTGATAGCGTATCTAAGTAGTGGGGTGTTATATGGGGGGCCACTACGAAGAGAAGTGGAAAGTATTGTTCGGTACATTCTCTTGAGCCTATCAATTTCCAAACGCAGAAAAAAATAATAAGAAATATTAATGGGGCCAATACAGTGAGTGGAGAGAAATCCATTCACTTGAGGCTATGAGTTCCGAATAAAAAAATGGTAAGAATATCCCTAGTTTCTACTTGGACTGCAGTAGTTTGGAAATTGTAGAATTAAAGTTGATTACTATTCCTAATTTATAGGAATCACATTGTTTGCAATTTTGACTTGAGGAATAGGGTGGAAAACATTATATGAACTTGTTTAACTCAACTCAATGGCCTTAGTTATATCTAGCTTAATTCATAAGTGTACATGAAATTGGCTAGGTTGAATAGGTGTTGGATTAAATTCTTGAACTAGAAGAAAGATAATATCTTTAGTATAATGGCCATGTTCATAAGCTATTTTCTTGGTGTGTTTAATTTTTGTATCCTTAAGGACAAGAAAATCTTAAGTGTGGGGGATTGTGATAGGGCCTAAATGTACCTATATTTTCCTAGGTAATTGAGATGATTTTTTGATGTTTTAATGCAATGACTAGCTAATTCCGTAACAATTTGATATTTTGCTTGTAGAAGGGCTTTTTTTGTGTTTTTGTGTAGAAATTAGATATTTTGGAGAGAAAATATCTGATTCCAGAATTGATATGGCACCGCATCTAGGAAGGTTAATTGGCCCTAGCTCAGATCTGGAAGAATAGAGTGAAACAAGAGAAAAAGTAGAGGAATCGAAGAATTCCATAGCTGAACTGGCGTGGGCCCAATCGAAGTGACCCGGTGTCGGCTTAGGTTGGTTAAGGCAGTTTGAGATCCAATTTTGTGCAGAATTGGAAGATGTAAAGAATTCTTATTGGCATCTGACTTATTCTCAGCCCAGAAGTCTTTATGAGTGATTTTAGCAAACTGAAAAGCTATAAATACTAGTGAATAATAATCCCTAAACCAGTTTTCACCTTTGGGGCTTACAAACCTATAGAAAACTCCTAGAGAAATACCAGGATTTAGGAGGAGGATCAAGGAGATTTTTAGAGAATGAAAGGAGATTGATTAAGAAGATTTCAAGGAAGAAGAATGCGTACTTGTCTATAAGTGGTTTGTTTTTCTCTTCTTTGTAATTTATTGGTAATTTGAGTTTTCATTATTTTAGCTTTATTTAGAGGATGTTTTTGGATTCTTAACTTTGTATTAATTTTAGTTATTTGATCAATTGATTGTTAATCTTGGTATTTGATTACTTGCTTTTATTGGTGAATTGATGAAATTGGATTTTCTTGCTAATGGACCTGGGAAAAGAAGTTAGAAATGAGTTCAATTTAATTTATTCAATATGTGTTATCTTAATTGGATTGGGAAAGAATGTTAAGAGTTGAACTAAAATGATCAATTATTAGTTAATTTCACTTAGAGTATTGAGTTATTGGCTAATTTCATGTTTAAATTGCCTAGAGTATAGTAATATTTATGAGGAATGAGTTTAATACATCTTTTTAGTTGTTTTAGTTTGAATGGGAAATATGCTAAATTGACTAGAAGATAGTAATTATATAGATTGGGAAAGAAGTGGATTATATTTTATACCTTCACGGTGCCGAGATGATAATTAATTATAATAGTTGCTAATTAATCATTGACATGTCTTTAAAGATTTCTATCTATTTACTTGTCTTTTCTCCTTATTTTCACTCCTAGATTATCCTTATGACTTTTCTTATGTGAACTTGATATATTCTCTAGTATATTAGATTAGTATTCTATTTATTCCTTTATTTTATTAGCTAAACAATAAAGATTGGGGTAAAGTAAGGTAAGAGCATAAGCTTTGGTAGATTCAATACTTACTATATCCTATACTATATGATGGGTATACTTGCCCGTATGTGTGGTTTTAGTGGTTATCATTTTAATGAAAACTTGATTGATTGTGGACTTTGTTGGTAATATTTTCTACACTAAAAAACACGCATCACTCCATATTGAATTTATCATGCCCATAAACACCTTCCTTGCTACAACAGAGTCACACAAAGTTGTATTATCCTATACATTGGCAATGGCATTTAAGCTTAGATATTTAATGGGAAACAATTTCAAAATAGGAAAGTTCCATATTAGAACCTCCTACCACAAGTTGTTCTTCACTGCTTGCGGAACATTATGCCAACTAGTGTACCTAGGGGGTAACTTGGTACCTATTTTTGCCTGCACACCACAAGCTATTGTGAGCTCATTATATTCTTCCCCAATGACTTTCCCCCTACTATCATTATGAGGACTAATTTAACTCGAGTTCCCCACTTTACTGGGAACTTAACGGTTCCCCGACCTTTTCGTGTAGTGGAAGAACTTACTTTCATTAATGTAAATAATAGTGGAAGAACATAATGATCAGCTACAAAAGGATACCATTGTATAGAGCAAATAGAATTACCATGAGTTACCTATCACATACCTAAGCCTGGTGCTACTCTAGAATTTTATTTCTAACTTGATGGGCCTACCTCGTTCACAGTAGGTGCTGGCTCCTTCAGAGTTGTATCTGGCTTCTTTACTGCAACTGTGGGCTTCTCTACTACTATTACCTTAGTTTTTATGACATCCATCACTGATCTTGTCCTTCTCTTTTTGTCATTAGATGCTTCAGATCCTCTAGGGGCTAAATAGGAACGAGTATTTAATGATTTTTCTATGGCCTTTATATTAGACCCACCCCACTTTCAACATTCCATTAGAATTAATAGTGAGCTACAATGGAAAGACAAAGATGTTAGGACATCTTTAATAATCACAAATATAAAATACTTCTCTCAATACACAATAATGGAAAACCTGCTTCACTCTTATTTCTCAAAGAAGATAATAACAAATAATTGAGAATAATAAGTTACTGATCACTAAACAGTTATCTCTCTCAATATGCTGGAACTAATTTTCCATAACATTCAGGTAGTTTTTCATGCTATGTTCTTGATCTCTTGAGTGTCTAAATTTGTATTATGTAACTTTTGTGCCATGCGCTCAATGTATCTCGATGTCATTGTGTGCTCTGCTAGATCTTGGTTGTTGGAAAACATGGTAAGTCGATAATGAATTAATTGAACAAATTGAAGCAGAGCAGAACCACACACTTTCTCAGAACTCCTTCAAGTTTGGATTGATTTCATGATTACAAGGAGTTGAGCAGAATCATACACTTATCTGGGTATTTTGACCCCTCGTTGAATCCACTCAGGATTAAGAAGTACCAATATGATCCACATGGAAGAGGAAAGCATCATCAAAAGTAATGTACTCTATAACATTCTACTACAGTTTTCATACCAACATGTTTAATTTTTCTATATAAAATAAAGCACTTTGCTGATGGCATTAAGTCTTAGTTCTTACCATATTACGATTGGAACTGAGACATATCTTTTTGTGAAGATATCCTTCCTTTTAATCCAGCGAATCACAACCTTTTTATGTCCCCTTTAGTATGTGCTAAAATCAATTGTCATTAAAAGCTATAAATGAGCTTTTTTTTTCTCTGCAATAGATTTCCAGATTTTTCTACAAGCATATTGGAAAAAAAATAAAAAAACAGATCAAACATAGTGATAGGAATTTTTGTTCCATCTTTAACTAATAGGGCACAAATTGCAAAAAATAGAAGTAGATGAGAAATGGTACTATACTAATGTAATTAGTTATTATTACATATTTGGATAGTCAAAACATTAAATATTACTATATTAATGATTGGCCAGCTAAAGACCTAACAAACCTAGTTCTTCACTGCTTAAAGTAAATAGTCAAAATTGACTTTGTTTGTAAATGAATTGGAATCATACTCTTTATTTGTTTAGCATGGTACAATAATTCCTTTCTGCAAAGCTGGAACATAATTTAACTGATACTGATCAAATACGTTGGTTCTAAGTTCTAGATAAGCCATTATATTACATGACAATTGATGCATAAATTATAGATGTATAAAAATCATCAAATTTGAATCCATCCCTTAGTAATTAAAACATTAATCCCAAAATACATATACAAGCAAGTATGCTCTTCTCAAGCACATCATAGGAAATTAACGAGTATCGATCCTCAAAGGAATAAGTACACACTAGTTACTTTTCATTCATTATTTAACCAACCCAATAAAGTAATAAAATAATATAAAGAAAAATACATGCAACTAAAGGATGTGAAAATATGCAATTTAGACAAAAACTTTTCAAAACATGATAATGTATCACTTAGCCGATATCACAATAAATTATTATCTTGGTCTCATGAAGGATTTAAAATAAACTCACTTCATTTGCAATCCATAGAATCACTATCTTCTAGTTAAGTTAGTGAACATATTCTGTCTCAACTAATTTACCCAAAAGATGCATTAAAGTCAATCCTCTTATAAACCCCTGCATTTTAGGTGATTTAAAACATAAAATTAGTCAATGAACCCATATTTTAGTAATCATCAACTAACCTTTCATTACCTAAGCTTTAGATAATTAACCCCATCTTCATGCAAGTTAAGAGATAATAAATATGAAATTAATTAATTGAAGTCGTTACCAACCCCTTTTTCAAGCAAGTTAATAACAAAAATCAGTCAACCAACTCCATAAGAAAAACAAGTAATCAATTATCAAGAACAATAATCAATTAATCAAAAGATTAAATTCCTCAATAAATCATGAATCCCAAAAATAATGACAAGTTACAATAGAAATATTAAGTACATAATTGTTTAAGAAAAAGAAAACAAAGGTAAAAGAAAGAACTTATAGACAAACCTTATTCTTCTCTCTTGAAAACTCTGTTGAACAGCATCATTGATTTGATTAATTCTTTCTTCAATGGGTGATTTTCTAATTTTCTCTTTGAATTCATCTTCAATCCCCCCTTTCTCTTTCTTTTCTAGGCCACTTTAATGCTAAATTCATTACTTGAGAAGTCTTGGTTGAGTAGGATTCGGAAAATACCAAAATCATTAGAAAATTTTCAAATTCGTGCACAAGATTTTTTGTCTCCATAGTAGACCTAGCGCCGGGTCCCTTTGACCCACCTAGTGCCAAGTGTGTTCTATTTTTGCATTAAAGTTTTGCTCTGTTTTACTTGTTGTTCCATAATGGACCTGACACCAAATGCACTGGCTGGGCCTGGCTCCAGGTGTGTTATGGAATTTCTCCAATTTTGATCGAAATTAACTCAAATCCGCACAAATTTGTCAAAAATACTTTTCACAAGCAAAATATCAAATAGAAAGGAATACGCCTAGTTTTTACTTCGAAAGTATCTCAAATTAATCTCAAATAACTAGGAAAATAGTGATGATTTTAGCTTCTATCAATTCTCCCACACTTGAACTTTTGCTTGTCCTCAAGCAGAACACTTTAAGCGAAGAAAATTATCAAGGAAGCACAAAAGCTTTTTCTCATTCCAACAATTTGAAACATAGCAAGGATTATAACTTCTTTTCAAACTTTAGATAAAACTATTTCCATTCATCAAATCCTTTGAAAACAATTCAAACTTTGAAACATTTTATAAGACATCACAAAACTCTTGAAGTCAAATTAATCAAGTTTATATCTTAGTCTAAGAAAATTATTTCTCCCTTCAAGTAAAAATATAGATAAAATGAATCACACAAGTCAAGCTATCTACAAACTCAAGCATTATAAATCCAAAAACTACACAACTCAAGTCATTATCTAAGAGAAACACTCCAATATTTTTCTCTCTATTTTTTCTAATGGCTTATGAAATTGAGAGCCTCAAGTGCATGAATTTCTTTTCACATACCATATTAGCCCTCTTTTAGTCATCACACATCATTTTTTCAACATCTTTCCTCTCTTTTGCTTTTGAGAATTACTAGCCTCAAGAAAGTGAATTTCTTTTCACTATCCGTATTGGCCCTCATAATTAAGCAAAAATAATACTTTCTCATCTTTAAAGAGGAAACAACAATCAATTTATTTTGCTTTAACTTTTCAACTCATAATTTTTTTTTTTTTTTTATCACAATCAAAGCTAGCAAAATTTAAACCCATAATACAAGAGTTAGCCAACAAACTTTTCCCATACTCATCATATCCACCATATTCAAACTAGATGAGTCAAATAATATTCAAACACCAATATATAAACAAGATTAATCCAAATTCTCAAGTCTTAACAAATATCCTATAAACCAATTTCAAAAAAATCCACTAAATGAATAACAAAAATTCATATCCAAGTAAGAAAAAGAATTACAACCTTGCTCAACAATGAAAACAAAAAAAAAAAAAGAGTAAAAATTTCACAGAAAAATGATATGAAAAATATCTTCAAAACCTACATTCTCCTCCCCCCCCCAACACTCAAATGGGACATTACCCTCAATGGCAAAAAAAAAAAATATAACAATGAAAACAAAGCCAAAAAGACCAAAATAAATAAAGAAGAAAAATAAAGAGAAGAAAATACTTTCATTAAATATTCCATAAATACAAATAAGCTCCAAAATCTCCAAATTCAAAATTTTCAACAAAAAATTTAGCTTGATGCCCAGAAAGCAACAAGATAATTGATAAAAACTTGGACAAAAAATATTACCAAACCATTCCCCTACACTTAAACTGGACAATGTCCTTATTGGCCAAAAATTAACATAAGATAGCATCTCCAAAGTAACCAAAAATGATAAAGGAGGTAGGAAGTTAAGCAATACTCACTAAGTTCAATAATGCTCCAATAGTTATTAAAACTTGGAAAAGAATCGAAGAGCTTGTTCAAGAAATATTTATTCAAGCCTGCAAAATAAAACACTCATAAAAGTACAAAGAAAATAATAATCAAAATAAAACACACCACACATAAGACACAAGAATGCAAAATACTACTGGAAAGCCTAAGAAAATAAGTAAAAACCAAGACTCGCTCCACCACACTTAAGATGGGACATAGTCTCCTTATTACTAAGGGAAGATGACATCTAACAAAACTAATCAAAAAATAAAGATACACACTCTTTCCACTTATCATGCTTCCTCATCAAACCTTTGAAAAATAAATTAATGCTCATTGAAAAAGGTAGGCATGATGAAAGTAGAAATAAGAGAGGTTTTTGAAAAATGGAGGATCTATGAAAAATATTAGTTGCAATGAATATAAATGTATGACCCCCTTTTGTAGCACCTTTCTAGATATACAAATCAAGTTCTAAACACAAAGATGCAAATTATATCTAAAAAGTATATAAATATTAAAATTACTATTGATCCCTTTAAAAGATTTGTCACAATTAAAATTTTCTTTTAGACTTAGTAATTGAGTTCTTAAAGATGGAATCAAGAAATCCTTACTTTTCAATACATGATCTACAAAAACTAAGTTACCTCTCTTTGGATTAGGCGAATGGTAGAATTTGTCAACATCCTCCAAGGATTTCATACGATACATCACGGAAAAATTCAACTCCTTAAGGTATGTGAAATTTCACACATCATCAATGGCACTATTAGGCTCTGTGAGTTGAGAGGTACCTATAAATTCATGTGACAGAGAAAAATTAGAAATGTGAGATCATAGAATAGAATTAAAAATTTTCCCCATCACATTGGGCAATTGTTCCTCATATCTTCTCTCCTCTCATTGGGGGATCCTCTTGTGCAAGTGTATGGGCCTTTATGGCATCTTCAATCGACTTGGCTAGTTATGTTCTTTGATGGCTCATTCATTGGGAAGATTCTTCGTACCCCTTAATTGATGAATTTGTATCGGCCACAAAAGAATTCACTAATGTTTCTAATGACATCTCACTAAAAATATCAATATGAGCTTTTAATCTTGCCAATCTATCATCATTGTATCTCCTTTGATTTTGTACCCAAAAATAATTATCCATGATGACAACCTTGTGCTCAAAGAAAAATAAAAATTAAATTGAAAATAAAAATAAAAAAACACAAATAATAGAAAAATAAAGAAAAGAAAAAAATAAAAGGGAAAAACAAATAATAGAAAATTAAAGAAAAGAAAAACACGCACATTAGATATATTCACAAACTACCTAATACAAAAGTTAGTATTATTTACAAGTATAACATGAACTAAGCTAGTCAATTAAGCCACACAATGTAACAAATAACAAGATATAGCACCTATTTACATAAAGAATATATATACATATTTACATATAGACATATGGACATATAAACATGGTCAAATTTATGACATTAGGAAATTAATGGGATTCTTATCTTTAATACTAGAATAGCTAGTCGTATCAACCCTACAAAACAGTCCACTATTTTGTGTTAATCTATTTTACTCATGAGCTTTGGTGTGAAATTGGAAGCCATTTACATTGCAAGCAATAAAAAGCCATCTTTGACTGTAAAGACTACTTGCAAGGTACTTCATTTTATGATCTTGAGAAGTTGAAGCTCAAAAACAAGAGACCTAATTCAAGACTAGAACCTTAGGTAAACTAGCTACCTATGACCCAAAATCTAATGAACTAAGCCAACTAAATCAACACCTAAACATTCCTAACCCAAAAAGGATCAAGAACAAATTGGATGGGAAGATTTAAGCAACCAAATTAACTCCTAAAAGAAACCTAGATTAGCTAGGAATCTAAGACCCACTTTAGAAAGAACAATGATCTATCCTAAGAAGATTAGAGACTAGATTTTTAGGTTAGACTAAAGCCTAAGAGTAGCCTAATTTGATTTAGGAATCACCTAAGAGGAACACCCTCAAGAACTCTCTCTAGAGAGAACAAAAGATTTCTCTATTCAAAATATCAAAAGTTGTGTTTACAAGAGTTATAATGGCATATTTATAGATGCCTTGCCCTAAACCAATTATCAAACTAATCTTAACTATTAAATGGCCTTAATACAAGTTTTGAGGCCCTAATACATACCTTAAAATAGGTTAAAATATAATAAAAGTCGTGAAAGTTAAATTACAAGTGTAAAAGGTTGAAAATAAGAAAAATAGCAAAAAGTCAGGATTGCCCCGATTTAGGCCAGTGCCGGTTCTGGCTCACATACCCGGCACTAGCTTGGTTCTGTCTAAAATAGAATCGGACTAGCTTAAGGCCGACACAGGGTCCAAAATTCTTACCCGGTACCAGGTTGGCTCTGGGCACCTTCCTCTGTTTCGTGGCACTTCTATCCCTACTCATTTGACCTCCATTTCTTTTCCACATATCCCCTTGATCTTCTATATGAAATGTTGGTAATTTTGAGCTCTTCTTGTTACTCTTTTGGCCTTCAATCCTTGTTCAAAGATTGGATTAATCCTCCACATGAATTGTTGCTTGTGTTGTGCGTCTTTTGGCCCTTCTTTTACCATCCATCTCTTTACAATCTTTTTGGAACTAGGTTTGTTGAATTTGTTGCACTAAATATCCCATTGAATCCTCTAGAATATTGTTCTTACCCATGGAACCATGAAATTTGATTTTGTCTTTCTTCCCCTGTCTTGAAAATTACCTTCATGACTAATTTGATTCCTATCATTTCCCCCTTCTTGAAGATGTTTCATCTTCATATCGATACCCATATTATAATTCAAATAAGATATTTTGGGTGAAGGTTAAACTTTTGGCATTGGATCCTCACTAACTCTCTTGTTTCCTCTCTTCTCAACCCAAATTTTCATTCTCACCTTACTTCCACTCTATTTTTCCTCACTCTTGTTGTTTTCACCTCTTCAAACCTAAATTGGCACTCTTCTTTTATCTTCATGCTCTCTCTCTCTCTCTCTCTCTCTCTCTTCTTATTTTTGCTTTTTTTTTTTTTGGAGCTCTAATCTCTCCTTTTCTTCTTTTGATCTTCACTATTTCTCTTGTTTTTTCCTCTCTTAGTTGTCCCTTTCTTTTTGCTCTCTTTTCTTTTTATCTTCCTCCCTCAAAATATTTTTTTCTTTTACAAGCTCACTTGAGGGGGTAGGACAAAGTGTTAATTTCCTTCCATCCTTACACAAAGAGTAAATATTTTTCTTCCTATGGTGAACTACCTCATTTTCATATAGCCAAAGCCTTCCCAACAATATATACCCAACATGCAAGGGAAACACCTCACACATCATCTCATCTTTATATCCCCCCATGACAATTGTAGCCTTGACTTATTTGTTCACCTTTACTTTACCACAATTGTTCAACTATTGAAGCTTATAAGGTTTAGGATGTTTCAAGGTCTCTATTCCTAATTCCTCTACCAATGTAGCACTAATAATATTTTTACAACTCCCTTCATCAATAATCAAGTTACATAGTTTTTCTTTGATTTGACACCTTGAATAAAAAATATTTTCTCTTTGTAAATTCTCTTTTCCTTCAACTATATAAGCTTCAACAACTTCCCTCATAACACCAATTAATGCACATGGTTTCTCAAGTATATCCCCATCTCTTCCATCTACTCTAATTTCTCCACTAGATTTGGTGTCTTTTTATGAAATTGAACTAGATGGCTCACTCACACTAATTTCACTCATTTGCATTTGCTTTTGCACCACCTTTAGCCAACTCTTCTTTTTTCTCCTCTTGTTGATGTGAGCTTTCTCCCACTTCATAAGCACTTAAAGCATTTTCGGGACCTTCATCTGTAGCACGCATTTGCTCCCCTTCTACCTCATTCCTTGAATGTATTTGCTCTTCGACAAATTCAACTCCATTTTCTCAACTTCTTCTTGCTCATTCTCCTCTAACATTTCTAGTGGATGTAACTCTTCGTCTAGAAAGCATAAGATATTTTAGAACTCCTTAGTCACCCCTTTTGTTAGACTCAATTGATCCACTTTATCTCCTTCATTATCACTAAGCTCCTCACCAAGCTCATCACACATTTTTCTCAACTTCTACATACTCTACTTCATCATTTTGATTAAGCATTTCTTGGCCTTTGGCTTCCCTTTCTAGCTTCTCCTCATTCCTAAAGTTATGAAATTCACTTTGCTCAACTCTCTTAACTTTTTCTCCACTTTTTGCCCTTCTTGGCTCCTCAACATCTACAACATTTTTCTTGATCACTTTAGTCTCAAGTCTAGCTCTTTGCTTCTCAAATTTATGAATCTCACTTTGCTCCTTAGCGGACTTCCAATGACAATCAAATGATTTTTTCCCATAGCCACTACAATACTCACAAGGAATTGCACTACCATTTTGCAAATCAAAACTTCTTCCTTGATCTTTCAATCTTGGGCAATAACATATGCTATAACTGAAGGCTTAAAATATCAAAATGAAAGAATTTAAGAAAATGAAAAATTTACCTCTGTGATTGAATGGCCCTCTTCGCACTGGTGTAGATGTTTGTACAAGGATACTTGAGGCTATTGGATCACGTCCTTGCAAACGTCTACTATGTCTCATCCACACGAAGCTTTTAATCCTCCGAAATGGTGCTCCTAGCACAGCCGGTGAAAGATTGAAGATTGAGTTTTGATAAGTTGCCCAAATAGACCAATATAAAATTTTATACCTTTTATCTATTTTATATCTAGATTAATTTTCTAATTATTTAATCTGGGCCTTGGGCCCTGAATAATTAATTAATCAATTAAACTAGATAAAATAAATACTCTCTCTCGGGCCCTTTATTTTATTCTAGTCCAATAATAAATTAGACTAATAAAATAAAATCCATAAATATCAAGACCAATTCCTTAGCCCAAATCCTTAATGACTTAAGGGTTATTTCGGGGACCAAAAGATAAATCGCTTTGGTTACTAAAATGACCAAAATACTCCTGTTATATAAATAGCTATATTTTGCATTCTAAATATTTCTTAATATCACCATAAGAAAATATTAACCCCAAGGACAATGTTGCGTTAGCAAAGTCTTTGGCCTACAAGTGTAATGACTAAAATACCCCTCCATGCATCCCCGTGTAATTAGAAAGAAAGAGTGTACTAACACCTCTCTAATAGACATCTACTATTCTTAGACCTCTAGTCCAATGATCCACGACTCTTGGAATGTTTTCACTTTTTGAGGGAGCTACCCTAAAGTAAACATCCAAGTCATGTTCCCCAGGACCTTGGATAATTAGATCATTTGAACAGTCATAAGGGGCGATATAGCGTAGAAGCTATCTTATATAAGTCTGTCTTAACTAACTAGTTACATATACCCAACATACAAGTATATTAGTTCTATGAAAGAACCTCAACTGCAGTATATCAAAGTATATGCTTCTAACTTCATCAAACTACCAACTCATGCTCAAGCAGTAGAGTATTAGTCTATGCTATAGTAGTAATAGTCTGGGTTTTTTTAAATAGTATTTTTAGAAATCACTATTATAGGTTTTGTTCTACGTATTCGAAATACGATTATACGATAAAGTGAGTGGACTACTCACTGGCTAAAGGTAAGCCATTCCCTATTTAGAATTCATAACACAATAACCTATACATGATGAGATTTCTATTCTCATCAATCAGTTAAGAACAAACATTTATGTGTTAAGTAACCCATTATCCATACCTTACTATGAAAGACCACTATTTACATGGATCACTTACTTAAATACAATGAGTCCTTTCCAAACTAAAATTGTGCACAAATAAAATGTAAATTCACAAATAAATTTTGAGAATAAATTCTTTTATTTATAAATTTGATAATTACATCAGATAAACTAGTCTAGATGGCATATATTCCAACAATCTCCCTCTTGTACTCTAAGACTAAGAAAGTCTATAAGTGACCACCCCTATGGAGTCTAAATGTCTCTTGAAGACTCTCTCAACCAAAGGCTTGGTGAAGAGATCTGCTAAGTTGTTCTCCGAGGCTATCTGTTCCACCACAATTTCCCATCTCTGAATGAAATCCCGAATCAGGTGGTACTTTTTCTAGATGTGCTTTCCCTTCTTGTGGTTCCTGGGTTCTTTAGATTGCGAGACTGCTCCAGAGTTATCACAATACACCATAATCAGTCTGTTCATGTGTGGCACAAATCTGAGTTTCGAAAGGAACTTTCGAAGCCAGACTGCTTCCTTGGATGCTTCCGAAGCTACCACATACTTAGCTTCCATGGTTGAGTCAGCAATACAAGATTGCTTAGTACTCCTCTATGAAACAGCTCTTCCAGACAAGGTGAAGACATATCCACTAGTGGATTTTTTCTCATCCTTATCTGCCTAAAAATCTGAGTCTGTGTATCCAGTAGGAACCAAGTCGTCTGCTCTATAAACCAACATATAATCTTTCATACCATTGAGGTACTTAAGAATATGCTTTACAACTTGCCAATGAACATTCCTAAGGTTTGACTGATATCTACTAACTAAGCCTACAATACAGGAGATATCTGGCCTAGTGCAAGCATGGCCTACATGAGACTTTCCACAGTCGAAGCGTAGAAAATCCTACTCATCCTGTTTTTTTCCTCTTAAGACTTAGAACAGTTCTTAGAACAAAAAGACAACTCATGTATGCAAGGGATTAGAGCTCCCTTGCATAAGTCCATGCTACACTTTGCCAGTATCTTGTTAATGTATGTCGCTTAGGATAATCCTAACATTCTCTACTTCCTATTTCGAAGAAACTTAATCCCAAGAATGTAACTGGCTTCTCCCAAGTCTTTCATACTAAATTGACTAGACAGCTAAACCTTTGTAGATGGCAATATCCCTACATCATTCTCAATGAGTAGAATGTCATCCATATATAGCACAATAAAAACCACATTTATACCTTCCAATTTCCTGTACATGCATAGTTCATCTTCATTTTGAATGAAACCGTAAGACTTTACAGTCTCATCAAAATAAATGTTCCATGTTCTAGATGACTGCTTAAGTCTATAAATGGACTCCTTAAGCTTGCAGACCATATATTCCTGGCCATTAGCAATAAAACCTTCCAGTTGGGACATATAAATGTCTTCGTTAAGATGGCCATCAAGAAATGCTGTCTTGACATCCATTTGCCATATCTCATAGTCGTAATGACATACAATGGCAAGAAGGATACGGATGGACTTAAGCATGGTTACCGGGGAAAATGTTTCATCATAATCGATTCCCTCTTTCTGAGTATACCCTTTTGCCACAAGCCTAACTTTGAAGGTTTTCACCATCCATCTGCTCCTCTCTTCCTCTTGTATAACCACTTACACCCAATGGATTTTTTCCCTTGAAGTGAAGCTACATGATCCCAAACCTGATTGAAGTACATAGACTCAATCTCGACTTTCATTACTTCGTGCCACAGATCTGCATCAGTATCAACAATAGCCTCCTCGTATCTAGTGAGATCTTATTCCTGATTGTCAGAAACCAGCTCGAAAGCCTATCCTATCCATCTTTCTTGAATTTTAGATATCCTCCTAGTATGATGAAGCTCCGTTTGAACAAGTTCTTGAGGTTGTGTAACACCCCACTACCTAGGCCCTACGGGGCCGGGGATGTCGCCCCATCCAAAGGACAAGGGATCTTTATAACTAGGTCATACAATCAAAATAGCGGAATAAAAGTAATACTTTAACTTAAAATTTATTACAATCCAAGATTAAATCCAAGAATTCCACCAAAAAAAAAAATCCAAAATAAAAATTATCCACTCTCAATTCCCCAAAGCATTACGCAAATCAAACATCAGAAAAATCTTCTAAGGCAGGCAATATCTAGCTACTAATCCCCATAGCAAGATTGACCTGAAATCATAGTAAAAAGGGTGATGAGATAAAAATCTCAATAAGTCTATGTGTGCTTTGAGTATCCAGTAAAAACAGTTCGTGAATGCAAAGTATAAAATCTTTATAAGAGAAATACTGGTAAGCAATAAACATTAGTCAAAATTAAGAGTGGTGTTCTGGCTTTTTCAACCATACATAATCAATAAAATCAACCACTCAAAAGAAATGATCATGGGTTACCACACGTTGGGCCCCATAACCGGTCAGAATACCGACACTTTGTGCAGACTGACAAAAGGTAGGTGATCGGCCTACCGAGCAAGATACTCCTCCTTCTCTATACCCAAACAACAATCGGGTGTCCACTCCGGCAACACACAGTCACTTGACTGAAAATAATTGCTAGCTCGGACTGGCACGACCTACTAGACTGACATCTTATCCGGGAAGGACTAACCCCTCAGAGGTGGCCACCTACTGAGAGACTTATCCTAACCCTTCAAAGACTAGTCCTAGCAGTCCACCCTTATTGAGTACTCAACAAAACGTATCCCACTTGGGAAAATGAACAAAACACAGTTCCACATGGAAATGGCAATTAAGGATTTCCAAAGTCTTTGTCAAAATTAGTTTTAGAAAGAGTTTTGAGTTTGAGTAAATCTGCTTATTGATTTTCAAATAATTTGGTTGACTGAAATAAGAAATGAGTCAATCCTTAATTGCCTTTACAGAAATGAATGTCCATGCACTCTACATTTGGCTTGCTATAATAAACATTTTACACCAATCAGGTTTTATGCAGGAGCTTACATGATCCTTAACTCGAGATAAAATAAAGATCTTTAACCACTGACCTAACCCCGCCTGGGGTAAATATAAACTATAATCAAACTCAAGAAAAAAATCCACTTTCACAAATAAAACTAGCTTAACTAACTACTACCATGATCCTAGTGCCCCAAGCTTTAAGGCCAAATAATAAATAAAAAGGTTTATAAGCTAAGTCTAATTTAATATTTAAAATAATTAGTGTTTTGGGAAATAGGTACTAATAAGTTGAAAGTTTAAATTCTTGCTAAGAATAATTTAGAATTTATTTGGTGAAGAGTCCTAGGAGGTATTATGTAAAATAATGATATATTAATAATTAATTGTTTGATAATAATTGCCAACTAAAATTAGTTGAAATTAAATTTTAATGGGTCTTGATTGAAAGCTAATAAAAAAATTTTAACAGGTTTTGAGTAAAAGATAATAATTGAAAGATAATAAATTTCAATTACATTTTTACAAAATTAATATTTTTACTTACTATGATTATTTATATAAAATGTTTTATTTGATATTATTATTATATATAAGATCTAAATATATTTTATTTCTTAAAATAAAATCTATCATTTATTTGACTAAAATATCCTTACCATATATATAATAATCCAAATCTACCTTCCTAGGGTTTTCGAATTTTCTAGCAAAAATCATAATATTAAATATTTTATTAAGGAAATAAAATTAGCTTAGGGACAACTAGATCATGATCATATTTCTATTGCTAACCACAATCATGAACATATACACCCCTTCAATTTATCAAATCATCCAAATCATGAATATAAACATAGATCTAAATTTACTAAGGCATGATCCAACCTCTACTAGCATAAACATAATCATGGCTTTAATAATCACACATGAATACAAATCTTATTCACCATAGATGGCATAATCTCTAGCATACTTGATCACAAAGACATGGAGACATGCAGTAAACCCTAAAAACACCATACAATCAACCAAGATAATCAACTCATGCATACATCCCATCTCCATCATATTCATACATTTATTCATGCTTCAATCTCAACTCATCACAACAATACATACTCAAATCTCATTCATAATCCATATCCTACCAACATCATCCCAGATATATTAATCTAGAATTTAAAAGGAGGGTTGAAAAGGCTTACTTGATTGGTGAATACCTTGAAGGAGTTTCAAATGGATCTCAACTCCTAGATGTCTAAATCCTTCCAAGGAAGATGAAGAAAGCATGGCTATTGGTGAAGAAGCCATACGGCCAAGAAGAAGAAGAGAGAGAGAGAGAGAGAGAGAGAGAGAGAGAGATAGAGAAGAGAAGAAGAGAGTCCACTAGCATGCTTATTCATACATATATATATATATATATATATATATTCATTAGGGATCAAAGATTAGTGAAGATGAAGTTGATTGAACAAACCTACCTTGAAGGTGTTCTTGAGCTTTCACAAAAATTTTGATTTTTTATCCAAAAGAGCAAGTTGGATTTTGGAGTTTGATGTTAAAAATGGTATGGATGGACTCACAGCAGTGAGTAGATGAAATCTGAAATTTTTGGAAGAAGTTTGAACTGGTTTGGAGAGGTATTAGGCGAAAGAAAGGAGTAGGTATTCTTGGTGTTCTATGTGTGCTTGAAGGTTGGAGAGAATAGAGGGATTTTGGATTGGAGGCTGCCAAAATTCTGTTTGTGTGCAGTGGCCGAATTGCTTGTGTAGTTTAGGTAGATGATTTTTCTGGTTTGAAAGGAAAAAGAAAGGCTGGTTGTTGAAATCCTAAAAGAATATTTTTGGAAATCAAATTTGGAAAAAAAAAATATAGCAAGAATATCTTTGTTCAATGGAAGCTTTTTGGAAGCTGCTATGGCCGAATTGTTGTTCTGTGATTTGGCTAGATGAAAGCTGGTTGAAGAAGGCTAATGGTGGCTGAAAAGAAGGAGTGTAATGGTGAAGGAAATGTCTGATTGTTTGAGGGACATTTTATGGAATGTTGCTAAATTAAGGTTGCTGGAATTTTGGTATCCAATCAAGGCATAATTGCAGTAATTTGTTGGAGATATTTTAGGGCAGCCATGTCTGGTTTTCGTGTAGAAGCTTGGGGAAGACAATGGAATTCAGTTCATGGCTGTTTAAGAGTAGTTTGTGCAGAAGAAAGATGGATTTTCGGCCAGGGCTAGATTAGGAAACAAAGCTGGACAGAAATCCTGCACAGAATTTTGCCATTGCTAGAATTTTTCTGGGCAGTTTCGGCTGCCATTTTTGAGTTAGCTTGCAGATAGTTTGAAGGAGATTTCAGGGGTCTTTCATGGCTGGTTTCCAGTCTTCTTCATGGGGGAAAAATGTGGCGAAGGAGCTGGGAGAAAACTGGAAGAAAACAGCTTGGTTGAAGACCACTAAAGCTGCGATTTTAACCAGAAATTTTTCTGGTTTTGCACAGCATTTGTGCAGCCTGAAATTAACCAGAAAATTTCAGATTTCAAGCTGATCAAAAGGGCCACTTTCTGGTAGCATTTGGGAGGGAATAATGGTTGAGAATTTCGACACCTTGAAGGCATAAGAAGCTAGAAAAATTTCAGTTCATTACATGAAGGAAAATGAACTTAGCTAGAGTGAAGTTTAGAAAATTCACTAGGGGAATTAATTTTCTTGGAATCCTTCCCTATCTCTTTCACATTTTCGGTCCATAAGATGTCTTTCACTAAGACATTTTGAACCTTTAAAGCCACAGCACTTTACTAAAATTTCTAGAATGAAATTGGCTAGAACAAATTTGACTAATCTAACGAATTGAGAATTAGGGAAAATTAAGAATCAATGAGAAATGAATTCCCTTAGGAATTTTGTATAGGGCAAAAAAATAGGATTAGGATACTCCTATCATGTCTCCCCTAGGACAACACCTCTACCCTATTCTAAAGCACATAAGGCCGAAAATATCACTTCCCAAGCAAAAATAAAATTTAATCATGCTAAAGCTCCAATGATGAAATTTGAACCTAAGACCTCAAAAATTAATTCCAAAGCTCTAACTACAAAACCACAACAACTCTAGCTTTTATTTTCTCTCTAAAATATTTTTCATATTTAATCCTCAGGCTATCTCCCTATTTTCACTTCCAGCAAAAATTTCCATTTTGCCTTTCTTTCTCAATAATCATAATTAAGCCCTCTAGATTATAAAACACAAATCCAAAGCACATAAAATCATATAAAAATATATTTAAACATACAATAAAATATGATATGCATCCCAACCCCCTTACTCTAAGGTTGGTTTTGACTGGGGTTTCACAGGTTGTGCCTCTTCTTGTTCCATAATCAGGTTTGAAGAAGTTGATTTCGAAGATAACTTCTCTTCGAGTTCCAACCTTGTTGAACCTTTAGTGGAAGTACTTTGATCATCCTCCAAGTATCTAGTATTAGTACTTACCAGTACTTTCTGCTCCTTAGGATGATAAAAGTAACCTCATTTTGTCCTTTTTGGATACCCAACAAAGTAGCATAATTTTAATCTTGGTTTTGGCTTATCTCCCTTGATCAGTACATAAGCTGGACAACCCTATATCCTGAAATGATTTAGACTTGGCTTACGCCCAATCCACATCTCATAGGGTGTTCTAGGTACTGACTTGGAAGGCACCAAGTTCAGAATGTATGTCACTGTTTCAAAGGCATATCCCCAAAAAGAGACCAGAAGAGTAGCATAAGACATCATGCTTTGGACCATTTCCATTAATGTCCTGTTCCTTCTCTTAGCTACTCCATTCTGCTGAGGTGTACCCGACGCAGAGAGTTGGGATACTATTCCATGATCTACCATGTAATTCTTAGACTCACCGAGAAGGTATTCTCCACCACGATCCGATTGTAAGATTTTAATCAGTTTACCTATCCGACACCCCACTTCAGCCTTAAACTCTTTGAACTTGTCAAAAGAGTCAAACTTACGCCTCATCGAGTAAGCATAATAAAACATTATACAATTATCCATGAAAGTGATGAAGTACTTAAAGCCCCCTCTAGATTGAGTAGAGAAAGGACCACACACATAAGTATGAACAAGAACTAATATCTCCTTAACTCTATCAGTCTTTTTGGGTAAGCGACCTTTTGGTCATTTTTCCTATAAGGCAGGATTTATACTGATGCTAACTTTCCAATCTTAATGAGCCCAAGGGCCCATCATGGATTAACCTCTAAATCCTGGTTGAGTTAATATGGCCCAATGTTAGATGCTAAAGATATGAGTCATTGACATTGGTCTGTCTCTTCTTACTTAAAGGTTCAAATTGAGCATTATTTATTTGATTGTTTGTAGGATTTAAAAAGAATAAGTTTCCATACATGTGCCCTGTACATAAATCTACTGATAGTAATACCAAAATGGAAAGAAATAGAATATCCATAATTTATTAGCTTTGCCACTGAAATCAAATTATGTCTAAATCTGCTACATATAAAATATCATTTAATACAACAACTTTATTACAATAAAAAATAAGATCTAGCTCTCCCATTGCAAGGGCCCATACTCGTGCTCTATTTCCTATCTGGAGTCCATGCTTGCCCTTCTGGAGTCTTCTTATCTTCTTAAACCCCTGCAAGAAGTTACAGATATGATTAGTGGCACCATAATCAACAATCTAACTGGAAGTTGATCTAACCATTGAAATAGACTCTGGATAGAGAATAATACCTGTAGGGTTTTTCTTGGCCTAAAGTTCTAGACACTCCTTTTTTCAGTGTCCTTTCTACCAACATTTGAAGCATTTGTCTTTAGGCTTGTTAGGCTGGTTCTTGGGTTGGGCCTGTACGTTTCCCTTTTTTTTCTTGAACTTCCTAGGCTTCGGCCCAGTTCTAGAAGAACAAGTCCTAGCAATCATAGCCATGGACTGTGGCTTCATGACCTTCTCTGCCACCTAGAGTTCTTTCATTAACTCAGTTAAAGTCATATTCAATTTGTTCATGTTGTAGTTTAACTTGAACTGAGTAAAAGAGCCCGACAGAGATTCGAGAATCATGTCCACTTGGCTCTTGAGGTCAATAACAGCCCCTAAGACTTCCGTTTCCTCGAAAGCAGCAATCATTTTGAGCATATGCTCCCTAACTGATGCTTTCTCAGCCATCTTAGTATTTATGATCATCTTAAGAGCTTCCTACCTTATGAGTCGGTTCTTATCGGCAAACATCATGGCTAATGATTGGTTAATGTCATATGCAGTGTTATATGCTCGTGTTTTGACTGGAGAACATTAGACATAGAGGCCAACATGTAGCCATTCTGTTGGCTTTCTTCCATACTTTTTCAGCCTCACGCTCCTTCGAGGTAGAACTCTCCCCAATAATAGGGCAAGTTTCAAAGAGGACAATCTTATACTTCTCAGCAATAAGTATTATGTCCAAGTTTCTTCTTCAATCCATATAATTTGGACCCGTTAGCTTATTCTCACGAAGAATAACGGCCAAAGGACTAAAAGAACATCCACCAACCATTTTTGAAATATCGAAAATAAAAGAAAATTCAGTTTGCAAAAAAATAAAATAATTTGTGACTTTATCCTCATATTAATTTCGATAATAATTAACCCCATCACTCTTATCTTTAATATGATTAATTTGGCTCTTAGAAAAACTGACATAGCTTCTCGGGAAGATTAATAGTTTTTTAAGCTAAGTGTATTAACCACCACAAATTAATTTCCTTTCTAGGTAATGATCTAGAAGATAACTCCATCGTGGGATGACCATTTTTTCACATTTCCTATGGACATTCCTCACACTATAACCTCCAACGTGGGCTGGCCGATTATAGCACGTGTCCCTGAGTTATTAATTACATCCATCTATTAGTTCTAGATCCTTGTAGTATCACCATCCTATACGGGTTTAATCTCAGGGCGACGCGAGGGGACCCATGATCTCTAATGAGGATCATAATGAAAGTCGTGGAGCTGTTAGAACCCCTCTCCCACTTGGTATTTTAAAATAAGGGGTTTTCTTGAAAAATATATTTTGAAAATTTCAATAAAGTTTTCTTTTAACTCAAAATAAAATATCTAAACCCATAAAAATTTATATGTTAAGGTTTATACCATTTGATAAATTTTTCCATGGATTAATTTTATTGAAGTTAATAAACTTAATAATTTAAAAAAATTTCCAATAAAACTTTCGAGAGATTTTGATCTCAAGTTTAATTTGACAAAAATAATTTTTGTTGTTAAAATTCAATTTATATGTGATAGGACATATTTGACCTCAATTCTTCCAAAGGTATGCAAATGAGACTGCCAAGCAGCTCTTGAGCAATGAAATCCAAGTTAAATATAACTTCAACTTTAGACCTTGCATATCGTGAAGTATTATTGAAAGAACTATAGACTAGGAATCGTTGTTAAGGTATTTATTTATGAATTCCTATGTCTCTTTACCTTATATTCAATTTGTTTTTACCTTGAAGCACACAAATAAAATGATTTCAAATAGTAGGGCTTCATATGTTTGGATTGAGTAGTTTGGATGGATATTTGCATCTAAAACTCCATCCAATGATTTGTAGTATTTTTTAAAAATGTTTCTACTTAAAAAATTATTTTTTTAGACTTACATTTTAGATGGAAGTCCTTCCACTTTATGAATCCAAAACCCTAAAAATCCTGATAGAAAGTAACTAGTCATTATTGGGACTTCGGGTTTGGCTCTTATAAAAGCCTTTAGAACTCAATTTTGAAGTAGATTTTTGTGCTATCTCTCTCAAAAACACACTTACACTTTAGAATACAATAATCTCCCCTTTTCATTTGTGCTTCAAAGTGAAATAAAATTGTTCCAAAGGTGAAAGGTATTGGTGCTTAGTTGTTCAAATCTGCTCAATCTGTGAGCTATCTCTGTACTCTTTCTTAAATCCACTTTGTATCAAGATTAAAGTGGTAAAACCAAATTAGGGTGAGCCCTGATTGTTGAGTTTAAAGACGTTGTGTGTAAAACCAAGTGCAGTGATCCTCTTATGTAAGATTGGTGTTGCCTACCACCATTGATTTGGAAAAAAAGTTTTAGTGGTTGTGTTGAAATCCTTAAGTGTGTGCTTAAGGTAATGGATATAGATCATTCGGGGACCAATCCACTATAAATCATTGAGTCTATTCTCTTGCATTTAAATTGATATTTATGCCTGCGTTTTTATTGTTCATCCAACTTGAAAGCTTTACACTCCTCCTTGCATTCATTGATTTGATCAAAGACTTTTATGTAGTTGGGTGAAACTATTATTATTACTTTATCTACTCATCTTAAATAGAGAGCTTCTCTCTATCATTTAGTGGAGTTTTGAAAGTTCTTTAGCAGCACATTCAAAGTTGCACGGACAATATGTTTTTGGCTCACCTACTTTGTTGGTTCTTATTTTAAGATTTTCAGCAAATCTTTAAAATTTGCATTTGTTTGCTATAAACCTTATTCACCCCCTCTAAGTTTTATTAGGAATTGGCTAGTTATTGTATCAAAAGTATATTAAAATAACCTCAAATAACTAAAAGAATATAGACACAATTTAGCCCCATCAATTGCCACGATTGCTTTGGAATAACTAGGCAGTTGTTCCTTAGATATTTGGGATCCCCCATAGTTGAAACATTTTCTGGGTGCCTGGTTGTGACATTAGTCTTTCTCTATGTGTCCCCCTCTTTCCACAGTAGTGGCAAGTTATCACATTCTAAACTATCCCAATGGGGTTTGTCCTCACTTGCTTTCCTTTGTTTCTTCCTTGTGGTCCGACTAGCCTTTTTACTGAGAATAGCTTAGTAGGTAGGAAGGTTCTTCTACAAATTTGACTCTTATCCTCATTTTCTGTCCCAGTGGTAGCATCTACTGTAGTAACATATGTAGTGGCTAGGAACGGGGCTAGTGCTCTCCTCAGCTCTTGTCTCAAGCCCTTAATAAATTGGTGTCTCCTGTTTTGCTCTGCATCTACTTGACGACGACAATACTATGACAACTTCTTAAACTACACCACATATTATGCCATGGTCATATTTCCTTACTTCAAGTTTTAAAATTCATCCTCTTTTTTCTCAATAATCCATTGAGGGATGAACTTTGCCCAAAAAAATTCTAAGAAGTGGTCCTAGCTCCATTCTTGTTTAGATTGCTCCCAAACCTCTTGAGCTCACAACCACTAATTTCGGGCCAATCCTCTCAAGTGGAAAGCTGGAAATTTTATCGTTCTCTCTTTCGTATGCTACAAAGTACAGAAGCTCTCTTCCATTTGGTAAATCCATATTTTAGCCTTTTGCTCTTGCTTTGTTTCACTAAAGTACAGTGGTGGTTAAAACTTGAGAAAACTTTGAGGTGCCTCATCATTACCTTATGGGGCCTTAAATTTTGTCAGATTTTGTAAAATCTCAGTCATTCTCCCTAATGCTTGGGCAACAGTAACATCTTCGTGTCCCTCATTTTTTAGTTCCATATCTTCAGCTTTTGACCTTTCATTTTATTCATCAGGTGAGAGGTTTAGAGTAGGGCCATTTCTATGGACTGGCAGTCCTCCGGCCACATCACCTACAAAATGCACCATTAGTCTCTATCTTGGTGGCATGATAATGCTTTATCACGCAAATATTTTTGTTAGGAGGATGTGAAAAATTTATATGCTTAAGAGTAGTTTATGCATGATATGATATGGGAGGGAAATTTATAATGGAGCAAGTAAATAAGCATAGAAGCCATCACCAATTCATAGTTGATCGCTATTTTATATATATATATATATATATATATATATATATAATCATGCATTCTCTATGTGTGTTTGTGTGTGTGTGTCTATATATACATATGTGTGTGTGTGTGCGCGCGCGCGCGCCAAAAAAGCAATGGTGTTTGATCATCCATTCATACATAAGCCAACAGCAGGTAAATTCTTAACTATCTAGGTTAGCAATTAAGCACGTAGGCTAGGAATCCAAAAATAGGTGTTTTATACATCACCAAACACGTTAGTTTCCTTTCTAGTCAGTAGCCTAATACTCCTCAGAGTCACTGTCAACAACCTCTTCTAAGTCCTCTTTGATCCTAGCTTTCTTCGTGGGCCTACTACCTTTGAAGTCTTCTTCAACTTCCACCTTTGGTTCTTCGTACTCCATCTCTTTGGGTCCCTCATTTTTTGATGTTTGGGGTTCCTTTTCTGACTCTGTCTCAAGTTTTACAATGATCATATCTTCACTCTCAAAAGATACCTCTTTGATCTCGATCACATCCTCCTCTTTGGATTCTGAAGTAGAGGAATCCGAAGAGTCAGGATCTACAACCTTTGGGGATGATGAATGCCAACGGTACGGGTTCATTGTCTGTCGGGCGGTTTGCAACATCCCTGCCTTCTGCAATAAACCTCATTTGCTTAGTTCCAAAAAGCTTACTAAAATAAATCACCGAAGAAGTCAAGATTAGTTTAGACCTAGAAATTCCTAATTAGGATTCTAATTCTAGACTCATCTCGAACTTATGTTAATCCTAACTTAAGCCTAGTCTACACCAAAATCTTAATCCTATCCCAAGTTCTTATTTAAACCTAAGCTCTTATACTAATTGTAACCAATACGCAGCCTAAACGACCGGGGATGTCACCCCATCCTTTGGACCATGGGTCTTTATAATGCGATACAGTAAAACTATAAGAAAGAAAATAAAAGAAAAGGTAAATCTCTAGCACTTAAACTTAAATTACATCTTAAAGAATTTCGTTATAATCGATAAAATGTAACTCTAAGTTTGGCTAATAGTGAATCTAACTGTCCATCTAGAATAAAAAATAATAAATGTATCAAGACCTATCGCTATTACAAGAAAGAACATCAATACCCCGTCTTAATAAAGTTACATTCTCCTAAAAACAAAATTAGAGAAAATGTGTGAGATTATAAATAATCTCAATAAGTCCGTGGTGTGTGGTCATGGCACAATTTTCAAAATGAATGTCATGATACATTAATGAAAATAATTTGAACATATATGCTAATAATGAACTTTACTTTTATGCGGAATATAATTTTTGGGAAAAGGAATGAATATATTGTACTATACTATTTAAACAAAATCTTTATCAAATAAAATGCTAAATTACACAACATAATTCTAGAACATAATTTTCATTTATACAAAGTCTTGAACTCGATTTTTTTTCCATATCATGTATCATTTATGATACCGTATAGGGAAGTTTTAATCCTGATGTGTCCTATTTGGCTAAGGCATAGCAAATGCCAAAATAGCATGTAAGGTGTGCACTCCAACCGAGAGAACTCCCCCAAAACATTTCTCTCATCTAATCCATCAAGTATATGTCCCACGTCTATCCTCCAGTTTTACCTATTGAAAACCGTGTCGCTAGCTATGAACCTAGCTATGTCACCTAGGACTGATGCCGCATTTAGAAAATGACATACATTTGAAGATGACCAATCTTTTGGTAGTGTCTCCTCAACTAGCACGAGCTACTCCTAATACCACGCCCATTGAGTCCTCAATATCTAAATTTGATGTGGTTTAAGAAATTTCCATTCCTATTTGGAATATATAATTTCATTTATAAAAGAAAATATTATTCTAGTTGTAGATATTTCTTTTTCCGAAACTCAATCTGATCAAAGCATGAAACCACATATTTTCCACAAGATTTTCAAAACCAAATTCTTATACCTATTTTAGCAATTTATTCAATCAAAAACAATTCATGATTCACAACTTGCTTTGTAGAAGGCAATAATAATTGCAGCCATTTTAAATAAAGCTTGCGCCATGATTTTTGCAATGTTTGCATGCATGAAAAAGCGTAAGTTTAACATACATATATTTTCATAACATTTAATGTGTGGCTCCAAAAAATACGTGTAAGACCTATGAGGAGACTTTATAAAAATTATTCAAGCCTAAACATGTTATAAAAATTTATAGATGCGCTTACTTCTCATATATAGGCAATTATCCAAAATGTCATGTTCATAATTTAGTACATGATATTTATAGCATGAATATAAATCATTTCATGAATTTTGAGTAAAATAATATAAATACATACATCTTGCATGAAATATTTGTAATGAGATGCAAGGATGTACAAATCCTAAAAGAATTCAGATAAAAGGGTTTTTTTTTGGAAATGCAAGGACTTAATTCTTTCCTAAAGCTAAGCAAAATAACTTCAAGTTATCTTAAGTGCTTCTTCCTCCTACGTCCAACTCCAAATCTAACATATGAATAAAACATAAGAATTAATTTCCTATTTATATTAACCTAAATAAAGCATTAATCGAGATCCTAGAATAGTTAAGGGATTACTAGGTATTAAGTAATCCCAAAATACCTAGTGAGAAAGCCTAACTAATTCTAATTACAAAGTATCCCAACAAGAAATCTAATAATCTACTAAAGCATCCCTAATTCACATAGTATAGAATTTTCATATTTCCTTATTAATATCAATTGCCAAACAAAGCCTTAATTAACATGCAAAATCCTAATCACCCATGCAAACCTAATTAGCTATGCAACTCTAATTAATCAATTAATAAAGTAGCGCCTAAACCAGCTTATCTCACTAAGTACACCAAGAATTCAAATAGCTTTTTTTCAAAAAATTAAAGTTCCTATTCAAATTTTTATTTTGTAAATGTGTAAAGTGATATTACCTGAAGATCATATTATTTAGGAAAATCCAAAAAGTTATAACAACTATACTAAACATCAGACAAAGTCCATTTAAGCCAAATTTTGCAACATTTATAGCTATTCTTATTAGTAAATTCATTTTCCAAATTCAAACACAAAATTATGCTTTTCTTATAAAACAAGGGTCAAAATTATTTACTTAATTAATAGAGAAAACCATTTTATTTTTTTTAAAAAAAAAACCTCCAGTTTAATACCTCCATATGTTAGGTGAATTAAGATATATTTTCTCCCCAAGATTCCTCCAAAATAGGACTCAAATAATTTTTATATAAAGACCCGGGTGAATAGTAACCAGTTTTGAGTAGTTAACTTGAAAAATCCATATCTCCCAATTTATAGATGATCTTTTTGTTATTCATTTTCAAAATGTTTCCTAACGTCTCAAAGTGTATACTAAAAAATTTAGCCAAAACTCCAACAAGAAGGATGTTTTTCGGGGTTTCAAGTTTAGGTTCAGAAACAAGGCTTTTAATAGCTTACACTAGTTCATTAATGGCATCAAAGTGTTTTAAAACCAAACCTTTGCAAACACTCAAACAAGTTGCCAACAACTTTTAGATCATAAAAAACCTCAAACCCGAGTTCTTAAGACCATAGTTTAGCTTTAAAACTCAACACCCAAATTAAAGTTCCTAAATTCTAGCAACCTCTTCTATTTTTGCGACAATTTTCCTAAGGCATAAGTTACACTAAAACACATTATATTTGCCAATAACAATCATCGACATCTATGTCCACATTTTCACAGTATAAACACAAGTTCTTTTTTTTTGTTTTTTTTTTCCTTCATCACAAATTGCAGAACTCAAAGCATTTATTTATTGATCAAACTTCACTGAACAGAAATTCAGTTTTGATAAAATAAAATAAAATAAAAATGTTTTCTTGCACAAAGCTTTGTTTCTCAAATAACTCAATGTAAAGTAAACGAAAGTAGTTGAGAGGATCAATAAATGATTCACCACTCTTAATAGTAGGAGTAAATATCTCAAGCCTACTTATAGGAATCACTACTTATGAAATCCTTGGCCAAGGCAACTATGTGTTGGAAATAGCTCCAATTGATACACATATTAATTAATGGACTCGTAGAATAAGTACTAAAATATTTAGGTTAGAATTAATTAATATTTTGGAGGAAGGTAGCGCTAGTTCTATACTCTAAGCCGAATGAGATATCGTATGGTGAAATGAGTTTATTGCATTGCCATTTTGCTATTAAAAAGTTTATATAAAATCACTTGATTTTTTAGACTTTTAGGTGGTCATGATGCATTGCTAGAAGCCACTTATGATCTGCTAAATATGGATTTATTAATTAGAAAATTAATAAATTTTATCCTAATTCGAATTAATCAATTAATTCTAATTATAAATGGATTATTAATTCTATTATGATAGAATTAATTCATATTAGCTACCAATTGACTAGAAAATCTAATAGGTACATAAAATAGAGGAATTGGTACTCGAAATATTATATGAAAATATGTGAGAATAAGTAATAATTGTGGGCTAGTTATAAAATGTTATAATTAAAAGGGTAAGATTGTAATTGCTGAATTTGTATGGGTTCAATTACAATTAAAAGAGCCCAAGCACATAATTTGAAACAGAAGGTTCTATACATAAGGCCATGCATTTTGGTTTCCTAAAAGGTTTAGGGAATTTTGGAAAAAGGTTTCTCGGTGTGGCTGGCTTATAAAAAGTCTGAGAATTAGTTCTATGTCATGGTTTTTTTAAAGATGAAATTCCGCCGCCTTTAGGAGAACATGTTAGAAAGCCTATTTCTTATATTGTCTTCTTCTCTCCAAACTAAATACCTAATGCCACAAAAATTATATCCACTAGCATCAGTTTCTTGGCGCCATGCTTGTGTACAATTCCTTGTGTTGATTACTGTTAGAGAATTCCTATTCTTGGAATTTGGTGGGTCGATTGGATCGACTTTTGAAGAGGATTTGTGGGGAAGAAAATTTTAAAAGCTACGTTTCAAGTTAACTAAATTTCCTACCTTCTCCTAATCTGTTTAATTACATACGAGTGTTCATGTTACATGGATTTGGTTTTAGTTTTCTGTTACATGTAAATTGGTTTGCATGATCGAAATCTAACAATGGTATCAGAGCCATCTCGTATGGGTTTTACAAGTTTATTATTAATTTTGAAATTATTTCAGAGAAAAAAAATTCAGGCCTATGAAAATTTTTTCATGTAAAATTTTGTTTTGGAAATTTATTTTAGTGGGTTATGGACAAATTGTTTGTTTTGTGGAAAAAATAATAACAATACATAAATTGTTTTTGTATAGAGGAAAAAAAAAAAAGAGGTGCCTTACGGGTATTGTTTCCAATTTTGATTGGAATTTCAACTGTTTCTAGTGAAATTATTTCTAAAATTTGAAAAGGAAACAACCAAAAAAATAATAAGAAATTGTTTCCTATTGCTGTGCAAAATTGGTTCCTGTTGATTAAGATTGGAAAATGTTTCCAATTAATTAAAAACGCAGGTTTTATAGCAAAAATCGACTTGAAATTGTTCAAGTCGGAGGAATTAAAGAAGGAAGCCACACGCGGATATGTAGAAGTCACGGCTAGCTTATACATCGCCAATCGCGGCTAAGTCATAGCCATGGATGGTTATGGCATAGCCGCGTGCAGCTATGTTGTTTTTGAAGGACCGCAGAAAAATTAAATAGGCAGTGGAAGACAGTAAATTAAAATTTTTCCTGAACTAAAATTTAGGAGTACTTACTTCTAGGGCATTTTATTTGAATAATCAGAGTTAGATTCGGGTTTGACTGTGCTTCTTGTATAGGAGCATCTATTTGTTCCGCGGGAACTCCAGCTAACCGTCGGCTCCATCTCATCAAACACTTACCACGTTTGCTAGCTCTTAACCTTCTAGAATATTCTCTAACCTCTATGGACCTCTACTGGTGAAAGTAGAACTAGGGTGAAGAAGATTGAAAGAAAACTGGAAGAGCTAAACATTAAAGGAAAAAACAAATGATAAATGACAAAAAAAGGGTGGCTTGTTTCGTTCAAAGGAAAACCAACAAAAGTTGTTTCTCTAACTTTTGGACAACCCACGTACAATAACAGAACCATATTTATATAGATAGCTTTCCTTTTAATTTTCTAACAAAACAACTACCATCCTATTTTCCATCAATTTTCCTTATTTCTCTTTTCCTTATGCATATTGCAGCTACACCAGGTTTTCTAATAACCTGTAGCTGCCACCGCTATACCCTGATGGGCCATGATATCTTAATTAGTCCAAGACTAATTAAATAGCTCTCTTATTAATTAATTAATCTACTTGGACCCAATATAAAATTACCCCAAATAATTAACTAAAAAAATAATTACTTTAATTAGTTATTTTATTAATTAATTAATCCATTTGGATCCAATATAAAATTATCCAAGATAATTAATCAATAAGCTAATTAATTAAATTGGCCTAATTAATTATTAAATAATTAATCAAACTCCTAGAATACTTCTTCCAATAATAAATTCACTAAATAAGGCTATATAGTAAATAAATTTACTAACGTAATTTTAGCTACTCTGGGTACCAAAAAACATATTATTCTTTACTACTAAAATGACCAAAATATCCCTACTAACAAATAGTGGTATTTTAATCATTTTAAATATTCTATTTAAACCATATAGAAAAATTGACCCCGAGAATAATATTACAAATGCAGTGTCTTTGACTTATAGATGCAATGACAAAAATACCCCTCTACGTAACACTCGTCATTGAGATAGAAAAAATGAACTAACACATTTTTAAATGACATCTGCCATCATTTGACACTTAGTCCGATAATCCATGACTTCCAATATGTATCCACTTATCACAGAGAGCTGCCTAAAAGTGTACATACTTAGTCATATTTCCCAGGTCCTTGAATTATTAGATTATCCCGGACAGTCACAAGAGAGTAATTTCTTCACATAATGAAGTATAGAAACTCTATTCTATAAGTCCGTCTTAATTAACTAAAGTTATACACCCAACGTACAAGGTTAGTGGCTTTGCGATAAGACCTCACCCAATGTACATCAAAGTGTATAAGTCCATATTCACCAGACACCAACTTATACTCAAGTTTTACGACATTCGTCCATGCAGTGGCTGCGATAAACTAATATTTATTTAATATAGTACTTTTATAAATATTATTATCTCATGGTCCTATTCTACATATTCCAAATATGCTTACACTATTGGTGTGAGTGGACTACTCACTGGTTAAAGGTACACCATTACCTATTTAGAAACTATAGTGTAATGATCTAAACCTTGATGAAATGCCCAACTCAATCAATCGGTTAAGAACAATTTTTCACTGATGTGTTAGCATCCCATAATCTGCACCTTACTGTAAAAGCATGACCAAATCACATATATTACTTACTAGCATGTTTAGAGCTTAATATGCAATATATCTAAACAAATAACCATTAATGAATAAAACCTTTATTAATTTCTAAAATACATAAATGCATAGTCTATTTTGGGCATACATTCCAACAGTCTCCTACTTGTACTAAATAGCTTGTGAAAGTCCATTTATGGCACAACTCCAAGCTATGTGAGGAACTTCTGTAGCCAAACCACTTCTTTTGAAATTTTTTAAGCTGCCACATACTCAACTTCTATGGTAGAATCCGTAATGCAATATCGCTTTACTCTTCTCCATAAAGTAGCCCCTCCAAACAAAGTGAAAATATATCCATTAGTAGATTTTTTTTTTTTATTTTTATCCGCCTGAAAGTCTGAGTCCTTGTAACTGGTAGAAACTAAGTCATCGGCCTTGTAAATAAATATATAATCCATCTTTTCCTTCAAGTACTTGAAAATATATTTTGCAGCTTGCTAGTGTTCTTCTCTTGGGTTCAATTGATGCCTGCTAACTATGTCTACTGCAAAGCAGATATTCGACCTTATATAAAGCATTGTATACATGAGATTTCCTACTACCGAGGCATAGGGAATCCTACTCATCATTTCCTTTTCTTCTTATGTCTTAGGAAATTGCTTGGAAGATAAGGTCAATTCATGCCTAAAATGTATAATTACCCCTTTACATTGATCCATACTAAACCTAGCCAATATCTTACCAATGTAAGTAGATTGGGATAAGCCTAACATTATTTGCTTCCTAATCTAAGAAGCTTTATTCCAAGAATGTAACTAGCTTCTCGCATATCTTTCATGCTAAATTGACATGATAGCCAAACCTTTATGGATGACAATGTCTCTATATTATTTCCAATGAGGAGAATGTCATCCACATAAAATACCATAAAAGACACATTGTTGCCATCTGTGCTCCTATACACGCATAGTTCATCCATATTTTGTATAAAATCATAAGACTTTATGGTCTCATCAAAATGTATATTCTTTGCTCATGATGCTTGCTTAAGTCTATAAATGGACCTCTTAAGCTTGCAAGCTATATGCTCTTGGCCTTTCGTAACAAAGCTTTCAGGCTGGGTCATATAGAAATTTTCACTAAGATAGTCATTAAGAAAGGCTATCTTGACATTCATTTACTATATCTCATAGTCATAATGACATGCGATGACTGAGAGAATACATATGGATTTAAGCATGGCAATAGGTGAAAAGGTATTCTCATAATTGATATTTTTCTAAGTATAATATTTTACTACCAACCTTTCTTTAAAGGTTTCCATTTTTCCATCCGTACCTCTCTTTCTCTTGTATACCCACTTGCACCATATGGATTTAAACCCTTCAGGTGTAGTGACAAGATCTCAGACTTGATTGAGATACATAGACTCAATCTCAGCACTCATTGCTACTTGCTATTTGTCTGCATCAGCATCAGCAATGGCTTTCTTGTATCTAATAGGATCTTATTCTTGATAGTCCGAGACTACCCCAAAGTCTTCTCCAACCTATCTTTCCAGAACCTTAGATATTCTCCCACTAGGACATAGTTCATTTTGTATAGGAACATATGGTTGTGCCACATTAGGTTCCTCAATTTTGAAGTTGAAGTGTCAATCAACTTCTCTTCCAATTTCACTTTACTCGAAACCTTTAGACAGACTTTGGTCATCATCCAAATATCTAGCATAAATACTAATAAGTACTTGTTGCTCTTATAGATGATAAAAGTATCCATCCCTTTTGGATACCCTACGAAGTAGTACAATTTTAATCTTGGGTCTAGGTTACTTTCTTTAGTTAGTACATATATTCGACGACCCTATACCTTGAGATGATTCATACTGGGCATTCGTCCAATCCACATCATATAGGATGTCTTATCTACTGAATTGAAAGGCACCAAGTTCAGAATATATGCTACTATTTCCAGAATATATCCACAAAAAGAATTAGGAAGAGTTGCATAACTCATCATGCTTCTGACCATTTCCATCAACGTTCTATTTCTTCTCTCAACTACCTTATTCTGCTGGGGAGTCCCAGGTGCAGTTAGCTGAGATACTATACCCAGGTATGCCTGGTAGTCCTTGAATTCACCAAAGAGGTATTCTCCACCACAATCCGTTCCTAACCTTTTTTTTTTATTAGTTTACCTATTTAACACTCCACCTCAACCTTAAACTTCTTAATTTATCAAAGGAGTCAGACTTGCACCTCATCAAGTAAACATAACCAGAACGTGTGTGATCATCTGTTAACGTGATGAAGTAATCCTCTAGCAAGTGAAGACATATAACCACAAAAATCAGTATGAACTAACTCTAATGTTTTCTTGGCCCTATCTGCCTTTTGAGTGAAGGACTTTTTGGTCATTTTAATCATAAGACAAGATTCACATTGAAGTCAATGAGTTCTCTTTTGGTCGATGAGTCTAAAGACCCATTTTAGATTAATCTCTAAATCTGATTAGGATTTATATGTCCTTATCTCAAGTGCCATAAGCAAGAGTTATTTGATATGGCCTTTCTCTTCTTATTATTAAGTTCTGTTTGAGTATTATTTATTTGAAAATTAATAAGATTAATATAAAAAAGATTCCCATACTTGTTTTCAGAACAAATAATATTTCTATTTTTACTTATTTAAATACCAGAGTGGAAAGAAACAAAATATCCTTGATTAATCAATCTTGAAACTAAAATCATATTCTGTTTAAAACTAGAAATATATAAAATATATTTTAAAACTAAAATCCTATTACATTCAAATAAAAGCTCCAAATCTCCTGCTGCTTTGGCCCACACTTGTGCTCCATTGCCTACCATTAGTCCATGCTCTCCTTTACTGAGTTACCTTATCGTACTGAACCCTATAAGGAGTTACAAATATGGTCAGTGACTCCGGAATCAACAATTTAAGTGGATAATAACCCAACCAACAACATAGACTCTTAGTATAGAGCAATATTTGAAAAGGACTTACCATTGTGAAGTTATGATCATCACTTATTCAAGGCACACATAATGCCTTTAAAACAAAAAATAGTTTTCTTTGTTTTTTCTTTTTCCAGAACAAAAATCGGCCAGTGCTTTTTCTTTTTTTTTTCCTTTTTTTTCCATCTTAATTGCGGCGGGTATCTAGGTTACCAAATAACCTACTGCCACATTAACAAAACCCTGATGGGCCATGTTCACTTAATTAGTCTAATGACTAGTCAAATAACTCTCATATTAATTATTTAATCTACTTGGGCCCAATGTAAAATTACCCAAGATAATTAATTAATAAACTAATTAGTTAAATTAGATATTTTTTAATTAAATAAACTACTTAGGCCCAATATAAAATTACCCAAGATAATTAATTAATAAACTAATTAATTAAATTTGCCTAATTAATTATTCTCACCCAAATAAATAATTAATTGGACTCCTCATATAATTCTTCCAATAACAAATTCACCTAATAAGCCCATATAGTAAAATAAATTTATTAAGGTTATTTAACCTATTGTGGCGACCAAAAGACATATTATTCTTGGCTACTAAAATGATCAAAATACCCCTTGTAACAAACAGCTGTATTTTAATACCATGTCAAAATATTAACCCCAAGAATAATATTCCAAGTGTAGTGTCTTTGACCTATAAGTGTAATGACGAAAAAACCCATCTATGTAACACCCATCATTGAGATAGAAAAATAGTACTAACATCTTTCTCAATGGCATCTACCTTCCTTTGATAGCTAGTCTAATAATCCATGACTTCCAATATGTACCAACTTATTTTAAGGAGCTACCCATAAAGCATACATACTTAGTCATGTTTCCCAAGGCCCTGGATTATTAGATTATCTACAACAATAACAAGAGAGTGATTTCTTCACGTAATGAATCATAGAAACTCTATTCAATAAGTCTGTCTTAATTAACTAGAGTCATATACCCAACGTACATAGTTATTGGCCTTGCAATAAGACCTCACCCAACATACAACAAAGTATACAAGTCCAGCTTCATCAGACCACCAACTTATACTCAAGTCCAAGGGCACTCATCCACGTAATAGCTACAATTGCAGCAGCCCACTTTTCCGTAGCGTAGTGGGCTTTGCTTTGTAGGATGTCAACTCATCCAGTTACCTATACAATGGGTCTTTATAACGAAACTTAACTCAGTACACCGCTGAAATTTTCTCAAAATGCATTTATTTAAATATAAGAAGGTACGTGGAGTCTAATTTCTGATACCATATTTAAAGCACAATAAATCCGATATACAACATGAGCCTCTAGGAGTCCATCATGCTTTCGTTGCGCCTATAATTCTTAAAATTTTCGAAGAGAAATAATACACGTGTGAGTAAAAATCAGTCAATGAGTCCTGTGTGTGCTAGTGATTTGTAAAACAGATAGAAAACATATTATTAGTTGTTGCTTCATAAAACCATTATGGGAAAGTATTGTATTTTTCACTGAAAATAGATCGACAACTCACTACAGGAGTGTTTATTCAAATTTCAGTCATATTTGGAAAACCATGTTTCGTTTCAGAGTCATTGCCCCAATTTCACAAATGCAAACACTTCTCTCAATAGGGGGTTAGCCTAAATGCAAAATTTACAAGGCTTCGCCTTTAGCATCACAATATTGTTGCACAAAGGACACAAGCCTATAACACTCAACTAAACAATGCCAAAAAGGTAGAATTGTCGTCACATTCTACCTTATTCATTTGATTCATATGCCTTCGGATCATCGTCCGTTCCTCATACTAGAGGGGGCATGGGTTATAATTTATTACTTGCTTACGTACGAGGACCCATTCGTGCATCGCACTTCACACGAGAGGGAGCTAGAGGTCAACTAGGCACTTACCAACCCATCCAGTAAGTCCTCAACCATTTTCAATGCCCTATCACCCCCTTTAGAGTAAGACAATCTCTAGAACTGATCAGGTTATTTAGAGTCATTAACCTCTAACGTGAGCTAGTACAACGGTCAGCTTTTGTTGAGCACTTAACGTTTCCACTGGTTTACAAGATCAGTCCAATTCCACTGGCTCACAAGGCCAAATAAATATCCATTCCCTAAGGAATACCAATAAAACATTTTTTAGGACCAAAATATCATTTCCATAAGTTAATCTCATACCGAGAGATTTTTTTCCAAAATCGTAGTTACAAAGAATAAAAAGTCCTTTTCGTACAATAAAATGATTTTTCAAGGGTATTTTTGTCATTTAACGAATACCCAATTCCAAAAGGTGTTTTATTCAAGAATTCTAGATTTTTAACCCTAAAAGAAGGATTAATTCAAGAAATTCCAATTATGCTTCCATACAATCCATAATCCACATTTTTCGAGAAATCCTTTCCATAAAAGGAATATTAATGCTTTCCCAAAATAAAATAATATGTCGTCTCATAATTAACGAGAAGAAAGCCTTTCAAGAATATATTTATACCTAGAAATTATTTATAATTCAAAGGATCCAAAATTCCTTATAGAAAACACAATTTCCTAAGATCCTCAATAATTTCTTGTTCAGGGAAACCACATTTTTCTCAGTAAAACACAAAGGTTCATTAACCTTGCCACAAAGAGGTTTTAGGAAAATTAGTCACTAATTATGAATAATTCCGTTTATGAAAATTCATATTTTCCATTCAAATCCAATCATGGCATGATACCATTTCTTTCTCAAAGAAACCATTTATTTGTCCGGAGAAAGTAAAAGGACTCATAGAATATTTCTTCAATAAATCGTAATTTCACTAGTATAAAATAGGATTTGTAAAACAATTGGGACTCACCTTATGTCCTATCACTTAGCTATATAAATGGCCCTCAATTTCATCACGAGGTCTTTAGGGTAATAAACTACATCCATAATCAATCCCTATTTCATTTAACCTTTTAAGGTTTTCAACTACTATAGAGGTGTCATCAAATATGTAAGACCAAAGGAATGACCTAATTCCTTATTCTTCCCTTTCTTGCTCAAGATGATATAAATGCTTGAGATGATCAAAGGTTCACTTATCCATTCCTTCATTTCATTCTTCAAATAAATATATAAACCTGTCACATGCTTCTTTGCTTCTTCATGTATCCAATAATAGATATGGAATCAATATATGAGTTCACCCTTTATCAACCAAATTTCTACATTTCTTCCTTCTTAGTACACTCGTTTGTTTATATCATAACTTTTTATTCACATGTCTAATTAATGTCAAATTAGTTCCAAAATGTCTCCAAGACATTCCTTTATGATTCTCAACTCATGGAATACAAATTTCCTTTGCCATTTGTTCATTTTTAATGAAAAACTCCCAGCTTCTTCATCTCATCACTGAACTGGCAGCCCTTGGTATTTAAGCCATAACTTTCTACTTACAAATAAAAACCATGTCAAATTGGTCCCAAAATGACCCTAGGACATGTAGCTACAAGGTTCAGGTCGTAGAGCTCCAAAACAACAACCAATTTGGTTGAGTTTATTCACTATTCAAGCCTGCACGGGAATCTCTTAAAGCAGAATTTCTGTTTTATTCCCTAGCTTCACCCAATTAATTTTCTTTTCTTTCCCAAACAACATGCATACCATTAATACATCTTAATACCTTGATTATCATTTAAACATTTCATAATTCTCTTTACCTTCAATTATGAGCAACCTAGCAACATCAAAACACAAATAGTAGCCACGAAAACATGATCAATTCTTCCATGTTCTAAACAATTGAACCAGATTAAATTTTGTTTCCTTCTTCTACCTTTTGCAGCCATGAACTACCCTTAAAACCACCTTCACAACTTCTTTAAACATCATATAATCACAGCATATAGCTACTCAGACTTACCGCCAAACAACTCACGCAAGAACAACAACATAGCATAGGTCTCTATTAAGTATAATCCATAATTCATACAAATTTCCCATGAAAATCCATACCAATTTAATCCTTGCAAGCTACTCTACAATTTTAATTCCAAGAGTAGAGTTTGTTACCTTGTATATTGAGTCCTACAAGCTTGTAAATGCCCGAGCTTCTTACATTTCTTCTTCTCTCTCTTTTTTCCTTTTTCTCTCAATTTCTTCTAGCTATTCTTTTCTCCCCCCCCCCTTTTTTTTCTTCTTATTTTCCTCCTTTTTCTTTGCTGATTTCTAGTTGTTTATACAGCTCTTCCACTACCTCTTTTTTGTCTAGAATGTCACATGATCAATGATTATTAAATTAGTTAAATAGCTTATTGAAAAAAGGCTTGCAAAATATTCTATTTTTGTCCTTTTTGTTTTGTTTTCTTTTATTCTCTTATTCTACTAGTTGCTGCCGACTTTCTTGCTGAAAATTAGCACTTCCACAGTAATATATGGTCAACATTTGTGACTATTTGGTCACAAATTGTGGGCTATCTATTTTCAGCCATTTTTCCTATTGGTTTATTTAATTAAATCTTTCAATCCTTAAACTCATTCAGTAAGCTTTTGCAATTAAATAATCCCACAAGTATTTCACTCCTCTAATGATATTTTTAACACTTGTTTTCATCCACCAATCATGTTACGCCACTTGTCTCAATTTCAATCGCATTTTTATTTTCTTCAAAAAATAACTATAATTCTGGCCCGTATCGGAAAAATATTTTATTCTACCAATGGAATCTATAAATTTCATTGAACTCAATAGTGGAAACCTAAATTCTCAATTCCTTCTCAATTATTTCCATTTTGAGGTTAATGTCCCGATCGAGGTCGAAATTACGGTAATACCCCAGATCGCTCTGGTTATACCAAAACGTCCACCTCATCGAGCTAATCAACTTTTGTTCTGGCTTATATCCAAATTCTCACTCTGTATAAAGTAGTACCAATTGAAGTACAAAGGTATGGGTAGAACAATATCAAAATACCATTTGGGTCCCTACAATTTCAAAATTCTAATAATTCCCTTAAATATTTTTATCGCACCAAACGTTTATCTCATTATACTAATTATTTCTTGTTCTGGCCACTAATATAAATTCTTACTCTATATAGAGTAGTAGCTAGTCAATGTACAAAAAATGAGGGGTATTACAATCTCCCCTCCTTCAAGAAATTTTGCCCTTGAAATTGAACTGATTCTCAGGATTAAACTTTTCTTGTAAAAGTTCTAAATAACTTCTCTGTTCCTTCATTCCAAATTTCCATGCTATATCTATTCAAGATAATGGCTCCAGAATTTCTGATTCAAGTTTACTAGTTCGTCTCCAACATTCTAGGGTTGAATGTCCCCTTCTTCCATATATATAACATTATTGAGTCTTCTCCAGTAATTTTCATAAAAATGTCCTCTTCTATGGCAAAATTTGCACTGTTCATTTCATTTCTTTTCTAAAATCGATTTTTTCTTTATAAATCACTGCTCTATAAATTGTGTATCAGGTCTTATTACATGTTCCCGTTCTACTCTTGATCTTCTCTTTCTAGGCGACAGGCGACTTCTACGGCAGCATTATACATCCTCTGTCCCACTACAATTGATAGCAATTGACTTGGTATGATATTTTATGCAAAAGTAAAAGTTAAAATATAATAATAATATAATATAATATAGTATAATAAAAATAAGAAATATGTAGGTTCCACAATACTTATGTCAAATCTAAATATATAAAAATAATATATGTGGGATATATTGATTATTTTATAATAAATTGTATAGTAAAAACTTTTCTTTTAAGGAAAGTATCAAATTATTTAGGACAACTCAAAATAGTAAGTAGGTCAATTTTATTGGGACGGAGGTAGTAATTAGTTCGAGCTGTAGTAATCATTATCTGCCTTATTTTATGTTGTAACCCTTTTATAAATCACCGGGTCCAATCATATTCTGCTTGTACCTATAAAGGACAATATTTTGAAAGTCATTGAAATTCGACAGTATATTTTCTAACAGTCATTTCTCCTTGCTTAAGACTTTAAAATTCTTCTTTATTCCTTTCAATTACCCTGTGAGGTATAAATTAATTTCTAAATTCTCCCAAAAATTCCTCTCAAGTCCACTCTTTTTACTCTTGTTCTCGTTCCACTTTCTTTCTATTCCAAAATTAAGAAATACAAATATGTCGTTGTCACCCCAAAATTTTATGGGTAAATGCGTCCAATATTATGCCTCTTTGATCTTTTCTGGTATCAGCGTGATCTAATATATCCAAAATGCCTGTTTTATCCTCTGCATTTTGTTTTTCCACCTAACATTTTAGTGTCCGACTTAAATATAATTGGTTTCTTTTTTTAATTTCCAAATTTCTCTTGTACTGGCTGAAATAATTTCCCTACCGACTTGTGTAGTTTTCTAATTTTGTTCTGATCAATTCTACTTTTTGTTGTATTTTCTCAAGATTCGTGATGTTTGGTGTGTTCTATTTTGCCTTAAGCAGTCCAATTATAGGGATAGCTAACACTTTTTCTATATAAAGTCTCACATAGAATTGTTCCAAGCATTTATCAATATCTGCCGTTGTACATAAACTTCACACATGTCGAGCTATCAATGTGTTTAATTCCAAAACTTAGCTTATATACTCACAATGTATTCTTCAAAATTCTGGATTATTCGTTCCGATTGTTTATCGGTCTGTAGAGTATTACAGTACTAAACTTTGACATTATCTCCTATATTGCTCATGCATATGCTCACACTTATGACAAAAGGCACAATACCCCTATTTTCCAAGTACTGATTCATCTTTCTTATAACTTTTCCTGAATTTTTGCTTCTCCCTCTTCAATAATTCCTCAAAATTTTGCCTATCTTGCTCTTGGTTCTCTTTTTCCACTAGGAAGGCCATTTTAACAGTCATATTACAACTAGTTGGAGTTAGAATATCTAAGTCATTTCTAAGTTGAGGCCGAAGTCCTTTTACAAAGAGTCAAACTCGATCTAATTCAAGTTGTACAAGTGAGGGGCAATATTTTGACAACCGTGTAAACTCAGCAATATCCATTCCAACTGTTTTCTCTTCTTGTTTAAAATTTGGAATTCTCTTTTTCTTTGCTCGATTACCTAGTAGGGTACAAATTCCTTTTCAAATTCTTCCCGGAATTCCATCCAAGTTCATTCTCTATGCTCAAATTGTCGTTCTTTCTTTCTTCCTCATCCACCAATCTCAAGCAGGTCCTTAAAGACTAACAGGAGCAAGATATACCTAGTTTTCCTTCACATATTCCAAAACTGTAAGGAGATTCTCTATCTTATCCATCTAAACCTCAATCTTTCGTCCTCGATTCGTCCCTCCATGAAATTGGAGAGAAGAAGACTTTAGAAATTGATCTACAACATAGTCCAGTTATGCTTTTGAACGTTGTTCTATTTGTTTTGAAGTTTTGGTCATATGTTGAAGTACTGCAATAATATTTTTAATACTTATGTTATTTAGCTCCCTTGAGATTGCATTTCCATTTTTGAGAGTAATACATCCAGTACTACCAGTGCATTCCTTTTTCTCAGTTCACATTAATACTATAGATAACCTTCTACAATATTTCTTTCCCTCCTTAAAGCTACTTCAAAAGACACCAAATAACATAAATAAAGATAGATTATACTTTACTTATGTAATTAGGTATTTTTGAGAAGTCACGTACCCTTTTACTCTGATAATACACTTTCACATTCATCATCCTCATATAACCTCTATCTAATTCTTCTACATTTACATTATTATGCATATAAATTCTTCTTTCATTTCCTTAAATTGTTCTAAATCATTTCCTTTCAACTTCTATAATCACTTCCCAAGAGGTCACCCATCCTAGGATTTCTCTAAACCAAGCAAGCTTAACTTTAGAATTCTGATGAGATCCAGTTGCACTTTTTTTTTTTTTTTGTATTATGATAATACAAGATTTCTAATGTTTGAAATATACTACTAGAGTATAAGTGTGCGTATCCTTATCTGCACAATTTACATCATACCATATATACAAAGTTCTTGAGTATTAAAGTATCTACACATCATCTCATCACTACTGACCCCAAAATTGTAAAATTTAAGGTCAATATTTCAATATATATATTCTGAGGCATTCTTGTCATCAATCTTTTTACTGTCATCAGAATTTGGGATCATAGGCTCTTATCGAAAATATTAGAATTAACTCAACTTTCTCTTCTTCAGACTTATTAGAAGGGATTACATCTAACTTGAAACCTCAAATTCATATATCCTAATTACTTCAATATCTGACTCTACAAAATTTACTATCTCTATAAATCCACATACTATGATGGACTCCATTATGTCCCATTAGAGGCTCAGCTATTCTCCATCAATAACTTTATCATGGTTTCGCTATACTCTGATACCAATAGTAGCACCCTACATTTCCATATCATAGTAGGCTTTACTTTGTGGGATGTTGCCCCGTCCAATTAGCTAGACAAGGGATCTTTACAACAAAACTTAACTTAGTACATAGTAGAAATTTGCTCAAAATGTATTTATTTAAATACAAGAAGGTATATGGTCGGAGTCTCTCTTCTGATACCATATTTAAAACACAATAAATCCGAGATATAGCATGAGCCTCTGGGAGTCCATTGCACTTTCATTGTGCCTCTGATTCCTAAAATTTTCAAAGAAAAATAATACATGTGTGAGTGAAAATCACATAGTGAGTCCCGTGTGTGCTAGTGATTTGTAAAACAGATAGAAAACATATTATCAATTGTCACTTCATAAAATCATTACGGGAAAGAATTGAATTTTTCACTGAAAATAGATCTACAACTCACTACATGAGTGTTTATTCAAATTTCAGTTATATTTGGAAAACTATGTTTCATTTTAGAGTTATTGCCCCAATTTCAGAAATGCAAACATTCCTCTCAATAGAGGGTTGGCCTACATGCAAAGCTCAAAAGGCTTCACCTTCAGCATCACAGTATTGTTGCAGTAAGGACATAAGCCTATAGCACTCAACTGTGCATTGCCAGAAAGGTAGAAATGTCGTCACATTCTACCTAATTTATTTGATTCATGTGCCTTTGAATCACCATCCCTTCCTTACACAAGAGGGGCCATAGTTTATAATTTATTGCTTGCTTACGTACAAGGACCTATTCCTGCATCATTGCTCACACGAGAGGGAGCAAGGGATCAACCAGGTACTTACCAACCCATCTAATAAGTTCTCAGCTGTTTCTAATGCCCTATCGCCCCATTTAGATTAAGACAATCCTCAAAACTGCTCAGGTTACTTGGGGTCGTCTACTTTTAATGTAAGCTAGTACAAAGGTCGGCTCTTATTAAGTACTCAATGTTTTCACTAGTTCACCAGACCAGTCCAATTCCACTGGCTCACAAGGCCAGATAAATATCTATTCCCGAAGGAATACCGATAAAATATTTTCTAGGGCCAAAATATCATTTCCACAAGTTAATCTCGTACCGAGAGATTGTTTTCCAAAATCGTAGCGAAAAAGGATAAAAGTCCTTTTTGTACAATAAAATGAGTTTCCAAGGGTATTTTCATCATTTGAAAAATACCCAATTCCAAAAGAGTTTTATTCAGGAATTCCAGAATTTTAACCCTAAAAAAAGGATTAATTCACGAAATTCCAATTATACTTCCATACAATCCATAATTCACATTTTCCCAAAAATCCTTTCCATAAAAGGAATATTGATGCTTTCCCAGAATAAAACAGTTTTTAGTCTCATAATTAATGAGAAGAAACCCTTTTAGGCATATATTTATACCTAGGAATTATTCATAATCCAAAGGATTCAAAATTCCTTATAGAAACACCATTTCCTAGAATCCTCAATAATTTCCCATTTAGAAAAACCATATTTTTTCTCAATAAAAAACAAAGGTCCATTAACCTTGTCACAAAGAGGTTTTAGGAAAATTAGTCACTAATTTTGAATAATTTCATTTATGAAAATTAATATTTTCCATTCAAATCCAATGACGGCATGGTACCATTTCTTTCTCAAAGAAACCAAAAGGACTCACAGAACATTTCTTCAATAAATCGTAATTTCACTAGCTTAAAATAGGATTTGTAAAACAAGTGGGACTCACCTTGTGTCCTACCGCTTAGCTATATAAATGGCCCCCAGTTTCCTCATGAGATCTTTAGGGTAATAACCTACATCCATAATCAATCCATATTTCATTTAACCTTTTAAGGTTTTCGGCTACTATAGAGGTGTCATTAAATATGTAAGACCAAAAGAATGACCTAATTCCTTATTCTTGCCTTTCTTGCTCAACATGATATAAATGCTTCATATGATTGATGTGTCCAGACTTGGGTATAAAAAATCATACAAAAACTAAGCACATTCCCAATTAAGTTTAAATTAAAATGTTAAACCTAAATCACACATATGAGCAAGCGTACTCATCATTAACTAAGCATAGAGTTCAAACGAGTGTCGATCCTCAAGGAACAGGTAAACATTAATTACACCTCTTTCATTATTTAACCGACTCAACAAAGTGAAAAATAAATAAAAAAGAAAAATAAAATAAAAATATGTATATGTCAAGGATGTAAATTTATGCAACTCAAACCATTGTGTAGACAAACATGATCTCAAAGTACCCAATCTCTATCATAACTAATTATTCCCTTAGCATCATGAACAATTAAAATAGACTCACTTCTTTTTGAATCCATGAATCCCTATCTTCTAGGTAACTTAGTATCACATATTCTGTCTCAATCAGTCTTACCCAAAAGATGCATTAAACACAATTCTTTGATCAAGTCCCATTCTCAGGCAAACTTAACCCATGAAATTAACCAATTGAATCTATATTCTGGCAGACATCAATTAACCTTTAATTACTCTGTTCTTGCAATTAACCACATTTTTCAGGCAAGTTAAAAGACAACAAATATGAAATCAATCAATTGAACTACCATTAACCCTATTTTCAAGCAAGTTAACGGAAAGCCACAATCAATTAATATAAGCACAAGTAATTAAATACCAAGAATAACAATCAATTAATCAAAAGATCGAATAACTCTAAATACCATGGGTATCTAAACTAATGTTGAATTATAATACAACAATTAAAACATCATTGTCAAGAAAAAGAAAACAAAGTAAAAGAAAGAATTCATAGACAAGCCTTCTTCTTCTTCCTTTAAAGACCTTCTTGTACAACCATCCTTGAACTTGAAGAATTCCTCATTTAGACTGAGTGATTTCTATGATGATCAATGAATTCTCCCATTTTTCCTTGTGTTTTTCATCAATTTATAGGCTTAAGAGGTGCCTAAACTCGTAGGTACAAAGTTCTTGGCCGAGTAGAAGTTGGAAGCTGCTAAAACTCCTCAGATTTTCAAAAACGCGTAAAAAGATCGCAGCACCGCCTCAGGAATAGACCACAGCCGGTGCCGCCTTGGTCCTTCGGAGCCGGCGTCGCCCGTGTTCTGTTTCTCCACTCGTTTGCCGATTTTTCTCCGAATTGCACACATATGTTCCAGAATGCAGCCGGCGCCGGTTCCAGCCTTACTGCCGGCACCGCCTCTACTTTGTTTTGCGACGGTTTTGCTTTGTTTTACCCAAAAACCTGAAATAATGACCAAAATACCTTTCCAAGGGTAAAATCTCAAATATGAACGAATATGACTAGTTATTTCACAAAATGTATTACAAAAGACTCACTGAACTTTACACTCACACATGTATTATCTCTTTTGAAAAATTTAGAATCAGAGGGCAGCGAAAGTGTGGTGGTCTTGGACGTGTTATACCCTTGAGTGTATGTATCAGAAGCTAAATTCTTGTACTTTTCTATTTTGAAAAAATTTCCGCTGCCTATTGACCGAAGTTTGTTATAAAGATCCCTTGTTAAAGCAATTAGACGGGACAACATCCCACAAAGTTACAGCCCACTACGTTACAGAAATTTAGAGTGTTACATGGAATATAAATTTCCTTTGCCATTTCATTCCATTTTAATCATAAACTCCCAGCTTCTTCATCTCGTCACTGAAGTAGCAGCGCTTGGTATTTAAGCCATAACTTTCTACTTACAAATCCAAATCATGTCAAATTGGTCCCAAAATGATCCTAAGACATGTAACCATAAGTTTCAAGTCACAAGCCATTTCGTTCAGTTTATTCACTCTTCAAACCTGTTCGGGAATCTCTTAAAACAGAATTTCCATTTTATTCCCTAGCTTTACCCAATTAATTTTCTTTTCTTTCCCACACAGCATACATACCATTAATACACTAATACCTTGTTTATCATTCAAACATTTCATAAGTATCTTTAACTTCAATTATAAGCAACACAACAACTTCACAACACAAACAATAGCTATGAAAACATGATCAATTCTTCCATGTTCTTGACAATTGAACCGGATTAATTTTTGTTTCCTTCTTCTACCTTTTGCAACCATGAACTACCCTTCAAACCACCTTCACAACTTCTTTAAATATCATATAATCACAGCATATAGCTCTTCAGACTTACCACCAAACAGCTCACACAAAAACATCAAAGCATAGGTCTCTATTAAGTTTAATCCATAATTCATACAAATTTCCCATGAAAATTCATACCAATTTAATCCGTGCAAGATACTTTACAATTTTAAATCCAATAGTAGAGTACTTTACCTTGTATATTGAGTTCTACAAGCTTGCAAATGACCAACCTTCTTCTTTTTCTTCTTCTCTCTCTTTTTTCCTTTTTCTCTCAATTTCTTCTAGCTATTCTTTTTTCTCCCTTTTTCTCTTATTTTTCTCCTTTTGCTTTTCTAATTTCTAGCTGTTTATATAGTTCTTCCACCACCTATTTTCTGTCCAAAATGTCACGTGATCAATGATTATTAAATTAGTTAAATAGCTTATTGAAAAAGGCTTGCAAAATATTCTATTTTTGTCCTTTTTGTTTTGTTTTGTTTTGTTTTCTTATCTTATTCTACTTGTTGCTGCCGACTTTCTTGTTGAAAATCAACATTTCCACTACCATATATTGTCAACAATTGTAACCATTTGGTCACAAATTGTGGGCTATCCATTTTCAATCATTTTTCCTATTGGTTGATTTAATTAAATCTCTCAATCCTTAAACTTATTCAATAAGATTTTATAATTAAATAATCCCACAAATATTTCACTCCTCCAATGATATTATAACACTTGTTTTCATCCACCAATTATGCTACGCCTCTTGTCTCAATTTCAATCGCATTGCAGATTTTCTTCAAAAAGTAACTATAATTCCAACCCGTAGGAAAAATATTTTATTCTGCTAATGAAATCTATAAATTTCACTAAACTCAATAGTGGGAACCTAAATTCTCAATTCTTCCCAATTTGCATTCAAAATCCCGATCGCGGTAAAAATTACAGTAATACCCCCGATAGCTCAGGTTATTCCAAAATGTCCGTCTTATAGCACATCAACTTTTTTTCTGGGCTTATACCCAAATTCTCACTCTGTATAAAGTAGTCATCAATTGAAGTACAAAGGTACGAGTAGAACAATCTTAAAATTTCATCCGGGTCCCTAAAATTTCAAATTTTAATAATGCCCCTAAATATTTTTATCACACCAAAACATTTATCTCATTATACTAATCATTTCTTGTTCTGGTCACTAATACAAATTCTTACTCTATATAGAGTAGTGGCTACTCAAAGTAGAAAAAGAGAGGGACATTACAGCGATAAACCAATCTTTATTTATTTTAGTATTTCGATAAAAATTATTATTGCGTGATCCAATTCTACATATTCCATGTATGCTTACAGTATTAGTATGAATGGACTACTAACTGGTTAAAGATAAACCATTTTTCATTAAGAAAATATAGTGTAATGATCTAAACCTTAACGAAGAGCCCAGCTTCATCAATCGATCAAGAGCAGTTTTTCACTTATGTGTTAGTAACCCATAATCTACACATTACTATGAAAACACGACCTAATCACGTAGATTACTTACTAACACACTTAGACGTTAGTGTGCAATATTTGTAACCAAACAACCATTAGTGAATGAAACTTTTATTAATTTTCAAAATATAGAAGTACATAGGCCATTTTAGGCATACATTCCAACAATCTCCTACTGTACTAAATGGACTATGATTGTCCATATGTGCCTACCCTTATAATATCTAAGTGTTTTCGAAACACCATCTCTATCAAAAGCTTGGTAAATAGGTCTGCCGGATTGTTTGCTGAGGAAATTTGATCAACCACTATCTCCTATTTTTGGATGAACTTCTGGATCAAGTGATACTTCCTTTCAATGTACTTGTCCATCCTATGGTTTCTTAGCTTCTTACATTGTGACACAGCTCCAAAACTATTACAATATATTGTTATGGGCATGTCTATATGTGGCACAACTCTAAGTTCTGTGAGGAACTTTCGGAGCCAAATCACTTCTTTTGAAGCTTCTAAAGCTGCCATATACTCAGCTTCCTTGGTAGAATCAGTAATACAAGACTACTTGACACTCCTCTATGAAATAGCCCTTCTAAACAAAGTAAAAATATATCCACTAGTAAATTTTCTTTCATCTTTATCTGCCTGGAAATCTAAGTCCGTGTAACCGGTAAGAACAAAGTCATTAGCTCTATAAACTAGCATATAATCCCTCGTTCCTTTTAGGTACTTGAGTATATACTTTACAACTTGCCAATGTTCTTTTTCAGGGTTTGACTGACACTTACTAACCATGCCTACCAGAAAGTAGATATTCGGCCTAGCACAAGGCATGGCATACATGAGACTTTTCACTGCCAAGGCATAGGGAATCCTACTCATCCACTCATTTTCTTCTTATATCTTAGGATACTGTTTGGAAAATAAGGTCAATCCAAACATAAAAGATACGATTGCCCCTTTGCAATGATCCATGCTAAACCTAGCCAATATCTTGTAGATATAAGTAGATTAGGATAAGTTTAACATTTTTTGCTTCCTATCTCTAAGAAGTTTAATACCAAGAATGTAGCTAGCTTCTCCTATATCCTACATACTAAAGTGACTTGATAGTCAAGCCTTTATAGATAACAATATCCCTATATCATTTCCAATTAGTAGAATATCATCTACATAAAGTACCATAAATGACACATTGTTCCCATTTGACTTTCTATATACACATGGTTCATCCATGTTTTGTAGAAAATCGAAAAAATTTTACAGTATCACCAAAACGCATGTTCCATACTCGTAATGCTTGCTTAAGTCCATAAATGGACTTCTAAAGCTTGCAGACCATATATTATTGGCCTTTTGCAATAAAGCCTTCAAGTTGGGACATATAGATGTGTTCGCTAAGAAAGGCTGTCTTGACATCTATTTGCCATATATCGTATTCATAATGATATGCAATGGTCAAGAGAATATGTATGGACTTAAGCATGGCAACAAGTGAAAATGTATCATCATAATTGATCCTTTCTTTTTTAGTATAACATTTTGCAACCAACTATGCTTTAAAGGTTTTCACTTTTCTATCTGCACCTCTCTTTCTCTTGTATATCCACTTGCACCCTATGGGTTTAATCACTTCAGGTGCAGTAACAAGATCCCAAACTTGATTGAGTTCATAGACTCAATTTTAGCATCCATTGCAGTTTGCCATTTGTCCGCATCAATATCAACAATGGCCTCATCGTATCTAGTGGGATCTTGTTCCTGATGGTTGGAAACCACCTCAAATGTCTCTCCACTCCATCACTCAGGAACCTTAGACATTCTCCCACTGCGATATAGCTCAGTCTGTATAGGAATATCTGATCGTGTCTCTTTTGGTTCCTCAATTGGGGTACTTGAAGTTGAAGTGTTAATCAACTTCTCTTTCAATTCCACATTACTCCAAACCTTAGTGGATATACTTTGTTCATTCTCTAAGTACATAGTATGAGCACTTATAAGTATTTTTTACTCTTTGGGATGATAACAATATCCACTCCTTGTTCCTTTTAGATACCCTACAAAGTAGCACAATTCTGATATTGGGTTTAGCTTACTTCTTTTAGTTAGTACATAAGCTGGACAATCTCATACCTTGAGATTATTCATACTGGGCTTTTGTCTAGTCCAAATCTCATAAGGTGTCCAAGGCACTGATTTAGAAGGAACCAAGTTCAGATTATATACTGCTATTTCTAAAGCGTATCCCCAAAAAGAAATAAGAAGAGTAGCAAGGTTCATCATGCTTTTGACAATTTCCATCAAAGTAATATTTCTTTTCTTAGCTACTCTATTCTATCAAGGAGTCCCAGGTGCAGTTAGCTGAGATACTATGCCATGATGTACCAAATAGTCCTTGAATTCACTAAGGAAATACTCTCCACCACAATCCGATCTTAGCTTTTTGATTAGTTTTCTTATTTGACGCTCCATTTTAGCCTTAAACTCCTTGAATATATCAAAGGAATCAGACTTGCACCTTATCAAGTAAACATAACCAAAACATGAATAATCATCTGTGAACATGATAAAGTAATTATAACCTCCTCTAACCAGTGAAGACATAGGACCACAAATATCAATATAAACTAACTCTAATATTTCCTTAGCCCTTTTTTCCTTTTGAGTAAAGGACCTTTTGGTCATTTTACCCATAAAATAATATTCACACTGAGGCTATTCTTCTAATTTTAATGAGTCCAAGAACCCATTTTGGATTAAGCTCTAAATTCGATTATGATTTATATATCCTAATCTCAAGTGCCATAAATAAGAGTTATTTGATGTGGTCTTTCTCTTCTTATTATTAGGTTCCATCTGAGTATTATTTATTTGATAATTAATGGGATTAATATAAAAAATATTTCTATACATGTTTCCAATACAAATTACTTTTCCATTTCTACTGATTGAAATACTAGAATGGAAAGAAATAGAATAACCTTGATTAATCAATCTTGAAACTAAAATCACTTTCTGTTTAAAACTAGAAACATATAAAATATCATTTAAAACTAAAATCCTATTATAATCAAATAAAAGCTCCAAGTCTCCCACTGATTATGCCTACACTTGTGCTTCGATGCCCACTCTAAGTCCATGCCCTCCTCGACTGAGTTGTCTTATCTTGCTGAACCCCTACAAGGAGTTACAGATATGGTCAGTAGCTCCGAAATTAATAATTTCAGTGGATGATGATCTAACCATTAATATAAACTCTAAGTAAAAGGTAGTACCTGAAAAGGATTTAGCCAAAAAGTCCGGACAAGCTTTCTTGAAGTGCCCCTTCTTGCCACACTCGAAACACTTACTCTTAGGCTTAGCGATGGGCTTAGACAGATTGGGCTAGGATGCCTTAGGCTGGGCCTTTGCATTGTTTTGGATAGGGATGGCAATGGGGCCAGGGACTAGAAATCCTAAACCCACCCCCATATAGGCCCCCATTTTCTCATCCCCACTCGTCCCTGCCATGAAAAAAGGCAAGGATCCCTGCTACTGGCCTGTCAAGGACAAAACAATCCCTGGTCCTGGCCTAATGGGGAAGCGGGGGCCCGTTTGGGCCTGAAAATATTTATAAAGATTTTTTTAGAATTTTTTTTCCTTCTATATATTTTTATTCAAAACTTTTTAATCATTTTGAAAACTTTTGTGGTGGTTTCTAATGGTTTATGTATTTATCATATCACTAAAATAGTAAGAGTAAAATTGACAATTTATAAATTTTCCTTTTCTTTTTTTCTCTTTTTTCTATTGTATTTTATTTTATATACATATATAATCTACCTATATATACATATATAATCATATATAATACTCCCTCCATCCCAACAAAATTGACCTACTTACTATTTTGGTCTGTCCCAAAAAATTTGACACATTCCTTAAAAGGAAAGTTTTTACTATACAATTTATTATAAAATAATCAATATACCCCACATATATTATTTTTATATACCTAGATATGACATAAAGTATTGTGGGTTCCACATATTTCTTATTTTTATTATACTATACTATATTATATTATTATTATATTCTAACTTTTACTTTTGCATAAAATATCATACTAAGTCAATTACTATTAATTTTAGTGGGACGGATGAAGTATAAATATTCTACCTATAATTTATATAATATATATATATATATATATATATATATATATATTGGTATGTATACATATGTAATATATGTAAAATATATATAGTATGCATATATATACAACCATATATAATCAACCTATCTATGTATGTGTGTGTATATATATTTATATCATCTACTTATATATACATATAATATAATATAATATAATATAATATAATATAATACATAATACATAAAATATAAAATATATATGGAGCAGGTCGGGCTAGGGGTAGGGATCATGCAATCCCCGTCCTCGGCCCGCCCCCAATTGGCAGGCTGAGGAATGAAGCTTGCCCCCGGTCCCGTCCCGGCTTAAATCGGGGAATCTCCGGCCCAACTGGGTCGGGTAGGGCCGGGTCCTCGGTTTAAGTGGAAAAATTGCCATCCCTAGTTCTGGGCTTTCTTCTACTTAAATTTCTTGGGTTGGGCCCTAGTTTTAGAATATGGTCCAGAATGAGTAAACAAAACCTTTAACACAGGCTTCATGATTTTCTTAACAGTCTGGAGTTCTTTCATCAACTTGTTCATACTATAATTTTGTTTAAACTGAGAATACAAATCTGTCAAAGTCTCAAGAACCATGTCAATTTGGCTCTCAACATCAATTATTGCCCCTAGGACCTCGACTTTCTCAAAATAAGGAATTATCTTGAGTATATGCTCGCAAACCGATGCACATTCAGCCATTCTAGTGTTCATGACTACTCTAAGAGCTTCATAGTTTGCAGTTTGGCTCTTGTCAACAAACATGGTAGGGAACAATACATTGATATCGTATGCAATTTGCATGTTTTCATGCTTAGATTCGAGAACATTGGACATGGAAGCTAACATATAGTATCGAGCCATTTCATCAGCTTTCATCCATGCCTTCTCTGCCTCATGATCGTGGTTCATGGAATCTTTCCCAATTTCAGGATAGGGGTCGGTCAAAATATACTTATACTCCTCAACAATGAGTACTATGTTCTGATTCCTTTTTCAGTCCACGTAAGTCCACGTAGTTGGGTCCAATTAACTTATTCTCTTTGAGAATAATGGACAAAGGATTGAAATCAGACATTTTTGTTGATTGGAAAAAAACTTCATTAAGAAAAATGTTAGTTTTGAAAAACATACAAAAATGCACATTTAAAATATCATATTATTTCCATGATATGGTTAACTTATTAAAACCATTATCAAAAATATGAAAATTATGTCTTAGAATAATTAACAGAACTTCGTAGGAAGTTTAACAATTTTCTAAGTTAAATATATAACCATCACAAATTAAACTTCCTTAATAGGTAAAGATCTAAAAATAGTTCCATCGATAGGATGGTCACTACTCTCACCACCTATAGATAATCTAGCATTAATGCCTCCAATGATAGGCCGACCGACACTAAAACTTATCCTAGGCTTTAATTACAATTCGTCCATTAATTCTAGATTCTCATAAAAATCCATCCTATAGGGGGTCATGCTCAAAATGAGGTGAGGATAACCACATTCTCTAACAAAAATTCGTGATGGAAGCCATGAGGCCGTTGGAACCCTTCTCCCAATTAATTTTTTGAGAAAAATAGATTTGTAGAAAAAAAAGTTCCTTTAAAAATATTTTGGTTTCATTAACTTTAGTAAAAATCTAGAAATTCAACATTATTCTCTATGTCAAAGATAAAAATCTTTAAGTGAATGAACTATAAATTTTTATTTTCATTAATTAAGTTAAAACCATTTATAAGAACTAAATTTAAAATACTTAAATTCAAAATTATTCTCCACGTCAAGGATAAAAGCCTTCGGAAGAATAAACTATGAATTTATTTTTAAATTACTTAGTTCCAATTTAAAAATATTTTCCTTAATTGTTTTATTTAGAGAAAAAATTAATTTCTCAAAAACCCTTGTGCATATGATCACAAAATTAAATAAATAGACATACCTCAAAAAGTAAACCTTGTACATGCTATTTTCTAACCATTAATTCTTATATGACCAAATAATGGATTAAACATCATAATAATAATAAAAAATTAAAATGATCTTGTTTAACCCTAAGGTGGTTCCCCTTCACTAACCATTTTCATGCAAAATTATTTATAACAATAAATAAACCACTACAAGTAAAATAATCTCGTGTGATATGGGCCCAAAACAAAAAGAATTTACAAGGAAATAAAATAGGAAAAAGGGGGGGGAACTTCTGATTACGTGAACTGTAAGCCCGCGACCCAAACTGTGACCGTGCCCATTGACCCACACGTACAACTGTAGGAGGCATTGGTCGAGCCTCTAGCGGCTCCTAGGGAAATTCCCCTTGAGCTAGCCATGACTACTATGTAGTTGTGTGGGCCTCTAGGAAGAATTTCTCTCTCAGTCGGTCGAGGCTTGCTAGCATCCCACCGTGGCTAGCTCCTCCCCTTTTTCCATCATTTTTTTCAGTTTTTCTTGCATTCTTCTGTTTCTTCTTCAGGGGTTTTCTTCAGGCATTTATCCAGGCACCATTTAATTATAGAATACGTAAATTGAAATTCAAATACAATATCAAATGCCTATGCCTATCAAAACGAGACATACACGAATTCTATGAAAAGTGATTAATTATAAATAATGGGTGTCTATGCCTCCACATGCGAGGTGTACATGAAAACTACACATATAAAAAAAATAGGAGGGATCCATACAATTGTAAAGATTATATTTTTATTAGTAAAAGAATCACCTTTCCGGTTATTAACCCTTAGCATGCTCCAGGGTTATAACCTGGCTCTGATACCACTTGAAAAACCGTGGAAAAAAATAAATATGTAGCGAAAAATAGTAAATTAAATTTTTTTCCCGAGCCAAAGTCTAGGAATACTTACTTCTAGGGTGATTAACTTTAATAATCAGAGTTGGATTCGGGTTCGATGGTGCATGTTGAACAGGTACATCTACTTGTCCTGCAGGAATACCAACTAACCGTCGGCACCTTCGCATCAAATACTTATCATGTTTGCTAGCTCCTGACCTTTCAGAGCATTCTCTAACCACTATGGAGCTCTACCAGTGAAAGAAAAATTATGGTGAAGAAGATTGAAAGAAAAACGGAATAGCTAAATGTTAAAAGAAAAATGAAGGAAAAAATGGTGGCTTTTTGTTCTAAGGAAAAACCTGAAAGTTGTTACCCTTGTAAAGTTTCGGTCATCACTTATTCAAGGCACACGTGATGCCTTTAAAACAAAAAATAGTTTCGTTTTTTTTTAAAATTTTTCTAGAACAAAAACTGGCCACTACCTTTTCTTTTTATTTCCTTTTCTCTTCCACCTAATTGCGGCAGCTATCTAGGTTACCAAATTACCTACTGCCACATTAACAAAACTATGATGGGACGTGTTTACTTAATTAGTCTAATGACTAATCAAATAGCTCTCATATTAATTAATTAATCTACTTAGGCCCAATATAAAACTATCAAAGATAATTAATTAATAAACTAACTAATTAAATTAGATCTTTTATTAATTAAATAAACTTCTTGGGCCTAATATAAAACTATCCAAGATAATTAATTAATAAACTAATTAATTAAATTGACCAAATTAAATATTCTAGTCCGAATAAATAATTAACTAGATTCCTAGAATAATCCTTCCAATAACAAATTCACCTAATAAGCTCATATAGTAAAATAAATTTACTAAGGTTATTCGAACTACTATGGGAACCAAAAGACATTATTCTTAGCTACTAAAATGATTAACATATTCCTGCTAACAAATAGCTGTATTTTAATCATTTTAAATATTCTATTTATAACCATATTGAAATATTAAGCCTGAGAATAATATTACAAGTGTAGTGTCTTCGACCTACAAGTGTAATGACGAAAATGCCCCTCTACGTAACTGTGAAACCCCAGTCAAGACCAACCTTAGAGTAAGGGGGATGGGATGCATATCATGCTTTATTTCATGATTAAATATGTTTTCATATGATTTCTACGTGCTTTGAATTTGATTTTTACTATCTTGAAGTCTTGTTGGTGAGTGATGTGTGAGAGGGGCAAAATGGTAATTTTTGCCCGAGGTGAAAATAAGGAGATAGCTTGTGGATTGAATAGAAAATAATTTTTCTAGTGAAAATATCAATAAGAATTATTGTGGAATAGTGGTTAGAGCTTGGGAATAAATTATTGAGGTCTAAGGTTCAAAGTCCATCATAGAAGCTTTAGCTTGAGTAAATTTTATTTTTGCTTGGGAAAGGATGGTTTCGTCCTTAAGGGCCTAGATTAATGTGGTGATTATGTTCTAGGAGAGACATGATAGAAGTAATCCCATTCCACTCTTTTCCCTCTTCTCGAAATTCTTATAGGGAAAATCATTCTTCCTTGATCTTTGATTTTCCTCAATTCTCAACCCATTAGTTTTATCAAGATGTTCTAGCCTTTTCTTTCCAGAAAATTCAGTAAAGTACTGAGGCCTTTTAGGATCAAAATTTCTTGGTAATAGACTCCCTATGGTCTGGAAAATATGGTAGAGTTGTGGGAAATTTCAAGAGGAAAAATCCCTAGTAAGCTTGCTGAAATTTTCCTCTAGCTTAGTTCATCTTTCTTCATGAATGAGCTGGAATTTTTCCAGCATTGTTGTACCTTCAAAAGGGCAAAATTTCTAGCTAACATTCCCTCCCAAATGCTGCCAGAAAAATGGTCTTTAGGATCAGTTGGAAACCTGAAAGTTCTTGACCAAATTCGGACTGCTCAAGCTGGAGCAAAGCAGGAAAAATTCCTGTACGAAAATCGGTTTTGAGAGGTCAAAACCAAGCTGTGTTCTTCCAGAATTTGTACAGAACCTTAGCCATGTTTTTTCTCCATAAAGAAGGATGGAAACCAGCCTTGAATACCCCTAAAATCCCCTTCAAAACTCGCTGCAAAACAGCAGGATGTAGCAGATGAAAATCTGCCAGAAAATTCACTGTACAGCGAAAATTCCTGTGCAGATTTTTGTCCACCTCGTTTTCTCTTCTTCTTCCAACTGAAACACCAAGCTACTTCTGCAAAAACCTTCCTTAAACCTCCCCCAATAGAGCTCCATTGGTCCCCTTGAACTTCTGCACGAAATTCCAACAATGGCTGTCCGAAAATCTCTCTACAAAATTCCTGCAATTAAGCTTGATTGGTTTCCAAAATTTCGGTCATCTTATTTAGCAACCTTCCATAATATTTTGCGTAAAGGACCAGACTTCTTCTTCATCATTGTACACCCTACTTTCAGCCACAATAAACCTCCATAAGTCAGCATTAATCCCACGAAATTCTGTCCAAACAATCAACCATGGCAGACTTCAAAGCTGTCCAAACAAATCAAGATATTCTTAGGATATCTACTTTCCCAATTCACTTCCTAACAATATTCTTCAAGGATTGTAACAACTAACCTTTCCTTTTCCCTTCCAAATCAGAGAATCAACTCCCTAAACGCTACAGAATTTCGGCAGTCCAATCCCTCAGAAAATCGGCAGCTTCTCCTTCTCTCTCTCTCGATTTTCTTCAAGCAACAAGAACACACACACACACACACACACACTACACCAATAACACCTACTCCTTCTCCACACCTAATACCCCTCCAAACCACTTCAAACCGTCACGAAAACCTCCAGATTTGATCTACTCCTTGCTGTGCATTCATCAACACCATTATTAACATCAAACTCCTCAAATCATCTTGCTACTTTGGATCAAAAGCAGAAATTTCTGTGAAGAATAAGAACATATTCAAGGTAAACTTATTCTAACAACTTCATCCTCTTCAAACTTAATCTCTAATGAAAACCTATATGAATAAGCATGCTAATGATCTCTTCCTCTCTCTCTCTCTCTCTCTCTCTCTCTCTCTCTCTCTCTCTCTCTCTCATGGACCGAAATTTCCTCCCTTGGCCGAATGGTCTCTTTTCCCATGACCATGCTTTCGCCACCCTTCTTGAACAAGATTAGCCATCTAGGAGTTGAGATCTTCTCTAAACTCCTTCAAGTCATTCATCAATCAAGTAAGTACCTTCAATCCTCTTTTTAAAATTTAGAATCATGTGTCTAGGTTGATGAATGGCGATGGGGTTGTGTATGTGATGTTGTTGATTGAAGCATGATTATATGTATGATTGAGATGGAGATGGGATTTATGCATGGAAGGATTATATTGGTGGATTTATTGATGAGTTGAGATTTGATGCATGTCATAGGTAGTATTTGTGATGAAGTATACTAGAGATTATGTCACCATGGGTGAATAGGATTTATATGCATGATTAGATTTTGAAGCCGTGATCATGTTTATGCTAGTAGAGGTTAAATCATGTAATAATAGATTTAGATATATGCCTATGTGCAAGACTTGGATGATTTGATGAATTGAAGGATTGAGTATGTTATTGATTATGACCATGGAATCGTGATCATGATCTAGTTGTCCCTAAGTAAATTTTATTTCATGAATAAAATATTTACTAATGATTTTTGCTAAAGAATTTCAAAAACCCTAGGAAGGGTAGAGTTGGAATTATAATATTTGTAAAGGATATTTTAGTCAAATAAATAATGAATTTTCTAGAAAATAAAATAAATAAATATTATTTAAAAGAAAGCAAATTGATTAAAGCCCTTATGAAAAAGACTTATTCTTAATAAAATATTTACTAGATCAAAACCCTTAAGGATTTACTTATTATTTTCCAAGGAAGACTTATTAAATTTAATCTTAACTAGTTTTAGCTCTCAATTACTTTCTAACAACTAAGCTACCATTAAATTACTATTTTACCTAGTACCACCTATGGCTCTTGACAAATAAACTCTAAATTTTTCTTAACAAGATTTAAACTTTCAACTTATTAGAATTTATTTCCTAATCCAATAATTATTTTAAAAACAAATTAAACTGAGCTTATAAACCTATTCAATTATTGTTTTGCCTTAAAGCTTGGGACACTAGGATCATGGTAGTAGTAAATTGAGTTGATTTTAAATTGAGGAAGTGGATTGTGGCTTGAATTTGATTAAGATTTGTATTTGCCTATGTGGGGTTAGGTCATCTGTCCGAGACCTTGTTATTGTGAGCAAGAATCAGGTAAACTCCTGCATAAAACCTGATTGATGTGAAATGATTTCCTTATGGCAAGCCAAATGTGAAGTGCAAGGACACTCGGTTATTTGAAAGCAATTGAGGGTGGAATTCATCATTAATTCCAACGCTTAAATTATTTAAAAGTCTTTGAGCAGATTTTTCCAAACTTGAAACTCTTTCTAAAACTAATTTCTCTCAAAGCTTTGGAAACCCTCAAATTGTTATTTTCATGAAAAACAATGTTTTGTTCATTTTATCCCAAGTAGGGAATGTCATTGAGTACTCAATAAGGGTGGACTATTAGGACTAGTCTTTGAAGGGTTAGGGTGAGTCTCTCAGTAGGTGGCCACCTCTGAGGGGGGAGTCCTTCCCGGATAAGATGCCAGTTCTAGTGAGTCGTGCCGGTCCGAGCTAGCAGTTTATTTTGTTTCAGTCAAGTGACTGTGTTTTTGCCGGAATGGACACCCGGTGGTTGTTTGGGTATAGAGAAGGAGGAATATCTTGCCCAGTAGGCCGATCACCTACTTTTGTCAGTCTGCACAACGTGTTAGGCATTCTGACCGGTTATGGGGCCCAAAGTGTGGTAACCCGTATCCCTTTCTTTCGAGTGGTTGATTTCATTACTTATGTATGGCTAGAAGAGCCAAAATGCCACTCTTGCTTTTGACTGATGTTTATTGCTTGCCAATGTTTCTCTTATAAAGATTTCACACTTTGCATCCACGAACTATTTCTGCTAAATACCCAAAGCACACACGGACTTACTGAGATTTCTGTCTCACCACATTTTATCATGATTTCAGGTTGATCCTGTTGTGGGTGAGTAGCTACCTTGGAAGAGAATGTGTTTCTGATTTTATGTACTGCTTTGGGAGACGAGTGTGGATGATTTTAATTATGGTTTTTCTTTTGGAATATCATGGATGTACTTTTGAAGTATTTTTGTGTTGTAATAAATTCTTTTAGCTTGAGTATTACTTATTCTAGCAATTTTTATTTGTGACCTAGTTATAAAGACCCCTTGTCCTTTGGACGGGGCGACATCCCCGGCCCTGGCGGGCCTAGGTTTTCCGGGGTGTTACAAGTGGTATCAGAGCCTAGGTTACAGATAAATATTGATGATATATGATTTATTTATTTAAGTTTAAATCTTATCTAACCAATTTTATTGATGCTATAGGATGGTTAGACTGCTTAGGACAACAATGAAAGGGCAGCAGTGACACCCACCCTACTATCTAGATCAGGAGGACCTTCCAGTTCCCCAGCTTGCCCCTCAGCCAGTTGTCCCTATAGAGGATAACTATGATGTCGAGAATATCCCTATAGAGGATAACAGTGATGATGAGTTTGACTTGATGGAGGATAGCAGTGAGGACGAGGTCCAGATCCTTGAACCACTTCCAATCCCGGTGATAGATATAAGCTCTGACAGTGAGGATGATGTTATGATAGTGGAGCCTGAACCCCACCCTCCTAATCCCGAGGTGGATTTAGCAGCAGCTAGTGATGACCCGGGGGAGATAGACTATGAGTCTCCACCCAAACCTTCCTTTATTCCTCCATTCAGCCGAGTTGAGGCTGGGGAGAGTTCTAGGCGCCCTGGGAAGGAGCCTATGGAGGGATTTGCTAGCTGTGAGGGGGTGGATTTCTCTAAAAGCACCGGAGGTTAGATATATGACGCAGATGATGAGGATTCCGATGAGGAGTAGAGAGCTAGGAGTCATTTTAATTTGGATGGTTGTTTATTTACAGCTTTTCATGAATTGAGATGTTAAGACTTCTTAAAGTTTATTTTTATCAAATTTCGAAATTATGCAAGTTAATTTTTGAAATCGAAATTTATGAGCAATCCTTTAAATAAGTTGCATCTGACTTCTTTATACTTATACTTGGCTATGTATGCATACACCACTAAAATGATTTGATACTTGAGCGCATACATTTAACATTTGGGGTATGGTATAGAATGGCACCCAAGAGACGTGCAGTTCTTTCCACCAGAAGAACTCCAGAGGTAGACCGGGTAGCACCGGAAGTTGAACCGGAACAGATGTAATCACCCCATCAGGGTGACGGGCAAAGTGATCCCGCGATGGGCATGGGGTCTGATGCCCCGGTAGATGGGTCAATGGGTCAGACACTCAGCAAAGTGGCCGCCATTCTTCAGATGCTGACCGAGCGGAGGCACCCTAGAGGGGAAGATGAGGTGTTGGAGAAGTTCTTGAAATTCCAACCGCCTATCTTTATGGGAGAAGTGGAACAAGACCAGAAGGCCGAGCAGTGGGTCGAGCAAATGGAGGACATCTTCGCAACGCTCTAGTATTCGGAAGAGCGGATGGTTAAGTTTGCAGCTTTTCGGTTGAGAGGACCAGCTCGGGCGTGGTGGCAGCGGGTCCAAGAGGACTGGGTAATGGAAGAGCAAGAATGGACGTGGTCCAACTTCGTTGAATCCTTCAGGGCGAAGTACATCCCTCAGTGGATTGTAGAGGAACGGGAGGACGAATTTCAGAATCTGAGGCAGGGGAGCATGTCTGTGGCTCAATACGCGGCTCGATTCACGCAGTTGTCGAAATACTGCCGAAGACTGGTCGACACCGAGCAGAACCGGACGAGGTAGTTCGTCAAGGGGCTAAGACCGGAGCTGAGGAGAGCTTTGGCACCTGCTCCACCGACAACTTACTCGGGGGCAGTGGACGCTGCTACTCGCACAGAGAATAAAGACCGCAGCAGGCTGGCGGCCAAGCCCTTCTAACTGCCGAGACAACCAAAAGGACACTTTTCGAGGCAGCAATCCCACAAGCGCCCTGCAAATCATCTCTGGCAGAACCAGGAAAAGCAAACCCGGACAGCACCGGCTGGACCTGCACCGAACCTTCCGTCCTGCAGGCAGTGTGGAAGGAAAGGCCACACCGAGAGGAATTGTTGGTCCAAGGGAAGAGATAGGAAGTGCTACCACTGTGGTGACCCGAACCACCTAAGGAATACCTGCCCTAAGCTGCACCGAGTCGGGCAGGGAAACCCGGCTCAAAACCCGGGACCCAACCGGGCCAACGCCATGGGAGCAGCCGGAGGGGGTGCACCGAAGCCACAAGTGACGGCCAAGGTATTCGCTCTCAACAGAGAGGAAGTTGGGGTCGATGCCCCGGTGGTGGAAGGTACGTTCACTATTCAAGGACGATCCGTTAATGCTTTGATTGACCCTGGCTCTACTCATTCCTATATAAACAAGTTGTGTGCATGTCATTTGGGTTGGGATGGAGTGAAGCTACCTTTCATTTTAGAAGTAAGCACCCCTTTGGGGAAGATGGTGCAAGCGGATCGATATGTGAGGGATTGTAAGGTTAAGGTGGGGAGAGAAAATCTAGAGGGAGATTTGATTATGTTGGACATTGAAGACTATGACTTAATTTTGGGGATGGACTAGTTAGCCAAGCATGGGGCTAGGGTAGACTGCAAGAGTAAGACAGTTCAGTTTATCAGACCGGGTGGTGATGTGTTAGAATTCGATGGAAAGAGGGTGAAAGAGTTGAAGTACTTGATTGCAAGGGCTAAGGCCCGAAAATTATTGAGGCAAGGTTGTAAAGGTTATCTGGCTTACGTGATGAACAAGCCTAAGGACCAGTGTACTCTAGAGAACACGGAAGTAGTGAAGGATTTTCCCGATGTATTTCCAGCGGAGCTGGATTCTCTACCTCCTAGTCGAGAAGTGGAGTTCACTATCGACTTAGTTCCCGGAGCGGAACCAGTATCGCGGACTCCGTATCGGATGGCGCCGCCAGAGTTGAAAGAGTTGAAAGAGAAACTAGAGGAGCTCGTTGGCCAAGGCTATATTAGACCAAGCACGTCGCCCTGGGGAGCGCTTGTGCTATTTGTAAAGAAGAAGGACGGGACCTTGAGGCTGTGCATCGACTACCGAGGGCTGAACAATTTGACGATTAAGAACAAGTACCCTCTTCCGTTGATTGACGAACTATTCGATAAGCTGCAAGGATCCAGTTGCTATTCCAAGTTGGATCTGAGACAAGGATAATACCAAGTGCGGATAAGAGAGGGAGATATCCCTAAGATAGCCTTCAACACCCGATATGGGCATTACAAGTTCGTAGTAATGCCGTTCAGGGTGACTAACGCTCCAGCAGTATTCATGGATCTGATGCACCGAGTATTCCGGCCTTACCTGGACAAGTTTGTAGTAGTATTCATCGACGATATTTTGATCTACTCCAAGAGTCCGGAGGAACATGCGGAGCATCTGAGGCTCGTGTTGGAAAAACTGAGGGAGCACAAGTTGTACGCAAAGTTCAGCAAGTGCGAATTCTGGTTAGACAGTGTGGCATTCATTAGTCATGTGGTGACTAATGAGGGAATTAAGGTAGATCCGGCCAAGGTGGAAGTAGTATCAGACTGGAAGCAGCCGGAGAATATTACCGAGATCCGGAGTTTCTTGGGTTTGGCAGAATACTACCGAAGGTTTATCAAGGGATTCTCGACACTCACATCGCTAATGACCCGTTTGTCGAGAAAGGATGTTCCGTTTGTGTGGAACGAGAAATGCGAGAAAAGCTTCCAAGAACTAAAGAAGAGACTGATGACAGCACTAGTATTGAGTCTACCAGAGGAAGGCAAATCTTACGCTCTGTACACCGACGCTTCGAAAGAAGGACTGGGAGCGGTGTTGATGCAAGACCGGAAAGTGATTGCCTATGCATCATGGAAGTTGCGACCGCATGAAGTGAACTACCCTACTTACGACTTGGAGCTGGCGGCTATAGTGTTCGCCCTAAAGAAATGGCGACACTACTTGTATGGAGCCGAGTACGAGGTGTTCACCGACCATAAGAGCCTGAAGTATATCTTCACTCAGAAGGATTTCAACTTGAGGCAACGAAGGTGGATGGAATTCTTGGAAGAATACCGTTGCCCGATCAACTACCATCCCGGGAAGGCTAACGTTGTGGCAGACGCCCTAAGCAGAAAAGTTGGGATGGCTAGGCTAAAGGTGCAAGAAATGCAAGTGGTCCAGGACGTATTAGATAGAAGGACGGAAGTGCGATACAAAGCGAGTGTTATCAGCAACTTGAAGTTGGTGCCGGACTTGAAGCAAGAAATAGTGGAAGCTCAGCGAAGCAACGCCGAGTTTCAAATTTTTAAGGATAAGGAGCTTAAGCGACCGACTAGCGAATTCCATCAGGACGAGGCAGGAGTTTTCCATTTCAGAGATCGATTGTGTGTACCCGGGGAGCAACAACTAAGGGTCAGAATTTTGGAAGAGGCATACAAGAACAAGTACACAATTCATCCGGGAGAGGTCAAGATGTATCAAGATTTGAAGAGAGCATACTGGTGGCCCGGAATGAAGCGAGATGTGGTCAAGTACGTATCGACCTGTTTCACCTGCCAGAAATTTAAAGCGGAGCATAAGAAGTTAGCGGGACTATTGCAGCCAATGCCAGTGCCGGAATGGAAGTGGGAGGAGGTGACTATGGATTTCGTCACCGGACTCCCTATGTCAAAGACTCAGAAGGACGCCATATGGGTAGTAGTGGATCGACTGACCAAGTCAGCCCACTTTATCCCGGTAAATATAAGGGACTCCATGGAGAAGCTGGCTCAGACATATGTTCGAGAAATAGTCCGACTCCATGGAGTACCTTCGAGCATAGTGTCAGACCGAGACCCGAGGTTTACTTCTCGTTTTTGGGGAAAGTTCCAGGAAGCAATGGGATCGAATTTGAGATTTAGTACGACGGCGCATCCACAGACTGATGGGCAGTCAGAAAGGGTATTCCAAATATTAGAAGATATGTTAAGGGCCTGTGTTCTGGATTTTGGGGACAAGTGGATAGAATGCGTACCTTACGCAGAATTATCCTATAACAACAGCTATCAGGCCTCGATCGGGATGGCACCTTACGAGGCTTTGTATGGGCGCAAGTGTCAAGTACCGTTGTATTGGAGTTGGACGGAAGATGGACACGTGAGCAAAACCGGAGAGGTTTGTGTGCAAGAGATGTTGGATAAGGTGAAGCTAATCCGAGAAAGGTTAAAGGCGGCTCAGAGCCGGCAAAAGAGTTATGCGGACAACCAGAGGAGGGAATTGGAATTTCAAGTCGAGGACCGTGTGTTTCTAAAGCTATCACCCAACCGGGGGATTGTGAAGCATCCGAAGGGTGGAAAATTGAATCCGAGATATTTGGGGCCGTTTTTTATTAAGGAAAGAATCGGACCAGTAGCGTACCGGTTGGACCTACCGGATGGGTTGACGGGTATCCATGACGTGTTCCATGTGTCACAGTTGAAGAAGTATAATGCGGATCCCGGTCATGTGTTGAATGAGGAACCGTTAGTGTTGCAACCAGACTTGAGCTACGAGGAAAAGCCTGTTCAGATATTGGACCGCAGTGTTAAAACCCTCCGGAATAAGCAGATACCAATGGTTAAGATTCAGTGGGAGCACCATGGCACGCAGGATGCTACATGGGAATCGGAAGAATGGGTTAAGCGGAAGTATCTCGAGATGAAATAGAGGTATGCTTGAATTTCGGGACGAAATTCTTCTAAGGAGGGGAGGATGTGAAACCCCAGTCAAGACCAACCTTAGAGTAAGGGGGTTGGGATGCATATCATGCTTTATTTCATGATTAAATATGTTTTCATATGATTTCTACGTGCTTTGAATTTGATTTTTACTATCTTGAAGTCTTGTTGGTGAGTGATGTGTGAGAGGGGCAAAATGGTAATTTTTGCCCGAGGTGAAAATAAGGAGATAGCTTGTGGATTGAATAGAAAATAATTTTTCTAGTGAAAATATCAATAAGAATTATTGTGGAATAGTGGTTAGAGCTTGGGAATAAATTATTGAGATCTAAGGTTCAAAGTCCATCATAAAAGCTTTAGCTTGAGTAAATTTTATTTTTGCTTGGGAAAGGATGGTTTCGTCCTTAAGGGCCTAGATTAATGTGGTGATGATGTTCTAGGAGAGACATGATAGAAGTAATCCCATTCCACTATTTTCCCTCTTCTCGAAATTCTTATAGGGAAAATCATTCTTCCTTGATCTTTGATTTTCCTCAATTCTCAACCCATTAGTTTTATCAAGATGTTCTAGCCTTTTCTTTCCAGAAAATTCAGTAAAGTACTGAGGCATTTTAGGATAAAAATTTCTTGGTAATAGACTCCCTATGGTCTGGAAAATATGGTAGAGTTGTGGGAAATTTCAAGAGGAAAAATCCCTAGTAAGCTTGCTGAAATTTTCCTCTAGCTTAGTTCATCTTTCCTCATGAATGAGCTGGAATTTTTCCAGCATTGTTGTACCTTCAAAAGGGCGAAATTTCTAGCTAACATTCCCTCCCAAATGCTGCCAGAAAAATAGTCTTTAGGATAAATTGGAAACCTGAAAGTTCTTGACCAAATTCGGACTGCTCAAGCTGGAGCAAAGCAGGAAAAATTCCTGTACGAAAATCGGTTTTGAGAGCTCAAAACCAAGCTGTGTTCTTCCAGAATTTGTACAGAACCTTAGCCATGTTTTTCCTCCATAAAGAAGGCTGGAAACCAGCCTTGAATACCCCTGAAATCCCCTTCAAAACTAGCTGTAAAACAGCTGGAAGTAGCAGACGAAAATCTGCCAGAAATTCACTGTACAACGAAAATTCCTGTGCAGATTTTTGTCAAGCTCATTTTCTCTTCTTCTTCCAACTGAAACACCAAGCTACTTCTGCAAAAACCTTCCTTAAACCTCCCGCAACAGAGCTCCATTGGTCCCCTTTAACTTCTGCATGAAATTCCATCAATGGCTGTCCAAAAATCTCTCTACAAAATTCCTGCAATTAAGCTTGATTGGTTTCCAAAATTTCGGTCATCTTATTTAGCAACCTTCCATAATATTTTGCTCAATGGACCAGACTTCTTCTTCATCATTGTACACCCTACTTTCAGCCACCATAAGCCTCCATAAGTCAGCATTAATCCCACGAAATTCTGTCCAAACAATCAGCCATGGCAGACTTCAAAGCTGTCCAAACAAATCAAGATATTCTTAGGATATCTACTTTCCAAATTCACTTCCTAACAATATTCTTCAAGGATTGTAACAACTAACCTTTCCATTTCCCTTCCAAATCAGAGAATCAACTCCCTAAACGCTACAGAATTTCGGCAGTCCAATCCCTCAGAAAATCGGCAGCTTCTCCTTCTCTCTCTCTCGATTTTCTTCAAGCAACAAGAACACACACACACACACACACTACACCAAGAACACCTACTCCTTCTCCACACCTAATACCCCTCCAAACCACTTCAAACCGTCACGAAAACCTCCAGATTTGATCTACTCCTTGCTGTGCATTCATCAACACCATTATTAACATCAAACTCCTCAAATCATCTTGCTACTTTGGATCAAAAGCAGAAATTTCTGTGAAGAATAAGAACATCTTCAAGGTAAACTTATTCTAACAACTTCATCCTCTTCAAACTTAATCTCTAATGAAAACCTACATGAATAAGCATGCTAATGATCTCTTCTTCTTTCTCTCTCTCTCTCTCTCTCTCTCTCATGGACCAAAATTTCCTCCCTTGGCCGAATGGTCTCTTTTCCCATGACCATGCTTTCGCCACCCTTCTTGAACAAGATTAGCCATCTAGGAGTTGAGATCTTCTCTAAACTCCTTCAAGTCATTCATCAATCAAGTAAGTACCTTCAATCCGCTTTTTAAAATTTAGAATCATGTCTCTAGGTTGATGAATGGCGATGGGGTTGTGTATGTGATGTTGTTGATTGAAGCATGAGTATATGTATGATTGAGATGGAGATGGGATTTATGCATGGAAGGATTATATTGGTGGATTTAATGATGAGTTGAGATTTGATGCATGTCATAGGTAGTATTTGTGATGAAGCATGCTAGAGATTATGTCACCATGGGTGAATAGGATTTATATGCATGATTAGATTTTGAAGCCGTGATCATGTTTATGCTAGTAGAGGTTAAATCATGTAATAATAAATTTAGATCTATGCCTATGTGCAAGACTTGGATGATTTGATGAATTGAAGGATTGAGTATGTTATTGATTATGACCATGGAATCGTGATCATGATCTAGTTGTCCCTAAGCAAATTTTATTTCATGAATAAAATATTTACTAATGATTTTTGCTAAAGAATTTCGAAAACCCTAGAAAGGGTAGAGTTGGAATTATAATATGTGTAAAGGATATTTTAGTCAAATAAATAAATAATTTTCTAGAAAATAAAATAAATAAATATTATTTAAAAGAAAGCAAATTGATTAAAGCCCTTATGAAAAAGACTTATACTTAATAAAATATTTACTAGATCAAAACCCTTAAGGATTTACTTATTATTTTCCAAGGAAGACTTATTAAATTTAATCTTAACTTGTTTTAGCTCTCAATTACTTTCTAACAACTAAGCTACCATTAAATTACTATTTTACCTAGTACCACCTATGGCTCTTGATCAAATAAACTCTAAATTTTCCTTAACAAGATCTAAACTTTCAACTTATTAGAATTTATTTCCTAATCCAATAATTATTTTAAAAACAAATTAAACTGAGCTTATAAACCTATTCAATTATTGTTTTGCCTTAAAGCTTGGGACACTAGGATCATGGTAGTAGTAAATTGAGTTGATTTTAAATTGAGGAAGTGGATTGTGGCATGTATCTGATTAAGATTTGTATTTGCCTATGTGGGGTTAGGTCATCTGTCCGAGACCTTGTTATTGTGAGCAAGAATCAGGTAAGCTCCTGCATAAAACCTGATTGATGTGAAATGATTTCCTTATGGCAAGCCAAATGTGGAGTGTAAGGGCACTCGGTTATTTGAAAGCAATTGAGGGTGGAATTCATCATTAATTCCAACGCTTAAATTAGTCTTTGAGCATAGTTTTCCAAACTTGAAACTCTTTCTAAAACTAATTTCTCTCAAAGCTTTGGAAATCCTCAAATTGTTATTTTCATGAAAAACAATGCTTTGTTCATTTTATCCCAAGTGGGGAATGTCGTTGAGTACTCAATAAGGGTGGACTATTAGGACTAGTCTTTGAAGGGTTAGGGTGAGTCTCTCAGTAGGTGGCCACCTCTGAGGGGTGAGTCCTTCCCGAATAAGATGCCAGTTCTAGTGAGTCGTGCCGGTCCGAGCTAGCAGTTTATTTTGTTTCAGTCAAGTGACTGTGTTTTTGCCGGAATGGACACCCGATGGTTGTTTGGGTATAGAGAAGGAGGAGTATCTTGCCCAGTAGGCCGATCACCTACTTTTGTCAGTCTGCACAACGTGTTAGGCATTCTGACCGGTTATGGGGCCCAAAGTGTGGTAACCCGTATCCCTTTCTTTCGAGTGGTTGATTTCATTACTTATGTATGGCTAGAAGAGCCAAAATGCCACTCTTGCTTTTGACTGATGTTTTTTGCTTGCCAATGTTTCTCTTATAAGGATTTCACACTTTACATCCACGAACTGTTTCTGCTAAATACCCAAAGCACACACGGACTTATTGAGATTTCTGTCTCACCACATTTTATCATGATTTCAGGTTGATCCTGTTGTGGGTGAGTAGCTACCTTGGAAGAGAATGTGTTTCTGATTTTATGTACTGCTTTGGGAGACGAGTGTGGATGATTTTAATTATGGTTTTTCTTTTGGAATGTCATGGATGTACTATTGAAGTATTTTTGGGTTGTAATAAATTCTTTTAGCATGAGTATTATTTATTCCAGCAATTTTTATTTGTGACCTAGTTATAAAGACCCCTTGTCCTTTAGATGGGGCGACATCCCCGACCCTGGCGGGCCTAGGTTTTCCGGGGTGTTACAGTAACACTCATCATGAAGATAGGAAAATAGTACTAACACATTACTAAATGACATCTACTATCTTTTGATAGCTAGTCTGATAATCCATGACTTCCAGTATGTACCAACTTATTTCAAGAAGTTATCCATAAAGCATACATACTTAGTCACGTTTCCCTAGGCCCTAGATTATTAAATTATCTCGGACAATCACAAGGGGATGATTTCTTCACATAATGAAGTATAAAAACTCTATTGTATATGTCCGTCTTAATTAACTAGAGTCTTACACCCAACATACAAGGCTATTGGCCTTGCATAAAACCTCACCCAACATACGTCAAATTGTACAAGTCTAACTTCATCAGACCACCAACTTACACCTAAGTCCTAGGGTACTCATCCACACAGTCGCTGCGATAAACCAATCTTTGTTATTTTAATACTTTGATAAAGATTATTATCATGTGATCTAGTTCTATGTATTCTATATATGCTTACAATATTGGTGTGAGTGGACTACTCACTGGTTAAAGGCAAATCATTCCTCTTTAAGAAAATATAGTGTCATGATCTAAACCTTAACAAAATGCCTAACTTCATCAATTGATCAAGATCAATTTTTTCTTATGTGTTAGTGGCCTATAATCTACACCTTACTGTGAAAGCATGACTCAATCATGTAAATTACTTACTAATATACTTCAACCTTAATGTGCAATGTATGTAAACAAACAACTATTAATAAATGAAACTTTTATTAATTTCCAAAATACAAAAGTACATAGGCCATTTTGGGCATACATTCCAACATATTCTCATGGAAATCCATCCGATAAGGGGTCATGCTCAGAATGACGATAATCTCAAATAAGAATTTTTTATGGAAGCCGTAGGGCCATTGGAACCCCTCTCCTACTTAATCTTTTGAGAAATATACGTTTTTAGAAAAAAAAATGTTTCTTTAAAATTAATTTATTTTTACTAACTTTAGTGAAAACCCAAAAATTCAACCATTATTCTCTATGTCAAGGATAAAACCCTTAAAGAGAATAATCTATAAATTTTTGTTTCACTACTTAAGTTAAAACTGTTTCTAGGAACTAAATTTAAAATACTTAAATTCAAAATTATTCTCTATGTCAAGGATAAAATATTTTGGAAGAATAAACCATAAATTTATTTTAAATTACTTAGTTCTATTTTAAAAATGTTTTTCTTAATCATTTTATCTAGAGAAAAATTTAATTTCTCAAAAACATGTGCATTTGATCACAAGATTAAATAAAATAGACATGCTTCCACAAATAATCTTTTTACACGCTATTTCTAACCTTTAATTCTTATGTAACCAAATAATGGATTAAATATAATAATAATAATAATAATAAAATTAAAATGATCTTGTTTAATCCTAAGGTGGTTCTGCTTTTACTAACTATTTTCATGCAAATTTATTTAAATCTATAAATAAACCATTACAAGAAAATAACCACGTATGATATGGGCCGCAAAAGAAAAAGAAATTACAAGGAAATTAATAAAAAAAACTACATTCAGTGGACCCAAACTGAGAGATCCAAACCGCTAATCAAACCAGGACGAAATTGGTTTTTTGTAGCTTAAAACAAGTCCATGTCCTCAAGAAGTCAGCCACATCTTCTTATGATCCGACCACGGATGAGATAAAGCCCTCTGCAGCTTCTGGGAACAACAACTGAAAAGCCAACCACAGTCTTGATGAATCCATCTGCGGCTTTTGGAACCACAACAAGAAAAAGTCAGCTATGGCGTCTAGCCTTCCGGCTATGGCTTATGAGTATTTAGACTCACATGCCAGCCATAGCTTGGAAGAAACTAGCCTTTCCCAGTGGCCTCCGTTTCCTTATTTTCTGAGTTTTCCTTCAGGTTTTCTTCTAGGTTTTTTCCTGCATTGATCAGGCAATATTTTCTTTTACAAGAATTTGTAAAATGAAATTGAAATGCGATATCAAATGCCTATGCCTTTCAAAATGAGGCGTACACGATTTCTATGAAAAGTGATTAAAAATAAATTATAGCTGCCTATGCCTGCATATGCGAGGTGTACACATAATCTATCCATATCGAAAACTACGAGGGATCTATACAATCTCAAAAATCATATATTTATTAGTAAATGAACCACTTTTTTTGGCTATTAAACCTAAACATGCTCCTAGATTTAACCACGGCCCTAATACCATTTGAAGGACTGTCGAAAAATTAAATACGCTGTGGAAGATAGCAAATTAAATTTTTTTCCCGAGCCAAAGCTTTGGAGTACTTACTTCAAGGGCATTTTATTTGAATAAACAGATTTGGATTTAGGTTTGACGGTGCTTCTTGAATGGGAATGTCTACTTGTACCACAGGAACAATAGCTAACTATCTGCTTCATCACATCAAACACTTATCACGTTTGCTAGCTCTTGACTTTTCAGAGTATTCTCTAACCTTTATAGACCTCTACTGGTAAAATTAGAACTAGGGTGAAGAAGATTGGAAGAAAATTGGAAGAAGTAAATATTAAAGGAAAAAATGAAGAAAAAATGACAAAGAAATGTCGGCTTGTTTCGTTCAAAGGAAAACCAATGAAAGCCATTTCACTAAATTTTGGTCAACCCACATATAGTAACAAAACCAGACTTATATAAATAGCTCTCCTTTTCCTTTTCTAACAAAACAACTTCCTTCCTATTTTCCTTATTTCTCTTTTCCTTCTGCACATGGTAGCTACACCACGTTTCCTAATAACCTGTGGATGCCACCATCATACACTGATGGGCTATGATATCTTAATTAGTCCAAGACTAATTAAATATCTCTCGTATTAATTAATTAATTCACTTGGGCCCAATATAAAATATCCAAGATAATTAATTAATAAAGTAAATAATGAAATTAGTTCTTTTATTAATTAATTAATCCACTTGGGTCCAATATAAAATTACCCAAGATAATTACTCAATATTCCAATTAATTAAATTGGCCTAATTAATTGTTCTAGCTCAAATAAATAATTAGTTGGACCCCTAAGATAATTCTTCCAATAATAAATTCACCTTATATGCTCATATAGTAAATAAATTTACTAAGGTTATTCGAGCTATTCTGAAGACCAAAAGACAAATTATTCTTGGGTACTAAGATGATCACAACGCCACTGCTAAAAAATAGCGGTGTTTTAATCATTTTTAATATTTCATTTATCACCATATGAAAATATTCACTCTGAGAATAATATTTCAAGTGCAGTGTCTTTGACCTACATGTGTAATGATAAGAATACCCCTCTAAGGAAAAATGTACTAATACCTTTCTCAATGACATTTACCATCTTTTAAAAGCTAGTTTAATAATTCATGACTTCCAGTATGTATCCACTTATCACAGGGAGCTGCCCAAAATTATATATACTTAGTCACGTTTTCTAAGGCCATGTGATAGGGCCTAAATTAGTTATATTTTTTCTACTTATTTGAGGCTATTTTGTGATACATTTTGTTCAATAACTAATCATATTTCTTCATATTGGAGATTTTACTATTGGAAAGGTATTTTGTGCATTATTTCAGATTTTAGGGGTAAAATGAGATAAAAATGTCGCAAAATAGAGCAGAGGCAGTGCCGGACAGGGCAGAGGAACTGGCACCGGTCACATGCTGTTGGCATGCACTTCGATGTGACGAAAACAATCAGTGAATCTTCCAGAACAAAATTGAACCATTACCGACTGTACTTTGGAAAATATTGCGTTGAAATCAAGAAAAAATTGACGAACAACTGAGGAAACAGAACACAACCGGCGCCGGCTCCAGCAACCAAGGTAGCGCCGACTATGACCTGGAGTTGAGGCGGTGCCTTGATTTTTTCACACGATTTTTAGTAATTTGCAGAATTTTAGTATCTTCCTACTTCTAATCAGCTAAAAACCCTACACCAATGAGTTTAGGCGTTTCCTAAGCCTATAAATGGACGGAAAACACAAGGGAAAGGGGGGGGAGGGGGGGAATTCATAGATCATAACAAAAAATTACTCAAATCAAAGGAGGAATGCTTCAAATCAAGGAGGATTGTGCAAGAAGGTCTACGAAGGAAGAAGAATGAGGCTTGTCTATAAGTGCTTTCTTTTACTTTGTTTTCTTTTTTTTGAACAATGATGTATTAATTATTTTATTGTAATTTGGCATTGTTTTAGGTACTCATGATTTTTAGAGTTACTGTGATCTTTTGATTAATTGATTATTCTTCTTGGTATTTAATTACTTGTGCTAATTAGGAAATTAATTGGTTGTTTCTTTCCATTAACTTGCTTGGAAAAGGGGTTGATGGAGGTTTCAATTCATTAATTTCATATTTGTTGTCTTTTAACTTTCTTGGAAAATGGGTTAATTGCTAAGAACTAGGTAATTAGAAGTTAATTGATGTCTGCCAGGAATGGATTCATTGGTTAATTTTATGTTTTACGTTTGTTAGGATATGGAAATTTAATCAAGGACTATGTTTAGTGCATCTTTTAGGTAGATTAGTTAAGATAGGAATGTAATGTTAATTTATCTAGAAGGTAGTGATTTCATGGATTGGAAAAGACGTGAATATATATTAATCCTTCATGATGTCAAGAGAATAATTAGCTATAATAATGATTAGGTACTTTAAGGTCATGTGTGCCAAAACAATGGGTTGAGTTACATAATTCTCCATCCTTGACATGTATATATTATTTTATTTTATTTTATTTTGCTTTTCACTTTATGGAGTCGGTTAAACAATGAAAAAAAAGTGGTTAATGCATACTTGTTCCTTGAGGATCGACACTCATTAGAACCCTATGCTATGTTAATGATGAGTACGTTTACTCATATGTGTAATTTGGGATTAACGTTTTTAATTTAAAACTTGATTGGGAATGTGCTTATGTTTATATGATTTTTATACCCAAATATATACGCATCAAGTTTTTGACGCAGTTGCCGGGGAATAATATCATGAAAGCTTGGACTTTGTTGATTTAACCATCTAAATATGTAATATGTAGATATGTACAATTGTTCTATGTAACAAGGTGCCATCTTTTATATATGTCATATCATGTGTATCTTTGTAATCTAACTTACTAACTTTGACAATGTTTAATTGATTAACTTTGTCTTCTTTTAATTTTGTGTTCTTCATGAATTCTGCTATCTAACTTGCTTTTTGTCGTTTCTAGGTGCTATCCTTGGTACATGACCCGAAAATCTGAAGGCAAGATAGTCGATTTTGATCCTGAGATCAAAAGGACACTATCAAAAATCCGACGGACCATCCAAAGGAACTTAATCGCAGACATGGACGGTGCTCAAATAACAATGCTGGAAATAATAGGAGGGTCATGGATGAGTTTGTTAAACCTGCAATCTCAGGCACAGGCTCGAGTATCACTAGACCTAGGGTAGATGCAAATAGTTTCGAGATAAAGCCCAATATCATCCAAATGGTCCAAAATAGGGTCCAATTTGATGGGCTACCTGAAGAAGATCCTAATGCCCACTTAGCCAGTTTTCTTGAAATTTATGATACTTTCAAAATGAATGGTATTTCTGAAGATGCCATAAAGTTAAGACTTTTTCCTTTTTCTTTGAGAGATAGAGCCACATCTTGGTTAGAGTCTTTACCTATAGGTTCCATCACTACTTAGAATGCTCTAATTGAAAATTTTCTTGCCAAGTACTTCCTTCCTACTAGGACAACCAAACTTAGGAACGAGATATTTGCCTTCCAACAATTAGATTCTGAACTCTTGTATGAAAGTTGGGAGAGGTACAAGGAAATGTTGAGAAAGTGTCCACATCACGGATTTGAGCTAGGAATGCAGATGCTCATCTTTTTAAATGGCCTTACATTCGCAACACGCCAAGTGGTGGACTCTTCTGCAGGGGGTTCCATCAACCATAAGACCCCAGAACAGGTATTCGATCTTATTGAAAATTTGGCTTCTAATAACTATTCTTGGAGAAGTGCAAGGTCTAAAGCTCGTGTGCAAAGAGTGCACAAAGTGGATGTTGTGGCAGCTTTAGAGGCTAAGGTGAAAGCGTTGACTCAAAAAATGGAACAAATGGGGATGCCTCAAGGTCAGGTGTTAAATATAAATTATGATTTTTATGGAGAAGGGCACCCAAATCATGAGTGCCAAAATATGAGTGCACTCCAAAAAACCATGGAACAAGCAGCCTTTGTAGGTAGTATCTGTCCAGGTAACAATCCTTATAGCTCTACTTACAATCCTGGTTGGAGAAATCACCATAACATTTCTTTGAGCCAAGGAAATCAACCTAGGCAGGGTTCTTTTAACTTTAGGGGAAATCAAAGGAACCCACCTCCTTTGAATAACAATTCAGCACCTTCCAAACCGCTATTGGAGGACTTGATTAGCCAATTGGTAAGTACAACGGAGACCAAGTTCCAAGGGGTTGATGCAACAACAAGGAACTTAAAGGTTTCCATGCGCAACTTGGAGAACTAAATTGTCCAACTAGCTAAGCTACTTAGGGATCATCAAGCGGGATCATTGCCAGGAAACACTAAGGAAAATCCACGGGATCAAAGCTGTGGAAAACATTGAAGTCACCTTTGCTTTCAGTTTTTGTGATTTGGAATAATTTTTATTTTCGTCGTTTTGTTTTATTTGTTTTATCTTTTCTTCATAAATTAGAATTGAATTATTCATCATTGCTACGTATTCATCATTTTTCTTCAATATATATATATATATATATATATATATATATATCTCAAAGCCCAGATAGAATGCAACCGGTACTGACTATAACTAGGACCGATGCACAGCTCCTGTCGGGCGAAACATATGAAATAGGCCATTTTGGCCACTTTTGCCTTCAAACTCTCCAACTCCCTCTCAAATTCTCTCTAACCCGCTCCAGCTTCACCTTCTAAACTTCTCAAAATTTGATTTTTCACCCCCCAAATACTGTTATAACATCAATCTACCCTTCTTTTGTTGATCCTACGGATCAAAAGTCTTTAAATCTTCCATTTTTCAAAATAAACCAAACTTCAATTCGCATACAAAGAGCTTGGATTTCTAAAAAAAGATTGCATCTTTTGCTTACCTATGCATGAGAGAACACAAAGGTATGATTTTTATTCAATCCCCACGGTTAAAATATTGTAGATATATTTTTCTAATTTTGGGTATATTTTTTACCCAAAATTGGGATATATGATGTTCTCTTGCATTGTGAATTAACTCTTGAGCTTCATGACTTTGGATATATTATGTGTTAATGATTCTTAAGTACTTGATTCATTCACGTGATCATTAAGAAATTTATGCATATGCTTAAGGGTAGGATCATGGTTATTATGATGATTGAGTAGTTGATACGCATTGGCCTTGAATTGTTTTACACTTGATTACTCTAATGCCATAATGATGCCTTCATTTACATGATCGTGTATGCACATTCAAATGAATTGGGGTTATCCAACACATTTATGCTTTACAGGGCGCTTTATATGTATTCTTGCAGGCTAGGTTGAATTGATTGAAGGAGAGTGAATTAGTTGTTGTTGGGTGTGTGATATATATTAAAGGAGTTTGGGCATAATTGTTGTGAGTTGGTTTAGCGTTGAGTGGGAGTTGTGCATTATGTTTGCCCGGGAAAGATACAGCCCTTCTAAACTCTGTGAGCTTCTTCGTTTTATCCTCCTATTTTCACCAGTACTTACTTGCCAACATGTCTAGAGCACAGGGTCAACCCTCCAAAAGGGCGAGAGCTTCCTCTTCCTCAGTCCCTTCATCTATAGATCCCTTGTTCCTTAGACCAGCTGAGTTCATTGATCTATCATGTGAGGAGTGATATAATAAGAGAGCTTCTAATAAGATTATTGTGGAGCGTACAACTGCACCGACCCTAGACCGTGCCCTCAAACTTGGAATGATGTTTAGAAGGCTAGGGTGGGGACCTATTGTACAGCTAAAAGGGAATTATTGCCCAATACTCATTAAGAAATTCCATGCCAATATAGTTGACAAAGGTAATAAACACATTCCCCATATAGAAACAAGGGTAAAGGGCACCCCAATTATCATCACACAAAATCACTTAGCTACTCTTTTCCAGGTATATGATGATGATTCTTGGCAAGGGGTAGATGTCAACAATCAAAAAATTCCTTCTGACTCTAATTGGGATGCCTGTGGGACTAGAGCCACTCTAGGGTTATACAAGCATAAGGCCTTCCAAGCCAACAATTTCTATTCGAACAATGATCTTGCTGCCAACTTTAGAGCTCTAGTCTACATCTTTGAGTTCAATGTTGCACCCCGTGCCAATAGCTTTAATGAGAAACGCCTCATTGATACATATATTTTACATAGGATGATGACCACTCAGCCTATACCTCTTACTCTATTGATCATCCAATCCATTAGGGATATGGTTCATCACCGCCTTTCTGTTGGGCATCTTAGGCTCTTATGCTATCGCAGCGGAAAATAAAATGAGATACCATCCCAAGACCCGTCTATGTGTGGAAAACAAGACATAAAGAGAGCAAAGGTAACAGCTTTTTACCTTTAGGTGATCGTTCGAAGAACAAAATTTTCTTCTTCGAGTTGAGTCGCTATCCAACAATCCTCGTGATCAACCTCTACGTAAGTTGAACGTCTAACCACTATAATTACAGTGTTTGATTATCTCTAATAATAATCCACACAGAGGAATACTCAAGCACGAAGTTTTCTGTGCTAGTAGAAATTCCTAGTGGCGGCTAGGGTTCCTTTTCAAGATCAAAAGGAGAGAGAAGAAAAAGAAGAGAAGGTTTTTATGGCTGCAGTTTTTCTCACGTGAATCATCATTAGGGTTTTCAGTTATATCATCATAAAATAAAAAATTCACTGAAAATCGAGAATTCTAAAACAATTAGAGTTCCCTAATTGTAATTGAAAACATTAAGTTCTCACAATTACAACTTGTACCACAAATTATAACTAATTATAATTTGTCCACAACAACTTTTCTTTCTCTCAATAAATCCCACAATGTTATCAAATAACATCTTAAGTATATAATCCTCTATTGTGTGTAACCTATTAGATTTCCCAGTTAATTGGTAGAGAACATGAATTAATCTAAACGTCTTTAAGATTAATAATCCATAATTAATTAGAATTAATCCTATTAATTCTAATTAGGATTGGTTTATTAATTCATCAATTAATAAACCCATATTCACAGATCATGAGCGGTATCTAGCAATACATCTTGACCACCTAAGAGTCTAGGAAGTCAAGTGGCTTGACATGAACCCTTCAATAACAAACTTTAGTGCAATTAACTCATTTCACCATACAATATCTCAATTAGTTTGGAGTACGGAATTAGTGCCAATTCCCTCCAAAAATAATTCTGGCCCGAATATAATAGTACTTGTACTAGGAATCCACTACTCTAGATGTGTATCAATTGGAACTATTTCTAATACACAATTACCTTGGCCAAGGACTTTCTGAGTCGTAATTCCTACAAGTGGCCGTGGGATATTCGCCCCTACTATTAGGAGTGGTGAATCATTTATTGACCCTCTCAACTACTTTCGTTTATCTCACAATGTACCCAATATCCATCTCATAGGCGGCCCTCGATCGAGCTCCGGAGATTGGAATCAAAGTACAAAGCTCAGCAAACAAAGTACCTTGGAGATCTCAAGTGTAAGGATACTTGCACGTTTGCTATATTAAGATTATATCACTGGCACTAAATAGTTATCCATGTGATTATCTCAAAGCTAGGTCATCGAATGAACTTGTTCCATTAACAAGCATCCATGTGTTAACTTTAAGTATCTCAATATTCACGGTTATGAGAACTACCACCTGATCAAATCAGGAAGTCTAACACATGCTAGTCTTAACGTATTAATGATGTCCTGTCTCATTAATACTATGACTAGGGACTATTTAAGTACTAACACCGTCCAGTGTAGTTGGAATCTCATATCATGATCTCTATCATGATTTTCTTAACACAGTGTTGTACTGGGGACTTTATCGAATAGTTATATTACTTAAAGTAAACAAAAGAAACTGTAATATAAATAATGCCTTTTATTAAAATAAAATATGTCATATACAATGTACAAGTGATTGCCTCTAGGGCACAACACTAATAAACTCCTACTTGCACTAGAGCCAATCATTCATATATCTAATACCGAATGACTCAACATGACAATCATGTTTCTTTTGGGATAATGTCTTGGTAAGGGGGTCAGCTATGGTCTCATCCGTAGGAACTCTCTCTATTTTTACATCATTCCTATCTATGATCTCCCGGATCAGATGATAGTGTCGTAATACGTGTTTGGATCGTTGGTGGGACCGTAGCTCCTTTGTTTATGCAATGGCTCCGTTGTTGTCACAATATAAGGTTATTGGACTAACAACACTAGGAACCATACCCAGTTCTGTCACGAACTTCTTGATCCAAACAGCCTCCTTAGCTACTTCAGAAGCAGCTATGTACTCAGCTTCTATCGTAGAGTCAGCAATAGTCCCTTGTTTGGAACTTTTCCAACTTATTGCCCCTCCACACAACGTAAACACGTAGTTGGATTGTAATTTGAAATCATCTCTATCAGATTGAAAACTGGCATCAGTATACCCGTTTATTTTCAAATCACCTTCTCCATATACTAAGAACATATCATCAGTCCTTCGTAAGTACTTAAGGATGTTCTTTATAGCCGCCCAATGACCCTCACTAGGGTCAGATTGGTATCTACTCATCAAACTGAGAGCACAAGATACATCGGGCCTAGTACATATCATAGCATATATGATAGATCCAACTATCGAGGCATATAGAATCTTACTCATGTAATCCCTTTCAACTCGTGTCTTGGGAGACATCGACTTTGAAAGGCTTACATCATGTGACATAGGTAAGAATCCCTTTTTAGATTGATCCATGCTAAACCTCTTTAGCACTTTATCTATGTATGTAGACTATGAAAGACCAAGCAACCTTTTGGATCTATCTCTATAGATCCTTATTCCGAGAATATAGGTTGTTTCTTCAAGGTCTTTCATGGAGAATTATTTGAACAATCAAATTTTAACCATTTGTAAGATAGGTATAGCATTTCCTATTAGCAATATGTCATCTACATAAAGTAATAAGAAAACAATTGTACTCCCACTAACCTTCTTGTATACAAAAGGCTCATCCATATTTTGAATGAAACCAAACTCTTTGATTGTTTCATCAAAATAGATGTTCCAACTCCTAGAAGCCTGCTTAAGTCCATAAATGGACCTTTGCAGCTTGCACACTTTTGTGCTCTCATTGGATGTGAAACCCTCAGGTTGTGTCAGATACACTTCCTCAGTCAGATTTTCATTTAGAAAAGCCGTTTTCACATCCATTTGCCAAATCTCATAATCATGATGAGCAGCAATGGCTAGGAGTATCTTGATGGATTTCAACATGGCTACTGGTGAGAAGGTTTCATCATAGTCAATACCATGTTGTTGACGATAACCATTTGCCACTAGTCGTGCTTTATAGGTAACTAAGTTACCATCCATATCCATTTTCTTCTTGAAAATCCACTTGCACCCAATAGGTTTAATTCATTTGGGTGGATCAGCTAAAGCCCATACTTGATTTTCGTACATGGAATCCATCTCTGATTTCATGGCCTTAAGCCATTTGCCAGATTTTGAACTATTCAGAACATCCTTGTAGATAGTAGACTCATCTTCATCTATAAGCAATACGTCATTATGGTCACTAATGAGAAATCCATATCTCTCAGGTGCCACACGTATCCTACTAGATCTATGAGATTCTGGTGTATCAAAAGGTTCATCCATTCTCTCAATAGATGTGGGGCTAGACGATTGATGCTCGTTTGTTTGATCTTCATGAACTTCACTAAGTTCAATCTTACTCCCACTGTCCTCCTTGAGCATGTGCTCCTTCTCTAAAAAGACGGCATGCTTCGAAACAAACAATTTATTTTCGGATGGTAGATATAACTAATATCTGAAAGATTCTTTCAGATATCCCACGAACAAACACTTGTCAGACTTACTATCAAGTTTGTCTGACTGTGGCCTTTTAACAAAGGCAGGACAACCCCATACTCGCAAGTGAGATAACTTTGGTCTCTTACCAAAGAACATCTCAAATGGAGTAGTATCAACCGGGAACTCTGTTTAGTATATAAACAGAAGTTTCTAGTGCATACCCCCAAAACGATTTTGGTAGGTCTGCAGAGGCCATCATGGTCCGTACCATGTCTAGAAGGGTTCGATTCCTTCTCTCAGATACACCGTTATGTTGAGGTGTATGTGGTGGAGTCCATTGAGATAATATTCTATTATCTCTAAGATAACTTAGAAACTCTTGGCTCAAGTATTCCCCTCTTCGATCAGATCTTAGAGTCTTAATACTTTTGCCAAGTTGTCTCTCTATTTCATTCTTGAAGTCTTTGAACCTTTCAAAGGCTTCAGATTTGTATTTCATTAAATACACATACCTGTATTGTGAGAAGTCATCGATAAAGATTATGAAATAGTTGTAACCTTCTCTTGCTTGTATTGATATTGGGCCAAATACATCAAAATGTATAAATTCTAATAACTCTTTGGCCCGTTCTCCTTTTCCTGGAAAATGAGTTTTAGTCATTTTACTTAGTAAACAAGACTCGCATGTGCCATATGATTCATAATCAAATGACCCTAAGTAACCAAACTTGTACAACTTAGTAACACGATTTTCATTTACGTGGCCCAAACGACAATGCCATAAGTAAGAAGTGTTAGCGTTATCTACTTAGGTTTCTTATTATTTATATTAAGAACTGGATTATCTAAGTCTAGAACATATAAACCATTAACCACAGTTGCTAAACCATAGTGAATATCATTCAAAGAAAAAGAACAACATTTATTCTTAAATATTAAATGAAATCCACATAAGTCTAAATACGCAACTGAGACAATATTTTTCATTAAAACTGGTACATAATAATAGTTTTGCAGTTCTAAAATTAATCCCGAAGGTAGGTTCAACTCGTATATCCCCACAGCAAGTGTAGCAACATTTGCCCCATTTGCAGTACGTAGGTCCACGTCGCCTTCCTCTAGCCTTCTATTGCTCTTTAGCCCCTGCAAGTTATTACACAAATGAGAGCCACATTCGATATCTAATACCCATATCTCATTTCTAAAGGCAGTATTTATCTCAATCATAAACATACCTGGAGAAGAAGTAGAAGTACTTGTAAGCTTCTCCTTCTACTTCTTATCCTTAATGGTCTCCAAGTAGGCTTTGCAGTTACGCCTCCAGTGGCCCATCTTCCCACAATGATGGCATGGGCCCTTGGTAGCTGCACCCTTCTTGTTCACAACACTTTTGGGCTTTATGGGAGTCTTCTTCTTCTTCTTTTGAACTTTCTTCTTAGAAGAGGAAGATTTTATTATTAAAACCGCATTGGAATCCTTCTTCATGGAGGACTCCACAATTTTGAGAAGATTGATCAATTCAGGAATGGTGGACTCAATCTTGTTCATCTGATATTTTATCACAAATTATGAGAAACCATTAGGCAAAGATTGTAGAATTAAGTCAACACTTAAGTCATGATCCATTGCAAACCCGAAAGATCCAGGCTTCTCGATCAAGCCCAGCATCTTCAGCCCATGTGTGGCCACAGAAGAACCCTCTGCCATTTTGCAATGAAATAGTTGCTTCGAGATCTCATATCTCTCAGTTCTGGCTTGGGTATCAAACAGCTCTCGAAGATGTAAAATGATCGATTGAGCATCCATATGCTCGTGCTATTTTTGCAACTTAGGAGTTATGGATGTCAGCATAATACATGATGCTATATCACTATCCTCCTTTTGCCTCTTGTGGACAACATGCTCATCAGCATGAGTATCTTGGGCTAGTGGTAGTGGAATAGGAGCATCTAGCACGTAGAGTAACTTTTTCGATTTAAGAACGATTCTCAAATTTCTATACCAGTCGAGATAGATTCATTCGGTTAACTTGTTAGTTTCCAAGATGATACGTAAGTTTAGGTTTGTTGACATGATGCAAGTGATCTAAATGTAAAGATAGAGAGCATTAGCTACTTCTATACTCACATGATATGCAAATAATTAGGACTTTAATTAAGCGCATTTTTACTCCACTATTTTACTCAAACCAATGACCCCTACTACTGATTCGAGAAAGCCCATTAGAAGCTTTCCCAGTGGACCGATATCCAAATTCCTCAATAATAACCTTGGGTTTGCCCAACAAGCCACCCTTAAGTTCATTGGTAGGTATCCAATACCAATTACATTGTATGTAACTATCGGATCATTGGGTGATTAACAGCTTTTAATCTTAAAGCCTTTTGGGCTACCCCAACTTTTCCTCTAAATTTCTTTATGCTTGAGTTTGCCCAACCGGGGTAAAGAATTTAGTTAAACCCGACCCATTAATCAGGAATTTAATTCCCAATGTCAAGTAGGCTTGGGTTTGCCCAACAACTTGGTCGCGAAAAAGGACTCTCGTTCTTACTATATTAACGGAAGGAATTAGGTTTAATATTAATTGAGGGATTTTTTCCTTTTAGTGATTTCGTTCAATGATAAGCATAAAAATCAATAAATCACATAATTGATAATCATGGTAATAAAGCGATTACGTGGTATGGTTATGGACTTTACCCTAAATTAATTTCTTTGAGCCATAAAAGAAATTAATATATTTAACCCTATGTGTTCATGCATGATTTAAGTAGAAGGTCTTACCTCCTTGCCTTGTTTTGGTTGTCACCTCCAGAATAGAATAATTCTACTCCTATCTAACTTATGTAAACTAATTACATAATTTCCTAAAGAGAGAAAACCTCGAGTTACATTCGAGAAGAGTAAGATGAAAAGAGAATTACACAAGAATTCTAGAGAAGGCAGGACACGCAGGCCTTATTTCATAAAAACCAAAACTGTAAAATGCATGAACAGATATAATTGATTTTATTCCATAACCATCCACCATGCCATTGACTATGCTTAAACAAAATAAACATATACTTTTATCATTCCAAAATCACTATTTTGGGAAGACAAAACAAATTCTAAAATCACCATTTTAGAAAGATGCATTAATTTTAGATTTTCAAAATCATTATTTTGAAAAACAAAATTGTTTGTCTCAAAACTAATTTTGAGAAAATGCTTTTGGGTCCCGTTTCTCATCAAAGGAGATTTTCCCTTCCGAAATTCTGTTCCGATTTTTTTTAAATTACCTGGAGGTTGCAAACAGAGCAGAACCGGCGCTAGTTTGGAAGCTGGAGCCGGCACCGGCTCTGTTCTGGTTTCCAAAAAATTTTTCTCTTCCAAAAATGATTTTTGAACATCACGAACAGAATAGAACTGGTGTCGGCTTGGAGGCCGGAGCCGGCATCGCCTGTGTTCTACAACAACTTTTCTTTCTCTCAATAAACCACACAATGTTATCAAAGAACATCTTGAGTATATAATCCTCTATTGTTTGTGACCTATTAGGTTTCCCAGTCAATTAGTAGAGAACATGAATTAATCCAAACGTCTTTGAGATTAATAATCCATAGTTAATTAGAATTATGATTGGTTTATTAATTCATCAATTAATAAACCCATATTCTCATATCATGAGCGATATCTAGCAACACATCATGACCACCCAAGAGTCCAGGAAGTCAAGTGGCTTGACATGAACCCTTCAATAACAAACTTCAGTGCAATTAACTCCTTTCACCATACAATATCTCATTCGGTTTGGAGTACGGAATTAGTGCCAACTCCCTCCAAAAATAATTCTGGCCCGAATATAATAGTACTTGTACTAGGAAACCACTACTCTAGATGTGTATCAATTGGGACTGTTTCCAATACACAATCGCCTTGGCCAAGGACTTTCCGAGTATTAATTCCTACAAGTGGTCGTGAGATATTCGCCTCTACTATTAGGAGTGGTGAATCCTTTATTGACCCTCTCAACTACTTTCGTTTACCTCACAATGTACCCAATATCCATCCCATATGTGGCCCTCGATCGAGCTCCGAAGATTGGAATCAAAGTACAAAGCTCAACAAACAAAGTACCTTGGAGATCTCAAGTCTAAGGATACTTGCACGTTTGCTATATTGAGATTATATTATTGGCACTAAATAGTTATCCATGTGATTATCTCAAAGCTAGGTCATCCAATGAACTTGTTCCATTTACAAGCATCCATGTGTTAACTTTAAATATCTCAATACTCACAGTTATGAGAACCACCGCCTAATCAAATCAGGAAGTCTAACACATGCTAGTCTAACGCATTTATGATGTCCTGTCTCATTAATACTATGACTAGGGACTATTTAAGTACTAACACCATCTAGAGTAGTTGGAATCTCATATCATGATCTCTATCATGATTTCCTTAGCACAGTGTTGTACTAGGGACTTTATTGAACAGTTATATTACTTAAAGTAAACAAAAGAAACTGTAAGATAAATAATGCCTTTTATTCAAATAAAATGTGTCATATACAATGTACAAGTGATTGCCTCTAGGGCACAACACTAACACTTTCTACCAATGCCTTCGTCTTCCCTTTAGTCATAATGAAGATTCTAAGAGACTTTGGTTTTAGCACTGAGGGAGAATTGATGGAGACTACCACTGAGCATGATATGGTTATGGATCAGACACTGATGAGTTTTGGGTACAAGTATAATCAGGAGTTTAAAAAGTGGTTAACATCCCAGGAGGTCAGGTATCCCGGCCAGGTTAGGCCACCACCTGTGAAGGAGGAGCACCCACCACCACCATCACGGGCACACACAGGTAGTTCACAGTCCCAAGCCAGGACTGACGTTGAGACTACAGTGTTGGGACAGTTAGCCCAACAGACAGAGATGCTACTATACATGCAGAGCTCCATCGACGACATTGCCCAGAGGCAAGCTACTATTGAGCAACAATGGGTTGAGTGGAGGTAGCATTTTCCAGGACAACATGATGGTGAGGGCACGTCTGCACCTGATGATGATGATTGGACGGATTGAGATGCTTGTTCTACACATATCCCTACTTGTCACTCTCTTTTTGTTCTTGTTCGTTTATATTTTCATGACATTTTCTTTTGGATGTGTACTTTTCTTTTCTTTTTGTACTATTTTCTTTCTTTAGTTTTTGTTTATTTCTCTTTTTCTAGTTTTATTCTTTGGTGTGGTCTTTTGTATTTTTCTCTTTGGGTACTTTGACAATGCCTCCTTCTTCCGGAATTCAACTCTTCAATAGAGGAATGCACAATGAATGGAAGTAATTTATTTCTTATCTTTTTCCCTTTATTTTTGGTCCCATGGCATTAATTCTTTATTCTATTTATTTGGCCATTGAAGATAATGTCCAATTTAAGTGTGGGGGAGTGGTTAGATGGAGAATTCTTTTATTCTTCATTCTTCTATAATTTTCTTGAAATTCTTCTTTGGATCCTTGTGAGAGAGCAAAATTTTAAATTTAAAAAAAAAAATCTGATTTTCTTTGAGATTTCAAGCTGTATTCTTAATGCATGTCTTTGTGATAGGTTATATAGCATATGTTCTATATCATTTATGGCTTATGCATGGCTTTTTGCACGCACTTGGGCTAAGTAGTTCTTGATCAAATACTTTACATTGTTCTTCAACCTATTTTGCCACTAAAATTCATTGAGCATTCTAGAACTTACTTGAATACCTCTCAATGCAAAATAAGAAAGACATTTATGATTTAACTTAGGGATGACGGTAATAGGCCTTCTTTGGATAGTTTGAGCTTTTCAAGCCTACCTATTTCTATATTATCCCTAGTGCCTATTTTGAGACTAAATGGTTAATTTCTTTCTTAAAACCCGTTATCATACTTTGTCCATTACTTCTTTCTGAGAGTTTAATTTATCTTCTAAATCTTTGATTCCTTTGGATGGATAAAACTACATGTAGGAAAATGTTGAGGGAGAATACTTGTGAAAAGATCATGACTTATTACTTTTAGTCATGCATCAATAGTTGTGTTGAGTTGGGAAAGGAGAAAAGAAAAGAAAAAAAAAAGGGAAAGAAAAGAAAGATTGAAAAAATAAAAGCCGCTAGAAAGAATTGAAAAAGAAAAATTAACAAACAAACAACAACAGCATGTGAAAAAAAAAAAAGAAGAGAAAAAGAAAGAAAAAGTGAAAGAGAAAGAGAAGAAAGATCACAAGAAGAATGGTGGTTGAGCTGTAGGTATTTCTGAAAAACTTGAGTTCATATCAAGTCATTAACACCATTGTTGAAATGTTTGAATGATCTTGTGAAAAACAAGTAGTGATGAATTGAGAAGGATTGATGAAAATGCAAGATTTGCTTAAGCTATGCTATAATTGCTAAACAAGGTTAGGGGTGTTGATTGATTTTGGGAATAGGAGAGCAAGAGAAGTTTGGAATTTCTTGATACATTTTGTTTATCCTTTTTCTTCCAAACTCTCATCTTCTTTGATATTTGATTCTCCTATATCCTTCATTTGACAAGCTATATTACTAGCATTTAGCTTTACATTACAAGCTTGAAAGTCCTACTTGACTTAAGTAGAATCGTAATATGTCTTGGATTAGTGGAGAGAGTGTATGAAAAGTAAGCTTATGGAATGCATATTCTTTTTTAACTAAATTCTTTCCAATGGTTTGAGAATATTGTTAAGTATTGAGATGGTTCTACTAGTCACTGTTCACTTATACAAGTCTTGCATTTGTTATAAAGGATGTAGTAGCATATGTTTTATGTTCTTGAATGAAGAAAGCATTAAAGATATCGTTTTGAAATTGATTTGAGTGATTCTTTGAAAATTTGTGTTTTTCCTACTTGTCTTTGATACTTTGCTTGAAGATAAGCAAAGAGCTAAGTGTGGGGGAATATGATAGGGCGTAAATTAGTCATATTTTTTCTAGTTATTTGAGGTTATTTTGTAATACATTTTGTTCAATAACTAGTCATATTCCTTCATATTGGAGATTTTACCCTTGGAAAGTTATTTTGTGCATTCTTTCAGATTTTAGGGGTAAAATGAAATAAAAATGTCGCAAAACAAAGCAATGGCGGCATCGAACAAGGCAGAGGAACCGGCGCCGGTCATGTGCTGTTTACACATATATCAATGCGACAAGAAATTAGTGAAGCATCTGGAACAGAACCAAACCAACACTGACTGTGAAGCTGGAACCAGTGCCAGCTGTACTCTAGAAAACATTGCACAGAAATCAAGAAAAAATCAATGAACTGCTGAGGAAATAAAACATAACCGGCGCCGGCTATGACCTGGAGTTGAGGTGGTGCCTTGACTTTTTCACGTGGTTTTTGGTAATTTGCAGAATTTTAGTATCTTCCTACTTCTAATTGGCCAAAAACCCTACATCAATGAGTTTAGGCACTTCCTAAGTCTATAAATAGATGGAAAACACAAGGAAAAATAGGAGAATTCATAGATTATACCAGAAAATCACTCAAATCAAAGGAAGAATTCTTCAAATCAAGGAGGATTGTGTAAAAAGGTCTACGAAGGAATAAGAATGAGGTTTGTCTATGAGTGCTTTCTTTTACTTTGTTTTCTTTTTCTTGAATAATAATGTATTAATTGTTTTATTGTAATTTGGCATTGTTTTAGGTACTCATGATTTTTAGAGTTACTTTGATCTTTTGATTAATTGATTATTCTTCTTGGTATTTAATTACTTGTGCTAATTATGAAATTAATTAGTTGTTTCTTTTCATTAACTTACTTGGAAAAGGGGTTGATGGAGGTTTCAATTCATTAATTTCATATTTGTTGTCTCTTAACTTGCTTAGAAAATGGGTTAATTGCTAAGAACTAGGTAATTAAAAGTTAATTGATGTCTGCCAAGAATGGACTCATTGGTTAATTTCATGTTTTAAGTTTGCCAGGATATGGAAATTTAATCAAGGATTGTGTTTAATGTATTTTTTGGGTGGATTAGTTGAGACAAGAATGTGATGCTAATTTATCTAGAAGGTAGTGATTTTATGGATTGGAAAAGAAGTAAATCTATATTAATCCTTCATGATGCCAAGAGAATAATTAGTTATGATAATGATTAGGTACTTTAAGGTCATGTATGTCAAAACAATGGGTTGAGTTACATAATACTCCATCATTGACATGTATATATTCTTTTATTTTATTTTATTTTGCTTTTCACTTTATGGAGTCGGTTAAACAATAAAAGAAAAGTGATTGATGCATACTTGTTCCTTGTGGATCGACACTCGTTTGAATCCTATGCTATGTTAATGATGAGTATGCTTGCTCATTTGTGTAATTTGAGATTAACGTTTTAATTTAAAACTTGATTGGAAATGTGCTTTTGTTTATTTGATTTTTATACCCAAATAAATATGCATCACTATGGATTATTAGATTAACCTGGACAATCCCAAATGAGTGATTTCTTCACGTAATGAACCATAGAAACTCTATTGTATAAATCTGTCTTCATTAACTAGAGTCATACACCCAATGTACAAGGTTATTGGACTTGCGATAAGACCTCACCTAACATACATTAAAGTGTACAAGTCCAGTTTCACCAAACCACCAACTTATACTCAAGTCTTAGGGTACTCGTCCATGCAGTAGCTGTGATAAACTAAACTTTATTTAATTTAATAATTTCATAAAGACTATTATCCCATGGTCCAATTCTATGTATTCTAAATATGCTTATACTATTAGTATGAGTGGACTATTCACTGGTTAAAGGTAAATCATTCCCCATTTAGAAACTATAGTGTAATGATATAAATCTTGATGCAGCTCCTAGCTACATCAATCGATCAAGAATAATTTTTTGCTTATGTGTTAGTAGCTCAAAATCTACACCTTACTATGAAAACACAACCTAATCACGTAAATTATTTACTAACACATTTTGACCTTAATGTGCAATATATGTGAACAAACAACCATTAATGAGTGAAACCTTTATTAATTTTAAAAATATAGAAATGCATAATCTATTTCGAACATACATTCCAATAGTTCTAATTAAAAAAAAAAAACTCTTTAATTCAATGTTTTGACAACTGGTTTTTTCCTATTAATTCTTATAGAACTATTGAAATATTTCTTTTCCAAAAAGGCCCCAAGATTTTTCCAAATTTTGATTTTGTGACTAATTAATTAAATTTCTAAAATAATGATTTTAGAATTTAATATTTTATGTATATTTATTTTTTTCTTAAAGTGTTTTAAGCATGGTATCAGCTTGTTGGCTTGGCTATAGACTTAGACCAAATTAATTTAATTAATTTAAACTGTGTCATGTATTTTATCACTTTGTTTTGAATAAATAGGGTGTGTATCATGCATTTCTCTACAATTCTCTTGTAATTTCTCATCCCATCTAAATCCCCTCGATTATAACTCAAGGTTTCTTCATTATAAATTTATGTAATTAGATTACATAAGTTAGTTAGGATTAGAAATTTTTTTACGCAAATATTGAAGTGGCGATCAAGCACATATTGGAATATATGCCCAGTAAGACTGTATTTCTAATGTAATTTTGATTGTATTAATAAAAGTTTTTATTTTCATAAATTTTTTATGTTTTCAAATTTTAATTTTTGCACAATTTTATTGGAAAAGACCAATTGTGTTTAAGTAAGTGATCCATGTGAATGGAGGACTTTCACAGTAAGGTATGGATAACAAGTTAATTAACACATAAACTATTATTTTTAACTGGATGATGAGAATTGAAATCTCATCATGAAAAGGTTATTGTGTTATGGATTCCACATGCAGAATGGCTTACCTTTAGCCAGTGAGTAGTCTTCTCACTTCATAATATAAACGTAGTTCGAATATGTAGAATTGGACCTGAAGTACTAGTTTATAAAAGTACTATTTCATAAAAACCCAAATTATTACTGCTATAGCGCGGACTTATACCCGACGGCTTGAGTATGGGTTGGTAGTCTAGCGAAGCTACAAGCATATACTTTGATATGCTATAGTTGAGGTTCAATCGTATGACCAATATAATTGTATATTAGGTATATATAACCAGTTAGTTAAGACAGACTTGTATAAGATAGCTTTTATGCTATATAGCTCCTTGTGACTGTTTGAATGATCTAAATATCTAGGGTCCTAGGAACATAACTTGGATGTTTGTTTTAGGATAGCTCCATTGGAAAACGAAAAATATTCCAAGAAGTCGTGAATCATTGGATTATATGTCTAAGGATGGTAGATGTCATTTAGAGAGGTGTTAGTACACTTTTCCTCTCTAAATATACATCAATGCATAGAGGGGTATTTTAGTCATAATACCTATAGGTTGGAGGCTTTGCTAATGTAGCATTGTCCTTGGTGTCAATATTTTCTTATGGTGATATTAAAAAATATTTAAAATGCAAAATACTGCTATTTTTATAGTAGGGGTATTTTCATTATTTTAGTAGCTAAGGAACTGCGTCTTTTGGGATGAGGAATTGGTCTTGCATAAAATGGATTTTATTTTATTCAAAATTAGTCTAGTTTATTTATTGGGTTAGAATAAAATAAAAGATCTAAAGAGAGAATAAATTAATTAAATAGTTCAATTGCTTAATTAAATATTCAAGGCCTAAGCCCAGATTGAAATTTGGATTTAATCTGGATTTGAATTATGCAAGAAAGGCTTGAGGATTATTTTGGGCTAATTAATTATTTAATCCTAGATTAAATAATTAATTAAGTCTTGGCCCAAGTGGTTCGGACCTTAGATCTGAAAGTCAAGCCCAAGCCCAACATTTTTAGGGCCATTATGACTTGGTTGAGTGGCAGCTAATATTTTGAACGTTCCAGAGATAACTGCAGATCAGATATCTCGGAGAAAAGTGTGCTATTTTTTCTCAATCATAATACAAAATCAAAAGTTGGTTAGGTTAATACACACGACCTAGAACAAGCCTGGAAAAAACTCTCTCTCTATTTTTTTCTGTATGTTGATGCCAGAAGACATAGAAATAGTAAAGACACGATCTCTTGATACTGCTTTGTAGCAAACTATCAAGGGAACCCATAAAAGACCATCCTCTTTCTTCACAGTTGCCTTGTACTGGGGTTTTCAAGCACCAGTTATATTCTGAAAGGCCGAGAGTTTTGCATCGATGAGATGTAGTTGGCGGCTTGCTGGACAAGAGCTTGAACCATCACTCAAGGAGCTAGAGGTTTCTACAAGTTAGCCAGAGGCTGTTCTACCAATCAAACATAGATGCAGAGGTATAACTCTTCTGCTAAGTAATATTTTCCATGATTGCTTGATTGTTTTAAATGCTTCTTGAGGCCGCAATCTAACTTCACGTGGTTTCAGAACCATCATTTAACATCCTAGGAGCATGCTTATGATAACTAAAATTGGCCAGCGGATTGCTTGAGATCATGTCCCGCTATCCTTTGTTCTTTACCGGTATGGGATAGAAAAACTGTAAGTTTTATGAGTGGAAGTATAAGAACACTATAATTTATTTGCTTTTATAGCGATCGTGTAAGCCCAAAGTTTTAAGGGCATAGGCAGTTGTTTAGATTTTTTTTTTTTTTTTTTTTTTTGGGGTTGGATTCTATAACAAGTTCGTCTCTGCAAAGCCGCTGGAAAGATGAAGATTTCAGAACTAGGACAGAGGAAAACAGAAAAGAAACAAAGAAGATGATGGTCTTACGTATAAAGCCAGGTCCGGATTCAGTGCATCTGGCTGCAGCTTTAGAGTCAGAAATGAGTCAAAGTTGTAGCTGGTATTGACACGAGCCGCAACCCAAGCCACAAGTGGATGGTGCCATAGCTCCATCTGCAACCAGATGGTGCCGCGATTCCTGCACTTTTACGTACCAAGTCATGGCTGGTGGATTCCTCGATCATGGTTGGTGGGTCGGATACCCGTCAGGTCCACGAGTCAAGGGTTGAATGATCTGGTGTGGTGGTTGCATGAAGACCAAGGATTTTCAAATTATTTCCCTTGTAATTTTCATGCAATTTTTTTTTTTTCGTTTTAGGTCCCATACCAGGCGAAGTTATAATTTTTGCATAGTTAATATTCTTGAAATATTTTTCATAAAAATAATAGTAAGGGATTTAGTATTAAACAAGACCATTAATTAAATTAATTAATATGTTTAATTCTTTATTTGGACACTTAGGTTAAAAGAATAGAAAAGCATAAAAAAGTGTACAGTTTTTAATCATGCTAGTTTATATTAAGTGAACCTATGTGCATATTTTCTCAAGACCAATGTCTTGGGAATTTTTGGGAAGGAAAAAAAAAAATTTCTTCAATTAAATGGTTATTCTAACTGAAAGGAAAAAATTAATCCTTGATTATTCCCTTAAAGGATTTTATCCTTGACATACAAAATATTTTGGATTTACATATTTTTTTTGAGTTAAAAGGAATAATCATTTTAATTCTTTTTACAAGAAAATTATTTTTTGTCAAATAAAACTTGAGACCAAAGTCTCTTAAAAGTTTTAGAAGAATATTTTTTGAAATTATTGAGTCTTAACTAGGTAAAAGTAATCCATAGAAAAATCTCTCAAAGGATTTTACCTTGGCATAGAGATTTATGAATTTAGATATTTCACAATGGGTTAATGGATACTTAATGGGAAATTTTCAAAAGGATATTTTCTTAAAAACCCTGCTTTAAATGACTAAGTGGGAGAAGGGTTCCAACGGCCCCGCGGCTTCCATCACGGTCCTCATTAGATATCGTGGATCTCCTCGCGTTACCCTAGGAGTGAACCCATATAGGATAGAGATTTCACAAGGATCTAGATCTAATGGATGGACATAATTGATGCTCGAGACACGTACTGTGATCAGCCAGCCCACGTTAGAGGTCATAGTACAAAGATTGTCCATAGAAAATGAGAAGAAATGACCATCCCTTCGATAAAGTTATCTTTTAGATCATTACCTATGAGGGTAGTTAATTTATGGTAGTCAACATACTTAGTTTAGAAAACTACTAATCTGTAACACCCCTACTAAAGGTAACAACGGAAGCATATCAACACCGGGTGTCGCCCTGTCTAGTTACCTAAACAAGGGGTCTTTATAACGAAAAATCCAACATAGTATTATCCAAAAGGGAAACGTCCGAACCTATTCTACTATCATTGTGGTATCGTCCTCTATCCATAGGTCCTTTCAACTCCAGATCCTATAAAAAGTTAAGATAAAAGACACATGTGAGTGAAAAATCACCCAGTGAGTCCCATGTGTGCTAATGTTTTATCAAGAGGTAGAACACACTAAGCTTTTTGTGAAATAGCATATCATTTGTTCATTAGAAATGATTCCAAAACTCTTTAAGGAAGAGTGTATTCAGAAAGAAATAATTTTTGGGTAAACGGTATTTTAATTTCAAATCATTGCCCCAGTTTTCGAAACACAGGCATTTCTCCAACAGAAGGTTGGCTTGTATGCAAGTCCTGCAGTCCTTGCCTTTGGCTACACGGTTTCTTGTGCCATGGATTGTGCCTTACAGCATGTCACCCGTGTCATGCCAGAATGGTGAGTGTAAAAATGTACCTCACCTTGCACTTAGGAATTTTTTACTTGCCACCATAAGCCAGGGATCCCAATCCTGACGTCAGTCACCATTGAGGTGGTAAGAGATTGAACACATCGAGTGTCCCCGCTCGGTATCATGTGAACAATCCACCATCACAATCAATAGGCAATTGTCGGGCTCAAAATGGCTAGCCAGGATAACTCATCTCTATGTCATGTCATCCTGTTCGGAGTAAGACAATCCCCAGAACTGATCAGGTTACTTGGGGTCGTCTATCTCTAACATGAGCTAGTACAAAGATCAGAGTCCTTGCTGAGTACTCAACATCAACAATACCAACCCCGTCTGACTGATCAAGCCAAAAAGTTATCTGTTTCCACAAATTTTCAAATCAAAATATTTTTGGGGCCGCACAATATTTTCCAAAATCATGTTGAAACTAGACAGAGGGTTCTATCCACACATCAAAATGTGTTTCCAAGAGTAACCGGGTTATTTTCCCTATACTTGATCACAAAAGTCATTTCCAAGGATATTCGGGCCATTTTACCGATACCCGATTCCAAAAGACTTTTCGAGGGTATTCGGATCATTTTAACCTTACTCGATTTGAAATATATTCACAAGAGTTCCAAAAAAGATATTTCGGTCATTTACCAAATACCCAAGTTCCAAAGGCTTTCATAAAATATTCCAATAAGGACATTTGGAACATTTTTGAAATACCCGATTCCAAAAAGGAACTCATTTAAAGAAATCCAGAATTCTAATTTCAAAAGAGGATTAAATTCAATGTTTCCAAACAAATTTTCATAAAATGTCCCAAATTGTATATAATATAGCATTTCATGGAAAAACCAAACACACTAACTTTAGAAAGTGTTTTAGAAATCCGAGGGACTCACCTCGTGTCGCTTATTACCTAGCAATATAAATATTCCCTAAGTCATCACCAAGGCTTAACAATGAACGACCTACAATAATGATCATTCATAACGTATTTAGTATTCTATGTTTTTCTACCATAATATATATATGCCTATTGTCTAAGGAAATCACTTCATTTTCTCATTTCGTTTCATGCTTGAAACGAAATATGATTCTTGTATACTTATAATCCATCTCACAGTACCATCTTTCTCACATGAATATAAGGACTTAATAAATCCATAAAATTCTCATACAGTCCATTAACATAATTAAAATCAATCCATGCATTCATTTGTCCTTAATAATATTCTGCAAATTTCCAGTTTTGACACCATAACTTGTTTTGCTCATAACTTTCAATCCACAAATCCAAATGATGTCAAACTAATTGTAAAATATCCTTAAGACATTCCTTTACAAGTTCCAATTCATGGAGTACCAATTCTGTTGTCCATTTTGTTCATTTTTGAACACAAAGAACCAGTAGTAAGATCCCATTCTTGATTTGGCACCTTTTACTATTTTCACCATAACTTTCAATTTACAACTCCGATTTGGCTCCATGATATACCAAAACGACCATAAGACTCTTAAATTTAATTCTATACAATTCATTTTTGGAGTTCTGGTTCTAGTAATGCGATACTGGGCAAAAACAGCCTCAGTAGTTTTACCTCAAACCTACTTTTCATGCTTTCCTTTGTTCTCCTTTAATCTTTAATACTTTGGAACCATTAATTCACTCAATTTTCCTTCTATCACCCTTAAAGCCACTGATTTCTAGTCATACATAAAATAGAAAATTTCACCATAGTACAACAAGAAAACCGGCAGCCTCAATCATATTTTTCACACAACTTCACCTAGCTAATTTTTACAATTCCTATGTAACTTTCTCAAAATATGTATACCAAAATGATCCCTATGCTTCATATAATAACTGTACTTTAAGCAAGGTAGATCTTTACATTTTCTTTGCTTCGTTTGGAAGCTAAACATCCCAAGCTTCTTCTTGTTTCTCCTTCTCTCTCTCTCTCCTTCTTTTCTTTCTTTTTCCAGCTCACTCTCCCTTTTTCTCCCTTCCCAGTTTTCCTTTCTCCTTTCTTTCTTTTCTTCTTTCTTTCCCTCATTTCTTCTCCCTTCTCTCTCTAAATTTCGGTCCTCCCCCTCTCTCCCTCTTCTTATCTTGTTCTTTTCCATCCTCTCCTATTTATAGATGCCCAAGAAGCTTACATAGGAAGCTTTGCTTAGGTCAAGAATTAAGTCATCAATGATGTAAAATACTTTGGGAGAAAGTAACTACATTTGATTGGGACACATGGTAAGTGATTCACCATTTCTATAACCTTTAGGTGATGACTCACCATTTCTAGATAGTTATGGAAGCTTATGAAAACTTTTAGAACAATATAGAAAGCTATGGAACTAATTAAAATATTAACAATATATATAATTTTACTTTATTCAAGGTAGTGGGTCTCACATAACACTTCAACTATCTTTATTAAAGGTTGGGCCAAACTAATTAATTAAAAAGTTTAAATGGCAAGGTTAACTTTTGCTTGCCAATATAATAATAACAATAGTAAAAACAATAGCGAAATAATAATATTAATTATATATATAATATTATAATATTTTTAATATTAGTAATAATATTAATAAAATAATATATAGCATTAACATAGTAATGAAATGGAGTTTATTTGATAACGAGGATAATAATATAATAATATTGATCAAAATGATAATAATAATAACAATACTAGTAATAAAATAATGATATTTATAATATTATTATTATTATAAACATATATCTTCTTATCAAATCAAACGTAATATAATATATATATATATATATATATATATATTGTTCAAAATACTCATTTCATAAATAATGATTTTCTTCAGAAATGACCAAAATTTGGTCCGTAACGGAAAAATATTTTATTTCATTATTCAACTCCAAAAATTTCACTGAATCCATTGGTAACGCTTAAATTCTTCAATTGTCTCTCTACTTGGTCAAATTTGTGATCAAAGTCAAGAATGCAGTCAAAATGACAAAAATGCCCCTGATACCCTAAGTAGCACAATTTGCACCAAAACGTGCGTTCCATTGCATTGATCAATTTCTCTTTCTAGAGTACCCTAAAATTCTTATTTTGTTAATCTTAATAGCCTTACAAAAATTTAGGATACGGTTAGAACAAATCCAATAATTACATCCAGGTTCGGACAAAATTTTATTTTACTAAAGTATTTGTGGGATTAAACTCATGAGTCATACTATAAAGCTTTGGGAGAGAGTGATTGAACAGAGGTTACGAGGCATTATACAAATTTCAGATAATCAGTTTGGTTTTATGTCTGGGCGTTCCACTACGGAGGCAATTCATTTATTACGGCAGATGATTGAATATCATAGGGAAAGAAAGAAAGATTTACATATGGTATTTATTGACCTGGAAAAAGCCTATGACAGGGTTCCTAGAGAAGTAGCTTGGTGGGTGCTGGCCAAGAAAGGTGTATCAATAAAGTATATTACTCTCATTAAAGATATGTATGAGGGAGCATGTACAAGTGTAAGGACTGGCGCCGGAGTGACTGCAGAATTCCCTATTAATATCGGGGTGCATCAAGGATCAGCGCTTAGCCCTTTCCTCTTTGCAGCCGTTATGGATGAGTTAACCTGCGCTATACAGGAGGCTGTGCCATGGTGCATATGGTTTGCGGATGATATTGTATTAATTGATGAGACTAGAGCCAGTGTAAATGTTAAATTGGAGTTATGGCGGCAGACATTGGAATCCAAGGGTTTCAAAATTAGTAGGAGTAAAACAGAGTATATGGGATGCAAGTTTAGTGGTAGCAGAAACATTTCCCAGAGTGTAACTGTGGAAGGTAGAGATATACCGTTAGCTGATTGTTTTCGCTATCTAGGATCTATTATTCAAAAAGACGGAGAGCTCGATAGCGACATTGCACATCGAGTTAAGGCGGGTTGGTTGAAATGGAGGACTGCGACTGGTATTCTTTGTGATCGTAATACGCCGTTGAATTTAAAGGGAAAGTTTTACAAGGCAGTCGTACGACCTGCTTTGTTATATGGTACGGAATGTTGGGCAGCTAAAAGGTGTCATATTCAAAAAATGAAAGTAGCTGAGATGCGTATGTTACGGTAGATGTGTGGATATACTAGGAAGGATAGAGTTAGAAATGAGATCATTAGGGAAAAGGTGGGTGTGTCATCTATTGAGGAAAAGATGAGAGAAAGTCATCTGCGTTGGTTTGGACACGTTCAGAGAAGACCGAGGGATACTCCTGTTAGGGCGATGGAGAGAGTGAGGCAGGATAGGTTAGACAGAGGGAAAGGTAGAGGTAGGCCTAAAACGACATGGATAGAGGTAATTAAGAGAGATATGTCTTTGTTAGATTTGGATGAAAGTATAACGTTCGATAGAAGAAAGTGGTGAGAGATGATTCATGTGGATGACCACACGTTGCTTGACGTTGGTTCATGTAACCGACCCCAAGTTACTTGGGATTAAGGCTTAGTTTGTTATTGTTGTTTATTTGTCTCAATACACCGATCAATTTTTGTTCTAGCCATTGATATATATTCTCATCCTATTACAGATAGTAGCCAACCGAAAGTAAAAAGGTGGGGTGTTACATAATCTTCTCAAGAAGTTATGTCAATTTTCGTAAGATCCAAATTAATCATATTAAAGAAATAGTAATAGGGTTATCTGTTATCAATTTTAATATGAGGATAAAGTGTATAAATTATTTATTTTTCTCAAATTGAAAATTTTCTTTTATTTTCAAAATGTTTATTTGAGGTTGTTTCAGTTTTTTAGCCATTATTCTCTATGAAAATAAGCTAACAGGACCAAACTATGTTAACTAAAAAAGGAACCTGGACATAATACTCACTGTAGAAGAATATAAGTATATCCTGTATAAAACCTGCCCTGTTATAGGGGAGGATTCCACCGAAGAGGAGCAAGAGGTTGAAAAGGCATAGAATAAAGTCGACGAGATGGCTCGTTGCTATATGTTGGCCTCCATATCTAATGTGCTCTTGTCCAAACACGAGCACATGGCCACTGCTTATGACATTAGCACGTCATTAGCCACGATATTCACTAACAAAAGCCGACCCACAAGATAGGAGGCTCTTAGAATGATCATCAACACCAAGATGGATGAGGGAGCACCAGTCAGGGAACATATACTCACTATAATTGTTACTTTTGATAAAGCAGAAGTCTTGGGGCTGTGATTGACCCCAAAAGCCAAGTGGATATAGTTCTCAAACCTCTGCTAAGCTCTTTTATTTAGTTCAAATAAAACTACAACATGAACAAATGAAACATGAGTTTAACGGAGTTAATAAAAGAGCTCCAGGTGGTAGAGAAGATTATGAAGCCATAGTCAATGGCTATGATAGCTAAGGCTTCTTCATCAAAAACTAGGCACAAGCCCAAAAAACTCAAGGAGAAGAAAGGTAATATAGTGGCCCAACCTAAGTTCCAACCCAAAAATACACCCAAGGGCAAGTGCTTCAAATATGAGAAGAAGGAATACTGAAAAAAAAAATGAGTGTTCAGATTTTCAAGCCAAGAAAAACCCTATAGGTGTGTTTACTATTTGGAGTTTGTATCTATGGTTGGATCAACTTTCACTTAGATTATTGATTCTGGAGCCATTGATCATATATGTAACTCCTTGCAGGGGTTTAGAAAGATAAGAAGACTCTAGAAGGGCGAATATAGACTACGCGTGGGAAATGGAGCACAAGTATGGGCCTAGGTAGTGTGAAAGCTGGAACTTAGATTTAATTGTAATAGAGTAAGTATTTTGAAAGATATTTTATATGTACAAGGTTTTAGACAAAATTTTATTTCAGTTGCAAAACTAATAAATCATGACTATTCTGTTTCCTTCCATTCTAGTACTACTATTAGTAGAAATAGAGAAGTTTTAAGTATTGAGCACATGTATGAAAATTTGTTCTTCATAAGCCCTATAAACAATCAACTAAACAACGCTTAAAGTGAACCTTTAAGACCAATGTCAATAACTCATATCTTTGTCACCTAAGGTTGGGTCACATTAATTTAACTAGGATTCAGAAGTTAGCCCATGATAGGCATTTTTCGCTCATTGAGATTGGAAAATTGGCATCAGTATGAATCTCGCGTAATAAGAAAAATGACCAAAATGTCTTTTATCTAAAAGGTAGATAGAGCTAACGAGCTATTAATTCTTGTTCATACTGATGTGTGTTGTCCTTTGTTTACACCAGTAAAAGGAGAGATTGAGTACTTCATCACTTTCATCGATGATTGTGTTAGGTATGGTTATGTTTACCTAATGAGGCGTAAGTCTGACTCATTTGACAAGTTCAAAGAGTTTAAGGTTGAAATGGAGCGTCGAACAGGTAAACGAATCAAAACCTTATGATTAGATCGTGGTGGAGAGTATCTCCTCAGTGAATTTAAAGACTACATGGTACATCATAGGATAGTATCTTAGCTCTCTGCACCATGGATACCCCAGTAGAACAAAGTAGCTGAGATAAGGAATAGGATGTTGATGGAAATGGTCTGGGGTATGATATCTCATGCTACTCTTCTAGTTTCTTTTTAGGGATATGCCCTAGAAACAACTGCTTACATTTTGAACTTAGTGCCTTCCAAGTCAGTACATAATATACCCTATGAGATGTGGATTAAGTGTAAGTTAAGTTTGAATAATCTTATGATATGGGGTTGTCCAACTTATATACTAATTAAGGGAGACAAGTTAAAACCAAGGTCAGAATTATGCTACTTTGTTGGCTATCCAAAAGAAACTAAGGGTGGAATCTAAGGGTGGTTACTTTTATCATCCCAAGAAACCTAAAGAACTAGTAAGTACTAATGTTGGGTACTTGGAAGATGATCAAAGTACATCCATAAAAGGTCTAACTAGGTTGTAATTTGAGGAGAAGTTATCTTCTAAATCGACTTCTTCTGATCTAATTATTAAACAAGAAAAGACACAGCCTCAAGAACCAGTACAAAGAGAGCCTCGTCAAAGTAGAAAGGAATCTAGGGTTCCATAAAGATAGACTGGAGAGGTTTTTGTCCTAGTCTCCGACCATCAGGAATAGGATCCCACTAGATACGAGCAGGCTATTGTAGATGTCGATGCAAACCCATAGCATGAAGTAATGAAAGTCGAGATTAAGTCTATATACTTCAATCAAGTTTGGGATCTTATTGCTTCACATGAAGGGATAAATCCCTTTGGGTAAAAATGGGTATACATGAGGAAAAGGTGTGCAAATGCGTATGTAGAAACCTTCAAACCTAGGCTTATGATGAAAGGATTTATTTAGAAAGTGGGAATCGATTATGAGGAAACCTTTTTCCTGGTACCCATGCTTAAGTCCATCCGTATCTTCCTTGCTATTGCATGTCATTATGACTACGAAGTATGGCAAATGGATGTCAAGATGACCTTTCATAATGGCCATCTTAGCGAAGATGTCTATATATCCCAATCGGAGGGTTTTATTACTGAAGGCCAAGAACATATGGTTTGTAAGCTTAAGAAGTCTATCTATGGACTTAAGTAGGCATCGAGAATATGGAACATTCGTTTTGATGAGACTGTAAAGTCTGTTGGTTTCACTGAAAATAAGGATGAACTATACGTGTATAGGAAGCTAGATGGCATTAATGTGATTTTTCTTGTACTATATATGGATGAAATTCCACTCATTAGGAATGATGTTGGGACATTGTCATCTACTAAGGTTTGGCTATCAAGTTAATTCAATATAAAGGACTTTAGAGAAGCCAGTTATATTCTTAGAATTAAACTTCTTAGAAATAGGAAACAGAGAATAATAGGTTTATCCCAAACCACATACATTAACAAGATGTTAGCCAAATTTAGCATGGACTCATGCAATGGGGCACTAATCATTTGCAAACATGGGTTGTCTCTTTCTTCAAATGATTGTCCTACGTTACAAGAAGAAAAAGGCAAGATGAGTAGGATTCCCTACGCTTCAACTGTGGGATTATATACATCATGATGTGTACTAAGCTAGATATCTGTTTTGCTATAGGCTTTGTTAGCATATATCAGTCAAATTCTGAGGAGGTCTATTGGCAAACTGTAAAGCATATTCTCAAGTACATCAAGGGAATGAGAGATTATATGCTGGTTTACAGAGTTGATGAGTTGATTCTTATAGGATATACAGACTCAGATTTTCAGGCGGATGAGGATGAGAGAAATTTACTAGTAGATATGTCTTCACCTTGTCTGGAGGAGCGATTGCATTGAGGAGTATCAAGCAATCTTGTATTGTTGACTCAATCATGGAAACTGAGTACGTGACAACTTCGGAGGCATCGAAGGAAACAATCCAGCTCTAGAAGTTCCTCACAGAACTTAGAGTCATGCTACAGATAGACAAACATATTGTATTGTGTTGCAATAACACATGTGCAATCTCACAATCTAAAGAACCCAAAAACTACAAGAGGGAAAGTATATAGAGGAAAGTACCACTTGATCTAGGAATTTATTCAGAGACAGAATGTTATAGCAGAACAGATAGCCTCGGAGAACAATCTAGCTAATCTATTCACCAAGCCTTTTTGGCTGAAAGAGTCTTTAGAATATACTTAGATGACATAGGGGTAGGCACCACCTATAGACTTACATAGTCTTAGAAAGCAAGTGGGAGATTGTTGGAATGTATGCCCACTAAGACTGTATTTTTGATATAATTGCGATTGTATTAATAAAAGATTTTATTCTCATAAATTGTTTGTATTTTTGAAATTTAATTTTTGCATATTTTATTAGAAAAGACCCATTGTGTTTGAGTAAGTGATCCATGTGAATGGAGGACTTTCACAGTAAGTTATGGACCATGAATTACTTAACATATAAACTATTATTCTTAACCAGATAATGAGAATGGGAATATCATCGTGATAAGATTATTGTGTTATGGATTCCAAATGGGGAATGGCTTACATTTAGCCAGTTAGTAATCCTCTCACTTATAATATAAGCGTATTTCGAATACGTAGAACTAGACCTGTAGTAGTGATTTCTAAAAGTACTATTTTGTAGAAACTCAGACCACTACTGCTATAGCGTGGACTTATACCCTATGGCTTGAGTATAGGTTGGTAGTCTGGCGAAACTAGAAGTGTATACTTTGATATGTTATAGTTCAAGTTCTATCAAAGGACCAATATACTTGTATGTTGGGTATATGTCACTAGTTAGTTAAGACAGATTTGTACAAGATAGCTTTTATGTTATATCGCCCCTTGTGATCATTCAAATTATTAAAATATCCAGGGCCCTGAGGAACATGACTTGAATATTTGCTTTAGGGTAGCTTTCTTGGAAAGTGAAAATATTTTAGGAAGTCATAGATTATTAGACTAGAGATCTAAGAATGGTATATGTAATTGTAATTTAGAGAGGTATTAGTACACTTTTCCTCTCTAAATATATGGCATTGCGTAGATGGGTATTTTAGTCATAGCACCTGTAGATCGGAGACTTTGCTAAATGTGATGTGTATTATAGTGATATTAGAAAATACTTTAAATGAAAAATACTACTATTTCTATAGTATGGGTATTTTGGTTATTTTAGTAGCCAATGCAATGTGTCTTTTGGTCCTCAAAATAGTCCATAAGTCCTGATAGTTTTAGGATGAAGAATTGGTCTTAAATAAAATGGATTTTATTTTATTCAGACTTTACCTAATTTATTTGTTGGGCTAGAATAAAATAAAAGGCCCAATGAGAGAATAAATTAATTACATGAATCAATTGGTTAATTAAATATTCAGGGCCTGAGCCCAAATTGAATATTTCGGTTTAACCTTATTTTGAATTATGCAAGAATGGCTTGAGAATTATTTTGGGCTAATTAATTGTTTATGGGTTATTATTAATCTAAGTCATGGCCCAAGTGGTTTGGACTTTAGATCCGAAAGCGAAACCCAAGCCCAACTTTACTAGAGTTGTTCTAACTTGGTTGAGCGGTAGCTAATATTTTGAACACTCCAGAGATAACTGCAGATTGGATATCCAAGAGAGAAGTTTGTTGTTTTTCCTCAATCATAATACAAAGTCAAAAGTTGGTTGGGTTGATACACACGATCTAGAATAAGTCTAGAAAAAACTTTCTCTATTTTTTTTCTATGTGTTGACGCAAGGAGACATAGAAATAAGAAAATCATAATCTCTTGATACTGCTTTGTGGCAGACTGTTAAGGGAACTAATAAAAGACCATCCTTTGTCTTCCCAGTTGCCTTTTACCGGGGTTTTAGGCAGCGGTCATATTCTGAAAGACCGAGAGTTTTGCGTGGATGAGACGTAGTCGGCAGCTTGCTGGACAAGAGCTTAAACCATCACACAAGGAGCCAGAGGTTTCTACAAGTTTGCTAAGCATTGTCAAACACTATGTTATATAAATAGTTATATTTTGCATTTTAAATATTTCTTAATATCACCATAAGAAAATATTGACCTCAAGAAGAATGCTTTGTTAGCTATGTCTCTGACCTACAGGTGAAATGATTAAGATACCTCTCTACACATCATTGTGCATTTAGAAAGAAAAAAGTGTACTAACACCTCTCTAAAAGACATCTACTATCCTTAAGCTTTTAGTTCAATGATCCATGACTTTTTGGAATATTTTTTCTTTCTAAGGGAGCTACTCTAAAGCAAATATTTAAATCATGTTCCCTATGGCCCTGAATAATTAGATCATTTGAACAACCACAAGAGCCGATATAGTATAGAAGCTATTTTGTACAAGTCTGCCTTAACTAATTAGTTACATATACCTAACTTACAAGTATATTGGTCTTACAAAAGAACATCAACTATAGTACATCAAAGCACACGCTTCAAGCTTCGTCAGACTACCAACTTATACTTAAGCTGTAGAGTACAAGTTCATGCTATAGTGGTAGTAGTCTAAATTTCTACCACATAGTACTTTTAGAAACCACTACTACAAGTCCAGTTCTACTTATTTGAATTACGCTTATGTTATGAAAGAAGAAGACTACTCATTGGCTAAAGGTAAGCCATTCCATAATTAGACTTTATAACCCAATAACTTTACCATGATAAATTTTTCATTCTCATAATTCAGTTAAGAATAATAGTTTATGTGTTAAGTAACCCATGGTCGATATCATATTATGAATTTGAAGCAAAAGACAACCCATGTTTGCAAGGGATCAACGCTCCCTTGCATGAGTTCATGTTGAACTTGGTCAGCATCTTGTCAATGTATGTAGCTTGGGATAATTCTAACATTCTCTACTTCCTATTTCTAAGAAGCTTTATCTTGAGAATGTAGCTAGCTTCTCCCAAATCCTTCATACTAAATTGACTAGATGCCAAACCTTAGTAGATGACAGTGTTCCTACATCATTTCCAATAAGTAGAATGTCAACCACATATAGTACAAGAAAAACCACATTTATGACTTCCAGTTTCCTAAACACACATGGTTCATCCTCATTTTGAATGAAATTGTAGGATCTTACAGTCTCATCGAAACAAATATTCCATGTCTAGATGTCTGCTTAAGTCCGTAAATGGATTGTTTAAGCTTACAAACCATATGCTCTTGGCCTTCAGCAATAAAGTCTTCTGGTTGGGATATATAGATGTCTTCACTAAGATGGCTATTTAGAAATGCCAACTTGATATTCATTTGCTATATCTCATAGTCATAATGACATGTGATGGCAAGTAGGATGTGGATGGACTTAAGTATGGCTACCAGGGAAAATATTTCTTCATAATCGATACCTTCTTTCTGAGAATACCCTTTTGCCACAAGCCTAGATTTAAAGGTTTCGACCTTCTAATCCGTCCCCTCTTCTTCTTGTATACCCACTTATCCCAATGTGTTTTATCCCTTCAGGTGAAGCTACAAGATTCCAAACCTGATCGAAGTAGACTTAATCTTGGCTTTCATTGCTTCATGCCATAGGTTTGCATCAGCATCAGCAATAGCCTCCTCATACATAGTGAGATCTTATTCCAGATGGTTAGAGACTAGGTTAAAAGCCTGTCCAGTCTATCTTTTTGGAACACTAGATACTCTTCCACTACGACGAGGCTCCGTCAATATAAGTTTTTGAGGTTGTATCTCTCCTTGTTCTATAATCGGGTTAGAAGAAATTGATTTTGAAGACAACTTCTCCTCGAGTTCTAACCTTGTTGATCCTTTAGTGGATGTGCTTTGATCATCCTCCATGTATCTAGCATTAGTACTCACAAGTACTTTTTACTCATTGGGATGAAAAAATTTATCATCCTTTGTATTATTTGGATACCCAACAAAATAGTATAATTCTAATCTTGGTTCTAACTTATCTCCCTTGATTAGTACATAAGCTAGATAATCCTTTATCTTGAGATAATTTAGATTTATCTTACGCCTAGTCCATATCTCATAGGGCGTCCTAGGTACTGATTTGGAAGACACCAAGTTCAAAATATATGCTACTGTTTCTAGAGTATACCCCCAAAAAGACACTGGAAAAGTAGTAAGAGATATTATGCTTTGGACCATTTCCATCAATATCCTATTCCTTCTCTTAGCTACTCGTTCTGCTGGGGTGTTCCCAACACAGAGAGCTGGGATACTATCCTATGATGTACCATGTATTCTGTGAATTCACTAAGGAGGTACTCTCTACCACGATCCGTTCGTAACGTCTTGATTAGTTTACCTGTCCAATGCTCCACTTCAACCTTAAACTCTTTGAACTTGTCAAAAGAGTCAAACTTATGTCTCATCAGGTAAACATAACCATACCTACTACAACCATCCGTGAAGGTGATGAAGTACTCAAACCACCTTCTTGTTGGTGTAGAAAAAGGACCATACATATCAGTGTGAACAAGACTCAGTATCTCATTAGCTCTATCCACCTTTTTGAGTCAAGGACCTTTTGGTTATTTTTCTCATAAGACATGATTCACAATAAGGCCAACTTTTCAATCTCAATAAGCCCAAAGGTCACATTGACTAATCCATGACAGGCCTTTGGGCTCATTGAGTTAATGTGACCCAACCTTAGATGCCAAAAATATGAGTAATTGATATTAGTCATTCTCTTCCTATTTAAAGGTTCAGATTAAGTGTTAATAGGATTAATGAAGAATAGATTTCTATACATATGTCCAATACTTAAAATTTCTCCATTTCTACTGATAGTTATACTAGAATAGAAATAAATAGAATATCCTTGATTTTTTAGTTTTGTAACTGAAACCAAATTCTATCTTAAAACCAGACAATAAAATATCTTTCAATATAACTATTCTATTACAATAAAAAAATAAGTTCCAGTTCTCCCACTGCAAGGGCCCAAACTTATGCTCTATTTCCTACGCGTTGTCTATGTTCATCTTTCTGGAGTCTTCTAATCTTTCTAAATCCTTGTAAGGAATTACAGATGTGATCAATGGCTCCTGAATCAACAATTCAAGTGGAAATTGATCTAACCATTGACATATGCTCTATATAGAAAATATTACATGTAGGGTTTTTCTTGGCTTGAAGATCTAGACGCTCATTTTTCCAGTATTTCTTTTTTCCACACTTGAAGCATTTGCCCTTGGGTTTGTCTTTGGGTTGGGACTTAGGCTGGTGTATTGCGTTACCCTTCTTCTTCTTGAACTTTCTGGGCTTGGGCCTAGTTCTTGAAGAAGAAGCCATCATAGCCCTTGCTTGTGGCTTCATGACCATCTCCACCATCTGGAACTCTTTCATTACCTCAGTTAAACCCATGTTTAACTTGTTCATATTGTAGTTGAACTTGAAATGAGTAAAAAAGCCCAACAAAGATTCAAGAACCATGTCCATTTGGCTCTCGGGGTCAATGACAGCCCCCAAGATTTCTGCTTCCTCAAAAGTAGCAATTATTTTAAGTATATGCTTCCTGACTGATGCTCCCTCAGCAATCTTAGTATTTATAACTGTTCAAAAAGCCTCCTGCCTTGTGGGCTGGCTCTTATCTACAAATATTATGGCTAATGATGTTTTTATGTTATATGCATTTAGATTGGAGTACATTACACATGGAGGCTAATATATAGCATCATGCCATCTTGTCAGCTTTCTTCCATACTTTCTCAGCCTCTCACTCCTCATCGGTGGAACCCTTCCCAATAATAGGATAAGTTTTGTAGAGGACATACTTATACTCCTCGGCTGTGAGTATTATGTCCAAGTTTCTTTTTTAGTCCACATAGTTAGGACTCGTTAGCTTATTCTCACGGAGAATATCGGCTAAGGGACTGAAAGAACCTTCACCAACTATTTCTGGAAATTTTGAAAAAAAAAATCTCAGTTTTTTGAAGAACAAAAATAATTTTGTGCATTTTTTCTTCATATTAAACTGATAATTGCTAACCCTATCATTATTATATTTAACATGATTAATTTGACTCTTAGAAAAACTGATATAGCTTCTTGGAAAGATTAACACTTTCTTAAGTTAAGTGTGTTAACCACTACAAATTAATTTCCTTTATAGGTAATAATCTAGAAGATAACTCCATCAAGGGGATGACCATATCTTCTCATTCCCTATGGACATACCTCGCACTATAACCTCCAACGGGGGCTGGCCGACCATAGTACGTGTCACGGGTTATTAATTATATCATTCCATTAGTTCTAGATCCTTGTGGTATTTTCATTCTTTACGAGTTCACTCCTAAGATGACACAATGAGACCTACGATCTCTAATAAGGATTGTGATGAAAGCCGTTGAGCCATTGGAACCCCTCTCCCACTTAGTTTTTAAAATATAGGTTTTTTTTGGAAAAATATCCTTCGAAAAATTTCAATTAAGTTCTCTTTTAAATTAAAATAAAATATCTAAACTCATAAAAATTTCTATGTCAAGGTATACCCTTTGAGAAATTTTTCCATGTATTAATTTTATTCAAGTTAAAAAGTTAATAATTTCAAAAAAATTTCCATTAAAACTTTCTAGAGATTTTGATCTCAAGTTTTTATTTGACCAAAAATAATTTTCCTTTGTGAAAATAAATTAAAATGGTTTTCCATTTTAAATTACAAAAATTTCTAAATCCAAAATATTTTCTATGTCAAGGATAAAAACCTTTAAGAAAATAACCAAAGATTAATTTTTGTTTAAGTTAAAAATAACCATTTAATTAAAGAAAAATATTTTTCTTTATCAAATAAAAATTTCCAAAGACTTTGGTCTTTGAGAAAACGTGAACATAGGAATTAAAATAAATAGCTTTCCTGAAAACAGTAAACATTTTCATGCTTTTCTATTTTTAAACCTAAGTGTCCAAATAACAGAATTAAACACATTAATTAAATTAATTAATAGTCATGTTTAATCCTAAAAATGGTTTACTATTATTTTACATGTAAAATATTCAAAGAATATTAATTATTATAAAAATAATAACTTCGCTTGGTATGGGGACCAAAAACAAAAAATAAATTGCACAAGAATTACAAGAAAAATTTTTTTTTCCGGTCTTGTGCACCAGCCACACTACATCATGGCCCGTGGAAAGATCTATAGACCATGACCCATGGGCGGGTTCTCGCCACCTGCAAACTGCGGGCTGCCCCAGAACCGGTCACAATATTGACCGTATCCTAGGGAGGATGCATTGCAATGCATTCTATCGAGCTGAGTGGAAGCTTGGGCCTGGCTGCATCGCCGCGGCTGGGCTTCGGCGCCCGCCTTCGCTCTAGGATGTTTGAGCTACGGCTGATGCAGCTCGACTTAACGCGGCTCAGATGGCGGTTGGGAGCCTTCTTCTTTGTTCTCTTCTACAATTTTTCCTGGAAGCTCTGCAACTCCTCTGCATGACTTTCTCAGGTGGCCATTTTGATACAAATTTTAATCAAAACCAAAACCACATCTGCCTATACCCTTTAAAATCGGGTGTAAATGATTGCTAAGGAAAAATATTAAATTTACAGTGGTTTACTAAACCTCAACCATGAGGTGTACAGAGCCTTTACCCATTCCAAAACAACGAAGGTTCACAGGCATTAAATCAAACAATTATCTGGCCCATTTTATTAACTAGCATACATGCTTCATCAGCCATTCAAAGCTTCACTCTCTAATACCAATTGAAGCTTGAAAAATAGGAAAAACAATACACGCATACTGGACACGAGAAACCAAAACCCGCATAGAAGGTAGCGAAAGAAAAGAAAAATCTACCTCTACGCTTGGATATTGATTTTGGTGCCAAAGTGGGTGATGAAACCATAGGGACTTCTTCATGCCTGGATGATGTCTCTGGTTCAAAACCCGCAATCCTCTTGCTGCATCTCGCTTGCATGAATGCACAACTTCTCAAGAACTTAGAATATTCCACCGTCCAATGTATGTTAGGGAGACAACTTAGGCGAGTAAGGTCAAAGCTTCTTGATTCTTTGCTATAAATTAACAAAATCAAGAAGATAGAGGAAAAAAGAATGAACGAGAGAGATAAAAAAAAAAAAAAACTTCTTGTTTTTCCTCTTCACAGACATATGTCCTTCTATATGAATCAATCATACACGACTTATCAACCTGATAACATAACACCGGGGTTTTGATATTCCAAAACACCCAGAAGTTATCAATAGAGGATGTTTTATTTAGCCTAAACTCTTCTGTACCGTGATTTATTTTTTTTAAAGAAAACCCTTTTGGTTTGGGCTATTGGGCCACATTTACTTTTATTATTTTCCTTAGACCCAATGAATCTAAAAATAATAAACATTAATTATTTATTTCCTGGGCTTATAGAAATGAGCTAATAAATAACTAATGAGCCAAAATGAACCCAAATAATTATTTAAGACTTTTTATCTAATTTAAACCTAGGTTAATTTTTTAATTATTCAATATGGGATTAGGCCCTAAATAATTAATTAACCTATTAAACCAGATAGTAAATTTAATTTAATTTAATTTCTCTCATTCTTTTATTTTATTCCAATCCAATAATAAATTAGACATTCTGAATAAAATAAAATACTTTTTAACCGAGACCATTTCCTCAACTCAAAATTAATTAGAACTTACGGGCTATTTCAAGGACAAAAAAAAACACACCGCCTTGGCTGCTAAACTAATCAAAATACCCCTGCTATATAAATAGTTGTGTTTTATATTTTAAATATTTTCTAATATCACCATTAAAAAATGTTGACCCCAAGGACAATGATGCATTAGTTATGTCTTTGACCTACAAGTGAAATGACTAAAATACCCCTCTACATATCTCCGTACAGTTAGAGAGGAAAAAATATACAAACACCTTTCTAAAGAGATATCTACCATGCTTAGGCTTTTAGTCTAATGATCCACGATTTCTTGGAATATTTCCGCTATCCAAGGGAGCTACCCTAAAGCAAATATTCAAGTCATGTTTCCCAGGGCCCTAGATAATTAGATCATTTGGACAACTACAAGGGGCGATATAGTATAGAAGCCATCTTGTACAAGTCTGTCTTAACTAACTAGTTATATATACTCAACATACAAGTATATTAGTCCTACAAAAGAACCTCAACTACAATACATCAAAGCACACGCTTCCAGCTTCGTTAGACCACTAAATCATACTCAAGCTATAGAGTACAAGTCCATGTTGTAGCGGTAGTAGTCTAGCTTTCTACCATATAGTACTTTTAGAAACTGCTATTATAGGTCCAATTCTATGTATTCAAAATACGATTGTATTATGAAATGAGAAGACTACTTATTGGCTAAAGGTAAGTTATTCCATAATTAGAATTCATAACCGAATAACCCTGCCATGATGAGATTTCCATTCTCAACATTCTGTTAAGAATGATAGTTTATGTATTAAGTAACCCATGGTCCATACTTTACTATGAAAGATCTCTATTCACATAAGCCATTTACTTAAATGTAATGGGTCTTTTTCAATGAAATTGTGAACAAAAGTAAAGAAGAATTCACAAATAATTTCTGATAATAAAACATTTATTAATACAAATAAAAAAATTACTTCAGAAACCTAGTCTAAGAGGGCATAAATCATAACACATTGGTTGTGGATTGTCATTGATCATGCCATTATGCTTATTTCAGGCTGATATTTTAGTCATTATCTCTATTGTGCAATAGTCTTCATTGCTTTCTTGAGAAGTTATATTGATATCATGCTTGGATTGGAAAATTAATTATTTTGTAGGCATTTTGAGGAGATTATGTTGTACTAGTGGTGTGGTTTTATGGAGAGTGGTGGTTGAGTTGAGAGTTGTGGTTGTTGATTGGTGTACTTAGTTGAGAGTTATGGTTGTGTGATTGTGATCCATTTTTCCTCTCTTGACATCTTTTTCTTCTTTTTGTGAGTAACCATGTCTAGACCAAGGGGTATGGCTCTACATGCTAAAAGGTCTAAGGCTTCATCATCTTCTACTCCCTCTTTTGAGCCTTTTTTTATATAGCCTACCCAGTTCTTTGAGCCTACATACTAAATTTGTTGCCAAACCTATGTGAACAACAAAATCATAGTAGAAAAGATATCTAGGCCATTTCTTAACAATATCCTTCGGCTATCTACTATGTTTAGGAGATTAGGATGGAAGCCCATTATTAGACTCCAGGGTGGTTATTGTCCAGTGAGGATTAAAGAGTTATATGCTAACATGCAGGACAAAAAGAAAAACAACCTGGAGACTATTTCTACTATGGTAAAAAGGGTCCCAATTAAGTTTGATAGGGCTAGACTAGCTACTATCTTGAGTGTACCCAATGATAGTCCATGGATAACTATAGATTATCATAAGTAGAAGACCATTTCTAAGTCTACCTGGAGTATGACCGACACTCGTACTACCCTGGGGATGTATAAGAGAGGACTTATAGGATAGGTGGGCTATTATTCCAACAATGACCTTGAAGCCCAACTGCGTGCCTTAGTCTATATTTTCTTGTTTAATGTTGAACCTAAAGCTAGTGGTTTTAATGAGTTTAGAGTGATTGATCTCTATATCCTTTACCAGATGCTTCAGAGTGAGCCTAGCCTCCTTACCCCACTTATCATCTAGTCTATGAGAAAGGTAGTCTATACTCGCTTTTCCTCTATGGCCTTTGTTTTTCCTTTGGCGATTATACGTATCCTTCAGGCTTTTGGAGTGAGTTGTGATGGGCAGTTTACTGAGACTACCACTGAGCGAGATATTGTGACTGAGCATACACTAGTTTAGTGTGGGTATAGGTATCATGAGCGTGAGAGGAGATGGATGAAACCCTTTGAGGTCAACATCCTAGGATGGAGGAGATACCCCTGGTGATGATGAAGAGGAGGAGCTGCCACCATAGCCTTGAGCTCGTGCCAGTAGTTCGAGATCGCAGCATAATGCTGGTTTTGAGGTTGAGATGCGCATTCAGATTGAGCAATTGAGACTCGTGATGGAGACTCAAGTGATTATTCTGCTTCAGCTTTGAGATTTGCTAGTTGATATGCATAGGAGGCAGGATGCTCAGGAGTAGCGATTGGTCATATGGATGCAACAATTTTCTGGACACATGGGTAGTGCTTCTACTAGCCATGCTGCAGGAAATGATGATTTAGATGAGAAGGGTGGCGATGATTCTGCGGATGACTGACTTTATAACCTTCTACTCTTTATTTCTAGTTTTTTTTTTCCGTTTGGTTATTTTTCTCTTTGAATTTTAATAACTTTTCTTAGGTGTTAGTTAACTTTTAGTTGTTTGTTTATTTTTGCTTTTTTTTCTAGGTTTTTATTTTTGTTGTAAGCCAATTCCATCATTATCAGAGGAAATATGCTTTTAGGATGAATTCAACTTTGTTCTCACAATTCTTATGGAAAGTATTTCTTTGCCATGATTTCTTCTCTCTTTATCTTTCCTAGTCCCGTTAGATATGCTTTATTGTGCTATTTTAGGCCATTGAGGACAAAGTCCAATTTAAGTATAGGGAAAGGATTCAATTTAATAATTTCTATGCTTTCCTGTTGGTTTTTTTGAATAATAATTAGGATAAATTTTTTCAAAAATTGATTTTTGAGCTTACAATCAAGTAATTTATCTAGGATGAAGTTGTGGTTTTCTTTTTTAACTTTGGATATGGATTTGTCATTTATTATGGTTGGATTTTTATCAAAAAAAAAAAAAAAGAAACTGGGTATTAAGTTGGATTTTACCAAGTTTTGAGAATTTAATTTAACATTGGTTATATTTGGTAACTGAGTTTTATTTTATTCTATAGGTTTGCATATAGATGATATGATGAATATGAGAAAAATTGTTGATTAATTCTTGTTTTATGGATTTATAATTTTTTTTACTTTGAGTTGAGAATAAGGAATATGAGAAAAAAAAAATAGAAAAAGGAATGAGTGGAAAAATCATTGTAATGTGAGCTAAAAAAAAACCAAGCTTGAGTTGTTAAAAAAAAAAAATGCTCTTATTTTGAAGTTTTGAAGACTTTTTGCTAAAAAGGGGGTTAATATGGAGAGAAGTAGCAAGTATTGTTCGATGTACTCTCATGAAGCTATCTTGAAGGCAAGAAGACAAGAGAATAAAAAAAATAAAAACAATGCTAAAAAAATGACACTGACTATAAGGGGGCCAATACAATGTGTGAAGAAAAAACCATTCACTTGAGGCTATCAACACCCTAAGTCATTGGAAAAATAGTAGAATGTGTCCTTATTTGACTAGTTGAGTTGTGCAGATTTAAGTTCTTGATACTTGAGTTGGTTAAATAGCTTGACTTGTATGATTTATATTGTCTATGTTTTTGCTTAAGGGGTGGAATGATTTTCTTATACTGAATATGAGCTTGTTTAACTTAACTTTGATGGCTTTAGGATTATTTAGTTTAATTTATGAGTTTCCAAGGTTTTGAGATGGTTGAAGAATGACAAGTTTATACTTAAGATGAAAGAAGGTTATACTTTATTATAGATGAATTTGTTAAGAATAAGTTTGATGAATTGTTTTATCTTGTTTATAAGCTATTTGCTTAGTGATTATTTCTTGCTTACTTGAGGACAAGCAAAGCTTAAGCGTGGGGCAATATGATACGGTCTAATTTTGTCTATATTTTCCCAGTTATTTGAGGTTGTTTTGATTCAATAACTAGCCATTTCCCTTCCTATTTGTTATTTTGCCTATAGAAAGTGTTTTTGGTAATTTTGCACAGATATTGGATGATTTGGATCAAAATTGTAGATTTCCAAAACTGAACCAACACCTACCAAAAGTAGTTGAACCAATCATAGTTCTATTCTAGAAAAACGACTGGAAAAACAGAGCAAAATGAGAGCAAACCAGTGCTGGACCGGTGCCGATTCAGACAAAGTGACTAGGCACTAGCCTAACTCTATCAAGGCAGTTCAGAGTTCTTTTTTAGATCAAATTGGCAATTTCCTAAGAGGTTCACTTATTTCCAATCTGTACTTAGCCCAGGACTTCTAGAGGATGATTTTTAGCAACCAAGGGGCTTATATAACCAAGAATCAGTGAAGATTAATGTATGAATTCAAGGAATCAATGCTACACTCATTGATTGAAGGGCAATTCAAAACTTAAAAGAGCATTGTTTCAAAGAGGTTCTCAAATGAGGAAGAATAGGGCTTATCTATGAGTTCTTTCTAAGATATGCGTTTTTTTTTTCTTTGAACAATGATGAGATTAATGTTTTAAGTGCCTTTGAATATAATTTTTAGATTTGTGATGATAAATTAATTTAGTCTTTTATTCAATTGATTATTTTTCTTGGTATTTGATTACTTATTTTTAAGGGTGAATTGATGAGATTAGATCATTCTTCTAATTAACTTGAGAAAGTGGTTAGGAGATAGTCTTTGTTGCTCAATTCTTGATTTATTTTCTTAATTAACTTGAGGGAGAGGTTAAGTCAACCATGAAAGAAAGTTGGACTCATGGGAGGTTCGACCATTGCTTCTACTAGAACTATAACTACAGTCGGAATCAAGGAAACTCGAAAAACCCAATCCAGAGGATGAAAATAAAGAGTTTCACTCTCCTAGAGGTCTATAGATGGCTAGAAGCTCAATAATCATTGGATCAATATTAAAAGGGCTTTTGTGACAGTAAAAATAGAAAATTTTATTTTATTTTATTATTTAAAATTTTTTGTATTGATAAGAAAATGCTGCTACCTAAAAGTGTCCACAGGGCTCATTTCTCAAAAAAGATTCGAATCTGAGATGTCAGTGTGAAATTCCCAACTCAATAGACAAAATAGAGAATTTTGTTGAATTGTGCTCTTTTTCTTTCTGTTCCTTCTTGAATTCCACTTTAAGCATCCTAATGAGTTTTGTGTTGCTTAGCATTTCACCATTGGAAATTAGAGGGAATTTTGGGAATAATAAGTCATATTATCTTTAGAGGAAAGTCTATTGATCTTCAAATTTTACCTTTGCAAATGAAGCCAGTTGAGGAGTACATGTTATTTTCTGCCAGAAATTGCAACAAGATTGGTTAGATGGACTTTATAAGCTACATGAAAAATTGTTTGGGACTTAAAAATATGAAAAAAAAAAAATTATTAGTGAGTAAACCTGCCAAGATTAAAAAGAATAGGGATAAAATTCGCTAATTTACCTAAAATTTTTAGGTTTCCAAACAAAATTCATTAGATAACATTTCCCTACATACCCTTGTATTTAATTTTTAGATAGTGACATGTAGTTGGATGAATCCACTTAGTAGAAAATTTAACATAAATTTGAAAATAGAAAGCCAAAGTTGAAAACTAACATACTTGAATTAAGAAAACATCAATGCTTAAGTAACTTGAGATTGATAAAAGCACAAAATTCAAAATCTATTCCTCAAATACCTATTAATATAAGAGGAGGCATGAATATAGACTTTATTTAGACAACTAAGTTTAATACTAAATGGAGCCTAAATTAAAATAGGAATCCTAAATAAAACAAAGTGAAAAAAAGCTACTCTCTTTATACTTGTTAAAACTTCCTTATCAGAGTAATAAGAGTGGTATGGCACAACTAATTAATTTTATTCTTAAAAAAATAAATGAGATCTTTGTTGAGTTTAACGAACGAGTCCGTATAATATGCTGTATAAAAATAAGAAGGTTGATTGATTAATAATACCATATATACATAATAAGAATTTTTTTTTCAAATATTTAAATAGATTAATTGAAATGATGCATTCATAAAGTTATGTTGGATAGCCAAAAAATTATTAAAATTTCATAATGAGACTTGAAAAGGGAAACTATGATAAAATTATTAAAATCAAAATTTCAGTAATATCAAAAGTAAAGAACAAAGAATAGAGAAAGGAAAAATGCAAATTCATAGAAGACATGAAAGGGATAAAGAGGAAAAAGGTGATCTCAGAAAAAAGAAGTGATGACAACTTTTAGTGAAAGTGATTAGTAAAAATTATATAAAACATATTACAAATGGTTTTTAATGTATTAAATTGTGATAGATTGCTCCCTCTTTAGGGTTTCTTTTTCCCTCTCTAGTGGTTTTGCTCCTTTTTAGGGTTTTCTTCTATGTGCAATGGATTGCGGGGATCTTAACGAATTGCTACAATCTTTGTTAATCCATCCTCCTAATTTGTGTCCGTGTTGATCTTGGCTAGTGAATTTTTCGAAGAAATGGTTGAATACATGCTCTCATTGGTAGGGAAATTTTGGTGTCATATAGAGATTTAGATCCCAAAAATGCGCTTAGCTAGGAGAAATCGTGGAGAATTAAGAACTTTAGTTATAATAGGAAACAACCTAATATCTATAAGTTTTTCTTCAAGTCCCAGTTGGATGTTGATTGTATCTTTAGATATGGCCCTGGTGTTTTCATGATATTTTATTGTTAGTCAGAACGGAGGATCATTTTGTTTTGCAATCTGATATGCCCTTTTAGCATGAGGTCTTTTGGATCCATGTATAAGAACTCCCTTGTGAATGTATCATGAAGGTAGTGGGTTGTAAGATTACTTCATATTTCCACAGGTGTTAAATATTGCATATCTACGGATTTACTAATGTGAGGGAGAAATATTTTTGCTTGAGAATATCTTTAGATATTTCCAAGCCTATGTTGTGTGGCCTCATTTTGGATTTGCCTTACTATGGTCTGATTCAATATGAACATCTCTATCATTTGTGCTTTCACTGTGGTCTCTTGGACCATACAGTTAAGCACTACTCTCATATTAAGGGTGAAGTTACTCAACTACAATCTAACAACTTTTGGTTTGGCTCTTATCTGCATGCAGCAGTCAATAAAAGGACCCTCTTAACTCTTTCTGATAACTCAACCATCATGGATTGTGATGTTGATGGATGTGATGGTGAGGGGAATCCTCCCTCTAGTCCTCATTGTTCTGCTCATCCTTTAGAGCTTGTTATTGGTGACTCAGACTCACAGCCCTGCCATATTGAAACATCCTTGCTGCTAGTTGTGTTTGATCAAGTCCAAACACTTATTGTTGATATTATTATGCCACGGGACGATTTAGTAGTGCTTCAGTTTAGCCTTTCTTCTAGTGTCAATATGCAAGCTTTATTTGGCGACTTTAACATGATCGTTTTATTAGCCCCTTTAGTTGCATCTTATGCTTCTACCTGCCCTAAGATTGCTTCTGGTTATAGTCCTTTAACTGGAAAGGAAAATGTTAGTGTTGTGCATAGAGGCAATCATTTGTACATTGTATATGACACGCTTTATTTTAATAAAAGGTATTATTTATCTTACAGTTTCTTTTGTTTCCTTTTAAGTAATATAACTGTTTGATAAAGTACCTAGTACAACACTATGTTAAGGAAATCATGATTGAGATCATGATATGAGATTCCTACTACACTGTATAGTGTTAGTACTTAAATAGTTCCTAGTCATAGTATTAATGAGACAGGACATCATTAATGCGTTAAGACTAGCATGTGTCAGACTTCCTGATTTGATCAGGCAGTAGTTCTCATATCCGTGAGTATTGAGATACTCAAAGTTAACACATGGATGCTTGTTAATGGAACAAGTTCATTGGATGACCTAGATTTGAGATAATCACATGGATAACTATTTAGTGCCAGTGATATAATCTTAATATAGCAAATGTGCAAGTATCCTTAGACTTGAGATCTCTAAGTTACTTTGTTTGCTGAGTATTGTACTTTGATTCCAATTTTTGGAGCTCGATCGAAGGCCACCTATGGGATGGATATTAGGTACATTGTGAGGTAAACGAAAGAAGTTGAGAGGGTCAACAAAGGATTCACCACTTCTAATAGTAGGGGCGAATATCTCACGGCCACTTGTAGGAATTACTACTCGATAAGTCATTGGCCAAGGTGATTGTGTATTGGAAATAGTTCCAATTGATACACATCTAGAGTAGTGGGTTCCTGGTACAAGTACTATTATATTCAGGCCAGAATTAATTCTGGATGCAGTTGGCACTAATTCCATACTCGAAACCGAATATGATATTGTATGGTGAAAGGAGTTAATTGCACTGAAGTTTGTTATTGAAGGGTTTATGTTAAGCCACTTGACTTCCTGGACTCTTGGGTAGTCATGATGTATTGCTAGATACCGCTCATGATCTGAGAATATGGGTTTATTAATTGATGAATTAATAAACTAATCCTGAATAGAATTAATAAGATTAATTCTAATTAAATATGGATTATTAATCTAAAAGACGTTTGGGTTATTTCATGTTCTCTACCAATTGATTGGGAAACCTAATAGGTCTTACACAATAGAGGATTATATACCCGAAATGTTATTTGATAACATAGTGGGGTTAATTGAGAGAAAGAGAAGTTGTTGTGGACAAATTATAATTATTTATAATTTGTAGTCTAAATTGTAATTGTGAGAACTTGATATTTCCAATTACAATTAGGGAATTCTATTTGTTTTAGAATTCTAGGTTTTTAGTGAATTTTTTGGTTTTATATGATGATAATCGAAAACCCTAAAAGGGCAATTCGCACGAAAAACAAAAAGGCCACAAAAACCTTCTCTTCTTCTCTCTCTCTCGATTGTTCTTGTGGAGAAGCCCTAGCCGCCATCTTTTTCTACTAGCACAAAATATTTTGGTGCTTGAGTATTCCTCTATTTGGATTACTATTAGAGATAATCACACACTATGATTATAGTAGTTAGACGTTCAACTCTCGTGAAGTTGGATCAAGAAGATTGCTGGATCGCGCCTCGACTTGAAGAAGAAAATTTTGTTCTTCAGACGATCAAACAAAGGTAAAAGCTGTTACCTTTATTATCTTTATGACTTGTTTTCCACACATAGGCAAGTCCTAGGATGGTATTATTAGTGTTGTACCCTAAAGGCAATTACTTGTACATTGTATATAACATATTTTATTTTAATAAAAGGCATTATTTATCTTACAGTTTCTTTTGTTGACTTTAAGTAATATAACTGTTCGATAAAGTCCCTAGTACAACATTGTGTTAAGGAAATCATGATAGAGATCATGATATGAGATTCCTACTACACTGGTTGGTGTTAGTACTTAAATAGTCCCTAGTCATAGTATTAATGAGACATGACATCATTAATGCATTAAGACTAGCATGTGTTAGACTTCCTAATTTGATCAGGCGGTGTTTCTCATATCCGTGAGTATTGAGATATACAAAGTTAACACATGGATGCTTGTTAATGGAACAAGTTCATTGGATGACCTAACTTTGAGATAATCACATGGATAACTATTTAGTGCCAGTAATATAATCTCAATATAGTAAACGTGCAAGTATTCTTAGAGTTGAGATCTCCAAGGTACTTTGTTTGTTGAGTTTTGTACCCTGATTCCAATCTCCGGAGCTCGATCGAGGGCTGCCTATGAGATGGATATTGGGTACATTGTGAGGTAAACGAAAGTAGTTGAGAGGGTCAATAAAGGATTCACCACTCCTAATAGTAGGGGCAAATATCTCACGACTACTTGTAGGAATTACTACTCGGAAAGTCCTTGGCCAAGGCGATTGTGTATTGGAAACAGTTCCAATTTAAATACATCTAGAGTAGTGGGTACCTGGTACAAGTACTATTGTATTCGGGTCAGAATTATTTCTAGAGGGAGTTGGCACTAATTCCGTATTCCAAACTGAATAAGATATTGTATGGTGAAAGGAGTTAATTGCACTAAAGTTTGTTATTGAAGGGTTCATGTCAAGCCATTTGACTTCCTGAACTCTAGGGTGGTCATGATGTGTTGTTAGATACTGCTCATGATCTGGGAATATGAGTTTATTGATTGATGAATTAATAAACCAATCTTGATTAGAATTAATAGGATTAATTCTAATTAATTATGAATTATTAATCTCAAAGACGTTTGGATTAATTCATGTTCACTACCAATTGAGTGGGAAACCTAATAGGTCACACACAATAGAGGATTACGTACTTAAAATGTTATTTGATAACATAGTGGGGTTAATTGAGAGAAATAGAAGTTGTTGTGGACAAATTATAATTAGTTATAATTTGTGGTCAGAGTTGTAATTGTGAGAACTTGATAATTGCAATTACAAAGAGAATTCTAATAGGATTAGGATTCTCAGTTTAGGGAAGGAAAATTTCGTGTGACATATTAACAAGACACACAAAACCCTAACTAGAAAAGTGACACACGAAAAACCAGCAACACTCGATCTTCTCTTCTCTCTATCTTTCTCGATTGTCTTGAGAAACAACCCTAGCTGCCATCTTATTTTTGCTAGCACAGGAAAGTTTGGTGCTTGAGTATTCCTCTATGTGGATTACTGATAGAGATAATCATACACTGTAATTATAGTGGTTGGACGTTCAACTCACATGGAGGTTGATCACGAGGATTGCTGGATCGCGCCTAAACTTGAAGAAGAAATTTTTGTTCTTTAGACGATCACCCAAAGATAAAAAGCAGTTACCTTTATTATCTTTATGTATTGTTTTCCATACATAGACGGGTCCTGGGATGGTATCTCATTTTATTTTTCGCTGCGCCGTATAGGATACGAGCCTGAGATACCCAACATGTATCTCATTCCTTCTTCCGCTGTGCCGTATACGATACGAGCCTAAGATACCCAACAGAAAAAGTTCCTCCCACGCCAAAGTGCAAAGGCAGGAAACTTAAGATTGTTCAAACTTCTAAGGTTCTTTTCAGGGCGCATTATTCGAGGTGCTGCCAATTGATTGTAGGAAGAAATCTAAAGTTTCCTCTTTTGATATAACTAGGTAGGTGGCCTGAGCGTTACTCAGGATGAATAATTTTATTTTTCTGATATTTTAATTATTTTCTTTATTATAATATATTATTGTAATATTTTTAACTTTTTTATTGTAACTACAAAAATTCAATAAATTTAGGTAACTTGAATTAAGATAACTTTAATCAAATTCATTGAATCCAAATTCAATGAATTTGTATTCAGATAATAATCTTATGGAATTCACCAATACTGCGTATTTTTCTCATAACTTACTTAAAAGAACTAAATGTTTGTTTCTTAAAAAAAATATAAAATTCATTAATAAGGTCATTTAGTATAGCATCATAAATATGATAAGGATAATACTCTTTTATATCTACTTTTTCTAAAATTCTAATGTGCCACATATCACCTTCATGTATATTTAAAGCCACGAAGTGTCATTGTCAAAGTTGCCCGCAGCTGTAATACCCCGTATTAGACCACCTTTAGTAAGCGGGGAAAAGTCATGCATGTCACATTGTTTTATACTACACTTGACGATTTGAACTATTTTTATGAAAATTTCAGCTTGTTGTTGTATGAATTAATTTTTTTTTGAAGTGGTGTCATTGGAGTTAGTTGAGTTTTATTTTATTGAGGAGAATTTATTAAGAAGAGGATGGAGCAAGTGAGTAGGAATCAAGAAAATTTATTAGGAGAATAATTACCAAGAATTAATGTGGATTAGGGGATAAAGCTTGGATTTTAATTCTTGATGGGCTTGAGTTTGGTTCCTAACTACTTCAAATTCTTTCCTTTCTTTTGATTTCTTCTTCCCTAACATTTTTTCCCTTGGCCGAAACACCCTAGGTTTGCTGCCACCTTGGAAACCAATTTCCTAAAAATTAGGAGTGTGATTTATCTTGGAAATTATTTTATAAAATTTTTTAGAGTAAATTTAATATTTGTTCCCAAGATCTTATTATAATCTTTTAGAGAATTTTAAAGATTACTAATCTAGATTTTTGAAAGCTATATCTAGGTAATATACTAGGAGATAGAATATAGGAATATATACAACCGGTTTTAATGTAGTAGCTGTCACTTTTTAAGGGGTAAATCTTCATGTTTTAATTTTCTTTAGATAATTTTTAAAAAAGGAAATAATAGGATAAAATCTGGATTTTAAATGAAGTATTTATCTCTTGGATAAGATGATGATTTTCAAAAATTTAGGAAGAAAAATGAAGAAGAATTCGGTAGCTTCAAGGAGTTAGGAAACCAAAATTTTCTTTACAATATAATTATTTATTAGCTATTTAAAAATTACTCAAATTAAAATAGAGAATTAATTAAATTAATTCTTAAGTAGATAACCTAATTTCTTCACATATTTTTTGGGAAAATTTCCTCCAAGCTGTTGCCACACTTAGAGCAAATACAGTTCAACTAAAACTCCCGAAAACCTAGCTAAGGTTATCCAAGAAAACTTTAACCAACTAGGACTTTGTTTTAGCCAAAAAAAATTACGAGAAATTTCCCCTTCAATTCCTTCAGAATTTTGGCCAAAATCAGCCCTATTTTGCACGAAACTCTCAGCAAAAACCTGCACAAAAACTCCTCCAGCTAGCGCACAAAATACAGCTACACAAAGACTCCTTTTTCTTCTCTTGTTTTCGCAACTATAGAGACCAAAACCAACCAGATTTCTTCTGTCATTCCATCTAGATTTTCCTCCCACATTCTATCCAGAATTTCAGCCATCCTAGGCTGCAAAAATACAGCAGCAATCAGCCCTAAACTTCTGTCCAATTTCGGCACCCATAGAAGAACCCAAGCTGTCCAACTTTTCTCTTGTAATCAAGACTCCATAGCAAGGTAGAACTCCTCCAAATACCTAAACACCAAACCCTATACTTTAATATCCAGTAAACCACAAAAATCCCCACCCTTTCAGCTCCAAAAACTCACAAAAAAACCAGCATTCAACTGTTAGTGTTGTGCCCTAGAGGCAATCACTTGTACCATGTATATTGCATATTAAATTAATAAGAGGCATTCTTTATCTTTCATTTTGATTGTTATATCTAAATATGTGTACAAACCATTAGATAAAGTCCCTAGTACAACACAGTGTTAAGGAAATCATGATAGAGATCATGATGTGAGATTCCTACTACACTATGCAATGTTTGTACTTAAATAATCCCCAGTCATAGTATTAATAAGATATGACATTATTAATACGCCAAGACTGGCACATGTTATATCTCTTGATTGGATCAAGCGGTGGTTCTCATATCTGTGGGTATTGGGATACTCAGGATTAACGTGTGGATGCTTGTTTTGAAACAAGTTCATTGGATGACCTAGCTACGAGATAATCACTTGGACAACTATTTAGTGCCAGTGATAGAATATCATTATAGCAAGTGTGCAAGTATCCTTAGACTTGAGATCTCCAAGGTACTTTGTTTATCGAGCGTTGTACTTTGATTCTAATCTTTGGAGTCTTATTTAGGACCGCCTATGGGATGTATATTGGGTACAACGTAAAGTAAATAAAAGTAGTTGAGAGGGTCAATAAAGGATTCACCACTCCTAATAGTAGGAGAGTATATCTCAAGGCCACTTGTAGAAATCATTACTCATGAAGTCCTTGGCCAAGGCGACAATGTGATGGAAATGGTTCCAATTGATACACATATCAAGTAATGGATTTCTTGAACAAGTACTAAAATATTCGGGCCAGAATTAATAATATTCTGGAGGGAGTTGGCACTAATTCCATGCTCTAGACCGAATGAGATATTGTATGTTGAAAGGAATTTATTGCACTGATAATTTGCTATTGAAAGGTTCATGTCAAGCCACTTGATTTTCTGGACTTTTGGGTGGTCAAGAGTTATTGCTAGATGCCGCTCTTGATATACTAAATATGAATTTATTAATTAGAAAATTAATAAATTTAATCCTTTATTTTATTAAGGATTATTAATTCTAATATTGTTAGAATTAATTCATATTATGCTACCAAAAAGACCAGGAAACCTAATGGGTCACACACAATAAAGGTTTGAATGCTCAAATATATTATTTGATAATATTGTGGGGTTAATTAAGAGAAGGGAATATATTTATAGGTGAATTATAAGTTTATTATAATTCATGGGACCTAATTATAATTAAGTAAACTTCAAGGACCAATTTGTTGACAATTGGACGTTGAAGGACTAAGTTGCAATTTATGGTAATTATAAATATATAAATATAAGGAAACGGTTACCTTAGGGTTTGAGACAGACTATTCACGCAATAACAGAGAAACCGTTTCTCTACCTCTCTCTTGATCAAACCCTAGCCGTCTCTCTTCTTGATCAAAACCCTAGCCTCCCGAATTCTACTAGCATAGAATTGTGAGATTGTGAGCATTCAACCTTGTGTGGATTCTAATTAGAGGGAGTTCTTTCTTGGATTTCAGTTGAGCTGCAGTGAATGGTTTTGGATAATCTGGATCGCACATGCGTTCTTGTTTTTGAAATTTTTGAATTCCGGCTTCACGAGGTAATAGACGCAATCTTCTCCTTTTTCCCATTTCTATTGCAAACCCGTGATCCATGGCTTGGATTTCTTGTTGTTTTCCGCTGCGCTTAATCTGATTATACATGATAGAAATCCTACATCAACCTGCTCCAAAATTCGACCAGCTTACCCCAAAAACAAAGACAAAACCGAAACTCTCAACAAGGTAATTGATCTTCAACTCTTCTATTCATCTCTTACTTTATTCTTTCCTTTTTTTTCTCCCTTAAATCACATCTATAAGGGGTTGATTTTATCCCTTCCTTGGTGAGTTTCGATCAAGGTCATCCAGGAGGACCAAACTCTTCAACTATCCATTGAATTCAAGCTAGTGAACAAGGAGTTGCCGTGTTTTAAGTCTAAATCGCTAGGAGGTAATCAAGATCCTATCTTTACTGATTTAAATGGTCTTAAAATTTAAAATATTGGCTTAAGAATGCTTATAGAGTCTAGCATGAAAGTAGGAATAAATTATATTCATGAATATGTTGATGAATGCCATAGACAAAACATGTATGGGATAGGACATTGATGTATCTTGTCATGATGAATCTAGATCTAGGCTAAATAGACAAAAATGAGATCTTTTAACGTTTATGGGACTGTTTATAATGATTTTATGCTAGTTTAATATAGGAGTTGTCATATGGTGAATTGATTTAGATCAATGCCTGGTTATGATCAATAGAATGGTGAAGGGGTAGTTATACATGTGATGTAATGAATTAAAGTCCTTAGATACTATGGATTAATTAGGTGATTAAGAAGATCATGGAGAGTCATATGGTATGAAAAAATAGATGTAATGATTAAATCCTAATTGTGGGATTATTTGCGCTAGATAAGGAAGGAGTGGAAATAAGAGCAATCGATTGAGTTAGATCTAGCTGTGATTTATCCAAGTAAGGCCCTGCATAACTATTTTGATACAAGTTATATGTTTACAAGAAATTTTTACAATGTTATTTGGAATTGATGTCAATATGATGTTTTGACACAAGGATTGAGACTTGACTTAAAATGATGAGTTATAGTGGATTGTTGTGATACTTTGATTGGAAATGTGGATATTTTATTTTCAAAATGAATTTATTAAATTTTAATTATTCAATCTCAAAACGATTTCTTACACTATTGTCAAACGGTTTGAAAATGCTATTACGAAAACTACGTTTTGCAATCAAACTAATCAAAAAATTTCGGATAAGGAAAAATGATTCTACCCCTAATTAGGGAACATTGAGTACTCAGCGGGGGTAGGATAGTAGTACTAGTTTCGAAGAGTAAGAGTTAGTCTTCTGACAGGAGGCCACCTCCAGAAGATGAACTCAACTTGGAGAGGTAACAGTACTACATAGTCCGACTGCCCGAGCTAGCAAAATTGGTCCATCAGGACATTGTTGATCCGAATTGGATAATCAGAATATTGGATGCAAAGATGGAGAAGTATCTCACCTAGTGAGTGGATCCCCCACTGCCCATTGTTGAAAGAATACATTGGGAAGCTATCATGGTGGTAACCATGATATGGGTTGTGTTACTATATTGTTGAATTATTTACTAATCTCTATTTAATGAATTATGAATGTGATGAAGCGCGGATTTATTATGAACTATTTTGGATTTATTAAGTAAGGCTCCTTGGTATAACTGTTATTGATGAAATTGATTTGCAAACACGATTTTGTGATTTGGATAAACCTGCATATATGAAATGGTTTCAATTGATACTTGCACACACAGGACTTACTGAGATGTTAATCTCACACCTTTTATATCATGATTTCAAGGGATTGCTTATATTGAGCAGGGTGAAGCACTAGTTGATGAACTCCAGCTTATTTATTTAGTTGTGTTTTAAATTTATTTCAAGAGACGTTTGTTAGTTTTGATTTTTCAGACTTGTATAAGTTTTGCTTCCGGATGTAATGCAATTATTTCTTTAATTTTATTTAGACAGATTTTTTTTTCTTTTTGTACCTCGTTATAAAAACCTTTGGTCTTTTGGACGGGGCAACATCCTGCCCTATTTAGGTACCTAAGGAGTGGGGTGTTACAAGTGGTATCATCACCGAGGTTTAAGCAATTGACTTGATTGAGTGGTACCTCAACCTTAGGAATTGAGATATATTGAATAGTGTTTGACCTCTAAGAGTTGAGTTTTAGTTCTGATTTCTTTGTGTTTCCTTTATAGGATATCTAGAAGATCCATAGTTGTAACCCGAGACTGGCTTTTTATGTGCAGTCCCGCAAGTGGTAAAGCATCTAGCCCAATACCTATACCAGATTCCTCATCATCAAAGTTAAAGACGGAACCTGAGGATGGATGGATCCCCAGTGAGGATGAGATCGACCATGAGTCACCTATGATAGAAGACTACGGAGTAAAGGAGGAACTGAGGACCCAATACTTGAGATGCCTGCACTTGAGGAGAATGAGGATTTCGCGGAGTATGAGGGTGATGATAAGCAAGTGATAGGAGGTGGAGGAGTGATTGATGATGAGAGTAAAAATGAGCTAGGGGAATCCGAGATTGAGGGGGGGGGGGGTGGTAGGAGAGCTAGAGAGCGAGGGTGAAGCGAAAGTGATTGATGGGGAGGGTAGGATTGGTACACCTATGACCCCATCCATAGAGGACGGAATCCCGATACTTCTAGGAAGTGATTCATATGAGTCAGAGACAAGGAGGCCTAAGAGTGCACTGATGTTAGCCATGGAAAAACTTAGGGATGTGGAGTTGAGGGCCAAGCTGAGAGGTAAGGATGATGAGAAGTACATTTTGGGTTAACCTAAGAAGAAGCCTTGATCTTTTGGTTTCGCCAAGGGTCGTGTGCAAGATCATTCCAATAGCAGTGTAGGATGACTAGTAGAACCTTCTCCTAAGACTTCTGAGGACTCCAGCGACTCTAGTGAAGCTTAGAGTTTATAGGACCCTTAGTGATTATTCTTTTATTTCCACGAAGAGATGTTCATTTATTTATTTGATTTAGCATTTACTCTTTTATTTTGAATTTCGTTTCACAAGAATAAAAGTACATAGTAGGATACTCCTTTATTTTGTACTAAGTGGGATTTGGATAATGAAAGCATGATTTTATTAATTTCTCTATACCATTTGGAGTGTTATTGGCAACATTTATTTTTTTTTCCATCGAATTGCAAATTCTTTCCAAACTATGAGCTAATTTATTGCATGTCATAAACTTTTCCCCTAATGAACCCTGTAATGGGTGCCAATAGATGGCACCAAGACGTGGGGCTGTAGGATGAGGTAGGGCCATCAGCTCCTGGGTCTGAGCAGGCACAGCAATCCACACCAGAGGTGGAAGGGGATCCCGAGCAGGAGTAGGAGTTGACATCAGGAGGGTCTAAAGAAGTGACCATGGGGCAGGCCTTCGATAAGATGGCTACCATTCTTCAGAACTTGGCTGAGAAAGTAGATAATGGGTATAGGAGAGCACCTAGGGGTGAAGATGAGGCCTAGGAACGATTCATGAAGTTCTATCCTTCGACGTTTCAGGAAGAAGTGGAGTAAGATGAAAAGGTTGAATAGTAGATTGAACAAATAGAGGATATCTTTGCGACTCTTCAGTACTCTGAGAGGAGGAGAGTGAAGTTTGTAGTATTCAGGCTGAGGGGACCAGCCTAAGCTTGGTGGCAATGAGTCCAGGAAAACTGCGAGTGAGAAGATAGTGACTGGACATAGGAGAATTTCGTGGAGGCTATCCGAGCAGTGAATATACCGTAATGAATAGTGAAGAAGAGGGAGGATGAATTCTAGACCCTCAAGTTAGGGGGAATGACCGTGGCTCAGTATTCTGCACGATTTACTCAGTTGTCCAAGTACAACAAATGTCTGGTGGATACCGAGCAGAAGTGGACCCGTTAATTTGTGAATGGACTCAGGCAAGATTTGAGGAGAGCACTGGCACCATCTCCTCCGGTGACATACACAACCGCGGTAGATGCAACAACTCAAACAGAAAATGAGGATAGGAACCGGCCGTTGAATCGGCCATTCCAACCGAGCCGACCACCGATGAGACCCCCGACTCACAAGTGACCCGCTAGCCCGATGCGGTGGGGAAATAAAGGAAAGCAGCCTAGGACAGCACCACCAGGTCCTATGTCAGGCGCGCTAATGTGTCGGAATTGTGGGAAGCGAGGTCATGCCGAAAGGGATTGCTGGTCACGGGAAGTGACGAAAAGATGTTTCAACTGTGGTGACCCGAACCACCTAAGGAACAACTATCCAAGACCCCTCAAAATGGCACAAGGAGCTATGACCCAGCTAGCTGGGGTAGCCAAATGAGCAACCGTTGGGATAAATGGAGGAGGAGGCCAAAAGCCTTAAGTGAAAGCTAAGGTCTTTGCGCTCAACTGGGAGAAGGTTGGAGCTAATTCAGCGGTAATTGAAGGTACGCTTTCTGTGCAAGGTCACTCTATTTCTGTTTTAATAGACCCCAGATTGACTCATTCATATGTGAACGATAAGTGTGCATGCCATCTGGGTTAGAACGGGGTAGAGTTACCTTATACCATGTTAGTAAGTACGCCTTTGGGGAGGCAAAGAGGTGCAAGTAAGGTAGTTCAAGGGTGTAATGTTATGGTTGGAAAAGAGATTTTAAAGGCGGATCTCATAATCCTATCCATCGACGACTATGATTTGATTTTGGGTATGGACTGGTTAGTAAAGCATGGAGCCAGAGTGGATTGCAAGGCCAAGACAATGCAGTTTATTAAACCCAGATGCGATGTATTAGAGTTTAATGGGAGAAAGGTAAGGAAGTTGAAATTCTTGATAGCAGGCGCAAAAGTGTGGGAAATGCTGAAGAAGGGTTGTGTAGGATATCTGGCTTATCTAATCAACAAGCCCAAGGATCAGTGTACCTCGAAAAGCACCGAAGTTTTGAAGGACTTTGCGAAAGTATTTCCAATGGAACTCATTTCTTTGCCACCTTCCCGGGAAAGTTTACCATCGATTTAGTTCTTGGAGCGGAGCCGGTGTCGAAGATTTCTTATCGAATGGCGCCCATGAAATTGAGAGAATTGAAGGAACAACTAGAAGAATTGGTTAAGTTAGGGTACATAAGGCCCAGTACATCGCCATGGGGAGACCCAGTGTTGTTTGTAAAGAAGAATGATGGGACGTTGAGATTGTGCATAAACTATAGAGGACTAAATAACCTCACGATAAAGAACACGTATCCCTTACCTTTGATTGATGAGTTGTTCGATCAGTTGCAAGGTTCGTATTACTTTTCTAAGTTGGATCTCCGTCAAGGTTATTGTTGGGGATATGCCCTAGAGTCAATTTGTACTTATACAATTGTCATTATGTTTTATATAATAATATGAGGCTTTCCTTTCCATGAATAGTGAGTTTTGTTTTGTTGGTCATCAAGTACGTGACTTGATAGTAAAACCCTACAATGAATGCAATGACTATTCTAAAACTGTCCTTGATCGATTATTATTATTGGAATAATAATAAATTAAGATTAGTATGTTTGTGACTTGATGGCTATGTTTTACTGGCCATGGATATTTGTGATATCGAGTCAAGACATAAATAAATGTTAGAGAACATTGTATTGGACATGACCCACTGTGAGAGTACTTCATGAAATATGTCATAAGTACTTCTAGCCATAATAATATTGAAAGTCCTTCGACCTAAATTCATCATAGTTTCTTACTTGATAAATTCTATATTTTGACATTGTCTAAAGTTGTCTTTAACCAGATAATAAATTAGACTACTGTTGGATATAAAATAAATCAAGGAGAGGAATATGATTGATTGTGAAGGAATTTGTCCCTCTCAGTTATGGGAGAGATATCCATGGGCCCCTTGATAAGTTAGACTGTTAAAAATGCATGGCCGTGCTCAAATATATCAATCTAAGATATTAATATCATTTGTTTGAACAGTCTACTATGAAATCAAGAAATAATTGATTAAGCTTAATAAGGATGACATGCTCCGTGCCTTATGCTTAATCTGGATATCGTGTGACAAAAGGACTAAATATAAAATTATGGTTTGGTTCAAAAAGATCACCGATCTTCATTTAACCTGGATAGTTATAATGTTTTGCTAGAAATCGCTTATAACTTGTGGGCCATTTAAATACGATTTAGGCACGCTGCCGGTGTTAAATGAACCTATAGGGTCACACAATAAGCGAACTTGTTAGGTTATTTTTACGGTGACCGAGGTTCGATGAATCTGGATGATATCCAGATTATAAGAATCGACTCGGTAAAATAATTAGTTAAATTACCGAGATAATGGCGAGAATCTTATCATATCGGTTTTAATTTAATTTGAATTTAAATTAGAATATGATAAGATATGATTAGGGTTGGACTCTAAGAGGTTCGAGGTTTTTTAAGAAAACCCTAGCCGTCTTTCAATAGTCCAATTTTTCCGGTTGAGAACATTCGTGCCATTCTCTACCAGAGAAAAAAAAAACCTCTCAAACCCTAGGCGCTAGTACTCCCCGGGTATCGAGTGAGTTTGCGGTGTGTATCCGATAGAGGACGTTCGCATACTTGCAGCGTACGGTGATTGTTCGGGTTGAACGTACAACGAGCGCAACCGGAATCGAAGGATTTCGATTACAGCAACCGAGAGGTAACTCTTAAAGCTTAGATCTTCTTAATCGTTTACTTGGGTCCTCGGGAGGGATTCGTAGATGTTTTCCGCGTTTAGGAGTCCACGAATCCCAACAGTTATTACTAAGTACGAATCAAGGAAGAAGATATTCCCAAGATGGCCATTAACACTAGATATGGCCACTACGAGTTCACGGTGATGCCATTCGGAGTAACTAATACACCCACCATTTTCATGGATCTTATGCACAGGGTTTTCCAGCCGTACCTGGATAAGTTTATGGTAGTGTTCATAGACGATATTCCAATCTACTCTAAAAGTCCCGAGAAGCATGCGGAGCTTTTAAAGTTGGTACTGGAGAAATTGAGAGATATGAACAATATGCTAAGTTTAGTAAATGCGAGTTTTAGTTGGATTCAGTGGCTTTTCTTGGTCACATGATATCTAAAGATGGAATCAAGGTGGATCCATCAAATGTAGATGCTATCTCAATTTGGAAGCTACTGGAGAGCGTAATCGAGATTAGTAGTTTCCTTGGATTGGCAGGATATTACCGCCGTTTTATTAAGAACTTCTCTATGGTAGCAACGCCGATGACCCAATTGCTAAGGAAGGATGTGCCATACATCTGGAATGATAAGTGCGAGAAGAGCTTCCAAGAGCTTAAGAAGAGATTGATGACAGCACCAATGTTAAGTCCTACCTGAAGAAGGTAAGGCCTACTCCTTGTACACGGATGCGTCTAAGGAAGGTCTAGGAGTGTGCTGATGCAAAATAGGAAAGTTATCACCTATGCATTGAGGAAGTTGAAGATGCATAAGGTAAACTATCCGACGCACGACTTGTAGTTGGCAGTGATAGTGTTTGCTTTGAAGAAATGGCGACATTATTTGTATGGAGCGAAATATGAAGTTTTCATGGATCATAAGAGTCTGAAGTACATATTCACGCAAAAGGACTTAAACTTAAGGTAGATGAGGTGGATGGAGTTCTTGGCGGAATACAAGTGTCCAATTAACTACCACTGGGGGAAAGCGAATGTGGTAGATGATGCATTGAGTCAGAAGGTGAGGATGGCTAGCCTAAGGGTGCAAGAGGTACAAATAGTACAGGAGTTCCTGAGACAAAAACCACAAGTGGGAGAAGGAAAAATTAGCTTGAGCAACCTGAAATTGGAGCCTGAGTTGAGGCAAGAGATTGGTGAAGTTCAGTGGAATAACCAAGAGTTTCAGATCTTCAAGGCAAAGGAAGCGAATAGGGGAAATAAGGAGTTACGGACTAATAAGGCGGGAGTGACGTCTAAGAACAACTATGTGTACCAAATGACCCAATGTTGAAGAGAAAGATAATGGATGAGGCTCATAAGAGCAAGCATTCCATTCATCCGAGAGAAGTGAAGATGTATCAGGATTTAAAAAAGGACTACTGGTGGCCAGAAATGAAAAGGGATATGGTGCAATACGTCTCTACTTGCCTAACATGTCAGAAAGTAAAAGCGGTGCAAAAGAGGCAGCCGGATTACTATAGCCGTTGCCTATTCTCAAGTGGAAGTGGCAAGAGCTGACGATGGACTTTGTTACTGGATTACCGATGTCTAAGACTTTGAATGATGCTATGTAGGTTATGGCTGATAGGTGAACCAAGACTGCTCATTTTATTTCGATACATGTTAAGGATTCTATGGAAAAATTGGCCAAAATGTATATTCGCGAAGTAGTTAGATTGCATGGAGTGCCGACAAGTATTATATCCAATAGGGATCCCAGATTTACTTCTAGGTTTTGGACTAAATTTGAAGAGTCACTGGGAATGACTCTGAAGCTCAATACTTCCGCTCACCCACAGACAAACAGACAATTCGAAAGAGTTATCCAGATTTTGGAGGATATGCTTAGGGCTTGCGTACTGGATTTCGGAGATAAGTGGTTGGACTATATACCTTATGCTGAGTTGGCCTACAATAAAAGTAATCATACATCAATTGGAATGACACCCTATAAGGCATTGTATGGACGAAAATGCCAGGTACCCTTGTATTAGGGATGGTCAGAGAATGGTTAAGTCAGTAAGTCTGGGAAAATGAATATTGAGGAAATGGCCGACAAAGTGAAGGTAATAAGGGCGAGGTTGAAAGCCGCTCGAAGCTGATAGAAGAGTTACACCGACAATAAAAGAAGGGAGTTGGAGTTTCAAGTGGGAGATCAGACATTTTTAAAGATAACGCCTAGTAGAGGAATTCTAAAGGATCCTAAGGGAGGGAGGCTGAGTCCTAGATATTTAGGACCTTCTCTGGTGATTAAAAGGATTGGACCCATAGCATACCGCTTGGAGCTACCAGAAGGGTTGACTGGAATTCACGATGTGTCCCAATTGAAGAAGTATAACCTTGACCAGGAGCATGTGTTGAATGAGGAACCCTTGATCATTCAGCCTAACTTGAGTTATGTGGAGAAACCAATTAAAGTTTTAGATCATAGCGTCAAGATGTTGAGGAATAAGCAAATACCTATGGTAAAATCTTATGGGAACGTCATGGCGCTCAGGATGCAGCATGGGAGACTGAAGAATGGGTGAAGAGGAAGTATCTGAATTTACACTAGAAGTTTAGCACATTGAATTTCGAGATGAAATTCTCTTAAGGGGGAGAAGATGTAATACTCCGTATTAGACCACCTTTAGTAAGTGAGGAAAAGTCATGCAAGTCACATTGTTTTATACTGCACTTGACGATTTGAACTATTTTTATAAAAATGTCAGCTTGTTGTTGCATGAATTAATTTGTTTTTGAAGTGGTCGTGTCATTGGAGTTAGTTGAGTTTTCTTTTATTGAGGAGAATTTATTAGGAAGAGGATGGAGTAAGTGAGTAGGAATCAATGAAATTTATTAGGAGAATAGTTACCAAGAATTAATGTGGATTAGGGGATAAAGCTTGGAATTTAATACTTGATGGGCTTGAGTTCGATTCCTAACTACTTCAAATTCTTTCCTTTCTTTTGATTTCTTCTTCCCTAACTTTTTTTCCTTTGGACGAAACACCCTAGGTTTGCTGCCACCTTAGAAACCAATTTCCTAAAAATTAGGAGTGTGATTTATCTTGGAAATTATTTTATAAAAATTTTGAGAGTAAATTTAATATTTGTTCCTAAGATCTTATTGTAATCTTTTAGAGAATTTTAAAGATTACTAATCTAGGTTTTTGAAAGCTATATATAGGTCATATACTAGGAGATAGAATATAGGAATATATACAACCGGTTTTAAAGTAGTAGCCGCCACTTTTTAAGGGGTAAATCTCCATGTTTTAATATTCTTTAGATAATTTTTAAAAAAGGAAATAAAAGGATAAAATCTAGATTTTAAATGAAGGATTTATCTCTTGGATAAGATGATGGTTTTCAAAAATTTAGGAAGAAAAAGGAAAAAGAATTCGGTAGCTTCAAGGAGTTAGGAAACCAGAATTTTCTTTACAATATAATTATTTATTAGCTATTTAAAAATTACTCAAATTAAAATATGGAATTAATTAAATTAATTCTTAAGTAGATAACCTAATTTCTTCACATATTTTTCTGAAAAATTTCCTCCAAGCTGCCGCCACACTTAGACCAAATACAGTTCAATTAAAACTCGCTAAAACCTAGCTAGGGTTGTTTAAGAAAACCTTCAAAATCAGCCCTATTTTGCACAAAATTCTCAGCAAAAACCTGCACAAAAACTCCTCCAGCTAGCGAGCAAAATATAGCTACACAAAGACTTCTTTTTCTTCTCTTGTTTTCGCAACTATAGAGACCAAAACAAACTAGATTTCTTCTGTCATTCTGTCCAGATTTTCCTCCCACTTTCTGTCCAGAAATTTGGCCAACCTAAGCTTCAAAAATACAGCAGCACTCAGCCCTAAACTTCTTTCCAATTTCGGCACCCATAGAAGAACCCAAGTTGTCTAACTTTTCTCTTGTAATCAAGACTCCATAGCAATGTAGAACTCCTCCAAATACCTAAACACCAAACCCTAGAATTTTCTATCTAGCAAACCACGAAAATCTCCACCCTTTCAGTTCCTCAAACTCACGAAAAAACCAGCATTCAACCTGCTCCAAAATTCGGCCCGCTTACCCGAAAAATAAAGACAAAACTGGAACTCTCTACAAGGTAATTGATCTTCAACTCTTCTATTTATCTCTTACTTCATTCTTTCCTTTTTTTTTCTCCCTTAAATCACGTCCATAAGGGACTGATTTTATCCCTTCCTTAGTGAGTTTCGATCAAGGTCATCTAAGGGGACCAAACTCTTCAACTATCGATTGAACTCAAGCTAGTCAACAAGGAGTTGCCGTGTTTTATGTCTAAATCGCTAGGAGGTAATCAAGATCCTATCTTTACTGATTTAAATAGTCTTAAACTTTAAAATATTGGCTCAAGGATGCTTATGGAGTCCAGCATGAAAGTAGGAATAAATTAGATTGATAAATATGTTGATGTAAACTATAGACAAAGCATGTATGAGATAGAACATTGATGTATCTTGCCATTATGAATCTAGATCTAGGCTAAATAGACAAAGATGAGATCTTTTAACGTTTATGGGACTGTTTATGATGATTTTATACTAGTTTAATATAGGAGTTGTCATATGGTGAATTGATTTAGATCAATGCATGGTAATGATCAATAGAATGGTAAAAGGGTAGTTATACATGTGATGTAATGAATTAAAGTCCTTAGATACTATGGATTAATTAGGTGATTAAGGAGATCATGGAGAGTCATATGGTATGAAAAAATGGATGGAATGATTAAATCCTAATTATGGGATTATTTGCTCTGGATAATGATGGAGTGGAAATAAGAGCAATTGATTGAGTTGGATCTAGCTGTGATTTAGGAAAGTAAGCTCTTGCATTACTGTTTTGATACAAGTTATATGTTTGCAAGCAATTTTTACGATGTTATTTGGAATTGATGTCAATATGATGTTTTGACACAAGGATTGAGACTTGACTAAAAATGATGAGTTCTACTGGATTGCTGTGATACTTTGATTGGAAATGTGGGTGTCTTATTTTCTAAATGAATTTACTAAATTTTAATTATTCAAACTCAAAATGATTTCTTACACTATTGCCAAACGGTTTGAAAATGCTAGTATGAAAATCATGTTTTGCAATCAAACTAATCAATGACTTTTGGAAAAGGAAAAATGATTCTGCCCCTAATCGGGGAGCGTTGGGTACTCAGTGGGGGTAGGCTAGTAGTACAAGTTTTGAAGAGCAAGAATTAGTTTTCTGGTAGGAGGCCATCTCCAGAAGATGAACTCAACTTAGAGAGGCGACAGTGCTACATAGTCAAGCCATCCGAGCTAGCAAAATTGGTACAAGTGGACATTGTTAATCTAGATTGGATAGCCGGAATGTTGGGTGTAGAGATGGAGGAGTATCTCACTTAGTGGGTGGATCCCCCACTGCCCATTGTTGAAAGAATACATTGGAAAGCTATCATAGTGGTAACCATGATATGGATTACGTTACTATATTGTTGAATCATTTACGAATCCGTATTTAATAAATTATAAATGTGATGAAGCGTGGATTTATTTTGAACTATTTTGGATTTATTGAGCAAGGCTCCTTGGTATAACTGTTATTGATTAAATTGACTTGCAAACACGATTTTGTGATTTTGATAAACCTGCATATACGAAATGGTTTCAATTGATACTTGCAAACACGGGACTTACTGATATATCAATCTCACACCTTTTATATCATGATTTCAGGAGATTGCTTATATTGAGCAGGGTGAAGCACTAGGAGATGCACTCCAGCTTATTTATTTAGTTGTTTTTTGAATTTATTTCAAGAAACGTTTGTTAGTTTTGATTTTTTAGACTTGTATAAGTTTTGCTTCCAAATGTAACAAGATTATTTCTTTAATTTTATTTAGACATTTTTTTTTCTTTTTGTACCTCATTATAAAGTCCCCTGGTCCTTTGGACGGGGCAACATCCTGCTCTTTTTAGGTACCTAGTGAGTGGGGTGTTACAAGTGGCATCAGAGCCTAGGTTTAGCCAATTGACTTGATTGAGCGGTACCTGAACCTTAGTAATTGAGATTCATTAAATAGTGTTTTACATCTAAGAGTTGAGATTTAGTTCTGATTTCTTTGTGTTTCCTTTATAGGATGTCTAGAAGATCCACATCTGTAACCTGAGACTGGCCTTTTATGTGATGTCCTACAAGTGATAGAGCATCTAGCCCAATACCTATACTAGATTCCTCATCATCAGAGTTAGAAATGGAACCTAAGGGTGGATAGATCCCAAGTGAGGATAAGATCGACCATGAGTCACCTATGATAGAAAACTTCAGAGTAGAGGAGGAACTGAGGACCTGATACCTGGGATGCTTGCATTTGAGGAGAATGAGGATTTAGTGGAGTATAAGGGTAATGATGAGGGAGAGATAGGAGGTGGAGGAGCGATTGATGATAAGAGTGAAAACAAGCTCGGGGAATTCGAGATTGAGGGGGAGGTTTGAGATTGAGGGGGAGATTTGAGATTCGAGATTTTGCCTTTCTTCTAGTGTCAATATGCAAGCTTTACTTGGCGACTTTAACTTGATCATTTTGTCGGCCCCTTCAATTGCATCTCATGCTTCTACCTGCCCTAAGATTGCTTCTGGTGATAGTCCTTTAACTGGAAAGGAAAATCTTCCTCCCATTCCAAAGTGCAAAGGCAGGAAGCTTAAGATTGTTCAGACTTCTAAGGTTCTTTTTGGGTGCATTATTCTAGGTACTGCCAGTTGATTGTAGGAAGAAATATTAAGTTTCCTCTTTTGATATTACTAGGTAGGTGGCCCGAGCATTGCTCAGGGTGAATAATTTTATTTTTTTGATATTTTAATTATTTTCTTTATTATAATATATTATTGTATATTTTTAACTTTTTTTTTATTGTAACTACAAAAATTCGATAATTTCAGATAACTTGAATTAAGATAACTTTATCTAAAGTCATTGAATCCAAATTCAATGAATTTATATTTTGATAATAATCTTAAGGAATTCACCAATACTGTGTATTTTTCTCATAACTTACTTAAAAGAATTAAATGTTTATTTTTTTAAAAAAATATAAAATTCATTAATATGGTTATTTAATATAGCATCATAAATATGATAAGGATAATACTCTTTGATATCTACTTTTTCTAAAATTCTAATGTGCCACATATCACCTTCATGTATATTTAAAGTCGCCAAGTGTCACTGTCAGAGTTGCCCGCAACTACTTATACACACACACACACACACACACACACACACACACACACACACACATATATATATATGTACATATATATACATATATATATACATACATACATGTGCATGCACATGTATGTATGTATGTATATAGATATATGTATATATATGTACATATATATATATGTGTGTGTGTGTGTGTGTGTATATATATATATATATATATATATATATATATATAACGATAGAGGTTGTTATGTAACCTCACCGAGAACTATGAGTAGTTTAAGTTGGAACTGTCGAGATCTTGGGCGGCCTTGTGCAGTTCAAGCTCTTCGTGCTCTTGTTTCTAAGCACTTTTCGTTCTTTATTTTTTTATGTGAAACTAAAATGCAGTCTTTAACTATGAATAAAATTCTCATTTTGTTAGGTTATAGTTGGGCTTTTATGTAGATAGTTGTGGTTGAAGTGGTAGACTTGCTTTGCTTTGGATGGATAATTTCCATGTTTCTTTGAGTAGTTTCTCTTTTGGTCATATTGTCGTTATTGTCAACTTCCCTGCTGCATCATCTTGGAGATTAACTGGTTTTTATGGAAGTCCTAAACATGAGAATTGTTATTTCTCCCAAACCCTTTTGCACAACTACATTTCTCTAGTTCTTTTCCTTAGCTCTGCATTGGGAATTTTAATGAAATCCTTCACCTTTCAAGAAGGAAGAGTTGCATGAACGTTGGAGCTCTTTTATTGATGTTTTTTACTATGTGGTCGATGATTGTGGATTGACTGATCTTGGTTTTATTGGTTCAAGGTTTACTTGGCATAACAAACGTGATATTGGCACTATTAGGGAAAGGACTGATAAGGGTCTTACCTCTTCATCTTGGATTTCTCTTTTTCCTTCTTTCCACATTTATCATTTGAGTTCTATACATTTTGATCTTTTACCTCTGTTACTTACACAAAAACAGATTTATAGTTGACGTGCTTATCGTGTTTGTAGTCTCTGTCGCTTTAATACTTATTAGTGGTAGGATGCAAATTTTGGTGTTGAATTTCTTAATACTTAGCCAACAAGCTTAGGCTCTTTTGCACGGGATACTACTCATGATGCTCTTTGTTTCTCGAGTAAGCCGAAATTTGGTAATATCAATAGATAGATTTCTAAGTTGCAAGGTGAGTTGTTTAGACTTCATCTGTGCTCCAATTTTTCTCTAGAGCTTGATCGTCAAATTTGTTCTCAAATTAAGCATCTACAAAGCATAGAGGAGGAATATTGGAGGCAATAGAGTTGTGCCAAGTAATACTGTATTTTAAATCAAAAGGCTGGTCAATGCTATTCTAGAAATACTATTTCCAAATTGATATCAATTGATAGGGAGATTTATTTAGAGCATAAGGATTTTCACATTATTACCGTAGATTTTTTTTTTCTAAATTGTTCTCAAATAATGGTGTTATAAATATCTATTTTAATGATTTGCCTATCACTCAAATTTCTTTAGATATGAAAATGGAGCGTGATCACCCTTTTATTATTGAAGACATTACTTCTATTGTAGCTCAGTTACCTAATACAAAAGCTCTAGGGCTAGATGGTATGCAAAGAATATTTCTAAAACAGTATTGGAGCATTATAGGTCCTAGTATATCCTCATTTATCTTGAAATTGCTACCGAGCGAGACTGACTAATGGGTCTCAAGCATACTTATACAATGCTCATCCCCAAGGTCAAGGAGGCCATTGGAATGCAAGATTTTTGACCCATCCGCTTATGCAACATTGCATATAAACTAGTATCGAGAATTCTAGAAAATCATCAGAAGAATGTTCTGGGAAGTGTTATCGATGAATCGTAGTTAGCATTCGTGCCAGGGTGTCTAATCACGGATAATGTAGTGATTGCTTTCGAAGCTTTTCATAACCTAAAGTCTTCAGCTCATTGCCCTGAGAATTATTTTGCTTTAAAGCTTAACATGTAAAAAGCATTTGATAGGGTTGGATTGTTCTTTTTGTAGGAGATTATAAGGTGTATGAATTTTTCCTTATGTCTGATTGATTTGATTATATTATGCCTCACTTATATCTCGTTTTTAGTTCTTATCAACAATATGCCTTCTTCCATCTTTACGCCTTCGCGGGGAATTAGACAAGGTGATCCTCTATCATCTTTTCTATTCATTCTATGTTATAAAGGACTCTCTACCCTATTTTGAAGGGATAAATCTCAACACAATTTTCTTGGTATGAAATTTGGTGCAAATGGTCCTCGAATCCCACATTTGTTGTTTGTTGATGATAGCTTAATTATTACACGTGCGTAACTTTTAATGTGCATGCTATCAAGCGGTCTTGTAGTAGTATGAAGCTATATCTGGTCAATAAGTCAATTTTGGTAAATTATTATTATTTTTCAACAAGGGATTGGGTGCTGGCACACATTTTTTTTTTTTTTTTGCGCAGCAATTAGGAATGAGTTATGGTAATAAGGATGGCAGATACTTAGGTTTGCCTATTATTATAGGCCTTCCAAAATTGGCATGTTCTCTTCTATTAAAGACTGAATCTAGAAGAAACTAAAAGGTTGGAAGGAGAAATGTCTTTCTACAGTTGGGAATAAAGTTTTGCTCAAATTTGTTATGCATGCTATCCTTTTCTACATTATGCAATGTTTCTTAATCCCTAACACTCTTTATGATAAGATCTTTTCTATGGTGTGTAACTTCTAGTGGGGGCCAAAAGTAAAGGAATCTAAAGTGTATTAGAAGAAATAAGATGACATTTGTTTACAGAAAGTTGATAGGGGCTTAGGTTTTCGAGATTTACCATCCTTCAATCTGTCTTTAATTACAAAGCATGGTTGGAGAATGATTTGTAATAATTCTAGCTTGTTGGCTTCTATTTTGAAAGCTAAAATTCTCCTCATTATGCTTTCATGGATGCTTTGCCTGGTTGAAATCCTAGCTACCTTTTGTAGAATTATTTTACAGGGGCAAGAGGTGCGGGAATTAGGTGTTTGTTGGAAAGTTGGTAATGGGTCCCATATTAAAATCTAGAGGGATAATTAGTTACCTTCAACAGGTCGGTTCAGGCCTATTATAAACCATAGTGAAAGGTTCCACAACTTCTTGTTAGTGATTTCATTATTCTTACTTAATGAGTTGTTCCTCCCTTTTAAAGTTTCTATCATATAGTAGATTCTGTTTTGCCCTCTTAGTATTCCTGATGTTAGATTCTATTTTGCCCTCTTGGTACTCCTGATGTTCTGGTTTGGCATCACTCTAAGGATGGCTAGTATTCTGTTCGCTATGGTTATAATGCTTTTATAGCAACTAAACATACCAAGCTCTCTATTCCCTCTAGTTCAGAATCCAATTTCAAGCGGTCTATTTGGCAAGAAATTTGAAAATTATAGGTCCCACCAAAGGTTAGTCATTTTCTATGGAAAGCATGGCATGATATTCTTCCCAATATGTCTAATTTAGATAGATGCATTGGATGTGGTTTTGCATGTTTGCTTTGTGGTTTTACTATTGATAATTATCACCACTCACTGCTTGATGTCCTCTAACTAGGTAAATCACGAATTTGGTTCCTTTTAGTGGAAAACTTTTATCTTTGGAAGCAATTTCTTATGCTGATCTTTTTCCTCTTTGTTGTGACTGAGCTCACGAGTAAGAAAGCAACTTATTTTGGAGCCATCTTATGTTGCCTATGGCATGCAAGGAATAAGTATATTTATGACTAGGTTCCTTCTGTAGTTAATGAGATTATGAGATGCGGTTTCACTATGGTTGATAGGGGTTAATTGTATACATATTTTTAGATTCACTTATGGTATATTAGTGTTGATTTTGTGTTCAAATGGCTATTGATTCCCTCTATTTCACTTTCTTTTATGCAAATGTGTTGATTGATAAAAATTGAGAAAGAATATGAAAAGTTAAGGAATTTCATGCAAAGATAGAGCTAAAACAGAGTATAGGCAACTCCATCTGGGTAACATTAAGTAGGGCCACCTATATACTAGAAAACAGAAGAGAAGCCAGAGGAAAATAGAGCAATGCAAACCAAACAGAAGCCAGGTGGTATGATCTGGAGAAGGTTAGGCTGCACTGCCTATTTTTTGGTGGAGTGACTTTTGAGCTTTGTAAATCAGGCAAAGCTACTTGGTTGGTTGAGCAGGGACTCCTCCTATTAGATTTTCATTTGGAAAAGGATTTTTGGGTACTTTTGGGAAGGCAAACGCCTATATAAACAAGAAAACAGAACCCTAAAGGAGAGAGGGGTGTGTTAGATATTCTGTATAGTTTAGAAAAGATAGAACAAGTTTGGTCGGGAGGAAAGACAAGAATAAAACTTTAAGGAGATTTTTTAGAAGAAAGAAATGAACATTGTTGAAGGGATTTGCTAGAGAAGAGAAGAGTTAACTTGTCTATGAGTTCTTTTGATCTTTTCTGTACTTTTCATTTAGTAATAATAATATGTTTTAGTGTTTTATTGTATTTAGGAGATTAAACTTTTAAGTATGATGGCTTTGTATAGAATTTCTCTATTTTAATCAGTTTATTCCATTACGTTTGATTATTTGATCTGAAATGATTGGATTAATTTGTTATTACTTTTTTTAATTAATTCAAGATAGAGATTAGAAGTTAAGCTTCAATTCAATTAATTTCATAGCTATTGTTCACCAATTAACTCGAGAGATAGGTTGGGGAATAAGAACTTAGTAACCAAAAAGATGATAATATCACCTAGAAACAGGGGTTTTTATTTCTTCCATACCTAAAGACATTAATATTTCCTAGAGATAGGGGCATTTCTTTTCTTTGGCTGGGGTAATGTTTAACACATCTTTCTATTCATCTAATTAGGTAAAGATATCCATTATTGACTAGAAGATAGAAAATTCATAACTTGAGAGAGAATAGATTTTACAATTGCAATTTTCATGGCACTAGTTGGTAATAAATTGATTTAGTGAATATTTAATACTTAGTATTTCCTTGAGAGTTTTTATTTCCCTCTAAATACATGTTATATTTTCTTTTCTTAATTCTTAATGTCTTCATGATCATTCTTATGTAATATAGCCGCATTTTTATTTTCTTATCCCTTGTGTTAGGTAGGCTAGACAATGGAATAGTAGTAATTGATTGTGTTTACTTCCTAGAGGACAATACTTGTTGATGCCCTACACTATGCCATGCGATAAGTGCACTTGCTCAATTGTGGTTTTAGTATGTAATTTAGGAGTTGCGATTTTATAAATTTAAAACTTTATTAATTGTGAAATTTGAATTAATATTTTCTATATCAAAATTTTCACCAGTAGTTTTTGGCATCATTGCCGAGGAAGTAATGTAATGAAAGTTGGATTTTTGTTAATATAGTGATGTAAATATGTAAATATTATTTCTTGTTATATTTAGGTGCCTTGTGGATATTTGTGATATTGTATATTTATCTAATTGTATTCTGCATAGAAATTTGTCTAATTTAGTTGATAATATTGTAAAATTACTCTTGAACAACTTTTGAACTGTAGTATTCATTATATTATTATTGTATTCATTACTAAGAGCATAGTTCGTAATGATCATATTGTTTCTAGCATTATTATGTGCTGATATTGGTAAGCACATAGAGCGACAAATCGAGGGTAAAGGTGACAATAGTCATAAGCAACCATCATATGAAAATATAGATAGTTTTGGCTGGATAAGACCAATACCCACCCACAGGTTGGAAATTTCAGTAGGGACAGTAGTGGCACTATCACAACTCCATATGGAGCATTCACTCAAGAAGCTACTAGAATGATTGGTAATGGATGTGACTTCACAATTCCACACAGTAGAGGAATATCTGAGACATCAAGTGGTCTTTATTCACAATTTAAAGAGATAGATATGGTACTTGATAGAGCTCGTAATGGACTTATGCTCTTCAATTACTTTATTTATATTTGGAGAATGCTGAGAAAGAGCATAAGGCAGGGTATTTGAACCTGTTGAGTCTAATAGCTTGGGAAGAATGTGATCATCAATTGAAGATCCACTAAAACTAGAACTCAAGGAGTTACTGGGAAATTTGGAGTATGCAATTTGGAACAAGGAGAAAAACTACCAGTGATTTTGCCAAATAATTTACAAAGGAGAGAAAAGAAAACTTGACTCAAATGTTAAAAAAGCATAAAAAGGCCAATGCATAGAAAGTGACTGATATCAAAAGGATCTACAATTCTTTTTTGCACACAAAAGATTTTATTAAAGGAAGATGCTAAAACAGTGGTGCAACCTTAAAGAACTCTGAATCCAAATATGACAGTTGTGGTAAAGGGAGAGGCAGTTAAACTTCTAGATTCAGGAATCATTTACCCTATCTTAGATATTGTTTAGGTAAGTCCAACGCAGATATAATCAAAGAAAAGAGGAATGGTAGTAGCTCCTAATGATAAAAATGAACTTATTCCCATGAGATTGGCCACTGATTGGAGAATTTGCATTGACTATAGGAAGCTGAATGAGGCTAAGAGGAAAGATCATTTTCCACTCCCTTTCATTGTCCAAATATTGGAGAGACTAGCTAGTCACATGTTCTGCTATTTTCTTGATAGTTTTTCAAGATATTTCCAAATTCCTATAGCCCTGGAAGATTAAGAGAAAACAACATTCATATGCCCATTGGGTACTTTTGCTTATTGACGCAGGTATTTTGGTCTTTGCAATGGCCTAGGAACTTTTCAAAGATGTATAATGACCATTTTCGAAGGAATTGTAGGTAACACTATGGAGGTATTCATGGATGATTTTTCTATTTTTGGAGACTCATTTGATATACATTTGAGGAATTTGGAGAAAATGCTATAGAGATGTGAAGAAATACACCTTGTGAGAAATTGGGAAAAATATCACTTTATGATTCAAGAAGGAATAGTTTTGGGGCAAAAAAATTTCAAGGATATTGATATAGATAGAGTAAAAATTGATGCAATTGAGAAGTTGCCTCTTTCTATTTCTATGAAAGCTATATGAAGCTTTTTGGATTATGTAGGATTCTATAGGAGGTTTACCTTAAACTTTTCAAAAATTTCTACCTCTTACTTTTTTACTTAAAAAATATGCTATTTTTTATTTTGATAAAAAACGTCTCGTTGCTTTTAATTTGTTGAAGAAAAATTTGATTAACTCTCCTATCTTTATTGCACCTGATTGGTCCCTTCTTTTTGAGCTAATGTGTGATGCTAGTGATTGCGAAGTGAGAGAAGTGCTTGGATAAAGACGGCATAAGCATTTTAAACCGATATATTATGCAAGTAAAACTCTTACTATAGCCTAGGAGAATTATACTACTACAGAGAAAGAGTTGCTTGAGATAGTATTTGCTTTTGATAAATTTCATTTTTATCTTATTTTACCTAAAATTATTGTATATATTGACTATTCAACACTCAAGTACCTTTTGGCCAAACATGATTCCAAAACTAGAGTAATTAGTGGGTCTTATTGTTGCAAGAATTTGACTTGTAAATTAGGAATAAAATAGGAGCTGAGAGCTTAGCTGCAGATCACTTGTTAGGATTGGAGAACCCTCAATTGAAGCTATTAAAAGAAAGGAGATTAATATCACCTTTCCAGATGAACAACTCTTACAATTGAAGGGTAATGATCCTCAAATTCCTTGATTTTTCTAATTTCGCTAATTATTTAGCTCCAAGAATCCTTCCTCAAGACTTTACGTCACAACAAAGGAAGAAATTCCTTTCGAATGTGAAATATTACTTTTAGAAAGATCCTTTCTTATTTCATTACTATCAGGCAGCGTATGTATTATGCAGAATCACTAGACATTCTCTGACATTATTACGAAGGATTAGTCAAAGGGCATTATCAAGCTAATAGCAATGCAAGAAAATTCCTCAAGTCTAGATTTTATTAGCTACCCATTTTCAAGGATTCCCATAGGTTTGTTAAAAATTATGATAGGTGTCGACGAATAGGTAATATTTCTAAAGCTAATGAGATGCCTATATTAATTTTTTAAACTTGTGAGATATTTGATTATTGGAGAATAGATTTTATGGGTTCTTTTCCTAATTATTTTGGTAACAAATATATCTTGGTTACAATAGATTATGCATCTATGTGGGTTGAGGCACAAGTCTTAGTAAGTAATGATGCAAGGGGTAGTGGTCAAATTTCTCAAAAAGCTTTTTACTCGTTATGGAGTACCAAGAGTGATTATTACTGATAAGAGAACCCACTTTTGTAATAATCAATTGGAAAAGGTTCTTGAGCATCTATGTATTACACATAAATTTGCTACCCTATATCAAACCCAAACAAATGGCCAAGTTGAGGTGGTAAATAAGGAACTCAAAAGAATTTTGGAAAAGGTTGTCAGCCACACATGCAAGAATTGAAGTTAAAATTAGATAACGCTCTTTGGGTATATAGGACAACATACAAGACACCTATAGGCACAACACCTTATAGATTAGTCTATGAAAAATCTTGTCACTTACCAGTAAAAATTGAGCATAAAGCATTTTGGGTTAAAACAATTGTTAACTTTGATCTCAAACCTATACGTGAAAAGAGGTTACTCCAATTGAATGAGCTTGATGAATTGAGAAATGAGGCTTTTGAAAGTTCAAAATCCTACAAAGAAAAGGTCAAAAGGTGGCATGACAATCACATTCTTCCAAACTAGGAATTTAAGAAGGGTGATCAGGTATTATTGTTCAACTCAAGATTAAGACTATTTCCGGGTAAGTTGAAATCTAGATAGTTTGAGCCATTAGTGGTAAGTAAAATGTTTTCTTTGGACCTATTGAGGTTTCGTAACTTGACAAGGGGACATTTAAGGTAAATGGTAATAGATTGAAGCCATACTATAGAGAGGATCTTGAGAATGTGGAGAGATTCGATTACATTTTCTATATATAAGGCTGACATTTGAGTTGTGGTTAACTGTTGTTTTTCATTTTCTTGCATTCAGGCCAACTTTAATTTTATTTTGTTTTCTTTTTAATTTTGATCTTTTATTTATTTTCTTATTTCTTTTTATGCTTTTCCTTGTTTTAGTGTGTTTTATTTTTCTTTTGTAGGTTTTTAATTCTCATTCGAATGATGCTCTTTTTTTCTCACTATTTAAAGACAAACTCACATTTTTCTTGGGAATTTAATGATTTGGGGAGTATTTGTTTTCTTTCTCTCTATTATCTTTCTAGTATTTTTTTCTGTACTTATTGGTCTCAATTTTAGCCATTAAGGACAACATTTAGTTTAAGTGTGTGGGAAAGGTTATTCAATATGCTCTTGCTAGGATGATTTTTTTTTTTTTGAGCTAATTTTTTTCCCCGATTTTATGAGCTGGTTTGACTATGTATTCTTGTTTGGTGAGTTGATGTAGTAGAGATGTTACTTTCTTTTTTATTTTTTTATTTTTATTTTTTTCTTTGGAATATATTATGTCTCTCATTTGGTTAAGTCAATCCCTTGTTTAACTTGTGTATTAGATTTTGATGTGCTTAAATCTTGAGAATTAAAATTACTCTTTTTTATAATTAATGAAATGGTTGAATTTTTATTCTTTTGGTCTTGATTTAGTGGACATAATGAATTATAAGTCAGAATGAATAGCTCTTTCTTGTTTCATAGTAATTTCTAAACTAGTCATTGTCCTGAGTTTAAGTAACTAGGGTTAGAGAGGTAAAATTAAGAGTAAAAATATTTGAATATGAAAATAAGAATCAAAAGGGATAGAGGTACCTATTTTGGAAAATGTTAGGAGAAAAAAGGTTTCGGAATAGAAAGTGCATTTCCTATAGCAAAAAATAACGTGTGAAAAAAAGGAGGAAAATACAAAGAAAATAAATGCTTAAAGAAATAGTTGAAAAAGTGAGGGAAAAAAACATATGAGTTTGAAAACATTTTTGGAATGGAAATAAAAGAGGCCAATACAGTGAGAAATAGCAAGCAAGCATAGTGCACTCACTTGAGGTTATTAACCATGTTTGAGTATGGATGCCCTAGTTTGCTACTCAAGCTATAGTGGTTTAGAGCCAATTGAATCTTGTTTTTGTTGTGTATGTCTTGGCTTATATCAATCATGTTGGCTGTATTCTTGGCTTAATGAAGGAGTGAATAGTATTTCATTAGTATAAACTTGTGTAACTTTACTTCAATAGTCTTGCATATTCTTGATCTAATATTTGAGTATGATTTTGGGGATTGATTGAATTGAATATGTGGTATAATATTTTCTTTAACTAAAAAGAGTGTAATATTATTGCTATGTTGGCTAAGATGTGATAAGAATTGTAACACCCCACTACCTAGGCCCGACAGGGCCGGGGATGTCGCCCCATCCAAAGGACAAGGGGTCTTTATAACTAGGTCACACAAAAGAAAATAAAAGTAATACTTTAAAATTGAACTTATTACAACCCAAAAATACATGAACAAATCCAAAATAAATTGTTCGCTACCATCTCTCAAAACAACACATAAGAAAAAAATAACATAAAGTCTTCAAAGCATAGGCAACAAATCTAGCTATTCATCTCCACAGCAAGATCGACCTGAAAACATGGAATAAAAGGTGATGAGATAAAAATCTCAGTAAGTCCGTGTGTGCTTTGAGTGTTTAGTGAAAACAGTTCGTGGATGCAAAATGTGAAACCTTTATAAGAGAAATATTGGCAAGCATTAAACATTAGTAAAAAACAAGAGTGGTGTTTTCGGCTTTTTCAGCCATACGTAATTTATAAGATCAACCACTCAAAAAAAAGGATTATGGGTTACCACACGTTGGGCCCCATAACCGGATGGTCAGTATGCCACACTTTGTGCACACTGTCGGTCAGAATGCCGACACTTTGTGCAGACTGACGAAAGGTAGGTGATCGGCCTACCGGGCAAGATACTCCTCATTCTCTATACCCAAACAACAACCGGGTGTCCATTCCGGCAAAACACAGTCACTTGACTGAAATAAAATTGCTAGCTCGGACCGGCATGACTAAGTAGTACTGACGTTCCTCTAAGTTGAGTTTTATCTTCTGGAGGTGGCCTCCTGCCAGAAGACTCACTCTTGCTCTTCAAAACTAGTACTACTAGCCTACCCTTATTGAGTACTCAACGATAATTGTCCCACTTGGGAGAAAATTGGTAAAACATAGGTTTACTTGAAAATGGCAATTAAGGGTTTCTAAAGTCCATGTCAAAATAAGTTTTAGAAATAGTTCAGTGTTTTAGTAAAACTGCTTTGAAAATTTTCAAATAATTGGTTTGACCAAATCAAGAAAAGAAACAGTCCTTAATTGCCTTTACCAAATCAGTATTCACATACTTCGCGTTTAGCTTGCCATGGTAACCTTTTACAACAAACAAGTTTTATGCAGGAGCTTACCTGATCCTTTGCTTGCTCAAATTCAAAAGTCTTCCAAGGCTGACCTAACCCCGCCTGGGGTAAACACAAGACATAAGGTTACACTCAAGCTATATTCACTTACACAAATAATCCTAGTTCAACTTATTACAATCATGACCCTAATGTTGTAAGCTTTAAGGCTACGTGATAAAGAATTTTATAAAATAAGTCTAGTTTGATAAGTTAAAATAACTAGGGGTTCTAAAATAATTGCTAATAAATTATAGACTCAAATAATAATTCTTGAGTGTTATTAATAAATAAACTAAGGTTTGAATTTTAAATAATATTAAGTTCTAAATAATTTTAATAAATGATAATTTAAAAATAGCTTTATTATAAATAAATAATAAATTAAATAATTTTTAATTAATTAATTAATTTTTTAATAGATAATAATTATTTAGTAATAAATAAAATTAGTAATAAATGAATTTTATTAAATTTTTTTTAATAAAAATATTAATAGTCTAATTAAATATTCCAATCCAAATCCCCTAGTGTTTCGAATTTTGAAGGAAACTATAGTAGTAATTCTAATTTTTTTGTAATAAATTTTGTTAATGAATATAACCTAGAATTAATAAGAAAATAATCTCTTACCATGATTTTCCAAGTGCTAGAAAAGATTCATGATGACATTCTCCATCATCAAACAATAAATCAATCCATTCATGAACATACACTTGAACTATCGCATACCATCACATGGCCAAAATCCTACTAAGCATAATCATCAATCATGGCTTCCATGGAGAATAAGAACATAAAAGCCTAATCACCTTTGGTGTCATAATATCTACTCATGCTTCAAACATCCATAAAATTCATTGAGCATGAAGAACATAAATTGATTCAAAAGGAAAACACATACATCCTAGTCATATACAACAATCATCATGTCCTAACCCTAATCCCTTTATCCACATGCATATACTCAATCTCCCAATCATATTTTATCTCCCTATCAACACCTAAGAGACATGATTTCAGAATTTAATAAGAGAGATTTACGAATGAATACTTGATTGTCGAGTACTTTGATGAAGACAAAAGAAGGTCCACGCGCGATGGAGTGTCTTGAATGGTCCAACAAAACAAACGATCATGGTTGATGTTTGATCAACCATTTCGGTTAGAGAGAGAGAGAGAGAGAGAGATCATTGGAATGATATAATCGAATGGAAGAAGATGAATAAGAAAGTTGTTCTTGACTTACCTTGTTGATGTTCTTGAGACCTTCAAAGAAAAGTTAATTTTGATCCGCTCGAAAATTCTTGTTTGCGAGGTTTTGTGTTATAAATAACAAAAATGAGGTTTAGAGATTAAATGAAAGTGATTTGGAGTATTTGAGAGTGATTGGAGGTGTTTAGAGTAGGGTTAGGCTTGAAGAAGGTTAGTGTGTGTTCTTGGTGTTCTTGGTGTTCTAGGTGAAAATGGAGAGAATTTAAGGGAAAATGATGGACGAATTTCTGGAGAGTGTAGACTGAATAGTTTATGGAATTCAGGGGTTTCGGTTTAGCTTAGAAAGGGAGAGAAAAATCTGATCATTCGAAATTCAAATGGAGTGATTTGAGGAGTGGTTTGAGGTATAGGATATGTTAATGGTGTTTGTTTGATGAAGGTTTTCTTGGAGCTTCAATGGTGTCGGCTGGTTTGGTTTGCTTTGCTAAAATGAATGACGTCTGATAAAGCTTAAGGCTGGACGAAATTCAGAGCTTAAATGGCAGAGAAATTCTGGTTGTATAGCTTAGTACAAGGGTGTTTTCATGGAGAAAAATTCTGGAAAATTTGAAGTTCAAATGGAAGTTTGAATGGAGTGATTGTAGGAGAGATTTGAGGTGTGATTATGGAGTCCAATTGTGCAAGGTAAGTGGAGAGGGTAATGGTTTTCAATTCATGGCTAAACAAGGGTTAGTTTACAGAGGTTGGAGGGTGGTGTTCGGCCAAGGCTGGAAGGGAACAAAGCTGGAAAAATTCTGGTTTCAAGGTGCTCATGTTTCGAAGGTTTGCTGCCAATTTTCCTGTGCAATTTTCTGCAATTCTTCAGCCCGTTTTGTAGAGGTTTTGAGAGGTGTTCAAGGGTCCTTTAAGGCAGGTTTTCCAGCCCTCTTTATGGGGAAAAAGCAGAGAAGTTTTGCTGGCTTGAAGGTGGAATAGAACAGCTTCATTTTCTAGTTTGAAGGTTGGGAAAGTGCCCAGAATTTTTTCTGGTTTGTGCAGTTTTTTATGCAGTCCAAAAATTGCACAATTTTTCCAGCTTTCAAGCCACATGAAATGACCATTTTCTTAGCAGAAAATGAATGGGTTTATTGGCTGAATTTTCGAAGAAATGGCCTGCAAATATTCTGGAAAATTTCCAGATTTTCCTTTACTAAGCTATGGACAACATGAAGGTGGAGTTGAAGGTTCTTTCATGGTGATTGATTTTCTCTTGGAAACCCTTCCTATTTCTCCTCCTAGTTTCGGCCAACTTCCCAACCTCCAAAGCTGATTTTCAAATTCAAGGTGGAGGAGTTATCACAGATTTTTTTTTGGAATTTAAAAGAAAGGATTTAATCGTTTTGAATTATAAAGATGATGTTAGGACAAGCTTGTGGTAATAAAAAGGACAAGAATTCCTCTAGAATTCTTTTTAGGACATGAGGATAAGATTAGGACATTCTCTTCATGTCTCCCCTAAGACAACATTCCTATTTCCATGAAATGCAAGAAAACAAAAATTCAAACTTAGTTAAGATAATCATGGTAAAAGCTTAAATGATGGGATTTGAACTCATGACCTTAGAGATTAATTCCAAAGCTCTAACCACTAAACCACAACAACTCTTGTTGTTATTTTCTCACCCACATTTCCTTCCTATTTAATCCTCAAGCTTTCCTCCTATTTTGACCTCAAGCAAAATTACCATTTTACCCTTCCTACTCGATAAACATAACTAAGCATTTTAACCTATAATCCACAACTCTAAAGCACATAAAATCATTCAAAAACATATATATTCATGCAAAATAATATGATATGCATCCCGACCCCCTTACTCTACGGTTGGCTTTAGGTGGGGTTTCACAAGAATGATTGATGAGTTTGAGTTATTGAGCTCTTATTTTGCTTAAGGAAAAGCAAATAGTCATGTGTGGAGGAATTGATAGGGGTTAATTGTATGCATATTTTTAAAGTCATTTGTGGTACATTAGTATTGATTTTGTGTTCAAATTGCTATTGATTCCCTATATTTCACCTTCTTTTGTGCAGAAGTATTGATTGATCAAAATTGAGAATAATGTGAAAAGTTGAGGAATTCCACGCAAGGATAGAGCTAAAATAGATTATAGGTAGCGCCACTTGGGTACTATTAAGCAAGGCTGCCTATATATTAGATAACAAAGGAAAATCTAGAGGAAAATAGAGCAACACTGACCAAACAACAGCCAAGCAGCACTACCTGGAGGGGGTTGGACGGTGCTGCCTACTCTCTGGTGGTGTTACTTTTGAGCATCATAAACTAGGCAGAACTGCTTGGTTGATCGGGTAGAGCTGCCTATTATTAGATTTTGAAGTGGAAAAGGGTTTAGAAGGCAAACGCCTATATAAACAAGGAAACGGAACCTTAAAGGAGAGAGAGGTGTGTTAGATATTCCATATAGTTTAGCAAAGTTAGAACAAGATTTGTTGGGAGGAAAACCAAGAGGTGAGCTTTTAAGGAAATTGTCGAGAAGAAAGAGAGGAGCATTGTTGAAGGGATTTGCCAGAGAAGAGAAGAGTCAGCTTATCTATGAGTTCTTCTGATCTTTTCTATACTTTTCATAGCAATGATCATGTATTTATTGTTTTATTGTATTTAGGAGATTTAACTTTTAAGTATGATGCCTTTGTATTAAATTTCCATATTTTAATCAGTTTATTCCATTACTAATGTTTAATTATTTGATTTGATTGGATTGGATTAACTTGTTGCTACTTTTTTCTAAGTAACTCGAGACAAAGAGATTAGAAGTTGAGTTTCAATTCAATTAATTTCATAGTTGTTGTTCACCAATTAACTTGAGAAATAGATTGGGGAATAAGAACTTAGTAATCAAAAAGATAATAATACTACCTAGAGATGGGGACATTTATTTCCTCCATGCCTAAAGACATTAATATTTCCTACAGATAGGGGTACTTATATTTTTGGTTGGGATTGTATTTAATGCATCTAATTGTTCATCTAATGAGGTATAGATATCCATTAGTTGACTAGGAGATAGAAAATTCATAACTAGAGATAGAATGGGTTTTACAATTGCATCCTGCATGGCACTAGTTGGTAATAAATTGATTAAGTGGGTATTTAATACTTAGTATTTTCTTGAGAGTTTTTTTTTTCTCTAAATGATATTCTATTTTCTTTCCTTGATTCTTGATATCTTTATGATCATTCTTGTAGAGTGTAGTTGCGTGTTTTTTTTTTTTTCTCTCTTATATCTTGTGTTTTGTACCTAGACAATGGAATGGTAGTAATTAATTGTACTTACTTCCTAGATGACAATACTTGTTGATGCCCTATACTATACTATGCGATAATACACTTGCTTAAATGTGGTTTTGGTATGTAGTTTAGGAGTCGATGTTTTATAAATTTAAAACTTCGTTAATTGTGGAATTTGAAATAATATTTTCTACACCAAAATTTTCACTACAATGGTCGATGACTTCTAGAATGTGCCAGCTTTTGTTAGTGTTCCTTCTTCAAGTTCCATCCTAGCTACTGCTTGGAAGCCTCTAACTTCGTTGTTGATGGAGCTTTTTCCAAGTCCTCTGCTTCAGTTGGGGCACTTGTGAGGAATTTTTCTAGTGCTCTTACTTGTACTATGACTACTAGAGTCCCTTTTTATGTTGATGTTGAATTTGTTGAGCTCTAGCACTAGTTTTCAATATTAGATTTGTAGTTATGAATCATTATATGCATATTCTATTGGAGAGTGATTACTTCAACTTGGTTTAGAAAATTAATGCCCGAGTGCCTTATTTCTCTTCCACCAGTCAAATAGTTGCTTTGATTAAGGAGTTGCTTCTTGTATTTGATTCATTTGGTGTTCTTTTTGTATGACGGAATAGGAATATACCTGCCCATCTTTTAGCTAAAAAAAAAAGCTTAGTTCACTAGCCTATTTAGAATGGTATGGTGACTATTCTCTGGTTGTATCTCTAGTCAGTTTGGCTGATTTATCCTCTACTTAACAAAACTTCTTGTTTCTTAAAAAAAAATGATGGATCATAATATTAGTAATTAATTCACATATATTATAATAATATATTAAAATATATTACTAGTGTATTAAAACATGTTTCTTGTATGCCTTTTTGTACCACTTTCCCCTAAAGGTGTCCCGCAGGCCCCAAATTAATCTGCAAAGGGTTAGGTTTTATCGAAAATGTTTGACAAAGTCTGCACTCCTAATAGGTTTATTATACTAGCAAATGGATTAAAAAAACCAAAAAAGGGCATATAAGTTTAGGTTGCCATGTTAATCTTGATTCTCTCAAAAGGGGGGGGAATCAGAACATTGGGATGCCATTTACTTATGAAGAAGATATCCTAGAAAGTGATAAAATGATTTACTAGGTTAGGACTTCCATTCTTGGAAATTGATTCAATGGGGAGTGAAATTTTGAGGAGGGAGAAAAGAATGAAATGAGAGGCTAGGTTAACTCCTTAGATTCAGCAATGTATACATGTAATCCTTTTCTTCGTAGTTTTTGCATGGATAGAGCTTTTGTATTCAAAAGACAGCCATGACTGCCTAAACAATATATAATACTTTTTTCTTTAAAAAAATTAATATATATAGTGGCCTCTAAAATTGAATGTAAAACCCATACTTTTTAAGAAGTCTTTTATTTATGGTGATAATTTAGAATTTGTTAAGGGTTGAATCCTATCACAATAAAGATTAGAATTCTATTTGGCTAATATTTTAAGTAGGTAGGGACTTGATTAAATTATTTAAGAGTTAGGGAAACCATGCGATCTATTAAATAGGAAAACCTTTTGAAAATATTATTTTTTTTCAATAGCCGTCAACAGACACAGAAAAAGGAAGAGAGTTCAACTAGGATTTGAAGGAAAGAACACTGTAGGCTGTTACAGTTTTCAAAAGTCGATATTAAAAGGTAAGTAGGAATGAATCTTTTCGGTTTTCTTGTATGAATAATAGAATAAAACGTTATTTTTCGTTAAAAATTCTCGAATAAAGTGTGGTATTTTTTTCAAAGTATAAGTTTTAATGATTGGTTAATGTATGGGGTGTATTTTGGTATTTGTATTATGTAGATACATGGTACCATATGAATATATTTGATGAATTTGATACATGATGGATCTGTTTACGTTTATTTGAATATGATGCCTCAAAGGTGGGTTAAACCTTTTTGGAATAATGTTAAGATTGAATTCATCTTTTTGGAATTAATGCAAGGTGAAGTTTTAATCTTTTTGGACCGCTAAGGCCGGGTTAAGCCTTTTTGAATTTTCCTAACTGAATAAGTTAATTCAGTTAGCAGGAGGTAATGGTTATATGAATTTGTGTGAACGAATATTTTTATATGTTTATATTCCCAGTCATTTATTGTATGGTATTGTATGAATGTATTGTGTTAGTTTGGTTTCTATTCTTTTGATTCAAAAAGATGTTCAAAAAAAAAAAAGAAAAAACACACAAAAAAAAGCTCTTCAAATTCAGTGCATTGAATGGTAGTGGTTGCATTGATGTCCAGTAACTGGGAGCTTAAAAAAAAGGAGAAAGGTAAAAAAAAAAAAAAAAAGGATTCTCAATGTTTGCTTACGGTGTTAGAGGGTTGTTTTGGCCAAGGCATGATTGCATGCCATTCTCATGGTTGCCCAAAAAAAAAATAATAATTTAGGTGTCAGAGTTTTGGTTCATAACCCAAGATACCTTTGCATGCTGGAGGAAGTTGCTAAGTATACTTACATGAATTTTGTTAAATCAATTGCTTTGAGTTTTGGAACAAAAGAAATTAGTTAGTATATTTAAATGTTTAAAATTTATATCTACTAGAAATAAGTTGAGATTTATTGAGTTTTTCTTTTATAAACAAAAGTTTATATTCTACTTAGTATATTATAAGAATAATTTAAAACTAAATATTTGATAATAGTAGTAGTAGTAGTAGTAGTAGTAGTAGTAGTAGTAGTAGTAGTAGTAGTAGTAGTAGTAGTAGTAGTTGTTGTTGTTGTTGTTGTTGTTGTTTGTAAATATGATTGTTAATATAATGTGAATGTACGTATATTATGTAAAAGCATGTAATAAACTTTATTTGGGAGAAGTGATTCATTACCACTTACTGAGCATGTGGTTGGCTCACCCTTTAATATTTTCTCCTTTCAAATTTTATTGATGATCAGTGATGTGAAGGACCTTTCTTCTAAGATTATGTTGGACATATATCACGAAGTCGAATTTCAGGATTTTGTTCAGTGACTTATGTTATCTTATTTATTTTAAGTTTTACCTATGTTTTTTCAGTACTCAATGAGATAAGTGTAAGAATTAGTTTTTATGGGTTTTGATATAATTTCTTTGGAGAAGATTTAATTATGAAATTATTTAGTTATCATTTTGGGAGAAAATATATTTGGTTGTTTAAGTTTTGATGTAAGACTTTGTATTACCGAGTTACGACTTTGGTGGTACGGCCGTGCCACATCCTGCGGGCGCGGGGTGTGACATGTAATATCTTGCAAATGGCTCAAGACCAGATATTTCATTTTCTGTATCTAAGCTAGTGAGATATACAAGTTGTCCAAATCAAACTCATTGAGAGGCCTTGGATAGAGTACTCAGGTACTTAAAGGGAACATTTTTCTCTTGGGCTGCATTATGTGAAATTCCATGCGATACTTGAAGGGTATAGTGATGCAAGTTGAATAGCCAAGAACTGTGGTAGCAATGGTTGCGCTGGATATATATTTTATATTAGGTGGCAGAGTAGTCGCCTGGAAGTCTAGTAAATAGATTTTGATAATTCGGTCAACTTTTGAGGCTGAGTTATGTACTTTAGTTACTACTGGAACGGAAATTGAATGGCTGTATGGACTATTGTCCTCTTTGCCAATGATCAGCAAACCCATTACTACTATATCTGTGCATTGTGATAGTTAATCCATAATCGCAAAGATAAAGAATACCAAGTATAATCAAAAGACTAAAAGATACATCCAAGTTAGGCTTAAGTCTATAAGGGAGTCAATGTTTGAAAGGGTGGTGTCTATTGACTTTGTTGGATCCAAAAATAACATTGCAGACCCCCTAACTAAGGGACTGAAAACATCCTTGTTCCTTAAATCTATGTTAGGAATGAGATTGATAACCCAGCAATGATCCATCTACAGTGGCAGCCCAATTGACCAAGTGGAGATCCCACAAAGCAGTTCAATGTGGTATAAACAAGCTATCTGAGTGAATCTGGCACCTATTCTGATACCGTTGCATCTAGGTCCTTTCCTTGAAAGCCTGTGGTGCATTTACTACAATTAGTAAGAGTTTTGACTCTGAATGTGATTAAGTCTTTTAGACAAGATTCTAGTAGTACATCCTTGAAGATCACTAACTATGTGAGTGGTGTTGTGTGGCCATAACTAAAGGGAATTGGGTTTTCTCTAAATACACTCATAAGATAGGATCGGGACACATGGCTATAACGTGTCAACCCTAAAGATTGTCTCCATAGCTGATAGTCTATTGTTACCAATGGACGCCGTCACATTCAAGGTTCAGATTTAAGGCTCAAGTCCATTTGTTCCTGTAGGGGCATAAGTTGCATAACATAGATAGTGGTTCAAACCGAAAGGTACCATTATCGAAAGAAGATTATGTAAATCCTGGATAGTCTTTAACTATGAATTTGTGGGGGATTATTGAAAATGGCAACTTTGGGAGTTAATAACTTTTAACTCATGATTCGTTGGCCTAAAATAATTAATGAGAGTTGTTCTAGACATCATAGAGATTGTTTTGATTATGATAGAAGATATTTTTATAGTAGGAATCCATAATTAAATGCCATTAAAGTTAGGTGTTTAACTATTTGGGAACTCATATTAGACATAAGTCCAGCATGTGAAAAGTTGAGGGATGTGGAAGCCCTTATATACTAAAAGGAATTTCTACAGACTTGATAGAAAAGCCTAAGGTAGTGGGACTGCCATACACAGGCGCTGCCCGACCGGTCTGGCCCTGGCTTAGGCTTAGCCCATGTTCTCATGTTCTTCTCATTTTATTTGGCCCAATTTAACTCTATCCTATACAGAAAAAGGAAACATTAAAACTAATCAGAGTTAGGTCTCCTAATTTGGATGGGTTTTAGGTTTTTTCAGTGGCGATATTAAAAGGAAAAAGAACAGAGCCGCAAAAAAAAAGAGTTATTTTTTAGTTTTGCTTCCTTGAGAGAAAAATCGCCTCTTCTATTCTCCCTATCACGACCCATAGTTTTCTGACTGAATGGGACCAGTGAATTGAGAAGATTTTCGAGGTAATCAAAGTTTGTGTGCGTCGATGGTGATCTGAGACCGTCTTCTCTTGTAAGGAGAGTCGATGTACCCATCGCACCGGAGTGGGGCAAATAGCTTCTTGAAGGCAAATCAGTATTGAACAGGTGATTCGGTCAACGTTCTTTTCATTTGTGTTGTAGCTTGTCCAAATGAGAGCCGGCACTGGGTACGTCTAGTAGGGATGGCACCGGGTCTTTCTGGTGGAACAGTGCTAGTGTGTGCTCCTGTCTTGAGCGCAAGTCTCTCAAGTCCATTACTGACTTGTCTTTTACTTTTGAATTCCGTCTGGTTTTTTTATGCTTGGACTATTTTGCCTTGCCGACTTTATTGATATTTGATAATTGAATTTGTTAGAGCCATGGTCGGGTATAGGCGGTGCTTGTTTAATTCAATTGAGTTGTCTGTCTATGCTCGTCGGTACTGCATATTTTTAACAAAAACATCTAACTCACTTGGTCAAACCCCCTCTCTTGAAACATGGTTTTCGACATTTGTAATGGAATAAGAACCAGATGGAGGTAATTGTACTCGAGTTTAAGTTTCTGACATTGTTTGAGGATTGCATTCAAAAGTGGATTGATGCCCAGGTTGTTGTGTCACATCTGGGGTCTTTGGCCATCTGAATTGAAGCTGCAATTCAAAAGATCTCAAACCAGTTGGTGGGAGATGAATTTCAAAATTTTAGAATGGGTTTCAAAAATCTTTTGAAGAAAGGGCTTCCAAAATTTTAGACCTTTTTGTCAACTTCGAAGAGGAGATTAATCTTCTGAAGCCGAAAATTAGAAAAGTATGCAAGAACTTGTCAACCCAACCATTTTGATGCCACTCTCCCATGCGTTCATGTTCCCCCAGCAAGAGGATACCCTTAATTGGGACAGTTTTGACTAGAATAGTCTTGTGTCATCCTCACTCTTATGTCTGGTGATAGTTGAAAACAAATATGACTCTGATGATTGTAGGAAGAAACAAATCCAGGATTTCTATCAGAAGCTATATAACCTCGGATCCTTTATGTTCGGTTTACCTATGATTCCTATAACTAAAGATTTCTCCCTCCTTATTACAAATTTAGCTATTGATGTTGCACTGGTGGACCAGTTAATTTGACCCTAACATGAAGGATGATGTGAGTATTGCTTTTTCAGGTCTGCAAAGGAAGAGTGACTTTACTGATGCAAAATGTTTGGATCAAATTCTCAAAATGCTTATGACTTTAGAGACAGTAAACACCTCCCGCATCAATAAAAGGTTGACGAGCAAGTATCTCCCCCACTCTACCACCGATGAAAAGGTGATAAGCTTTGTCCGGTATCTCCTCCCCTTTAACAGGATATTTGAAAATTTTACTGGGAAAAGCTTTTCATTAAATAAGCTTCTCCTGTCTTTTATAATCATTAAGGAGATGGAATCCTTGGCAATCTCAGTGGTGAAGATTGATGAGGGAGATGCAAAGATTGAACAAAGTTTCTTGCTAGACTTCAAACAATTAATTTTGGAGATAGAAGAATCTTTCAGTAGCTCATTGCAGGTGAACAAAACTTTATTGCTCAGCTTGCTTGCAAAAGATTTAGCTTGTGAGGTTAGATGTTTTCATCTTTAATCAACTCACTGATAATCATATTCATGCTTTCACTATGTTGAAAAATATTTATGAATCCATGCCGTTGGAAGAAAAAATCAAGAGATCACCTAATAAGCGCATAGAAGAAGTGTATCAGATCTTGACGCTTATGAAAGAAATGGATAAAGTGGAAGCATCTGTCCGATTTTCACACGCCAAATATATCCAAATAATTGTTCTTCTTTTGCTTGTCCTAAGGATTTGCATTTCAAGCTAGATAGGAAGTTAACCAACAGAGAAAGTATAGTGTTTGTCTCCAACAATAGAATGAAATCCATTCTTGAGGGAATGAAATTCTTGATAAATTGTTGCATAAATTAGCAATGGGGGATTGCTAATGGTGGAGTACTGAAAGTTGTACGGATTGAATTTTTTGCCAGAAGGACAGTATCTCTTTATCAATCACTTCATGCTTATACTATCTCAAAGTGACAATGCAGAATATCAACTTTATACTTTCAGATTTGCAGAATGAGATTATGTGAAACCCCAACTAAAACCAACCTTAGAGTAAGGGGGTTGGGATGCATATCATATTTTCTTGTATGCATAAATATATTTTTATATGATTTTATGTGCCTTGGATATGTGATTTGTAGTCTCGATGGCTTAATTGTGGTTATTGAGTAAGAAGGGCAAAATAGTAATTTTTTTTGAAGTGAAATAGGGAGATAGCTTGAGAATTAAATAGGAAAAATATTTGAGAGAGAAAATAAGAACAAGAGTTGTTGTGGTTTAGTGGTTAGAGCTTTGGAATAAACCCTTGAGGTCTTGGGTTCAAATTTCATCATTGGAGCTTTAGCATGATTAAATTTTATTTTTGGTTGGTAGGCTATATTTTGGCCCTTGCATGCTCTAGGGAAGAGTAGGAGTGTTTTCCTAGGGGAAACATGATAAGAATGTCCTAATCTTACTCTTGTGCCCTCCAAAAATTTCTAAGAGATTCATACCCTTCTTGATCTCTAGCTTGCCTTACTTCTTAATCAATTAGGTTGTTCCATTTATCTAAGCCAATTCTATTTCCAGAAAATTCCAACAAAGTTCTGTGGCTTTGAAGGTTCAAAAATGTCTAAGTGTAAGGTATCTTATTGACCAAAAATAGGGAAGAGTTATGGAAGGTTCCCAAGAGAATGAATCTCCATGATTGAACCTTCAAAACTCCAACCTAGTTGTGTTCATCTTCTTCATGTAGTAATCTGGAAATTTTTCCAGCTCTTTCATCAGTCCAATTGTCAAAATTTTCAGCCATCTTTCCCTCTCAAATGCTGCCAGGAAAATGACCATTTCACTTAGCTTGAGGACTGAAAAATCTAGCCAAAACTGAGCTGCACAAAAACTGTGCAAACCAAGAAAATTTTCTGGACAGATTTCGCAGCTTGGTGAGCCGAAAACCAAGCTGTTTCTTTCAGCTTTTCAACCAGCAACTCAACCTTGTTTTTCCTCCATAAAGAAGGCTGGAAATCAGCCTTAAAGGACCTCCCAATATCCCTTCAAACCTACAGCAAATCGGATAAATCATAGTAGAAAATTCTGCCCAGAAATTTTCAGTAAGCTTGCTAAAGGTTGATCAGAATTTCCAACTTTGTTCCTTCTTCCCCCTTTTCCGAAACTTCCTCCATTTTTTTGTACAAACTCACATTGAACAGCCATGAACTGAGCTTCATCATCTTCTCCAGTGTTCTGCACGAAAAACAGCTCCATGGCTGCTCCTAAAATCTCTCCATCAATCACTACAATCAAGCTATTGATTGGAGTCCAAAATTCCAACAAAATATTCCAACAAACTCCTATAGATTAACCCTCAACTATCCAGAAAATTCCTCACCATTACACTCCATATTTCGGCACCCTAAAGTTCCATCAAACAACATTCATCTCAGCCAAATTCCAGCAATTTAGTCGGCCATTGTAGCTTCCCAAAAGACCACCATCATCCAAGATCTACTTACCATATTTGCTACCATAAAATATTCCCTAAATTATTCTTTTTGAATTTCAAACATCCAGCTTTCCTTTTCCTCTCAAATCTGAAAATCCAATTACCAAAAACCATTCAAACAATTCGGCCACCCTTTCCCCACAAAAATTCGGCCAGCCTTCATCCAATCTCTCTATTCTCTCCAAACCTCCAAAAACACCTACTACCATTCTCACGCCTAAGGCCATTCAAAACCACTTCAATCTTCTCCAAAAACTCCAGATTATACCTACTCATTCTCGTGAATCCATTCCTGCAATTTTTAACATCAAACACTAAAATCAAAGTCTCATTTTTTAATAAAAAATCAGAATTTTCTTGAAGGCTCAAGAACACCTTCAAGGTAAGCATGAACAATCATCTCCATCTTCCTCCATCTTCGACCTTGATGAGTATATACTAATGAACTCTATTTCTCTCTCTCTCTCTCTCTCTCTCTCTCTCTCTCTCTCTCTCTCGACCGAATGGTCACTTCCGCCATGACCATTTTTCTTCTTCTCCTTGGACGGATCAAGCCTTCCTAGTGAGAGGATTCTCTTGGATCGACTTCAAGGTAGTCATCATTCAAGTAAGCTTCTTCCATCTTCTCTTTAAATTCTAGATTCATGTCTCTAGGATGTAGTTGGATGAAGATGGAATATATTTGGACATTGATCATGTGTTTTGGGATGGAGTTGGGATTGAAGCATGAGAATGAATTTGTTTGTATGATAGAGATGGGATTAATGCATGAGATGATTTGTCTTGGTTGAATGTTATGACGTTTTTAGGGTTTGTTGCATGTCTTCATGTCATGAGTAGTATGAATGATCAAATGTGTTAGAGATTATGTCACTTTTGGTGAATAGGGTTTTATGTTCATGTCTTCTTGTTAAGGCCATGATTATGATTATGTTAGTCGAGTTTGGATCATGTGTTCGTATATTTGGATCTATGTTTTTATTCATGATTTGGATGTTTTGTTGATTGGTGTAGAGTGTATGTTCATGATTATGGTTAGCAATAAGAATTATGATCATGACCTTGTGTTCCGAAGCTAATTTTATTTCATCAATAAAATGATTAAGACTATAATTTCTTCTAGTGATTTCGAAAACCCTAGGAAAAATGGATTTGGAATAAATGATATTATAGTCAAATAAATGATAGTTTTTATTAAAGAAATAAAATATATAGATATTATATAAAATAATAATATCAAATAAAGCCTTTAATATAAATAATCATAATAAGTAAAATATTAATTTTGTAAGACTTATATTCATAAATACTATTAAAATTTATTTATTATCTTTCAATCAAAACCTATTAAAATTTACTTACAACTAATTTTAGTTGCCAAATATTTTCTAACAATTAATTATTAATAGATTATTATTTTAAATAATTCCATCTAGGTCTTAGGACCCTTCATCAAATAAACCCTAATTTATTTATAGCAAGATTTAAACCTTCAACTTATTAGTATCTAATTCACAAACCCTAGTTATTTTAATATCAAGCTAGACTTATCTTACCAACCCTTTATTTATTATCTAGCCTTAAAGCTTGAGACATTAGGGTCATGATTGTAGTAAGTTGAGCTAGGTTTATTTATGAAAGTAAATTCTGGTTTGAGTTTAATTATGGCTTATGTTTACCGCAGGCGGGGTTAGGTCAGCTTTTGGAGATCTTTATTTTATCTCAAGCAAAGGATCAGGTAAGCTCCTGCATAAAACTCGTTTGTTGTAAAAGGATTCTATGGCAAGCTAAACACGAAGTTTGTGACCACAAATTTGGTACAGGCAATTAAGAACAGTTTTCTTCTTGTTTCCATCATACCAATTATTTGAAAATCAACAAGCAGTTTTACTCAAACACTAAACTATTTCTAAAACTAACTTTTGACAAAGACTTTAGAAACCCTTGATTTCCATTTTCAAGTAAAGCTATGTTTTACCAGTTTTCTCCCAAGTGGGACAATCATCGTTGAGTACTCAATAAAGGTAGGCTAGTAGTACTTGTTTTGAAAAGCAAGAGTGAGTCTTCTGGCAGGAGGCCACCTCCAGAAGATGAACTCAACTTAGAGAAACGTCAGTACTATTTAGTCATGCCGGTCCGAGCTAGCAGGTTTCAGTCATGTGGACTATGTGTTGCCGGAGTGGACAACCGGTTTTCTTTAGGTGTAGAAAAGAAGGAGAATCTTACCCGGTAGGCCGATCACCTACCTTTTTGTCAGTCTACACAAAGTGTGGCATTTTAACCGTTGTATAGCTATGGGGCCCAACATGTGATAACCCATGGTCACCCTTTTGAGTGGTTGATTTTATTATACATGTGTAAAAGCCAAAATGCCACTCTTGATTTTCACTGTTTGTTGCTTGCCAGTATTTTTCTTATGAAATTCTTACACCTTGCATTCATGAACTATTTTCACTGAACACTTAAAGCACACACAAACTTATTGAGATTTTTATCTCATCACCCCCTTATTACCATAATTTCAGGTCAATCCTGCTGTAGGGATGAGTAGCTAGTTGTTGCCTGCCTGGAGGATATTCTATTATTTATTTTATGTAATGCTTTAGGAGTTGAGAGTGAACAATTTGTATTTATGAATTTGTCTTGAATTTTTGGATGTAATAAGTTTTAATTTTAAAGTATTATTTTATTTGTTTGTGCGACCTAGTTATAAAGACCCATTTTTCTTTGGACGGGGCGACATCCCCAACCCTGTTGGGCCTAGATAGTGGGGTGTTGCAGATTAAGCTCATTATGGAAAAGCTTAGAGAGATTTATATCCATGTTCCAAGGACTAATTTCCCCTAAAAAAATCCATTGGGCTTCTTTGGTTCTCTCTTGAGGAAACTAAGGGAGTTCCTGAACTGCAAAGCTAATTTGTTTGCATTCATGAAGCAACATATTGAAGAGATTTTTGGGCATCTAAAGTTCTTTAGCAAATTCCTAGGGAATATTTTAGAGCCTGAAAATAAGATTTAAGAATTGAGAGATCTTGGTGGACATCTTATAGATGGGGCATATGATGTAGAATATCTTCTTGACTCGATTGTAGTAGGTGTCAATCCTGAATGCCATTATTCACTCTAGCTTTATCATTTGCAACCGAAACTTAGGAATATGAAGATGTAAGTCACCAATGCCTGTGAAAGAAAGATCAATGATGTCAAAGTGTATAATGTCCCCAAATTTTAATGCAAGTGGTTTCAAGGACTTCCGTCCCAAGAATAGATGATTTTATATTGAACCTCTATTATCAACAAGAAGAGATAATTGATCGACTTATGGGAGAATATGCATCGCGGAGCACTGTATCAATTGTTAGCATGCCAGGGATTGGTAGACAACTCTTGCAAAGATAGTGGATAATGTAGGAGAAAGTTAGGAAAATAGAAGAATTAATAGAAACGAACAAATACTTAGAGTCGTATTGATACTGTCCTAAAAGGCTATTTCAATAGTCCCACTAGAATTAAACAAGTCCTTCCACGAAAGTGGGTTACAGAAATGATAAAAGATAATCAATATAACCCAACTATAACACTATTAGTTTAGTGTAAAGCAAAAGCCTTAACAAGAGAAAAGAAGATGTGAGTGAAAGAGCTTAAAATGTGTACCCAACTGAATAGAATCATTTGATATTTATAGGTAAATACCACAACTGTAAATAAGGGATTGGAGGAGAAAATCCTCCTCCAAGTTAGAAGTTTTTTTGACTAAGCAAGGAACTTTAGGTGAGAAAAATCTGATAGCTTAGTTGAGAAGATAGTAGAGTATACAGACTTAGTCAACACTTGTTGTACTTTATCCATTTGAAATATTCCAACATATAGGAGTCCCACAGTTGTCCATCATTTTCATATTATTCATGGTGTTGCATTACTGATGTTTATAGAAAAAGGGAACTACTACTTGAGATTTTAGGCCACATCATAGTGCTCACAGACAAGCTATGTGGAATGTCTGACAAAGATTTGGATCTTAAGCTATGTCAACTCTTGCTGAAGAGAAGGTATCTAATTGTCTTGGATGATATGTGGAGTACCGAGGCATGGTATAACCTACAAAACTCTTTCCCATATGATGAAAATAGAAGTCGAATTTTGATAACAAGTTATCTCAATAATGTGGCTTTGAAAGTTAAACCTCCTTCAGATGTTTATCGTCTCCGATTGTTACGTGATTTTGAAAGTTAGGACTTACTACAAATGAAGATCTTCCATAAAGAATGCTGCCCGGAGGAATTGATTAAGGTTGGTCAATAAATTGCTAAAAATTGTAAAGGATTACCTCTTGCAGTTGTTGCAGTTGCAGGTCTCTTGAAATGAAAAGAAAGGCAGTAGAGCCGATGGATGGAAATAGATGGAAGTTTAAACTCTCGTATTGTTAAGCTATACGAGAACGGTGCCGTGACATATTAGGGCTAAGCTACAAACTTTTACCTGTTCATCTAAAAGCTTGTTTCCTCTATTTTGCAGCATTTCTAGAGGACCAAGAAATTCCAGTCAGGAAGCTGATACAATTATAGATACCGGAAGGGTTTATGCAGAAAATAGAGTTCAAGAGCCTAAAGGATGTTGCTGAGGATTATTTGAAGGATCTAATTGATCGAAGCCTGGTACTATTTGCGTAACCAAAATCTAGAGTGGGAACCAAATCATGCTGTGTTCATGGCATGCTACGAAGTCTTTGCCAGTCAAAAGCTAAAGAAGAAAACTTTTTATAGGTAATAACCAATTCTAATAAATTTGATGCTTCTTCTAATGATTCAAATTTTTTAGTCGACATGGAATTGATTAATTCTTCAAATCACAAAATGTTCGAGGATCATCGGATTTGCTTCTATTCCAAACGAAATCATTTTGTTGAGTCAAGGCCTTTTGGGCCATATGTCTGCACTCTGCTCTTCTTTGGAAGCAGGGATAGGTATGCAAGAAGCTCCTACGATATTTTGTTCATTTCTGGCAACTTTAGACTTGTTAAAGTGTTGGAATTGGAAAACATAAACATGGGTCCTTTCTTTCCCAGTAGCATAGGATTAATGCTGCACTTGAGATATGTAGCAGTTTCTAGGGATTTTAACTCTGTTCCATCATCAATTGCTAAGCTTTCAAATGTGGAAACATTAGTGGTGAAAGGATTGAAAGGTAAGGTCAACTTTATTGAGAAAATAGCACAGATTAATTACTATTTTCCTCTGGTGCAGCAGAAGGGTGGACTAATAGGATAGACGGATACAAAATAAATTAAATACTAGTAAAGCAAATAAAATAAGAAATTTAAAATAGCACCAGAAATTTAACATGGTTCACCATTGATTTGGGCTACGTCCACAGGAAAAACTCTGAATATTTCTTCTACTAATAAAATAATTAGTAAGCTTACAATAGGGACTTCTCTAGAAAAATACTAGAGGCATAACCCTGAGATTAACCCAAAATACTAACACCTAAGTGTTTCCCAAACACTCTATGGATATCTCAAGTTGACAATAGATACTTAGGCCCATCCTTATATACCATTCACACTTCTCATCCCAATCTCATGTGAGATTGGGGTATCACATTCTTCCTTCCTTTAGGCCCAAACGTCTTCGCTGAGCCCATACTTTAGAGGCCAAACCCATAACCAACTAGGCAGCATAGGATTCTAGAGGTTCACATTTCTCATCCCAATCCCATATGGGATTAAGGTTTCACATTCACCCCTCCTTTAGGCCCAAGAGTCCTCGCAGGGCCCATACTTTAGGGGCTAAACCCATGATCAACCAGGTGGCATAGGATTCTAGAGATAGCTCCCACCGTGCACGGTATAGCAATTAGTTCCCATACACCAGCTGGTTACCTGCTCTGATACCAAATGTCATGCCTCATGCCCGTGGACGCGGCAGTGCGACTATGAGTCTGATAGCACTCATAGTTGACCACCGTCCTTGCTGGGCCAAAATGGATATCTCAAGTTGAAAATAGATACTTAGTTCCATCCTTATATACCATTTACACTTCTCATCCCAATCCCATGTGGGATTGAAGTATCACACACTCTTTTTAATTGTGTAAAATTCATCTACGTTTTCTTTTTTTATATCACAACTTTTGCCTTCTATTATAAGGGACCACAACAAACTTACCATAAGCTATTTGGAGTTTGAAAAAGTCAAGGCATGTTCGCATAAATGATGTTGCTATTTTCATCAACTTGCATGATGATAAGCTTGGAAATTCCTCTATCCTAGATTGCTTTGTTACCCTTTCCTCGGCATTCCTTCCTTGTGGGGAGGACACAAAAAATATGCTGCGGAAGTTTCCAAATCTCTTAAAATTGGGATGCATATTTTCAGTGTCACCTAATTGCTCTACTTTCCATACCCATTTTCCAAGATTGGATGTTCTGACTCGGTTAGAATCACTCAAGATATCTTACTATAGTAGAGGTCTTCATACTACTGAATTTAGCTTCCCAATAAGCTTTAAAAAATTGACTCTATCAAACTTTCGCTTGCCATGGAGTCATATCTCGGTGATTGGAAGATTGCAAAACTTCGAGGTTCTCAAATTACTTTCCAAAGCCTATGATGGAGAAACATGGAACATGGTAGAAGGAGAATTCTATAATCTAAGGTTCCTAAAATTGGAGAGCCTGAACATTGCCAAATGGAATGCATCTAGTGATAACCTTCCCAAACTTGAGAAGATAGTGTTGCATAGCTGTAAGTACCTAGCGGAGGTCCCTTCTTGTTTTGTAGAAATCTCTACCTTGCAGACGATTGAAGTTCTGTGGTGTGGAAGATATGCTGAAGAGTCGGCCAAAAGAATGAAGGCGGAAGATGAATGTCTCAACGTCACTATCACTTCAGATTTAGATTCTAGATAGATCATCAATTCATCATTGTAATTGTGAATCAACCTCTGCCAAATGCATAACCTATTAGAGGGGCATATTTATTTTTGACCTTATTTCGAATAAGCAAATTTTCTTTTTTCTCCACTAATTAGCCTAAACTTCCACGCTATACACCATAAACTAGTTTGGATGCCCGTGCTTCGCACGGTTTAAAATTTTAGATATTTTCTTTATTTTTATTTATGCGTTTATTTTGTAAATTTGATTTGAAAAAATTAGTTTAATTTTTATGAGAATTTTTATTATTTAAATGTAGTTGGTAATGTATTTTGTAATTTTTAATTTAAAAATAATTAAATTATTGATTTAATTTGAAGTTTTATATTATTAGAATTGAATAAATTTTGCATAAGAAATATTTTTTATGATTTTTTTTTTAAAAAATTGAGAATTTTTTTTTAATGAAATTTATATTTTATCAAGAGAAAGGCACTTCATGAAACACCCTTGATGGTAAGCAGTGTAAAAACTAAACAAAATTCTAGAAAGACTATGATCTTTTCATATTCTTCTAGTTTGTTAACAAAGTGGATATACAGTGATGTGTGAATTTGAGAATCTTTGAACAAATTGAGAAGCAAAAACGGCCATATGTTTGAAATTGCATGTCTTAAAAAGCCAGAAGCAGTAGAATGATATCTCAGCCATGATTACCGATATTGCTCAGTGGAAAATCTTCCTAACCACGTGCTCAGGAAGTGTAGAGAATACGAAACTTACCACCTCACAAACACTAAATCCCAACTATGTCCAAACAATATTTGTCCTGTACCTAAGCCAACTGCACCAGTGATAAATAAAGGTTAAATAAACAATGTCCTGGACAGACTGAACAATCTTCCAATTACACTTTCTAAATACTGAAAATTCAGTATAAGAGACTTAATAACTAATCGCATTTGTTGAAGAATAATGATATACTTTGACATCCCACATTGAACTACAATCCCAAAATGGATATGATAAGAATGTTCCACATTGCAGGCAACAGTCTAGATCAAGGTCAATTTCCAAGGCAAAAATAGAAATGCCAATCTGAAGCAGTGATAAAAGCAAAGCAGTGTTCCATATTACACCGATCACATGAAAACTAAGTAAGCATCAGCAGAAATTGGATTGTCAGCAGCAAATATTATACTCAACCATCGATAAACTATTACACCACCCCCTTAGTCACTCACTGACCATTCACGAATCAAGGCAATTCTGATTCAAAGTATCATACTTTTGCATTGGCCAGCTGATCTTCATATAGTTAAATGCATCAAGAACCACTTATTTCCTTCAAGAAGAGAGGAAGTCTTTCTCATACTCTAAAGGGAACGACTTTGCTCGACTTGCCAAAAAAGAGGGGGAACAAAAGGAAAAAAAAAATCATTTTCCTAATGAACACATATTACTTCAATACTCGTTTCCTTTTCCAGTATCTTCTACACCTTTGTAGCGGAGCCATGAGGTATTGCATATAGACCTGCAAATCAACAACCTCGAAAGTCACCTTCCATAACCAATAAATTGCTAGATAAAAATAAGTAGTGTCACAATTGCTCAAACGGATTGGGACACACTATCAGAAATATTTAAACTAAAAAGAAAACTACGATCTTTCCACTCTCATTTCCATCTATCAACTTAAGCAATGATTTCATCACTGCCTATCAAAGATCAAAGCACCCCAAGTTCTAAAATAATAATAGGGGGAAAAAAGGTTTATTCAACAATGGCTTCCAAAGGTAAAGTAAAAGAACAAATGGCTAACAGTGATGAGAGTAAGTGAACCCAAATCTCCTCCATTTAGACAGATAAGCCAAACACCTCAAAAAACAACAATCACAATAAAACAACCCTAATATGCAAAATTCAAGCAATATCTAAATTAAACAAAAAATAATAATTTCTCAAAAATTCAAACCCTCTTCCAATACATGATTTACAGGCACCCTTTAAGCCCAAAACTCAGAAACTAACAACAACATATCTAAACACCAATCACTTGACTTTCGAATCAAATCAGAATTTAACCAAACAAAATAATAAAAATATCAAACAAATATTTACCTTATTGTTGTTAACAAAAGCCATTCATTTACATCATAGCCACTGAAACATTGTCGTCGTGACATCAACCAGTGTCCTAATACACAAATGGATGTCACCACAAAGCACAGAAGGAAGGAATGCAAGTGCTTCTGTCTACAACAACATTAAGCAACGGATAGAACATATCTCAAATAAAAAATTCAGACAATCAATCAAGTGCAAATGCCAGAATTCACATAGCCAAGCAAATAAAGGCTAACACATAATCAAGAGGAAGTAAGAACAATTTCCCCTATTGATGGTTACTAATTGCGAGAGATATTTTGCAAGGCCCAAATTCTATCTAGATCCTGCCTCTTCAAAACTGCACAATAGAAAACCTTTCATGCCAAAAGACATTGTAATAAGCATAAATTAAATGCAAATGCCTCCTTTATGATAACATGGAATGAATAAAGATTTATCTTGGAAAATGAATTTATTTGCTGTCTCAAAAATGTTTTTACAATAGTCCAATGCAGATTTAATATGTCTAGCTATCATATTCAATAATTATTTAAAATTTTGTATTCTATTATTTTCTATTCATATCGAAGAAAACCGTAGAGTAATTTGATAGCTAGACACTTTTTAATCCCAAAACATTTTTGTATGCTTTAACTGTCAGTTTTATTTGAGATATGTTCTCGAATCCCAATTAAATTGACACTTTTTAATCCAAAAAAATCCTGAAACTAAGCTTATTTAAAGTAAAATGTCAAAATGGAATTCATTATCATACTTCATATATATCATGCATTTGATCACTCCAAGTGTATAGAAGCTCTATAAAGGGGGAAAAATCATGCATACCACCAAATTCTTTGGACCGTCAGCCAACCATTGCCGATTGACAGCTTCTTTCTTAGATATGAACTTGCATCCAAATACAGCAGCATCAAAATATTCAGCACCTAGGATGTATGAAAACACAGCTGTAGTTTGCAGGAGATTCCAATATCAATAAAGTTACCTGTCCTAGGAGGAGACCAAAGTAAAATCATCAAAATGCTCAAGCAGCAACAATTGAACAATTAAAATGATTAAAACATTAATCTTCACTATTCCTTTAAATGAAGAAAAATGCCAATTTCAATGAATCCAAAAACAATAGCATAAACAAAAGAAAAACAGGAAACTGAAGTTACTGTACCTGCTCATTCGAGTAATGAAATTGCATTTTCTCTTTAACTCTACAAAACAGAAGGAGAATTTGCTCTTCATTGCACAGAAATCGTATCGGCATATCTTCAGATGCTTTATCTTTCAGCAGATTCATTTATTCACATTAGATGATATCTATGAAGCTTCATGCGAGAGAAGACGCAGGGCATTTGAACCCAAAAACAACACCAGAAACATAATAAAAACAGGAAACTAAAGTTACTGTACCTACTCAATTGGGTAACAAAACTGGGTTTTTTTCTTTAGCATCAAATGAATTCATTATAGTTCTTTCAAGACAAAGTATAACAGAGGAAGTAGATCTCGAAAAATTGCCCAACTTCATTCTGTATGAACATTCACAAAAAGTTACAGCATTATACTCTAGAAAAAGCTAGAACAAATGTTGGCTAAAGACCACCTTCACTATGAACAGAGAGGAGAGCATGAATTTGCAAATAAGTTCAGAAATGTCATCCTATTACGCAGATTAGGTAGTAAGAAGGACATAGAGAGCCCCCAAAATGGTCATATTTTCCTTTCTAAACAGAAAGCAAAATATGATGCAACACTACATGAGTTTTCTGATTAATTCTTCCAATACAGCCAACATCTCCAATCTTTATTTCCATCCACTTGGTCCAAAAACTTTGAGCTGCTTGATTGCCATGTGAGAACATTTCCTTCCCTGAGACACAGAAAGAATACATCATGCACCACCACATATGAGCAAAAGACGGATGATGAAAGTGGGATAGAATGTAGCATAAACTCACACTATTGCCCAAAAGTTCATCGGAAGGTGACTCCTCATCCAAGTTCTTCAAGGAGGCATCCTACTCTGGTAGGACATCAAGAGAAGTCTGAAGAAGCTCAATTACATCTAAGCATAAAACTGACCACTGAATGGTAAAAATGAAACATTTAACCTTTATGGTAAAAGGATTTCATGGTACAATGATGTTAGTTACCTCACTTTTACAAAAGCTGGTAAACCAAAAAGGTTGCCCTCTTAATTTCTTTTGTTTCATTATATATTAGAAGCTTATTTCAACATTTTTAGATATAAAAAGAATCTATCAAACACATTATAGGCATTAGAACTGTGCATGGAACAACGAAAAACTCTAGGTAAACAAATGTAAAACCAAATCACTAAATTAAAATATTCCATATGTGCATATCAGTCTCAGACTAACAAAAACTAATACCATTCTTATTTAGATGGAATTTCCAGCATTAATAATGGAGGTGGGTGTCAACGTAAATCATGAACTGGAGAATGGAAGCTTTACAAAATTCAGCAATCATTAAGTTATATATTAGAAGCTTATTTCAACATTTTCAGATATAAAAAGAATCTATCAAACACATTATAGGCATTAGAACTGTGCATGGAACACCGAAAAACTCTAGGTAAACAAATGTAAAACCAAATCACTAAATTAAAATATTCCATACGTGCATATCAGGCTCAGACTAACAAAAACTAATACAATTCTTATTTAGATGAAATTTCCAACATTTATAATGCAGGTGGGTGTCAACATAAATCATGAACTGGAGAATGGAAGCTTTACAAAATTCAGCAATCATTAAGTTCTTCGTAATCAATTTCGTCCCACCACGAAATCCCAACTCAAAGAATATCATGAACATCGAAAACAATGAAAAACCACTAAAGCATAGTTAAATTTTGTACATTCTGCAGGAATTAGGGGCAGCTGACTAATGAGAAAATCAAGGCCAAATTCTCTATCTGGAAAGGGACCAAGATATTAAATTCCAAGATCATTATATTTACATTATTAAATAAGCATTCTTTTTCCTTTTTGGTTATCAATCGAAATGCTGTGATAGCCAATAAAATAACTATCGCGACTATAAAATGGTGAAATCTGCAGAAAAAGCCAAAGAAACAAAACTCTCACAAAAGGAAACACATAGATAGAGTGGATACCTGTGCTTTTACTTCATCTGTCTCAATCAGCTTCTGTAGTTCCTTTATGAGAGTGCCAGTAGCCTCAAGATCATAGAAAACCTTAACTGGAGCATCCAAAGCAGAGACACCCTACTCCGGCAAGCATATCTAGGATCATCGGCTGCGAATAGCAGATCAATTTTAACTACGAAGATCAATTTCAAAAAGGAAACATTCCTTGACTAACAACACTACTCCTAACTCACTCAACGGACAACCAAAAGTTGCCAAAACCATACCGTCCAAGAAAAGAGAGGCTACTGATACCGAAGCAGAAACCTCGTCTAATATATATCCCACTAAAGAGTATTAGGACATTTATATTAAGTTGTAGCTTACCAGTTTGTGATGATGGTAGATTTCATTGCTGCAGGGGACCAATCAAGACGGATTGCCTTGAGAAGGGCCACAATTTTAGAGACATGCCGGGTTACCATTGATGTTCCTGAAAGTATGGTAAAGCCTTTTGTCCAATGATGCTAGTCGGACCTCTAGAGGAAAAGCGAGCCACTTTGGCAGATGTGAGTTTGCCCACCAGGGTTTCTCAAGGCTAAGATATCACCAGAATTCTTTGGAACAATTACTTCGACACTACCTGTTGCTCTTACAACTGATGAGGCGATTGAAATTTCAAGTCTTCGTGGTGATGAGGTGAAGCAAGCACTGCCATCCCGGCAACAAACTCTACGATCGAGGGATAGAGCTTGACATACACTAAGAATTAACCATAGCTCTAAAATCAAAGTCCATGTGTACAAATACGACTTACTCTAGGCATTTGCTTTATTAGCAACAGAGGTTGGATCGATGATTAATTTGGGTCCTCATGGTTCTATAGAGTTCTTCCATGATCCTTCAATGAAACCAATCAGTTCATAGCAATAGATGTTCGTTATTGGAAATTTAGAGAGGGCTATGATGGAGGCTTCTTACCCGATGCATCCCCTCCCAACAACACTCCAGACACCATAGAATTTGAAGCAGGTGATGGCAAAGAAAGCGATCAAAGCTCGGAGTCGGACACTGAGAACCGACACAGGGCCGATCTGGATGCGAGTCTCTGGGTCTTCTCCGAATCAATGCTGAGATTGGTGCTGTCCAATCTCAATGTTTTTGAACTCACAGACTTCTCCAAAACAATTTCTGGGTTTCACGAATCCATAGATGAAGTAAATTCAATTTTCACGAAATCCGAATTCAAGAAGTATGGTGAAACATTGAAGAGCAAACGCGTTAAATAAAGTTCAGCGATGAACCCCAAAAAATTGCAAGGAATACGAAGCATCTGTTATAAATATAATATTAACTTTGAAGAAATAAAATCGAGAAACCCAAAATCCTATAAATAACCCACTTCATTCTTATAAAAAATCTTCTCTAAAGATAATAAGAATCAAACAAAACTTATGAACTAAACCCAAAACTATAAACCTAAGATCTATACCTAGTAAATAAACCTAAGGAAAAACCTAAATACATACTACAAAGAACTTCACAAATACTTCTCTGGCAAAGCAGCTAAGAAGTCAACATAAAATGTAGCTATTCACCTAATTGTGCTGAGTTGTCAAACCCACAGCAATTTACCACACAGATTTACATATTATAAATTTGTATTGTACGAAGTAGCTCCCTGTGAGGGTGGAGAAAAATATAATTTATCGCTACCAAATTCAAAATTTTCTGATGAAAAAATCTTTTATATATATATTCCAACTTTCAATTTAAGTTACATATTATAAGATAAATGGTTTTTAGTTAAGAATGAACAAAAATTTATACTTAATTGACTTTTAAATGAGGAGTATGATTTTCAAATGTCAAAAATTTGAAGATCTCTATTTTTTTCCTTTTTTCATTAAGAAAGTATAAATATTGAACTATAGTTGGATTGATAATGACGTAAGAAAAAGAAATAACAAAAGCTAAACTGTAACTGCGCTTTTGGATGGTGGTTAATGGTCAGGCAATTAAGCAGCCATTCAGGAATGAAACATTTGATTTTGTATTCTCCGTTGCTGTAATGCTAGAGAAGTCCCCTAAGCCAGCTGATTTCACTGCCGAGATTTGCAGGACTCTGAAGCCCGAAGGGTTTTCTGTCATCGTACAGGTTCCAAAGATATGTATAGTTTCAATTCATTTATTGATTTATTCGATTGCTGTAAATTGGTAAGGTCTAGAGATATTGATGGATTTAATTCCAAGATACGGCTAATTCATGAAATTATAATAAAGAAGTACGTTACTGGTAAGAATGGGAAAGTAAAACAAATTATTGACCTTGAGGTTCAGAAGACAGGTGGATGCTCTGTTTCGGTGTACAAACAAAAGTAAATCCGAAAAGTGGAAACACTGATTGTAGACGAATTGAAGAAACTATGGATTACTTTGAAGAAGAATATGCATAATGTTAAATACTTACCTTCAATGGTTGATATTAGTTTTAAGAAGAGGTCCGTGTATGTTGACATTGGGTCGAGGAGCTATGGATCGAGTATTGTCCGTTGGTTTGAGAAGCAATACCCAAAGCAAATTAAAACCTTTGATATTATGCCATTAAAGCAGATAGCCATTTTCACGAGGAATAGAAGTACAAAAAGGGTGTTATTTTGTTGCCAGCTTGGGTGAGGAACTTAAACTGAGTTTTTTTATAAAAAAAGTAGTGGATGGAATTCCAAGTCACTTGCCAAATCAGCATCAATTGTCCATTGCAGGTATTATTGACGGAGTTAGAGTCAATGGCAGGAATGTACTCAGTCATGTAAGTTTAAGGGCACAATATCGAAAATGTAGTTTAGGGATGCAATTGTAAAAAATATATAAGTTTGAGGGTGAAATTAAGATTTAATGTCATTAAAAATAGGAATAAATCAAAGACTCCAAATAATATAAACACCAAGTAAAGGTAAGTATAGAAATAAATAACAAGAGACACCGAGATTTTTAACGTGAAAAAACTAATTTGGAAAAAACTACAGTCTAGTCTAACAAAATCTTCTACTATCAACAATAATAATGGGCATTACAAAGTTTTTTCTAAACAAAACTAGAGGCACACAAACAATATACAAATATCATATTCCAAAACTACAACTAATCAAGAAGTTGGTTTGGAAGGATATTATTAGACACATAACAAAATAGAAATTTGAACTAGTAGATGAATAGTTCTTGCTGAGAGGATCACATAGCAAAAAATGTCATTTAGGTTAGACTCTGAATCACCATCCAATCAAGGATCAAAAGCTTGGAAGACAACAACAATGGCTTCTGCTCATCCTCTGTGTTCTTCATGTTTTCCGCCTCCCTCTCAACGATGCTAATCCATTAACTTCTTGTTTTTCTTGTTTTATTTTGTTTGTGGGCTTTTGTCCAACCAAGTGGTCTAGAATTTTTTGCCCAACAAATCTCCCCATTCAGCTCATTTGGAGGGCATAATCAAGCCAGCTTCCTAATTGCAAAACAAAAATTTCTCCTCGATAATATCTTAGTAAATATATCAGAACCATTATCATTCTTATGCATTTTTTCAAGAGTTAGTAGTTTGGAATTCAAAAATTTTTTAATTCAATAATATCTCATATCAATATATTTGAAACGAGAGTAAAAAAAAAAAGTTAAAGTAGTGGGAATCATTAGCCATTTGAACACAAAATCAACACAAACTTAAAATAAATGACTCTAAAAATATAGATACTTTTGACTCCTGTTACTCTGTCTTTATGCTAGAAAGAGCAATACATTTTTGCAATTTACTTTGCCACAATATTGCTTCTCATGCAAATGTCATCAAATATCCAGATGTAGACCTTTTCTTATCACAATCACCTCCTATATTTGAATCAAAGCATCCATCAAGTATAATCTTGCCAATTCCCAAAATACAAATATAATTTGGAATTTCCCTTAAGGTATTCGAGAATCTATTTGATAGCATTTCAATACTCTCTAGCAGGATTAAAGAGATACTGACTAACCACTCCAACTGCATGAGCTATATCTGGCTTGGTACAAACCATAGTATACATCAGACTATCAACTGATGAAGCATAAGGAACTTTTTTTCATATCTTTTTTGTCTTTCTCACTTTTCGGACACTGCTTGATATTTAGTTTGAAGTGACCCACAACTAGAGTAGAAACTTCCTTAGCATTACCTATGTTAAACCTCTCAGGTACATTCTTAATATAAATTTTTTTGAAATAACCAAAGCTTTTCTTACCTATCTCGGGTGATTTTCATCTCCAGAATTTGTCTAGTCGAATCCAAATCACTACAAGAAAATACGGGATTTGCGACGACTTATCCCATTGCTAATCCATCGCTAATTAAAATTAGCGAGGGCATAGCGACGGGATAAGCCATAGTTGAGTACCTAGTCGCTAAATGAAATGTTAGCGACGGTTGACATTAGCCGTCGCTAATAGAAAGGGTTTAGCGAGAGCCAAAAATTAGGTCAACGAAATTGCAGAGGTCAATTTAGCAATGGGATAGTGAGACCTTTTTTATTTCTTCATATAGAATTATAGAAAATTAATTCGGGTTGTAGCTAAACCGTAGCCAATTTAGCGACGGATTAGAGACGGAAGAAAGTCCCTTGCAAATTCAACAACGGTTTAGCGACGGCTATATGAATTTATTTTACGCATTTAATTAAATTAACGTCGCTAATTCTACGACGGATTAGCGACGGAAAAACTAATTTTGAGTTGAATTTGTTGAAATATATTCCACCATTGCAAATCCCTAGCTAAAGTAGAAAGGGACTAGTGATGGCTAAGAAGTTTAAAATTTCCTATCGTCACCAATCCGTAGCTAAATTAGCTACGGGATAGAGACGGATTAGCGGCGGTGCGTAGCTAACTTGTCGCTAACCCGTAAATGATTTATTTATTTATTTTTAAAATGAAAACACCTATTTTTGGAATTATTTCGAACCACCTGTAGCGTATTACACATTGAAACAATATATAGCACACAAAACATGAATTCAGAAAAATGTGTAAACCGATTTCATTAAATTGGAAAGAAAAATAATTAGCTCAACAATATAAAATAAATAATAGGATAACTGTAATGTGTCAAATGGTATTATCTTTTAACAATGTAATATAAATGAAAAAAATGTATAATAGAATCCCTAAACTACAGGAGCAGTGGCGCCAGCTGAAGAAGGTGGGTGCAGAGATCGAGGATGCAAATAGGTCGAAGGATGAGGATCTAGGGGTGGAATGAAGGAGCTGCCACCAGTGTCGTCCTCCCTATCGGATACCCATGTCGATGGTATCGGTAGTATGGGAAGTCCGAACCTCTCTGACATCAGTGCCATCCAACTCTGAATATGATCAACTTTCATACCAAAATCCATCGCAAGCTACTGTCTCACCACTTGCCTCTACCCTCCTCTCGACTATCTGCTTAATGTCTATAGCTGTAGAGGTCTCCGTGGACCGCGAGGAATTCCTCTGGAGTTGCTGCATGGCTCGGGCTACCTCCAAACCAAGTCAAAAAAACGCGGCTTCTATTAAACCCGCCAATTGCCTCAATAAATAGTGCCCAATCATCTGGGACAACAGTAGAGGTGAGCTCGCAGACCCAGTGGAAAAAGCCTGAGTAAGGCGTTCCTTAGCAGCCATCACGTCCTCCTAAAATTGAGAGAAGTCATTTCTTTTTAAGTGAAATGTAACCAAATGTAAATTATTATTTAATACTCAATTTTTAACTCTTTACCAATGTCTTGCGAGAACGCTCACTGATGTATTGACCTTGTCTATCCCCACTCTGAAAAGTATGCAGTCTCTTACACCAGTCAATACGAGAAAAGTTATCGCCCATCTTGTGCCGCTGCAATTACAATGATAACTGATTAGAATATTGACTGAAAATAAATTAAATGAAGTAAAATTACAAAACATGCAAACACTCGAAGAAAATTACCATACAATCCTCATGGACAGTGAACGAGACCAAGCCTCCAGTATGAGTTACATTGGCATGACCCCAGTTCCTCCTAGCAGTGGAGGAGACCTGCTGAAACTCCTGTGTGCTCTAGCGCTACCACATTTGCTCCCAAATCCGATCGCCAATCCAAGAAGGGGACTGACCAACTGGGGTCGCCCATTGAGCCTTGGACAAGTTGTCCAAAAGACAAGTCCTGCACTTGTGCTCCCAGTTGGCCCGGATCTGACCACTATGATCATCGGCCCAATGAAATATCTTCTGCAAAAATTACATTATATTCAAAGTTGTTAATATATTATAAATATCAAAAGCCATAAATATTATGCATTTATATAATATATAATAACTTACTCTGAACTCATCGAACCAAAAGTTCTTCACTTGTATTGAGACATCTGCAAATATGGTGTAGGGCCCGTCAAAATACCTCTGGAATATCAAGGTGATCTCCCACACACAGTGATGGGAACCAGCAAATCTTGTTTGTAAAATTAATCATGGAGGTTGAAAATTAAAGTGAATGAAATATACATAAGTAATTATAATCTACTTATAGAATACAACATAATATACAAAATAATACATGTTAGCTCGTGGTATAATCAATGGTCGTAGATCCTAGTCTTGAGATCCAAGTAGAAAAAATGTTGTAGATGATAGAACAATAGGAGACTCACTGCCCTGCACAGGTGGTGTATCTCCCGGATGCTGACCAGGCATTGGGATCCGTGGAGCATGCCTAGGTGATGGCGTATGTTCTTGTGTATGAATACGGTCTACATCAACTAAAGGCTGCTGATCTCGAGTAAACATATCTAAGAGGGAAAAACACAATTAAAAAAAAATGTAAGTTTAGGAAAAAATATCACATTTTCTCACTAATATATATACATAAAAATAAATTGTAATTCGTACTTCACGTATGTGAAGATCAAGATGGACCTACGTAGAACTAATCAACTAATTAAAATACACTATTCACTTGAGTCTTCCTCTGAAGTGTACTTCTCAGAATCAATTTTTGTCTGAGAATCTGTTTTCCAATCACCCTCATCATCAAATACATTGTAGTTCAAGTCTTGGACGGGTTCTAATGTTTCCTCCTCAACATCCAGTAACTCATTTATGCCTTCTTCATTTGTTAAAGGACCAAGATCAACTACCAAAGATATACTCATTACATCATTGTCATTAACTTCTTCTTGGTAAGCAATATCAACGATGGGTGCATCAACCACATGCCGCGCTTTCATTTTGCATACTGCCATCTAATCAGATTTTGGTCTTTTAGTTCCTAGATATGTCATAAGGCACACTTGACATGCTTGTTGGGCTAATACAAAAGGATTATATTTAGGGTAACGCCTCTTACTGTTGATGTCTACCAACTTATATTGAAGGTGCACTCTAATACCCTGATTTAGAGTAGGGTCAAACCAATCACACTTAAAAAGCACAAATGTCTGTATTGGATGACCAGGAAATTCAACCTCAATAACCTCCTTTAACACCCCATAATAATCAACACCACTATGATCATTCTGGCCACCGTTAACACAAACTCCATAGTTAACACTTTTTCTACCTTTTGCGTGCTCACTTGTGTGAAATCGATAACCATTAATTAAATACCCTTGAGATGATTTCACCTGTCTCGACGGTCCCCACGAGAAATTTTACAAACATTTGTTTGTCACTCCATTGATAGGATCATGTGCATATAAGAAATGAATTGCAAGATATACCTAAATTTGTATTCAAGTTATTTAACATACTATTCATCAAATATTACATGGGTAACTTACGTAATTTTTGAACCATCCAGCAAATTCACTCTCTATCTTTCTGTCCACTTCCAACTCCGTGATACATGGGTGTTGGGATAAAAAAAGTAGCTGAGAAATATCTTATATAATGTTGTACCTCTTCACAGTTTAGCAAGATATAGTTTATGGCAGCTTTAAATTCTTCAGATGTCAGGAATCTACTTTAGATCTTCCCCAGTGTCCTCCTCCGAACTTTGCAAATAGAAAGCAACGGGTCTTCCGGACTGTGCTCAATTGCAACCTCTACATTACGAGGCATTTGTGTATGCCTTATCTGAACATGTTCTTCAAAGTAGTAGGAAAAGAATGTTGAGGTTTCTTAAACTAAGTAAGCATTACAAATTGATCCTTCAACCCTTGCCTTATTTTTCACCTTAATTTCTAGGCGATGAAAGAACCTGCAATGCGTCATTGCCATAATTAGAGCAATCTTCGTCAGAAAATTCATGGCATTATCATGTAATCATGTGCAAATCAAATTATTAATATATTTTTACCTTTCAAATGGATACGTCCACTTGTATTAAGCTGGACCACAAACACGAGATTCATATGGCAAGTGAACCACTAGGTGCTCCATTACATCGAAGAAACCTGGGGGGAATATGTTCTCAAGCTTACATAAGAGCACAAGAATTTCATACTCCAATTTTCTTATGTGATTGATAGATAATTTGGTGAGCACAAATCTCTAAAAAAAAAAAAGACTTAATTCAATCAACACGTTCCACATGTTAAGCGGAAGAAATTCCCTTAGAGCAATTGGAAGTAATCGTTCCATGAACACATGGCAATCATGACTTTTCATGCCAGACATCTTCGACTCCTTGAGATCAACACATCGTGCTAAATTGGAAGCATATCCATCCGGGAGTTGGAGTTCCTTCACCCACTCAAGCATCGCTTGCTTGCTCGCACTAGTCAATGAATAGCATGCTTTAGGTATGATAACCTTTCTTTCCCCTACTCTACTAACTTGTAATTTAGGCCTGTGACAATAAGTCTCGACATCAAGTCTTGCCTTTAGATTGTCTTTTGTTTTTCCCTTCACATCCATAACAATGTTAAAGACATTGTCAAACACATTCTTTTTCATTATGCATGATGTATATATTATATGGCACCAATAACGTTCGCCAATAAGGCAAGTCCCAAAAGATGTTCCTTTTAACCCAGTTATGATTCACACCTCTACCATCATTCTTCCCAAGTTCATGTCCTGAATCAGCAATTTTGGAAAAGTGGCACACCCTAGCCCACATTTTAATTCCTATTAGATGGTTTATAGGTGATAAATTTTTATGTCCTCTGTCTTTTTTGAATGAATGTGTATCCCTCCTGAATGGATGACCAAGTAGTAAAACTCGACGATGACAATCGAACCAAGATATTTTTCCAACGAATTGCAAATAGAAAGACTTTGTGTGCTCCATGCAATATGGACAAGCAAATCTTCCTATAGTGCTCCACCCACTAAGTATTCCATAGGCTGAAAAGTCATTAATTGTCCATTACAACGCAGCTCGCAATTGAAAATTTTGTCTCTTTGATATGTTATGTGCAAACACCATCAGACCACAATCCCTTCAGCTCATCAATCATTGATTGTAACTATACATCAATCTTGTGTTTGGGATTTTTTTGCCCTGGAATAATGACAGTTAAAAACATTATTGGATCCTTCACGCATAGCCATGGGGGGAGATTATACGAAGTGAGGATAATTGGACAGCATGAATACTGTTTTCCAGACATCCTGAACGAAGCAAAACCATCTGTGCACAATCCAAGCCTTACATTCCTCGACTCCCTAGCAAACTCAAGATGACTCTTATCAAAATGTTTCCATCCTTCACCATCACGAGGATCACTCATGTACCCATCAACTGCTGAGCTCTCTGCATGCCATCTCATGTGCGCAGCAGTGGTTTTAGATGAATACAATTACTGCAGTCGAGGCATTATTGGAAAATAGTACATCTTTTTAATAGGTATCTTCTTATGACTCTTAGTCCCCTGACCCTTCCTCATCATGTACCGATGATGACCACAAAACTTGCAATTCCTAAATGTGATGTCATTTTTCCAAAAAAGCATGCATCTATTTGTGTAAAAATATCTAATTTTTGGATAGGTAAACCTAGGCCGAATACTAATTTCTTCATCTTGTAGAAGTCATTTGGTATCTTATTCCCGCCTGGTATGACCTCCTTCATGAGCTTAACTATTTGGTTGAAACCTTTCACTGACATGCTGTTTTTAGACTTGATATTTACCAATCAAGATACAAGTAATAGCTGCTAATGTCTTGAACATCCTTCCAGATCGGTGTATCTGCAGCACACAACATATCATAGAACCTCTGTGCATCGATATTCAGAGGTTCCTCAACAGAATCTACATGTGTCCCATAACTATCGAACTCAGGCCCTGCAACATCTATAACCATATCTCGAAAAGGGTTGCCTGAACAACTTCCACCGACTCCACCTCTTGATGTTAACATTGGCTCTCTCGATGCTTCATAGTATGGTTCACTGTGACAGGTCCACTTATGATAGTTACCCATAAATCCCTTTTGGAATAAGTGAATTTCGACCTCGGGTGGGGTCCAGTACTTCTTATTTTGACACTTTGAGCAAGGACATCTTATCTTCGACGATACTGAATTCGAAATAGCTAATGAAATAAATTCTCTAACCCCTTGTTCAAATTTAATAGTAATACCCTTGACAACAGAAACATGCCTCTTATACTTCCAGCTTCGATCGTCCATCGAAAAGTTAAATTGATAGGAACTTATGAATGTTGTTGCGGAAAAGTGAATACAAATTGAGTTGAAATACTCCTACATATATTTTTGAATGTTAGGTAAGCTTTGAAATACATTCTGAATGATGGTGAGGATACATGAAATATTCATGTAAGAAAAGCTTATTAAGTAAGCTTTACAAAAGGAAAGGTAAAGGAAAGCTTGGTCTTTTCTTGCAAACAAATCAACATACACAAGGTAAAAGGCTATATTCTTGGAAGTAAAGTCGATATATAGTTCATGGGAGATTACTTTAGTGTATATTTTCGTCCAGTTGTTTTGTAAATTTTCTAGAATTGAAAAAAATAGGTTTACTAGATTAAAGATAAGAATTCTAGGAGCGTTTCTAGAATTGAACAAAATGACATACTCAAATTGGTATTCCATGAGTTGAAAGGAAGGTCTTAAGGATACTTTAAAACAAGTTTTAAACTCAGTGTTAAGTGAAAATTTCGACAGAGTTTCCCCTATAAACTAGACGTTTTCAAGGCACTAAGCCACCACAAAATCAAACAACACTCATGGGAATACATAAACAAAATTAAATGCAACAACAATTACTTTGGTGTAATTATTTCAAGAAAATTATGCATGGATTATGGAATTTGTTTGCTAGAATATCATATTGTGGGTTGTTTCGTAGTAGTTGTGTGACAGTGGATCCAAATGTGTATTTGCTATGATTATATGAAGTTTAGAAGTTATTTTAAGATATTAAATTAGGATTTAACTATTTCTGATTATATGAATGAAAGGAAGAAAGAAAGAAATGAAGTGATATTAAACTAATTGTGATGATTATGTGATAATTACAAGCTGCCAGTTTTGTTATAGTTTGGTTTGTGAAAATACAGCTTTGGTCATGGCTGGGAATTTTGTGAATAACTAATGTTTAAGATAAATAAAATGAACTAAGTGATATTGATGTGCTATGGAAGAAGGAGAGCAAAGATATAATGGTTTTCCTGAAAAAATGAAAGAATCCTAGAAAATTCTAGATGGATTTTCGTCCAATAGTTTTGTAAATTTTTTGGAATTGAAAAAAACAATCTTATTAGATTAAATCTAAGGATTCTAGGAGCGTTTTGACTTAAGTTTCTAGTTAATCAGATTTACGGAACAAAAGTTATCGTAAAAATAATAAAAGGTGTCAAATCAGGGACGAGATTTAACTATTTGAAATTTATGTTCAAAACTGAATGAAATGAGTAAGATAATTGGTATTCCATGGGTTGGAAATTGTAAAGAAAGGTCTTGAGGACATTTTAAAACAAGTTTGACATCATTTAAACTTATGGATTGAAAGTATGAGTAAAACAAGCAAATATGCCAAAGCTGGACCAGTTATATTCTAATATTTGGAATACCTTCTAAACAAGCTTTGAATACATTCTAATATTTGGAAAATGGAAATGTTTTGTATAAAAACTCTCCAAATGTGTTGGACCAAGACAAAAGAACAGTGATTCTTGACCTCGCTTCTAGAAAGCGTCTTACTCTGAATGATATACTTTATGTTCTAGAAGTTAGGAAGCACCAAGTGTATAATAGTTTGCTAAAAAAGTTTAGTTTTGAAACCTATATTTGAAGTAGACAAATTAGTTCTATTCTAGTCTGATGATTTTGTAAGAAAAGATTATTTCAATCAAAGTATGTTTAAACTAATTGTTAAGTGAAAATTTCGGCAGAATTTTCCCTAAAAACTGGACTTTTTCTAAGCACTAAGCCACCACAAAATCAACCAACACATATTTGGAATACACAAACAAAATTAAATGAAACAACAATTATTCAATAAAACTAACATAAAAGTAATCACCCATTACCCACGAGGAATGATCACCCATCACTCACAGGGAATGATCACCCATCACTCATAGGGATCCAATCATATAAGTTAAACATATTCAATTCCCAAATAATAATCATATGTACAATTTACATAATAATCATACTTTGGATACATTATGTATTGGATGTCGTGAATGTGGAGACTTACCTTGAGTCCTAGCAAGAATAAGCAAATCACAACTTAAGTCCTTTGATTAAGACCTTGATCACCCACCAAATCTTGCACACAAGTAAATGTATATTAATTCATATCAATCAACTCAAGCTTAATATAATTAGAATGGTAGTTATGAAATAGAGATTCATTTTCCAACTTATGAGATTAGAATAGTAATCATATGCATAGAGACTCATTAAAAGAAATAAGAAATCAGTGGACATGGCAAGATGAATAATTGAAGTGATATGGTACCAACACTTTGCATATTTAGACAACCTTTCTCAAATTCAATAAGAGTATTCTTTAGTTCGTGCGAAGGCTAAATTTACCCCAATTAGTTCATGATCAATTAACATGAAGTCACACATAAATTAATATGAAGTCAAAAATAAAAAACAAATACCATACCATACCGAGCCACATATAAATATTGTAGTTTATTTACCACCATTTTCATTATTAGCCCTAAGGATTTTTTTAACCCTTTCTTTATCTTTTTTAAAAACAGAACCTTTATAAATAGGTTTGAAGTTCACTAAAATCGTAGTTTTGAGCTATCAACAAAGCAAGCACTTCATGAATTTGTCCAACTTTAATTTATAAAGTTTTAAACTACAAAAGAATGTTGAAATACTAAAGTTGAATGCCCTATCTAAACAAATAGAAAAATAAAAACCAACTTCATCATAAAACTACCGTCAAATATAAAAGCATAAACTCACAACTATAAAAATTGGAACGAACTAAGAAAGATGGACAGCAAGATGGACAAACCAAGGACAACAAGATGGAATTCAATAACATCAAGATGGACAACAGATAATTTAGCCTTTGATAGTACATAATCTAAAGAAGTTTTATTCCCTCTTATTTTAGCAATCCATGTCTTAACATATTTGAATTTAAAAATATTTTATTTCTTGAATTCTTTTTATTTTCTTATAAAATGTTCTAAATTATTATAGACTTGGAATTTAAATAAAATTCTAGCTTTTTGGGAACCATTGGGCCAAAATCTCAGAAGGAAATAGGATAGATAGGAAAATATTTGATTTCCAAAAATTAAATGACCAACTTTCTCTGCTAGAAAAACTTCATTTTTTGGTTATTCTTATTTTAGTGAAAAGTTGAAGATCTTTTTAGCCTTTTTCCTTGGTTAATCTCGAAATTAGGTAGCTTAGTACCATTTCTTTCTTTGCAAAACAAACACCCTTTTGTGAGCAAAAAGCTGGAAAAATTCATGATGAATTTCATTTCAAATCTCACTTAGCTTTTGCAAACCAAGAAAAAAAAATCCAGCAAGCTTGAAGATCATTTATTCAAGAAACCTTTGAACATTCAACACCAAGAACTAACTCTTCAGTGGTTCTTGTTCTTCATCAAGTTGTTAGCTGAAAACTCTATTAAAGGACCTTGAGATTGTCCTTCTTTGTAGCTACAAAATCAATTCCAAATACTTTGAATTTTGCTAACAACCACCCATGATTTTATCACTTATTCTAGCTAGGATAACTAGAATTTTACTCAGCCATTTTAGCTTCTTATAGCAAGCTCTTCTTCACCATTGTTCCTTCACTATTTTCGGCCATCTCATAGCATAATAGCATAACAATCTTTCTTCTTCCTTCAACCATAGCCATCAAACTCCCTTAAAGCACCTCAAACTTCTCCTAACTTCTGTCCATTCAAAATATTTTGAGTTTAAAAATTAAATTCCATGCATTGCTCCACCAAACACTCACCATTCTAGCAATCAATTCCACTAAACAAACAAGAAATTCTGCTCATTTCACAAGCCATTTTAGGCCAGCTCTTAGGCTAGAGCAATCTCTATTTTCCTTCTATAATATAGACAAACCAAGTGAACCACCATTGTAGAGCTAGAAACCTTCAAGCATAGAACAACATTAGCAACCATCTACCTCAACAATCTCCATTAATTCCTCAACCATTATTCAAATTCAAAACTTGAATACTCCTAGACTTCCTCTCTCCTGGCTAGAAGCATGGTGCGATAAACTTGCAAGACTAATCATGAAGTTTGGGATTTCTGTCTTCGATGATCTAGGTAAGGGACTCAGCAACAAGTCCAAAAGGATTTCTCGAGATTGTCTCACTACTCTTACATGGCTTAGGGGTGAAGGAGCAAAGAGTTTTGATGACTTGCAACACAATGCATGTGAGATTATTTTGAAAAATTAAACAACATGTGCATCCCGGAGTTGACCTTGAAGAAAGACTATTAGTATGTTTGTGTATATGTAACTATACTCAGGGTAGAGGTAATCCCCTATTGTATAACTGATGAGACTCTGATTCATCATGAATTTCAATATAAAGGAGAGGGAGGTGTGACCATGCAAAGATAAGGGCCGGCGACGAAGATGGATGAAACTAGACCAAAAAGCAGGTCTCTAGAGGACAGCCGGCGCCGGCTCCAAGCAGCTAAACCGGCACCGGCTCCATTCTGTCCACAATGGATGTGTTTGGGCAATTCAACCACTAAAGACAGAACACAGCCGGCGCCGGCTGTGATGTCCAAACTGGCGCCGACTGCACTCTGGACACCCGCCGACAGCCCCACTTTTTAATGCTTTTCTCTGAATTTCTTCATTTTTAATTGCTTGTAAAGACTTATTATGACCCAAAAACTGTAATAGAACATCAGGGTTTACTTAGCTAGAGTTATGATAGTATAAATAGAACCTTAGTCATTTGAAAACAGAACACACAACATTTTGAAATCAGATTAAGAGAGAATCTTGAGAGGCCAAGCCTCCTTGTTCATCTTGTTCAAGACCAAGCTTAAGGGTTAGTCCTCATTTTGTAAGAGTCTATAAATCTTTTGGATAATCCAATGTTATTTTCTTTGAATGGGTCTTAATTGCTTTGTTCTTCTAAGGTTTATTTGAAATTCAATATTTGGGTGCCTATTTTCTCTATTCTATTATTCTTGTTTGCCTTTGTTGCTTCATGGATGTTAGGGTGAGAATCTAGTAGAACTTTCTATTCATCTTGAGGGTCTTTGAGGCTTTGTTCTGCAAGGGTTTGAAGGGTGTGTAGATAGTTAGGTTACTTTCTCCTTTTGTTACAAGAAAAGTCCCTGTTTTGGTTCCCTTTGATTGAGCTAAACACATAGCCACCAAAACACCACAACACTAAGAAAAAGCCACCACAAAAAGTCATATTAAAGAGTTTGGTATCAGAGCAAGGAGAAGCTTGATTTCCATCAAAACTTGAAAATAAGAAAGGAGCCCTACAAAGTGAAGAAAAGAGACAACCCAGAAAATCCCGTAACTCAAAAACTTGCTCCAAAAAAGACCTTGAAATTTTTGTTATTTCTTGATTTTTCTGTTGGGAAATTGCTCCTTTATGTTATTGTAATCCTTTGGAACAAATTTGTCTTTTGTTTGTGGTGAAACTTGGCTTGAATACGGTTGAAAATTCTAATTGCTCTTGAGTGACGAGTTGCAGCCAAGGTGTTTGATAAATGTTCCATGAGAGTGTTTTTTGGCTATAGTTGGGAACTTTGATTCTTGATTTTTATTCCTTGGGATTTTGTGGCTTAGTATATCACTAAATTATTGAATTTCATGTCCATTGAACTCAAATTTTCTATTACACCTTTGTGATAATCTTGTTCTTCATCATCCTAGTTCTAGTTGTTCTTGTTTTCTTTGTTCTTGATAATTCTTGTTTGTTTCTTGCTTAGAAGTGTTCTTTTGCATCTAGTGCTTGCTCTTGAGTTGATTGAGTCCATTTTTCTTGAAATTCTTGACTTAAAACTTTATTTCTTGGAGGTACCCAACAAGTGTTTGTTGAAATTCCCCTAAGACCCCCTATTTGGAAATTTCTTTTGATTTGTGTGATTCACTTAGCTGGACTAAATCTTCAGCTATTAGGGAGAATTAGGATTGAACAAGAAGGCTTGAGTGTTGAGAAAAAGGCAAGAGGGAGAGCCTATTATCAAAAGAGCCTAAGAGAGTAAACACTAGGGTGGAGTGATCAACCTTGAGAGCCAACACGAAAGGAAGTGCGGTGAGGATCGATTTTTCTTTCTAATCTCTTATTTTGTAGGTATAAACAAGTAAATACTCTACCACCATGGCCCATGAACAAGAGATCTCTAGGCCTAACGCAAGTGGACCTAGTAGACTTCAAGAAGAACCCATTGATGCTAGGGGATTGCGAGAGAACTTGCAAACCATGATGAGGACTATGCAAAGCGAATTTCAAAATCTAACAAGGGAGTTGATAAACCATCTTGGCCAATCTTCTACCATTGCACAAAGGAGGGGCCAAGAATGATTTAAAGCACCTAGCCCTAGAATGTGGGATGGTGATGCCCGCACTCCTCCATTACATGCCCAACAAGGGGAAGAATGGGACGAACATTCAATTGGGGGATTCCAACAAGCTCTTATAAGAAGGGGAGTTCATGGAATGAGAGTAGGATGAGGTAGAGGACAAAGAAAGAATGAGGGAAACAATCTAAGGGGGCTAGAAAAAGAATTTGAGGGAGTTGATGAGTGGTATGAGGGGGATCATGTTAAGGCTTTTGGGGAACAACATAGAGGAAGGGGCCATAGAGGAGGTAGGAGAGAAGAAAATAATGAGGAGAGGGAGCATGAGTGCAGATGTTGTCCAAGTTTGCTACAACAACTAAATGGGAAGGAAGAGTCGCAAGGAAAAAGGGGAGAATCCCAAGCTTCTATAAGCGTAGTACAAAAAAGAAGCAGTAGATGATTAACTTGTGAGATTTGTTGTAATACAAGGCATACAATGTTTGGCTGTCCAAATAGATGGGTATATGAAAGATTTTATGGGGTGCACATTTGCAAAGGGGAGAAACAAATTGAGAGCAAAAAGCTAGACTTGAGGCCAAAGTGGCCAAGAAAAATGTTGTAGATGTTGAGGACCCAAGAAGGACAAGAAGTGAAGAAACAATTAAGAGGGTTGAACAAAATGAATTACGTGGCTTTGAAAAGGAGGAGAAGCTAGAAAGGAAAGCCAAAGACCAAGAAATGTTCAATCAAAATGAAGAAGTAGTGCATGAAGTAGTCAAGGAAAATGTTGATAAGCTTGATGAGGAGCTTAGTAATGATGAAAAAGAAGACATAGATCCATTGAGTTCAACAAATAGGGTGACTAAGGAATATTATAACATTTTATTCTTTCTAGAGGATGAGTCAAACCCATTAGAAATGTTAGAGGAGAATGTACAAGAAGAAGTTGAGCAAAAGAGTATGGAATTTGTTGAAGAGCCAAAGAATTCAAAATTTAAGATAAAGAATGAACAAATACGGGCTATAGATGAAGGTTCCCAAAATGCTTCAAGTACTCATGAAGTGGAAGAAAGCTCGCATCCACAAGAGGAGAGAAAGAGAAGTTGGCTAGAGGTGGTGCAAAAGCAAATGAAAATGAGTGAGACTAGTAAGAATGAAGAATCCAGTTCAACTTCACAAAATGACATCAAATCTAGTGGAGGAGATAGAGTGGGTAGAAGAGATGGAAATACACTTGAGAAATGCTCTCTTAGTTTGGAGAGGATTACATTTCTTGGGTATGATGCGAGTGCCAAAGGGATTGAGGTTGAAGAAGGACGGGTGAAAGCCATCCAAGATTGGCCAACCCCTACCACCATTACCTAAGTCCCTAGTGAGGTGAACAAAGATCAAAGAATCATGAAGGAGCAAGAAAAGATGAAGGGAGTGCAGGATGTTAATCCAAAACAAGAAATTGAGAGGAGAGAAAAAGAGCGGCAAGAAAAAGAGTTTGGTATGAGTGAGCAAGGTCAAGAAAGGAGAGGTAAACGAAGAGTGAATTTCTTTGAAAAAGAAAGTGAGGTTATAGAGGCTAAAGAAGCTGAGGATCTGGATATTCTTCTTTTATGCAATTGTTCTTATGTTTCTACTAATGATTTCTCATTGTCTTTGCCTAATACCATTGCAGCTATGCCTCAAGTATTTGAAGTTGTTGTTCTAAAAGAAGAGGTCAACCGAACACTTACCCAACTCTTGTGGGCCATAATCAAGGAAAACTTGACCAAATGGGAGGAATGTTGGCCACGATTTGAGTTTGTTTGCAAAAGGGCTTTTCACTCTACCACTCTTTATTCCCCTTTTAAAATTATGAATGGTTTTAGTCGCTTAACTCCTTTTGAATTGATTCCTTTGCCTATAGGTGAACTGATGATCCTTGATAGAGCTAAGAAGGTGGCAGTGGTGAAGGCACTCCATGAAAAAGAAGGCAAAGATTCGGAGACGAATCCTTTTCAATGAGGGGGATATGATGAGACTCCGCTTCATCATGAAGTTCAAGATAAAGGAGTGGGAGGTTTGACTATGCAAAAATAAGGGCCAGTGACGAAGATGGACGAAACTAGACCAAAAATGAGGCCTCTAGAGGACAGCCGGCGCTGGCTCCAAGCAGCCAAACCAGCGCCGGCTCCATTCTGTCCACAATGGATGTGTTCGAGTAATTCAACCGCTGAAGACAGAACACAGCCGGCACCGGCTGTGATGTCCAAACTAGTGTCGGCTGCACTCTGGGCACCCGCCGACAGCCCCGCTTTTTAATGCTTTTCTCCGACTTTCTTCATTTTTAATTGCTTGTAAAGACTTATTATGACCCAAAAACTGTAATAGAACATCAGGGTTTACTTAGCTAGGGTTATGATAGTATAAATAGAACCTTAGTCATTTGAAAATAGAACACACAACATTTTGAAATCAAATTGAGAGAGAATCTTGAGAGGCCAAGCCTCCTTGTTCATCTTGTTCAAGACCAAGCTTAAGGGTTAGTCCAATGTTGTTTATAAGAGTCTATAAATCTTTTGGATAATCCAATGTTGTTTTCTTTGAATGGGTCTTAGTTGCTTTGTTCTTCTAAGGTTTATTTGAAATTCAATATTTGGTTGCCTATTTTCTCTATTCTATTGTTCTTGTTTGCCTTTGTTGCTTCAAGGATGTTAGGGTGAGAATCTAGTAGAACTTTCTATTCATCTTGAGGGTCTTTCAGGCTTTGTTCTTCAAGGGCTTGAAGGGTGTGTAGATAGTTAGGTTACTTTCTCCTTTTGTCACAAGAAAAGTCCCTATTTTAGTTCCCTTTGATTGGGCTGAACACATAGCCACCAAAACACCACGACACTAAGAAAAAGCCACCACAAAAGTCATATCAATAACTCCATTTCACAGATTTTACCTCATATAGAACAAATATGACAAAACATAAAGTTAGACAATAAGCTAATCAAACTATCTTGGACTCAGCCTTTAAAATGCATTTTCTGCAAGGTGGTTTGAATTATGGCTGAATTCAATATGTTTCAAAATTATGTCTATAAGAATTAACACTTCCTCACATCCAAAATCTATTGTTAATTCTAGAAAACCTTGGCTAAGCATAAGTGCTGTAAATCTATTCAACTAATAAACTAAATAAGATTTTTTGTTCTCTCCTAGCTAGATCGAATTATCTCCTCAAACAAGGCCATTCAAAGGCTAAATTTATATGATTATGTACTTCTCCTTATAGTGCTCAAATTATGTGCTATCGAAGTACACCTACATATTCTAATAAGTCAATGCCAATATATACTGGTTTTGGAAGGACCACGAACAATTCAAAAAGAAAAATCAGAAAGAAAAACACAAATAAATGCACACAAAATCAGAAAGAAAAATAGGTATGATACAACTAACTCTTAATAGCTAAGCGTAGCATTGGTAGTTGAAATTTCTATATTATTCAGTGCAATTAGAAATAGCGCAGTCTCAACAACTGGCAATCAAACAACATTGAAGTAATGACGAGGTGGATCACTAACTTACCAAATGGAGAAGGCAATGACGGAGGAAACAGAGACGGCAATGGTAGAGACAGCAATGGAAGGAAATAGAGACGGATATGGCCGACACTGCAGGAAATAGAAATAAAGCGAGTGAAGGAATTGATGGGGAAAGAGAGGTCGAAGGAATTAAGGGGGAGGGAGAGGTCAGAGGACTGAGTTGGGATTTAATTTGCAGTGAGTTGAGAGGGAAAGGCTCTGCTGTGAGCAGAAGGAAGGTCGATCGGTTGTGAGCAGAAGGAAGAAGACGAAGATGAGGAAAAAAATGACTAAGTGTTAGACTTAGTCTTTAATTTTGCTAGGGCACATTGCCGTTGCTAATCTCTCGCCGTGTATAGCGACGGATTAGAGACGGAAAAAATTCAAAATTAAAAATCTAAAACGCTGTATGATTTAGCTATGGCAATTTACCGTAGCTAAGCTGTCGCTAAATATTGAATTAAAAAAAATTAATGGCCATTGCTAAATCCTACCGACCAGAGAGGGATTAGCTACGGCCTTTCACACATTATATCCTTATTTTGACCCAAAAAAAAAATATAATACGCATAATATTGAAAATAATACTTACCATTTTTAAAATATTTTTTATACTTAAAAATTGTCCGAGTTGCCTATAATAATAAATAAATTATATATAATATTATAAATCTAATTATCGTGTGTAATAATTTATTTAGAATTTATTGTATATAATATATTATACATTGTATGGTATAATTAGTAATTTATATTATATATATACATACACACACACACACAATATATATATATATATTCACTTAATAATATCTTTTTGCACTTTCTACTACTCAATTAAATAAATTAAAAAACTAATATATTATAAATATATATAAGTGTACACGACAAGAAAATTGTGAATCTGCCATGGATTTTTGCCACGGAATATTTTCCATGGCAATCAGCGATGGATTTTGCCACGAAATAGCAAAATACAAGCAACTTGCGAGGGAAAAAATACCCTAGCAAATCCATGGCAATTTGCCACGGAATTGCGATGGCAATAGTAGCAAGTAGTAATGCAAACATATTTCGATGCAAATCGGTAGCAAAAAATTATGCTAAACATTAGCCACTGATTTGCGATGGAAACATTTCTGTGGCAAAATTATGCCAAACATTAGCCACTGATTTGCCACGGAATTACAAATTAGTGATAAAAAGAAATGAATAAATTTTTGTTGTGTGTTCCATGCCAAATTGCCACTAATCCGTGGCAATTCCGTAGCAGATTACCACAGTTCGTTTATATCTCAAGCCATTGTTGTGTGTTCCATCTCAAGGAATCGTACACCAAGCTTTATCCACTAGGCCATATTAATCCTTATATTCCTATTTCCTAACAAATTACATTCACTTTCCCATCTGGACATCGCACTTGCCTTAAAGTACCCAAAACTCATCACATCTCGTATCATTCAAGAGAAAATGACATTACTAACTTACTAAACGAATCCAAACACAAACAAGTACAATAACAAACACACACACACACACACACACACACACACACACACACACATACGTACACACATCCATTAAATAATATAGATCACTGTACGATAAATTTAGATGCTCATGCAAAATGTTATTCAATACTCCTAAATTCCCCATACCCAGGTTATAGTTTAGACGGGGTATTACATCCTCCCCCCTTTAAAGGAATTTCACCCTGAAATTCAAGATCTCGTACCTTTATAACAAATTTGGATATTTTCACCTAATCCAATCCTCAGTTTCCCAAGTAGCGTCTTGTGCACCATGATGATCCCAAAAAACTTTTACCATAGGAATCTGCTTATTTCAAGCATCTTAACATTTTTGTCCAAGATCCTTACTGACTTCTTGACATAGCTTATATCAGGTTGTAGTATCAGTGGTTCCTCGTTTAGCATATGCTCCGGGATAGGATAATACTTCTTCAGTTGGGACATATGGATCGCATCATGTATTCCTGTTAAGCCGTTCGATAAATCCAACCAATATGCTACTTGTCCAATCCTTTCCACAACTGAAAATGGCCCTAGATACCTTGGACTTAATTTCTCTCTTTTTGGATGCTTGAGGATTTCTCAACTAGGAGTCAACTTCAAGGATGTTTGATCTCCCACTTGGAGCTCCAATTCCTGTCTCCTATTATCTGCTTAACTTTTCTGACAGCTCTGAGCTTCTTTCAATCTTTCTTTTATCACCCTTACCTTATTCGTCATTTCCTGAATATTTACCTCACCAGACTTACTAACCTGACCATCCTCTAACCAACCCCAAAATAGTGTTACTTGGCACTTCCTCCTATACAGAGCTTTAGACGGAGCCATACCTACCGATGTCTGATAGCTGTTGTTATATGCCAGCTCTGCATAGTATAGGCTATCAATCCAGTTGTCCCCAAAATTTAGGATACATGCCCTCAGCATATCCTCTAGAATCTGAATAACCCTCTCAGATTGTCCATCAGTCTGAGGATGCACTAAAGTACTAAACTTTAATGTCCAACCCATAGACTCCTGAAATTTATTCCAAAATCTCAAATTCAACCTAGGATTTTGATCCAATACAATGCTCGACAGTACCCCATGCAATTTCATAATTTCCCGTGTATAAATTCGGGAATCGAATCTCTCACGTTCACTAGTATAAAGTGTGCAGTCTTGGTTAATCAATCCACGACTACCCAAATAACATCCTTCTGTATCTTAGCTATTGGCAAACCTATGACAAAGTCCATTGTTACCTCTTCCCATTTTCATTCTGGAATGGGTAACAGTTGTGGCAGCCCTACAGATTTCTTATGCTATGCTTTAACCTTTTGGTAGGTCAAGCAAGTTGACACATACTTAACCACTTCCCTCTTCATCCCAGGCCACCAATATAGCTTTTTCAAATCTTGGTACATTTTCACCTCTCCCGGATGAATAGCATATTTACTACGATATGCTTCTTTTAGAATTCTCTTCCTCAACTCCTGATCTTGTGTTACATATATTCAATCGCAGAAGTAAACACTCCCTCTTTATCTAATCAAAAGTCCTTTCCCCCTTGTTTAACCTCATTACCCTTAAAGGTCTAAAATTATATATTGGCTCTTTAAGCTTTAATGATCTCCTGCTTCAATTCTGGTACTGACCTCAAATTGCTTATGAAGTTCTTCTCTCTTAAGATTAATGTCTCTTGTTCCAAAAACTCCTATACCACTGGAATTTCTCGTGTTCTCATACTAGCTATCTTTACTTTCTTGCTCAGTGCATCTGCCACTACATTTGCCTTTCTCGGGTGGTAGTTAATAGGACACCTGTACTCCTCCAGAAACTCTATCCACCTATGCTATCGGAGACTTAAATCTTTCTACGTGAATATGTACTTGAGACTCTAGTGATCTGTGAACACTTCATACTCTACCCTATAAAGATAGTATCTCCACTTCTTCAGGACAAACACAATAGTTGCAAGCTTCAGATCGTGTGTCGGATAGTTGACCTAATGTGGTTTCAGCTTTCTTGAAGCATAAGCTATGACCTTCCTATCCTGCATCAAAACTCCCCGTAATCCCTCCTTCGATGCATCCATACATAAAGCATAGGTTTTATCCCCTTGAAGTAGGCTCAATATGGGGGTCATCATAAGTCTTCTCTTAAGTTCTTAGAAACTCTTCTCACACTTATCACTCCAAACAAATGGTATATCCTTTCTTAGAAGTCGAGTAATATGGGAGGCTAAGTTAGAAAAATTCTTAATGAACTGGCAGTAATACCTTGCTAGCCCGAGAAGACTACGAATCTCGAAAATATTTTTTGGCTGCTTCCAGCTCACTACAGCTTCTACCTTCGCGGGATCCACTTTGATACTATCCCTAGAAACTACATGTCTAAAAGATGACACTGAATCTATCTAGAACTCACATTTAACTTCTCTAAAACCAATTTCAAGTTCTTAGCATGCTCCTCAAGGATTTTGGAATAAACGAGGATATCGTCTATGAATACCACAACGAGCTTGTCTAGATGAGGTTGGAAAATCTTGTGCATTAAATCCATAAACATGGCTGGTGTATTGGTCACCCCAAATGGCATCACTACAAACTCATAGTGCTATATCGAGTATTGAAGGCCTTCTTTGGAATATCCTCCTCCTTTATCCGAACTTGATAATAATCTTGTCGAAGATCTAACTTAGAGTAGCAACAGGATTCTTGCAATTGATCGAATAATTCATCTATCAGAGGTAACAGATACTTATTCTTGATCGTTAAATTATTTTGGCCTCTATAGTCAATGCAGAGTCTCAAAATTCCGTCCTTTTTTTTTCACGAACAAAACCAGCGCTCCCCATGGCGACATACTCGGTCTAATATATCCCTGATTTACTAGCTCTTCCAATTGGTCTTTCAACTCCTTCAGCTCAGTAGGAGCCACCTGATACGGTGTTTTCAATACTAGTTCGGCTCACAATATTAAGTTTATGGTAAACTCGACTTCTCGAGATGGTGCAAGGGAAGTGAGCTCAGCAGGAAAAATATCTTGGAACTCATTTACTACAACTATACTCTCCAAAGTACACTAATCTTTAGGCTTATTTATCAGATAAGCTAGATATCCTATGCATCCCTTCCTTAACATCTTCCTAGCTTTTGTCCCCTCTATTAAAAATTTCAACTCCTTCACCCGTTTCCCATTAAATTCTATTAAATCACAACCAGGTCTAATGAACTAAAAAATTTTGATCTTACAGTCTACCCTTGCTCCATGCTTAGCTAGCCAATCTATACCCAAAATTAGATTGTAAACCTCAATAGGTAGAACTATGAGATCTGCCTTAAGAATTTCCTTTCCCATCTTAATTTCACATTCTTGTATCAGTTTTCTCTTTTCTACCATTTTTCCTAAAAAGGTTCTTACCAATAAGGTATAGGGCAATTCATCCCTATCCCAACCCAGATGATGTGCACAAGTTTCATTTACGTAAGAATATATGGATCCAGGTTCTATAATCACATCAACAATATAATCTTGAATAGAGAGCTTACCTTTCACTACTGCTGCATCAGCTCTGATCTCATCTCAATTTAAAGCGAACACCCTAGCCTTCACTTGAGACTTTGGTCCACCACTCCCAGTCGCTCCAATGGTCGTCCCTCAATTACTGCCAGTAGGTGGTGCAAAGGCTCCTTGTCCAATCTTTAGTAGCTTAGGACAATTGTTCTAAAGATGATTTGGGTCCCCACAGTTGTAGCACTTTAAGGCTACTCCCCTCGACTAATAATCTTTCTCTACATAGCCGTGTTTCTCGCAGTAGCGACATGTGGACAAATTTAGGGTTGCGCCTGCTGGAGTGGTCTGCACCTGCTTTCCCTTATTGCCCCACTATTGTATAACTGGGCTTTTGTGGACTGCTGCCCAGTTGGTGGCCATGTCTGCTGGTATGGTTTGGGTCCCACTCGAAGCTTATCCTCATTTTTTGTTCTAGTAGTGGCATCCACTGTGGCTGCATAAATTGCTAGTGAAGAAAATGCTAAAGCCCTTCTTAGCTCCTGCTTCAATCATTTAATAAATTGCCTTGCTCGTTTCTACTCCGTATCCACCTGACATTTACAGTATTTTGATAGTTGCATAAATCATGCAATATACTATGCCATTATCATACCGCCTTGTCTTAGACCCTGGAACTTATCCTCCCTCTGCCTGAATGCCTAAATGAAGTTATTCCATGTCCACTCCCAATCAATTCTTCTCCACTCTTCCTGGACACATTGCTACCATGGCTTAGCCGGTCCTCTTAATCGGAAAGCTACAAACTTAAACATCTTTTCCTCAGAGTACTGCAAGGTGGAGAATATATGCTCCATCTGCTCAATCCACTATTCTACCTTCTCGTCCAACTCTGTCTCTCCACGAAAAATTGGTGGCTGGAACTTCAGAATTCGTTCCAAAGATAGGTCATTTCCCTTAGCAGTCTGTTTGTCTACCTTGTCTGACAGGGAATGAAAAATCTTCATCATCTTTTGGAAAGCTTAACCAGTAGTCACTTCTGGGGACCCATTGGGCGCTTCCTCATACTTTTGTTAATCATCCTCCCTTATCTCAAGAGTAGAGTGATGCATTGGTGCAAATTGCAAAGTCGATGATGCGTTCTCCTAAGTAGTTCTACTACGGATAGTAACTATTTGCCTTAGTGCCATTATAAGTCATATAAATATCACGTGGTGCCAAAAATGTTAAACTCAACTTACAAAAAATAGCAAAATGAATAATTTTGGAATCAGAAAATTATCTAAAAAAGATAAACTTGCTTTCATTCAAAATGCATAATTTCAACAAAAGGAAGGAAGGCATGCATAGCATCTTTATTTCACATGAGTAAAAAAAAAAAAAAAATCCAAAATACCATATAGCAAGGAACACCCCATTTTATTAAGAAAAGCAAGATATAGGGTCTCCTAAACATCCATACTGAATCAGTTCAAAACTCCTCACCCACTCTTTTTCCCCTTGGTATCCTTAGTGTCAGACTCAACAAACCAACCCGCGGTGTTTATGAAAAACTCTATCCCTTTTCCATCTACAAAGCCCATAGCCCAAGACTCCTTGGTGACCCTACCGTCACTCTCTACAACCTTGATGGGTCTTCTAGAACTCTCTGCCATTGTAAGTCCTACTTGCAGCCTTGCTCTCCTAACCCGTTCATAACATTGTTCCATGAACTCCTCTTATTTGCTTCTAGGTACCTTAAATTTGAGATCTCCCGAATCATCACTATCAGAGGTCAAGTCCTCTTCTTAGGTAGGTAAATTGAGGTCCTCCACCTCCATTTCCTCATTCTCATCCTCCTGCTCTGGCTCCTTCGGTTTGACCTCAGACTCGGAGTTAGATGGGGAAGGGGGTACTAGTGGTGGTGGCGGTGGTGCTGGTGCGTTTGGTCCATACATGAAAAGCCAGTCTCTTATCACTAGTGCGAACCTTCCAGCCATCCAAATCACAATCAACACCTATGGTCAGCAGAAGTTTTAATCACTTAACACAACTAAACCCCATTAATCACATGCGAATTGCCTAAACCTAGGCTCCAATACTACTTGTAACACCACACAACATAAGTACCCAAATGGATAGGGATGTCACCCCGTCCAAATGACCAGAGAGGTTTTTATAACCAGTAAAAGAAATATCTCAAGCCAAAATAAATCAAATCTTATTAGAACTGAAAATAAAGTCTACAAATCTTTCAAATTACATAAAATGAACAATCCTCAATCTGGAACCAAAAATAAATAATTCAAGACAGAAATCTTCTAATAATATGCAACCTTGCTAAAGTTGGTAGTTCCTGAAATACGACATCAAAAGAGCGTGAGAAATACATATTAGTAAACCCTGTGTATGCTCATGATTGAGTCAAAACGAATTAAATGAATTCACTTTGAAACCAAATATCAAAAGTTGATTGCAAGTCAAACATTTTCCATAAACAAAGTGAGTGGTAACAATCATATCAAAATCACAATAGTTGGTATCATACCAACCACTCAAAACAAACGGCTATAAAAGCTTATATCATAGCCTTGCCATGAAACCCTGCATCATGACAAATACTGCGAAACCCAGTATCATAATGCAGTGGGTGTATGACCCATTGGATAAGATACTCCTCCATCTCTTACCCCACCTTACCGAATGTCCACCCTGGAATATCAATCCACTTGGACTAAAGTGCTTGCTTAGACCGGCCTGACCTACTAAGACTTACCCTACTCTTCAAAGGTTAGTCCAAGAGGCCTATCCTTATTGAGTACTCAACGTTATAATACATCAATCAGAATCCAAAGTGGTTTTCCAATAAAATCCTGGTTTGACGGAAAACTTTTAATAAGAAACAATCAAGCTTGCCTTCCTAATATCCATGTCATTGAGATAATAAACATTTTCAAAATGACTTGCAATTTAGAGCTTTTATGTCAAACATTTAATGCAAGGACATACAGGTTAAGTTACTCCAAACCCTTGAGCTAATGAGTTGCTCCCCGTGCTTGAATCCCACTCCAGTCTAGACAAGAAGATCACAAATGTAACACCCTACCTTTTACTTTCGGTTGGTTATTACCTATAATAGGATGAGAATTTAAATCAACGGCCAGAACAAAAGTAGATCGGTGTATTGAGACGAACACTCTGGAAAAATAAAATTTTATCGGGACCTGGATGTAATTATTGGATTTACTTTACCCGAACCCTAAATTTTGGGAAGGCTATTAAGATTAACATAATAAGAATTTTAGGGTACTCTAGAAAGAGAAATTGATCAGTGCAATGAGGCGCACGTTTTGGTGTGAATTATGCTACCCGGGGTATCGAGGGCATTTTCGTCATTTTGACCGTGCTCGCGACTTTGACTGCAAATTTGACCAAGTAGAGAGGGAATTGAAGAATTTAAGTGTTATCAAAGGATTCAGTGGAATTTTTGGAGTTGGGTAGTGAAATAAAATATTTTTCATTACGGACCCGATTTTGGTCATTTCTGAAGAAAATGAAAAATTACGGTTGGAAATGGGACGTGTGGCTTCTTATAATTGGTGGATGAAAATAAGTGTCATTTAGTGATTGGTTAATGAGGCCAAGTGTTTCTATTTGATTGGTTGTGATAAAAAAAAAAAAAAAGAAGGAAGAAGAAATAAAGAAGAATGGCCAACAAGAAATAAATAAGAATGGTTCACAAGAAATACATAAGGATGGCCCACAAGCATGAAAATTTTGACCAAGTTGGACCACCTTTTGACTTCATTTGACCAAGCTTAATTAAGTTACTCTTGAATTGAGTAAGTTAATCAAGGTTGATTATGCATGGCCATGCAAGATTAGAAAATACCTATAATGTTCTAAGAGTTTCTATTTTTTTGTTATAAATTTCTATAAGGTTCTAGAGCACTCTAAAGTTTTCCATAAGTTTCTACAAGTGATGAATCATCACTTAAAGCTTTCTAGAAATTGTGGTTCATCATTCCATGTGTACCAATTACATTTCAAAGCTTCCTACTCAAGAGTCCTACATAAGCCATGACAAAAGCATGTGATGTAAGGCATTACATAAGCAAAGCTTCCTGTACAAGCCTTCTAACATCTATAAATAGGCCATGAAGGCCAACTAAAATGGCTTTAGATAGCCAGAATTTCAGAGCAAACAAGAGAGAAAAGGGAGAAGAGAAAAGAAAATGAAATAGAGAAGAAAGAGAGGGAGAAACCGGAAATAGAGAGGAGAGAAAGAGAGAGAGAAAAGCAGGAAGATGATTGGACTATCCAGCCTCCAAACGCAGCAAAGAAAAGGTAAAGATCTACCTTACTTGAAGTAAAGTTATTATATAAAGCATGGAGATCATTTTGGTATATATATTGTGAGAAGTTTATGTGTGATAGTTAGGTGAAGTTGTATGAAAGCTGTCCTTGTGTGCAGAAAATTCTGGGAGGTTTTATGTTCAGTAAATATGTAACGTTACTGTATTTGAATGAAGCAGGCATATATATTTGTAGCTAAGGATCATAGAGACATTTTAGAACTAGTTTGACATTAATCGGATTTACGAATCAAAAGTTATGGTGAAAATAGTAAAAGGTGTCAAATCAGTGACGGGATTTTTACTACTAGAAGTTTGTGTGCTAAACTGAACAGAATGGACAATATAATTGGTACTCCATGAATTGGAACTAGTAAAGGAATGTCTTAAGGATATTTTTCAATTGTTTTGACTTCATTTGGATTTGTGGATTAAAATTTATGGGCAAAACAAGTTAGGGTGTCAAACTGGAAAATTGCAGAATGTTAAGGAAAGAATGAATAGTGAAACTAAGTCAAAACTACTGAGGCTGTTTTTGCCCAGTACTGTGATTCTGGAACCAGAAACCTAAAAACAGCCTACACTGAATTAAATTTAAGAGTCTCACGGTCATTTTGGTATATCATGGAGCCAAATCGGAGCTGTAAATTAAAAGTTATGTGCAAAAAAAAATGGTGTGTCAAACCAGTGAAATTCCAGAAAAGTAGTCCGAAAATGAATGGACTTAAGGGTGATTAATTATGTGATTTTGGGCAAAAAAATTAGGGAAACATGAATTGAGTCCCTGGTTTATAAAGTGAGGAAGGATGTGGAAAAAGAAAAATGGAAGAATTGATCAAACGATGGAAAAACGATGCGAACGAAAGTTGAACGTTTTTCTTAAGATCGGCTAACCGTCGGCCCCAACGGCTAAACGACGTTTGAACGTCGGCTAACCGTCGGGCACGTCGGCTACCCGATGGCTATTTTTTTGCCAAACACCAATTGACCCGAAAATAATGTTTGGTGTAGGTTTAGCGACAAACAGCTAACGAAATGTCAAAAACGGTAGGAACGGAGGTTAGACGGTCGTGAACGGAATGAGAGGCTTAGGACACGAGGTGAGTCTCATTGATTTCTAAACCTTTTTAAAGGCTAGTGTGCTTTGATTTTCTATGAAATGCTATGTTTTATACCATTTTGGAAATCCTCGAATATGTTTAATTCTTACATGAGCAACATTTGCTTTTATGCTATTTCGGACTCGAATAAATTTCATATTCAGCTTGGAAACCTTCTTGGATGTTTAAAACACGAATTTGTGAATTTAGTCATTTTCAGATTAAATATTTGGGATTTCTGAAAAATGATAAATTTTGGAATCGGGTATTTGGAGAATAATCCAAGTATCCTTATTGGAATATTTTATGAAAACTCTTGGAACTCGGGTATTCGATAAATGACCGAAATATCCTTAAGGGAGCTTTTGTGAATATTTTTCAAATCGGTAAGGGTAAAATGAACCAGATACCCTCAAAAAGTCTTTTGGAATCTGGCATGGGTGAAATGATCTGAATGCCCTTGGAAAAATGACTTTTGTGATCAAGTACGGCCCCAGAAAATAAGAAATGTTTTGATTTGAAAATCCTGCGGGATCAGATGACCCTCTGGCCTGATCAGTCAGATGGGGTTGGTGTTGTTACGTTGAGTACTCAACAGGGACTTTGATCTTTGTACTAGCCCATGTTAGAGATAGACGACTCCAAGTAACCTGATCAGTTCTGGGGATTGTCTTACTCCAAACAGGGCGACAGGACCTGGCTAGTCGTTGTGAGCCCGACAATTGCCTGTTGATTATGATTGGTGGGTTGTTCACATGAGACCAAGCGGGGACACTCGGTGTGTTTAACCCCTTGCCACCTCGATGGTGATTGACATCAGGATTGGGACCCCTGGCTTATGGTGGCAAGTAAAAGATCCCTAAGTGCACGGTAAGGTACATTGGTACGCTGCTTACCCTTCCGGCATGACACGGGTGACGTGCTGTAAGGCGCAGTCCCTGGCACAAGAGACCGTGTAGCCGAAGGCGAAGTTCTTTGAACTTTGCACGCGGGTCGCACTTCTAGATAGGGAAGAACCCGCATTTATTGAATTGGGGGCCATGTGTTTGAAAATTACTGTTTTTCGAATGTATATGATAAAATGACCTAAATTTATCAATCATTGCTATTTTCCCTGTTATATAATTTACTTCAGCAAAGATTTTGAAAATCGACTCTCTTTTAAGGGAAACACTGGCACACACACGGGACTCACTGGGTGATTTTTCACTTACACGTGTCTTTTATCTTATTTTTTTTGTAGGATCCGAAATTGGAAGAACCTACGGATAGAGGACGATACCACAGTGGCAGCAGAATAGGTCCGGATGTCTCCCCTTTGGACCTTATATACTCTGTTGATTATTCGTTATAAAGACCCCTTGTCTGGATATCTGGACGGGGCAACACCCAATATTGGTATGCTTCTGATGTTACCTTTAGTAGGGGTGTTACAACAAATCCTCAATCAAACACTATCCTTCTAGGCATAAATAGGACTCCAACAAATGAACAAGAAATGGTTGCTCAAATAGTAGGGGAATATTACACTCTATATAGCATAATAATTAGCATATATTGCACCCATATATAAATATATACTGTAATAATAGATGAACGGCTTGCCTCAGCAAATTCTTAAATAAACAAAGTAATCAAATAGTTAAATATAGCTAGTAATAAATAAGTACAACCTATAAATAAATAGCACATAATAAATAATTAACAATTAATAATTTAGCAATTATTAAACTAAATAATAATTACCCACTTGTGACTAATATTTAATAGATAATAGCTAATAAATTAATCAGCAGCTAATAATACAGATAATAATACTTTAATTAAATAATGAATTAACAATATATACTCATAATGATTAATAATACATAAATTAAAGTAACTGGGGTTAATATCTAGTAATAATATTACCTAATACTTATATTAGTAATACATTTTTGTTATAAAATCTACAAGACCAAATAATGCATAATATTAAATAGTTACAATGATAATAATAATAATAATAATAGTAGTAGAAATCAATTAATCATTTTAAGAGAACCCAATAAATAATAACCAACAAATTTAATAAAGCAAATAATAGTAAAAATAATATATACCATTACGCCCTGGGTAAACAATATGATATTCACATTATGTTAATTGAGCACAATAATGATGCGCTAACAAATGATAATAAACTAGCAAACACAAAGATATATCCCGGCAATAATTTCAACCCTCAATATACCATATTGAGTATCATTAACAGCACAATATTTAGAACTCGTGAATAACCGCTTCACCAAAATCAAGTCATATTATACTAGATCGTTTGGATATTTCAGCACCTTTCCATCATATAATTAAAGCCTTAAAAAAAAAACCACTCATTTGCCTCCGAACTTAAGTTTAAAGAAAAATAGAATCGAACAGGAGGTATTGGAGTCTCGGTCTTGACCTAACAATGAATAGTTGAGGGTCATAGATGAATAAGAAATAGAATACCTAGTGACTCCTTCAAAAGAAAATTCTTCGATTGACAGTTTAAGGAAGGGAGATCTGGAACGGGGAGAATATTCGCGCGTGCAATTCCCCTGGAGGAAGACAAAAGTGAGTAGTTGTGGAGTAAATGCTTTTAGCTTGCGTGCTCCTACTGACAGTTGAATTAAAAAGGAGGAAAATAGATTGAGGTTGTTTTAGTTTAACAATGGTTGAGGGGTATCAAGAGAGGGATGAGAGGAAGTCTGTGTGGTGTTCAATAGGTTCTGGGGGCTTCTTCGTGCTTGACTGTCTAGAAGAGTTGGAATAACTCCTAAACTCCATAGTCCTAGGTTTTTGAAAATCAAACTTTTGATTGGGATAAAGTTCTACAGGCTTCTGCCTTTTTTCCCTACGCAAAGAATTGAAGAGAATGGAAAACACAGAGAATGGAAAATAAAACATGCAAAGCCAGCCCTGACTTTGCATTAACTGTGCCTAGCTTAACCCAAAGCACAGCCAGCCCTAGCTTTGGCAAAGTCAGGCACGGCTGTCCCTTTGGCCGAGCTATCGACTTGACACGAGCCTGAGCTGGCTCAGCCCAAGCCAAGCTATTCGAAGGTTTTTTTTTTTAATTTAAGAAATTAGGAAACCATTTTATAATCAAAATAAAACCTTGAATAAAATTCAAAAATAATAATAATAAAATCAAAGTGATTCAAAAATAAACAAAAATGTTATTTAAATATTATTATATATATGTACGTATTTATTTATATGTATATGTAAATTTTTCTTCTTTAAAAGAATAAGCAAAACAATATGGCTTTATTTGAGAACTGATGATTAAACTTCAAACAACAAGTTTTTATTTAAATAAATCTTTTGGGCATAAAATACAGGAAATAATTTTTATAAAATCTTTAATAAATACTATAAAGTAAAAATCAATTCCTTGATACTAAAAATAATTGGGGCGGATTTATTCTTTCAATCGGGGCGACATTAAGCTGTCTAAAGTAAACCAAAGGAAAAGAATATGATGTAATTTTTTAGGTGTTGGGATTCAAACTCCAGTCTCAAGGAATCATACACTAAGCTTTATCCACTGGGTCATATCAATCCTTATGTTCCTATCCCCCAACAAATTATCTTCACTTTCCTATCTAGACATCACACTTGCCTTAAAGCACCCTAAACGTATCACATCTCATATCATTCAAAAGAAAAGGACATTACTAGCTTACTAAACGAACCCAAACACAAATAAGTACAAGAACAAACACACACCCCCACGTACACACATCCATTAAATAATTCATATCACTATACTATAAATTTAGATTCTTATGTAAGATGTTATTCAATACTCCCAAATTCCCCATACCATGGTTAGGGTTTAGATGGGGTATTACATCTAAATGTCACGCCCTATGCCCGCAGACCTGGGATTATGACTATGGGCTTGGTAGCACCTACGGTCAACTATTTGACCACCGTCTTCACTGGGTAAAAATGGATATCTCAAGTTACGATGGGTACTTAAGCCTATCATAAGATTCTTAGCTATTGATTTGCTAGGTGTAGGATTAGGGTTGGGTGTTAGCTTAATGAATATTCTCTTCCTCACTTGTCTCTGCACTTTCATGGCCAAATAGACTATCTCTTCTAAGGTATTATATGAATACAACTCTGTAATGTTTGCAATTTTGCATTTTAGTTCACACAAGAATCTTACTTTGGTAGCTCGTGGGTTCTTACTTGCATTGGCTCTCATCAACAACACTTCCAACTCTTGTGATAGTTTTCAATGCTTTCATTACTTTGCTTGAGTACTTGTAGCATTTGGTAAAATTCGTTGTAGTAATAGAGGGGTACAAACCTTCTCCTCATCAAATTCTTCAACAATTCCCTATTTTCAACCTTATTTTCTTCCGTCCTTCTCCTATGTGCAATGACTTGTTCCCATCATACCAACACATAATAAAAAAAAGCCTAAAACCGCAAGCTTTTTCCTTTCACTATACTCTTGATAATAAAAAATATCTCTATTTTCCTCTCTCATTCGAAGTATGCTTCTATATCCCTTTTTCCTTGAAAGTTAGGAACCTTTATTTTAATCTTCTTCATCTCTCTTTTAATATTATTTTCCTCTTTCCTCCTAGCTCTTATTTTATTTGTCTTAGTTGCTGTTCTATACTTATATTATTCTCACTCATCATAGTCCAACCCTCTTTCAAACTCCCTCTCTAATCCCTTCTTATGGTTTAGATTGTTACTGCTAACCATTTCCTTTACTCTTCCTGTTCCTCCTCTCCACCTATTACTACATCCTCTTATTGAGGCCTACTAGAAACTCCTAAAGGAATGTTCATCCCATTTATCTCCCAATTGAACATTCACTTGATGTGTGTTGTGGCTTCCCCTCACATTAAAACTAGGCAAATCTTGTTTCTTAATTATTTCCCTTCCTTTGGGCCATAGTTGAAGCTTCTTCTTAACAAGTTTGAAATTTGATCAACTCCCTTTACATGGCCTCTATACTCTATCACATACATTCAAAGGCCTCCCGAGTATCAAATCCCTCTTGTTGCCTACTCTCCCTCCTTACTTGATTAGTTCTCGAAATTTCATCACCTTGCTCCATGGTAGGATTTTCAAGGACGTGTTGCACCTAAAAAAATGGGTTAAAGATAAAGAATTTCTCCCCACGCCCCGTTAATGATTATACTTAGTTGTGTTTCACTCAACACATTCTTTCTTGGCTATATTAATGGGCATGCCCTCTTGTTTTTTTACAAACATTCAAGTTCTCATTAACTTCCAAGGATTTAGTTCACTTGATAGTTAACCTAAACTCTTAGGATGTTTCAATTAGGCGTCTTAGAGGAATTTAGTTGAACACTTGGTAGACACATCAATTCAAGGTAAGATTTTAGAAAAGTCCAAAGAATAGAGTACCTAACACACAAAACAAGCAATTAGAGCGTAGACAATTAAGAAATAAAGAAAGGAATAAAGAGAATTCAAGAATTCAAGAGAGTATGGATACCAAACTAGTACTAAGAACAAGTTTATAGAGATAACATAAAACCCTACCCTAAATTACCCTGAGAATAGAAATGTAACCATGCATTGCATTACTTATTTACCTTCATTATGCTTATGTATGTATTATATGATTATCTTAATAGCTTAGCTCGAGTGGAACCGAACTATCTTATTTTTATATTTAAGACTTTTTGGGTGAGAGTAGGTAGTATGGAACTAAGAGAGAAAGTGAGCAAGAGGTCACAAGAACTAGTGTGGTGTATAGAGTAGGGTGCTAAGACTTTAGTCAATAATCAGGACTTGAACTCCATCTTCCACTTAATTTTTATTCTTTTTTCTAATTTCTTTTTTTACTCTTGGCAGGCTATCACATCCCTTTAGTAGCCACTTTCAAATTTGAATTCCTAGAATCTAGGATTTAGATCATCAAGGATTTTGATGGATTAATTCCTAAATGGTATTTCTTCCAACTACCTCAATCTTTTTTAAATAACTTTCCTTGTTCCTCCTTTCCTTTTATGGCAGTTGGCCCTATTACTCCTTAATCACCATACTTGTGCATTAATCTAATAATGAAGATTGATGAGATTTTATCTCCTTCTCAAACCAGCCGCAGCTTTCTTTTTTCATTTGGAATTCGAATTTTGAATTCCTAAATAACCTTTTAGAATCATTCTCCTATTCTTTTACCAAAATCTAGCTAGGATTAGAGCTAATTGCTCTCTTAATTTTGGTCATCCCTTGAATGGCTCTCACTTTCCATCTTTAAATTAATTGGTTCTAGGAAGAGAATTTAGGAGGTGGAAAGTTTCCAAATGTCAGAAAGGCAAGTTATCCTTTTCAGATTTTGAAATATCTCAATATGCTCATTTTTTGAAAAATTTCTTCATCAACTAAGGCAAGATGCCCGATTTATATCCTACCACCACAAATAATCTTGCGTGGATGAATCACTCACACCAAAGAAAGACTTTCAGCCTCCCTTACTCAAGCTAACTGAAAAACACAAGCACCACACACAAGGTCTCGGACATTCTCTCCTCTAAGCACACCAAAACTAAAAGATCAAATACTTACACCAAAAGAAGACTCCCAACTCTCTTGTTCCTCATACAAACTGGAAAAACAATCAAACACATACTATTTTCTAGTCCTCTATCCTAGCCTTTCAAAATGTCCAAAACAAACATAAAAACACCCTCAATACCTCTCTCTCAGCCTGTCCATTCTCTTGCCTATTTCTTCTACCAAAACTAAAAATACACACATATACCATTCCCAATTTGCTCTTGGTTCCTATTCTACCTCTTTACTCTCTTCTTTTCTCCTTAAAACTGAGATATTATCTTCTCATCCCCTTGCATTTCTAAATAAACTGAGCCATACACACTATTGCCATCAATATTCTTCTTCTCTTCCTCCCGATTCCCTTAACTACTCTTAAGGTAGCACTCCAATCTCTTCTCTTCTCTTCTCTTCTCATCATCACAAGAGAATGAAGCACAATTTTCATCCTCTCAGCATCACCTCTCTCTCTCTCTTCAAAGGCTAGCGCAAGGATTCTCTTTCTCTCAAGATTGTAGTTTCACTCACTTTTGAAGAACTAGAACTCCCCTTGATAGCACTAGACGACTCATGCTTAAGTGACAACTGAATTTTCCATTTCTCTTGATTTACTTGTGTAGATACTTTTAGGGTTAGAGATTTAAATGTGTATAGCAAATCCTGATTTCATATTCTGTGTACTAAGATGTAGAAATTATGATCCATAAGGGATTATTTGAAGAACGAGATTGTTTAATATGAAATGTTGATGTGGGTTTCAGAAGTTGGGTATTGCTAATGATATGTATGATTTGAATCTATTAGTATTATGTTGTGATAGGAGCATGAAGCCAATATATATTTTGAATCACTTGTTTTACCTTTACTGGAATATGATGTGATGATCGGTAGACATATCCTTATGCTATAAGAATAGAGACAAATGTTACTAAGGAGCCTGTTTAGGATGGACTATTAATGATTGGGGAATGATTTTCAGGTGCAAGAGTTTGTATGAGTATTAAGAACTTTGTATTAAGTTATAATTATTTCCTACAGTTTTATTTGAACCTAGTTATCAAGCCCCCTGGATAGGGTGACCTCCCCAATTCTTTTGAGTCACGTAGGTAGACAGGGTGTTACAGATGACTATGACACACCCAAGAGTTATTAACAACTTGAAGATTTAAGGTATAAGATTGGCAAGAATATATCATATATCAATGATATGATTCACAACAAAATAAGTCATACGACAAGAATCGTCAAATAAGCCACATTATCCCTCTCAAGACTTTTATTAAATACTTTGTAGACATAGTTTTGCAGCTCAACAATACCATATTTTCTACCACTTTCAAGACCAATTTTGTCACAGTAATAAGAAAACTTTCATCCCCAAGTATCAATATATTATCAAGGAATAATTTTTCGCATAGAAACACAAGGGATGGTAAGAAAAACTTAACTTTTTAAAGGTCTTTTTGAGTGACGAGATTGTAACCTTTGGTGGCCTCTTTCATTGTCCTCAAGCTTTGATAAGAATTAAAGCTTTGTCTTGCTCTGACACTACTTAATATAAGCTTCGGAGGCTTCTCTTCTTCAAGTCTTGATGTAGCTCTTAGAAAGAACTCACAAGAACAAAAACAAGGAAAGAACAAGAATATATTTGTAGGAAAAATGAAACATATATAAGAACACAAAAATAACACCTTTGGCTACAAATTTAGAACTCTAGTAAAACAATGCCACGAGAATCCCAAACTTAGTAAAACTAGGTCTCCCACAATACCCAAATACCTTTGATTTAGCAAGAAACTAAGAACAAATGAGATAGGAAGTGTATGCATTCAATAAAGTAATTAACAAGAACAAAAAATGAACAAAGCAACTAAAACCTAAGTTAAATTTACTATATTGAATTATTCAAGAGTTTAAAGACACATTCACAATGTTGGACTAATCCCGTGGTTGGCCTTGGTAAAAGAAGAATAAGGAGGATTACCTTTCACTCCTAAGCTCTTAACCCTCTAGAGACAGAAATACTCATTATCAATATGCATAAGTTGTTCAAAATAAGAATTTTTCATGTATATAAAGTCCCTTCAAAAGCTGTACAAGTTTGGGGCTTGAAATGTTGGGTTTTAGATTAAAAAATCTCAAAAATTTAATATAAGTTAGAGCTTCCCGTGAATCAACTGGTGCTGCCTAAGCTACCCAACCTGGCACCAGTTCCTTTCTACTGCGTTCAAAGGCTTTGTTCTAGGAACCAACTAGTGCTGGATGATCCCATATGCCAGCACTTACTCTTTTTTGTCAACTTAGGTGTTTAGCTTTAGAAATTAGCTGGCACCACCTAGGCTATCCTAGGTGGCACTAACTGCTTACTACCTAGTCTTCCTTTGTGTACCAATAAGTCTTCAATCTTTTCTCCTTAGCTTCCTCTGATCTTCTCTTAGGTTTCCATTTGAATAATCATCATATTGTGCTCTTGATGGTCTCTTAATGTTGTCCATGGCTCGTCCCACCTCAGGTGATCTCTTATGTAGGCTTAAAAATTATCTCGAAAGTGTTTAGCCCATACTTTTGTCGAAGCATCTCCCCTTTTTTGCAGCAAATATAAACAAACTATTGGCCAAAAAACTTCCCTCAAATTCGAGTTATAAGCTTGTATAAAGTCATCTGGTCAAATTAGACTAGCTCAAGTTCCTTCAAAACAATGCCCATCTTAGCAGTAAGTTTCTCAACTAATGAAGCTAAAGTAGTCAGTTGCTGTAAAATTTCATCAGAATGAGAGGAAGAAAGAACATAAAGCACTTACTTTGGAATAGACTGGCCTACATAATTCTTAAAAGTATAGGCTTAACAGAGGATTGACTTTCAAGGTGCGTGGATTTCCTTGTCGGAGTCATCACCTTAACAAAAAGACTAGGTAATGATACTTTTTTCAACGGTAGCTGAAGAATTTTCCAGTCACTAAAAGTCTTATCATATGAAAGCTAGATATAACAGGGACAAGCACATAGATATTTAGTTAGTTGTTGGGATATATGTCCTCTTAGACTAAATTTCTGATCTAATTTTTTATTTGTATTAATAAAAGTATTATTTTCAGAAATTATTTGTGAATTCTTCTTTACATTTGTGCATAATTTTACTAAAAAAGACCCATTGTATTTAAGTAAATAGTTCATGTGAATTGAGGTCTTTCACAATAAGTTATAGACTATAGTTTACTTAACACATAAACTATTATTCTTCACCGAATGATGAGAATAGGAATCTCATAATGGTAAGGTTATTGTGTTATAAATTCCAAAATGGAATGGCTTACCTTTAGCCAATGAGTAGTCTTCTCATTTCATAGCACAAGCGTATTTCGAATACATAGAACTGGACTTGTAGTAGTAGTTTCTAAAAGTACTACGAGGTAAAAACCTAGATACTACTGCTACAACCTTGACTTATACTCTACAGCTTGAGTATGAGTTGGTGCTCTGACGAAACTAGAAACCTATACTTTGATATACTATAGTTAAGGTTCTATTGTAGGACTAATATACTTATATATTGGGTATATATAACTAGTTAGTCAAGACAAACTTGTACAAGATAGCTTCTATACTATATCGCCCATTGTGGTTGCCTGAATGATCTAAATATCCATGGCTTTAGGGAATATGACTTGGATATTTGCTTTGGGGTAGTTCCCTTAGAAGCGAAAATATTTCAAGAAATTGTGGATCATTGGACTATAAGCTTAAGAAAGGTAGACGCCTTTTAGAGAGTGATGTGTAAATTTTGGGTGTATAAAAATCATCAAATTTAAATCCATCCCTTAGTCAAGTTTTAATTAAAACATTAATCCCAAAATACACGTACGAGCAAGTATACTCATCGCAAGTATAGTATAGGAAATTAACAAGTATCGATCTTCAAAGAAATAAGTACACTCTAATCACTTTTAATTCATTGTTTAACCGACCCAATAAAGTGATAAAATAATAAAGAGAAAAATAATGAAATATATACAACTCAAGGATGTATAAATATATAATTTAGACAACTATCTTAGAAAACATGATAATGAATCATCTAGTAATTATCTCAATTAATTATTATTTTGGCATCATGAAGGAATATAAAGTAATTTAATCATTTCTCAAGTCATAAATCTACTTATATAAACTTCACTTCTTTCCCAATCCATGGAATCACTATCTTTTGATTAAATTAGTAGATTTTACAATCAAACTAACATAACCAAAACATGCATTAAACTCAATTTCTCATGAATATGAAATTAGCCAATGACTCTTTACTTGACGTGAAATCAACTAATCTTTGATCTCTTTAGTCCTTTAATCTTAACTTCATTTTCCAAGTCTATTAAGATTTGACAAATGCAAAATCAATGCAATGAACTTCTAACATAGTTTCCCAAGTCAATTAGAAGAACTCGCATCAATAATCAATGATAACAAGTAGTCAAATACCAAGGATGATAGAAAATTGATCAAATAACTAAATTAATACAAAATCATAAATTCTAAAATAATGTTAAATTATAATGAACACATTGAATACATCATTGTTAAAAAATAAGAAAAAAAAGGTAAAAGAAAGCACTCATAAACAAGCCTCCTTCTTCTTCCTTGAAGGTTCTTTTGAACAACCCTCTTTGGATGGTGAATTTCTCCTTCTTAAGTTATTTGAAAGTTTTGCTCTTGGATTCACTCCTCAATCGCTTGTATTTTCTCTTGCTTTTATAAGCTTCTTTGATGCCAAATTTGTTGGTTGAGGAGTCTTGACCGAGTAGGAATTGAAAAATACCGAAATCTTTGAAAAATTTCCAAATTCGTTCATAGAAATTTCATGGTCCAAAATGGGCCTGGCGTCGGGTCCAGTTGACCAACTTGGTGCCTAGTGTGTTCTACTCTCTCCCTAAATTTTGCCCTATTTTCCTCTGACCGACCAAAATGGACCTGGCGCATGGTCCACTTACCAAACTTGGCACCAAATGTGTTCTAGAAAATCTCTAGTTTTGCTCAAAAACTACTTAAATCCGCACAAATTTGTCAAATATACTTTTTACAAGTAAAATATCAAATAGGAAGGAATATGTCTAGTTATTACAATAAAAGTATCTCAAGTTAACCTCAAATAACTAAGAAAATAATGACGATTTCAACTCCTATCACATGCCCTCACACTTGAACTTTTACTTGTCCTAAAGCAAAATACTTAATACCAAGAAAATTATCAAGAAAACACAAGTTCTTTCTCATTCCAAAAAAAAATTTAACATAGCAATGATTATAACTTTTCTTCATCCTTTAGATAAAACTCTTGTCATTCACACCTTTTGAAAACAATTCAAACTTTAAAACATTTGACAAGACATAGTCAAATTCATACCTTAGTCTAAGAAAATTACTTCACCCTTCAAGTAAAAACATAGATAACATGAATCACACAAGTTAAGCTATCTATCAACTCAAGTATTATAAGTCCAAAAATTATACAACTCAAGTCATGATGTAAGGAAAGAACTCTTATTTTTTTTCTCTAAATTTTTTTCAATGACTTAGGGAATTGGTAGCCTCAATGCATGAATTTCTCTTAACACACCATATTAGCTCCCTTATAGTCATCACTCATCATTTTTCAACAATCTTTCTTCTCTTTTGCTTTTGGGATTTCATAGCCTCAATAAAGTGGATTTCTCTTCACTATCCGTATTGACTCCCATAATCATGCAAAAATAATTTTTTTTCTCATATTCAAAAAGGAAACAACTTATTTTTCTCAATGTTTCAACTCACACAAATTTTTCATAATTCTGTACAATTTTTCCTCTCAAAGATCTTTTATCAACTCACATTCCTCATCACAACTCAAAGCCAAGCAAAATTTAAATTCATAATACATGAGTTAGCCAATAAACTCTCCCTATCTTCATCATATTGTCCATATTCAAACTAGATGATTCAAATAACATTCACATACTAATGCATAAACAAGATTAATCCAAATTCTCAAGTCTTGAAAAATATCTTATCTAATAAACCAATTTCATAAAAATTCATTTAATGAATGACAAAAATTCATATCCAAGCAAGAAAAAGAATTACCACCTTGCTTAAACAATGAAAACCACAAAAGTGTTCAAAAATTTTCACAAAAAATGATATGAAAAATATTTCATTAACACCATTCTCTATCCCTCCCTCCCCCCCCCCCCCCAACTTAAACTGGACATTGTCCTCAATGGCCAAAGGTATAACAATAAAATCAATGCTAAGAAGACCAAAATCAATGAAGAGGAAGAACAAAGAGATGAAAGTACTTCCATTTCATAGTAGGTCCAACATGTTTGAATCTACCACAAGGAGTAGTCATTAGAAAAGTCACAAGAGTACCGAACGTCAAAAGAAACAAAAACAAGAAAACATAAATCTAGAAAAAGAAGGAGAAACAAAGTAAAAGAAAAGACAAAGAAAAAGAAGTACAAAGGACCAATGAACAATCATGACTCATAAAAGGTAACATCGAGGTGCTCTAAGGTGCTAAGCTCTTCACACAAATATGGTTTTAATCGACTTTCATTTATCTTAAGGACCCCCTTAGTTGGATGAGAAACCTCAATAACTCCAATGGACAAACTCGATGTATTTCATATGGCCCCGACCATCTTGACTTCAACTTAACTGGAAAAAGTTGAAGCCTAGAATTAAACACTAATACATTATCTCCTTATTGAAACTCATAAAGGGAACGAATATGCCTATCATGCCAATGTTTCATCTTATCTTTGTAAATCCGCGAATTATGGTAGGCATCGTTACGCCACTCCTCCAACTCATTCACTTGAAGCAATCTTTGTTGTCCTGCAAGGTGAAGGTCAAAACTGACAAGTTTAATCACCCAATGAGCCCTATGTTCAATTTCTACTGGTTGATGATACAATTTCCTATACACCAATCGATAAGGGGTTGTACCAATGGGAGTTTTAAAAGCAGTCCTATAAGCCCAAAAAGTATCGTCTAGCTTTAAACTCCAATCCTTTCTTGTATGATTAACCACTTTTTCCAAAATTTTCTTTAACTTTCTATTAACCACCTTAACATGGCCACTAGCTTGAAGGTGATAAGGGGTAACAAACTGATGAGTAACACCTAACTGTTTGAGGATTTTATCTAATTGGGTATTACAAAAATGGATTCCCCTATCACTAATGAGTACCTTCGTCACTCCAAATCGGGTGAAGAGGTTTTAAGGAATTTTACTACAACTTGAGAATCATTAGTACGTAAAGCTTGTGCCTCAACCCACTTAGATACATAGTCAACCACAACCAAGATGTACTTATTACCCAAAGAACTAGGAAAAGGGCCCATGAAATTAATTCCCCAACAATAAAAAATTTTACAAGTTTGAAAAATTTGCAATGGCATCTCATTAGATTTAAAAATGTTACCGATACGTTGACATATATCACAATTGTGGATAAACCTGTGAGAGTCCTTGAAGAGTGTTGGCCAATAAAATCTGGACTCAAGCACTTTCCTTGCCGTTTTGTTAGCTTGGTAGTGTCCTCCCATGGGTCCTTCTTGGCATTGCTTCAAGATATTCGCACTTTTCACGAAATCCACACACCTTCGAATGATTTTGATCCACACAACACTAAAACAAGTAAGAATCTTCCCAAAGTAATGCCTTACTTCGGAGAGAAATTTCTTCTTTTGTTGTGCATTGAAATCTTCTAGATTAACTCCTGCAACTAAGTAATTAGCAAAAATCTGTATACCAAGGTGTTTGAAAAATCTCACCATCAACAAGTAGAAGTTGTTCATTCGGAAAGGTGTCATTGATGTCTTTTTCGGCCAAAGGTAGTTAGGATTTTCCAACCTAGATAAGTGATCTACAGCTGAATTTTCAGCTCCCTTTTTGTCCCTAATTTCCAAATCAAATTTCTGCAATAACAAAAACCATCTTATCAATCTTGCTTTAGAATTATGCTTGCTGAGAAGGTACTTAAGGGTAGAATAATCCATATACATGATAACTTTGGACAAAATAAGATAACAACGAAATTCATCAAGAGCAAACACTAATTCAAGCAACTATTTCTCCGTTGTGGTGTTGTTCTCTTGTGTCACCGTACAAATTTTGCTTTCATAGTAAATTGGTTGAAAATTCATATTCCTCCTTTGTCCACGTTAGGATGTATATTCTCTTAGACTAGATTTCTAATGTAATTTTGAATTGTATTAATAAAAGTATTTTCCTCATAATTTATTTGTGAAATATTCCTTATATTTGTGCACAATTTACATTAAAAAAGACCTATTGTGTTTAAATAAATGGTTCATGTGAATGGAGGTCTTTCACAGTAAGTTATGAACCGTGGGTTACTTAACACATAAACTATTGTTCTTAACTAGATGATGAGAATGAGGATCTCATCATTGTAATATTATTGCATTATGAATTCCAAATAGGGAATGGCTTACCTTTAGCCAATGAGTAGTCTTCTCATTTCATAATACAAGCGTATTTTGAATACGTGGAACTGGACCTATAGTAGTGGTTTCTAAAAGTATTATGTGGAAGAAACTTAGACTACAACTGCTACAGTATGGACTTGTACTTTACAACTTGAATATAAGTTGGTGGTCTGACAAAGCAGGAAGCATATACTTTGATATACTATAGTTGAGATTCTTTAGAAAAACTAATATACTTGTGTGTTAGGTATACGCAACTAGTTAGTTAAGACAGACTTGTATAAGATAGTATCTACACTATATTACCCCTTGTGGTTGTCCAAATGGTCTAATTATCTAGGGCCCTCGGAAACATGACTTGGATATTTGTTTTAGGGTAGCACCCTTAGAAAGAGAAAATATTCCAAGAAGTTGTAAATCATTGGACTAAAAGCTTAAGGATAGTAGATATCTTTTAGAGAGGTGTTAGTATACTCTTTCCTCTCTAAATGCACGGCAGTTTGTAGAGGGGTATTTTAGTCGTTTCACCTATAGGTCGAAGACATAACTAATGCAACATTGTCCTTGGGGTTAATATTTTCTTATGGTGATATTAGAAAATATTTAAAATGAAAAATACAGCTATTTATATAGCAGGGGTATTTTGATCATTTTAGTAGCCAAGGCAATGTGTCTTTTTAGTCCTCAAAATAGCCCGTAAGTCCTAATTAATTTTAGGTCGAGGAAATAGTCTCAATAAAAAAGGATTTTATTTTTTTTCAAGAAGTCTAATTTATTTTTGAATTGGAATAAAATAAAAGAACGAGAAAAATTAAATTTATTATCTAGTTTAATTGGTTAATAATTATTCAGGGCTTAAGCCCAGATTGAATAATTAAAAAATTAATCTGGGCCTAAACTAGTTAATAAAAAGGCTTAAATAATTATTTTAGTTCATTTGGGCTCATTAATTATTTATTGTGTTATTTTTATAGACCCAGAAAATAAATAATTAATGGTTATTATTTTGGGCCCATTGGGTCAAAAAAAATAATAAATTATTAATGGCCTAATAGCCTGAATTAAATGGGTTTTTTAATTCACGGAACAGATGAGTTTAGGCTAAGCCAAACTTCTTCTATTGATAGCTTCCAAAAATTTTGAAATATCAAAATCCCTATGTTTTGGTTATCAAGGGTGAGATGGCATGGGTTTTGTAAATATACACACAGAACACACGAAGGGAAAGAAAAAAAAAAAAAGACCAGAACCCTTCTTTCTTCTCTTCTCTCTCGTGCATTTCTTTTCTTTTTCTTTTTTTTTTCTTTTTTTTTTTTTTTTTTTGCTTCTTGATTTTGCTAATCAGTAGCAAAGGATCAAGAACTATTTTGAGGCTAGTTTTTTTTCTTACCTAAATTGTTTCACCAACAAGTAAATAGGCAGTGGAATATTCTGAGTTCTCGAGAAGGGCTTGCATTCATGCAAACCAAAAAAAAGTAAATGGATCGTGAAATTTCAACCAGAATCGTCGTCTAGAGAAGAAGTCGTTCCAGTAGTTCATTTATCTTCTTCACGGCCAAAGGAAAATTTACAGCACAGAGGTATACTACTAATGCTTCCCCTGTGTGGTTTTCGTTGGTTTTCTGTTTTTATTTTCTACATGCATTACTTCTATTAGCTTCAAGTGGTATCAGAGCGTTGATGCTTTGAAAGGCTTAGGATTGATGCATGCTAGTTAATAAAATTGGAAAGATTATTTTTTGATGAATGCTTGAGATTATTCGCTGTTTTAGTATGGGTAGATTGCTCTATACACTTCACAGTTGAGGTTTAGGAAATTCGGTAAATTTTTATTGCTTTGTTTAGCAATCGGGTAAACCTGATTTGAAAGGGTATAGCTGATGTGGTGTTTATTTTTGTTGAAAAAATGTAACAAGAGACAGCTAGATTAATCACGAAGGAAGTTGCAAAGTTCTGAAAAAATTGCAGATGAAACAGCGAAAAAAAAATGAGGAAGATAGACCGAGCCGACCAGTCGAGCCGTCTAGCCGAGCCAAGTCAGCTATGGCTCGAACAGCAAGGAGCCGAGGCTCCCAGCCACAGCATGCAAGCCGCAGCCGGGCCCAGGCTGCCCCTCGGCTTGGCAATGCAGAGAGCATCCTGGGCAGGATGCAATGCATGGTGAACGAAATTGGTCACACGTAGGCCATGGGTCGTGCGCACCCGCCCGCGAATCATGGTCCATGGGTCTTCCTATGGGCCATGATCCAATGTGGCCAGTGCACATGACCAAGAAGAAAAAAATATACGTTTTTTCCTTATTTTTCTTGGGCTATTTTTTTCTGTTTTTGATCCCATACCAGTCGAAGTTATTTTTTTGCAATAGTTAATATTCCTTAAATATTTTGCATGAAAAATAATAGTAAAGGATTATTATGATTAAACAAGACTATTAATTAATTTAATTAATGTATTTTATTCTATTATATGAGCACTTAGGTTTAAAAATGGAAAAGAATGAAAAAAATTACAATTTTCTAGCATGCTATTTATTTTAATTCCTATGTGCACGTTTTCTAAAAGACCAAAGTCTTTGGAAAATTTTATTTGACAAGGAAAAATATTTTTCTTTAATTAAATGGTAATTTTAACTTAAACAAAAATTAATCATTGGTTATTTTCTTAAAGGTTTTTTATCCGTGATATAGAAAATATTTTGGATTTAAAAACTTTTGTATGTTAAAATGGAAAACCATTTTACTTCATTTTAGCAAAGGAAAATTTATTCTTGTCAAATAAAACCTTGGGATCAATATCTCTATGAAGTTTTAAATGGAAAAAATTTTAAATTATTAAGTTCTTAACTTAAATAAAATTAATCCAGGAGGAAAATTTTCTCAAAAAGTATAAATCTTGACATAGAAATTTTATGGATTTAGATTTTTTTTTCAAGTTAAAAGGGAACTTAATTGAAAATTTTCAAATGATATTTTTTCAAGAAAATCCTTATTTAAAAACTAAGTGGGAGATGGGTTCCAATGGCCCCATGACTTCCAACAGGATCCTTATTAGAGATCGTGGGTCTCCTCGCGTCACCTTAGGAGTGCCCCATTTTTGTCACAATGTCTATATTGATAACATTGTGTGCGATTCCACATCTAGGAAAATGTTAAAAAACTTTGTTGAACTTATGGAAACAGAATTTGAGATGAGCATAGTAGGTGAATTAACATTCTTTTTTAGATTGCAGATTAGATAAATGAATGATAGGATTTTTATAGCTCAAACCAAATATGCTAACAATTTGGTTAAGAAGTTCAACATGGAAGGGTCGAAGTCCTTCAAAACATCAATTAGGGGTCCTCTGAAACTGTCAAAAAATGACAAGGGATAAGAGATAACATTTGTATAAAAGCATGATTAGAGGCTTGCTATATTAGACTACAAGTAGTCTTGATAGCAGTTATAGTGTTGGAGTATATGCAAGATATCAAGCTAGACCCAAGGAGTCACGTTTGAAAGTTGTTAAAAGAATTCTTAAATATATCTGTCATACTTTTGAGTATGGTATCTATTTCGATAAGGATTCTGGCATACACTTTTTTGAATATAGTAATGCTGATTGGGTAGGAAATTGTAATGATCATAAGAGTACTTTCAGAGATTATTTTTATCTAGGAAAAATCTTGTGTTATAGTACAGTAAGAAATATATAATTGTCAACTGCCAAAGCTAAAAATATTACTGCAGGAAGTTGTTGTACTCAGTTATTATAGATGAAACAAAGATTGGAAGATTATAGCATTGGACCACAAGAGCTAATTGCTTTTTGTGACAACATAAGTGCTATAGATATTTCAAAGAATCCAGCTCAACATAGTAGAACAAAACATGTTCGCATAAGACACCATTTTATCAGAGATCTTGTTGAACAAATAACGGTGAAGATTGAATATGTTCCAACTCATAAATAACTTGCTAACATCTTTACAAAACTACTTGATGCTACGCAATTTGAAGAATTAAGAAAAGTATCAGTATTTTACTTATCTTGACATATGACACTCTATGTCAAATTTTGTATATAATAGTTTTCTTTTGTTGCTTATTTTGATTGTTTTGATAAAATACAAAAATAAAAAAAGAACTGTTTGAGAGATATTCAAAGATATGTTGCAGGCATGTAAAGACTGTGATATAACTAGAACTCTAAAAAAGTTGGGTTAATGAATGTGTAGTAATCACATGTTATGGAAATTTACGCCTTATTCACTCTATTAAGCAACAATTAAGGTAATTATCAGAAGCTGAGCATTCGCGAGGGTTAAAAAACAGTCAAACCTTTTCAACAAAAAGTCGTGACTCTCTCTCGGTTCTCTACAAAAATACCACTTGCTCTCTACTACTTCAATGATTTCCCAGTGCTAAAAAAGCCCTAGACATGGTGGAAAAACTACAGCAGAGGCTAAGACACAAATTGGCAACAAATGATCATGTGAAATTATAGTTGCTTCATCGAGATTACATGATATCAAACATTGTCTCTACTACTGATATTGGTAAAATCAGTCCATCTCAGGACTCTGTTGTTGATTCTCATACTGCTGTTAATGCTGAGAACTTACTTTCTCTGTTGAGGATGTTTATGACTTTATGATAAGATATGTGTTGCCTACTTATGTTGAGCGCCATTGTGGGCATAAATTTTATATTCCAAAAACTCTTGTTACTTTATATGAAAAAGGGAAATCTATCAAAACCAGTAGGGTACCAAATATAGTGGTGGACCTATCTTTGGTTTAGATGTTCAAAAAAGTAAATGTTGAATAGGAATTTCTTGATAAGTTGAAAGCAAATCTTGAGAATCCTAATGTAACTTAGGGGGAGTCCTTACAAATCCCTGAGGCCTTATTGAATTGTGATCATTCTACTGACCCTATGCTTGTTCATACTTTAAAATCATGTTTGCTACTTGATGCAGTGCAATGAATATTAGATGCTAGACAAAAATTTATTTGCTTCTGTTAGATCTTATGAAAATATGTACAGTGACACTGGCACCTCTGTGCCAAAACCTTCTGTGAATGTGTTTGAAGTACAGCTAAAGCCCTTGGAGTTTGAGAAGGAAGAGAAGGAAAATTCTAAAAAATAGGGTAAAGTTAAAGGAATTGCTGGAAAAGACAAAGGAAAGAAAATTGTTGAGTTGGATATGCCTAAGATTGATAAAGATCTAGATCTTTGTTGAAGTCAGGTCCACAATTAAAGGATGGAAGACACGAGCTTCTAACTAAAGCAAAGAAGTAGATATGCTTGTGAAGAAATCTAAGGCACATACATCTGGTACTAAAGTACATCTCTTCTATGATAATGCAAGTCAAGTACAGTATCAGATTATCCTTAAAAAATGAGTACTGGAAGAAAGAAAATTTGACTTGTTAAAGTTTAATTAATTTGGTCTTCCAGAAGCTCTTTTGGATGCTAGTTTGTTGGGAACTATTGACTATGTTATGGAATGTAATGATACTCTTATCAGAAAGTTCTACTCAAATTTAAAGGCAATTATCACTATCAGTAAAGGACCATGTTATAAATCTATATTTGTACGAGAAGCATTGATTACCTTCAGTCCAGAATCCATTTCAGACATCTTTGATATTCCTTATTATGAAGACATTGAAGGTGTGGATGAAGAAATGAATATGAAAGACATATCCAAAACTCTGACGGGAGGAAAAATTGTTGGTTAGCTAGCTAAAGGCTATCTGAAATCTTCTTAGCTTATTAGTTTCTATTTTTCTCTCTAAAAAATCTCATGTTATAATTAGATCCCTACTAATAATGTGTCTATTGGGTAGAAGGACAAGGCTACATATGTGGACAAGATATAGGTTGGATTAGAATTCAATTTGGGAGATTTGATATTTCAACAAGCTGTTTGTCATGCTAAAATCTCCTCTCCAACACATTTTTGCTCCCCAATCCTTGTTTACTAATGAAGCTTGAAAATAAATAGAATGCATGCTCGCATAAGCAACATAAGCCAAATACACACAGAGAGAACACAACACAAAAGAAGAAAATTTTTCTTTTTATAGCTCTGCGTGTTGAAGATTTCTTTGGTACTGAAGGAGCCGACTGAACAACTAGGATGTTTCCTCTTACCGTTGAAGATTCTAGTTCAAATCCCGATATTCTTCTACTCTTCCGTGGTGTGAACACCTTGACTCTTGCTTCTTAGAATATTCCACCGCCTAAGCCTTATTGGTGAAACAAATAAGTGAGAAATAAAAGTCTCTATCTTTCTTGAATCACTGCTATCAATTAACATAACCAAGAAAGAATAAAAAAGGGAAGAACGAACGAGAGAGAAACAGAATAGAAGGCATGAGGTTTTTTTTCACTATCGTGTATCTCACCAAAATAGACACGGTTATTATTTTTAATAACCTAAGCACCGGGGTTTTTGTATTTCAAAAACCCCCAAATTTATCAACAAAAGAGGTTTAGCTTAGCCTAAATTCTTATGTTTTGTAAATAAAAAAAAAAAAATCCTTTAGTCCAGGCTATTGGGCCATTAATATTTTTATTATTTTTTCTAAACCCAATGAGCCCAAAAATAATAAACATTAATTATTTATTTTCTGGATTTATAAAAATAACTCAATAAATAATTAATGAGCTCAAATAAATGAAAATAATTATTCAAGCCTTTTTATCTAGTTCAGGCCCAGATTAATTTTCTAATTGTTCAATTTGGACTTAGGCCCTGAATAATTAATTAACCAATTAAACTAGATAATAAATTTAATTTAATTTCTCTCATCCTTTTATTTTATTCCAATTTAATAATAAATTAGACTTCCTGAATAAAATAAAATCCTCTTTAACTGAGATCATTTTCTCAACCCAATATTAATTATGATTTACTGCCTATTCTGACGACCAAAAAGATACATCGCTTTAACTACTAAAATGACCAAAATATCCCTGCTATAAAAATAGCTATATTTTGTATTTTAAATATTTCCTAACATCACCATAAAGAAATATTGATCCCGAGAGCAATGTTGTGTTAGCTATGTCTCCGACCTACATGTGTAATAACTAAAATATCCCTCTACACATCGTCGTTCATTTAGAGTGGAAAAAGGGTACTAACACCTCTCTAATAGGGGCTAAAATCATCATTATTTTTTTAGTTATTTGAGGTTAATTTGAGATACTTTTGTTGTAATAACCAGGCATATTCCTTCTTATTTAATATTTTACTTGTAAAAAGTGTTTTTGATAAATTTGTACAGATTTAAGTTATTTTTTGTTTTAGCAAAACTAGAGATTTTCCAGAACACACCTGGCGCTAGGTCTAGCAAGTGGACCAGGCGCTAGGTCCATTCTGGCCGGCCAGAAGAAAATAAGGTAAAATTCAGGGAGAGAGCAGAACACACATGGTGCCATGTGGGTCGACTGGACCCTGCGCCAGGCCCATTCTCGAATACGAAAATTTTGTACAAGAATTTGGAAATTTTTCAAAGATTTTGTATTTTTCAATTCATACTCGGCCAAGACTCTTCAAGCAATGAATTGACATCAATGAAGCTTTAAAAAGCAAGAGAAAACACAAGGGATTGAGGAGTGAATCCAAGAGCAAAACTTTCAAATCACTCAAGAAGGAGAGATTCACCATCCAAGGAGTGTTGTTTAAGAGAGTCTTCAAGAGAAAAGAAGGAGGCTTGTCTATGAGTGCTTTCTTTTGCCTTTGTTTTATTATATTTAATATTTTCTTTGTAATTTAACATTATTATGGGATTCATGGTTTTGTGTTAATTTAGTTATTTGATCAATTTTCTATCATCCTTGGTATTTGACTACTTGTTATCATTGGTTATTGATGTGAGTTCTTCTAATTGTCTTGGGAAACGATGTTAGGAGTTCATTGCATTGGTTTTATATTTGTCAAATCTTAATGGACTTGGGAAATGAAGTTAAGATTAAAGGACTAAAATGATTTCACCTCGAGCAAAAGGTCATTAGCTAATTTCATGTTCATGAAAAATTGTGTTTAATGCATGTTTTGGTTATGTTTGTTTGATTGAAAAATCTGCTAATTTAATTAAAAGATAGTAATTCCATGGATTGAAAAAGAAGTGGAGTCTATATAAGTAGATTCATGACTTGGGAAACAACCAAATTTTACTTTATATTCCTTCATGATGCCAAGATAATAATTAATTGAGATAATTGCTAGATGGTTCATTATCATGTTTTCTAAAATAGTTGTCTAAATTTCGTATTCCTACATCCTTGAATTGTATATATTTTTTTAATTTTCTCTTTATTATTTTATTACTTTATTGGGTCGGTTAAATAATGAATGAAAAGTGATTAGTGTGTACTTGTTCCTTTGAGGATCGATCCTCGTTAATTCCCTATACTGTACTTGCGATGAGTATACTTGTTCGTATGTGTATTTTGATATTAATGTTTTAATTAAAAATTGACTAATGGATGGATTTAAATTTGATGATTTTTATACATCCAAAATTTACGCATCAAATTTTTGGCGCTGTAGCCGGGGAATAATATCATGAAAGCTTGGATTTTGTTGATTTAACCATTCTATATGTGAATATGTAAATATCTATATATGTTCCTTGTATGAATAGGTGTCATATTTTGTTTTCTTGTATATTTCAATTTAATGTCCTACATGTTGTAATTCTTCAAACTTAATTTTTGAACATGTACCTTAACCACCTTGATTTAATATTGCACTAACTATATATAGTACAAACAATATCCTTTATGTAGGTGAGATGGCCAATTGGAACATGCGACAGTATTCTAACATGCCTTAAGGGATGATATCTTGACCATCCAACTCCACTATTTTAGAAGGGGTATTAGGAAAATTTGCTACCCATGTAACCCAATGATTTCACGAGATAGATGAGACATTGGGAAAATTTTAGAAAATGATTAGAAACATGGAAAGGCAAATTTGGGTTTTAACGGATCTAGTGATAAAATCACCATTAGGGGTAGAAACACAACATGATTCAGCTGCCATTACATTATGGAGTGGTAAGGAGCTACTTGATCCTAGCACAGAACCAGCACCATCTAAAGAAGATAGGTCGGAACCAACCCCTCTTGTTGAACCTTTTGAAAAACAAACTAGAAAACCAGATTTTCAGCCACCAGTACCTTACCCCCCTCCCCCCACACACACACACAAAGCAAGAAAATATGCACAATTTGACAAATTTTTAGAAATATTCAAATAACTGCACAAAAACATTCCCCCTAGCGAGGCCTTGATACATATGCCCAAATATGAAAAATTTCTCAAAAGCATGCTTGTTAACAAAAAGAGGTTGGAGGAATTATCCACTGTGGTTTTAAATAAAAAATGTTCAGCTATCTTGCAGGACCAACGGACTTTGCCACCAAAAGAAAGTGATTCTGGGAGTTTTTCTATTCATTGTCTTGTTGGGGCTCTTACATTTTGTAATGCATTAGCGGATTTAAGTGATAGTATTAATCTTTTGCCATACAAAACTTTCAAAAAGTTAGGCCTAGGTGGACCCAAGCCCATTAGGATGAGTATTTAACTTGCGGATAGATCTATTAAATATCCTAGGGGAATAGTAGAGGATGCATTGTTTAAAGTGGATAGATTCGTATTTCCTATGGATTTTGTTATTCTTGATATGGATGAAGATTATAAAGTTCCTTTAATCCTAGGTTGAACTTTTTTAGCAACTGCCAAAGCATTAATTGATATTTATGGGGAAAAGTTGACACTTAGGGTTGAGGATGAAGAAGTCATTATCAAAATCCATAAAAGCATGCAACATCCTATTTCTTGTGATGATTCTTCTTTAAGGATTGATATTCTTGATGAATTAATTTTTTATTTTGTGTAGGAATCATGTGTTAATTATTTTAGGGACTTAATAGAATGATCTATTGCACATTTGGAGGATTCAAATGAGGGCCATGAGTTGGGAGAATTTGAGAACATTGAAAAAAGCAGTTTGGGAAGGATGAAGTCATCCATGGAGGAACCACTAGAATTGGATCTCAAAGACCTCTCCGAGCACTTAGAATATGCATTTTAGGCTAATGGGGAGAAATTGCTAGTGATCATAGCAAAAGACTTTATTTGTGATCAAAAGACCAAATTGGTAAGTCTATTGGAAAAATATAAGGGAGTTATTGCAAGGAAATTATGGACATTAAGGGAATTAGCCCTTCTTTTTGTATTCACAAAATTTTGTTGGAAGAAGGAGTCAAACCCGTAGTGCAACCCCAACGTAGGTTGAACCCGAATATGAGTGATGTTGTAAAAGGTAAAGTGATTAAATCTTAGATTCCGGCATCATTTATCCTATTTTTTATAGTATTTGGGTAAGCCCAACACAAGTGGTACCAAAAAAGAGAGGAATGAATATGAGCCCAAATGAAAAAAATGAGTTGATTCTAATGAGATTGGTAACCTGTTGGAGGATTTGCATTGATTATAGGAAATTGAATGAGGTAACTAGGAAGGACCATTTTCTTCTCCCTTTTATTGACCAAATGTTAGAAAGGTTAGCCGGATATGAATTTTATTATTTTTTAGATGGTTTTCCGAATACTTTCAAATTTCCATAGCATCAAAGGATCATGAGAAGACCATCCTTGCTTGCCCTTTTGGTACTTTTGCATATCGATGTGTGCATTTTGGTCTTCGCAATGGTCTTAGAACTTTCCAAATGTGTATGACGACTATTTTGAAGGGCTTGTGAGAGACATAATTAAGGTATTTATGGATGATTTTTCTATTTTTGGTGATTCTTTTGACTTATGTTTGGCTAATTTGGAAAAGGTGTTTCAAAGGTGTGAAGAGACCAACCTCATGCTTAATTGGGAAAAATGTCAATTCATGGTGCAAGAAGGTATAGTATTGGGACACAAAAATTTGAGGAAAGGTATTGAGGTTGATTGAGCCAAGATTGAGGCAATTGAAAAACTCCCTCCTTGCACTTCTGTGAAGGTTATTCGAACCTTTCTTGGTCATACCAGTTTCTATAGGAGGTTCACTTGGATTTCTCAACAATTTCTAAACCTGTTACCTCTTTACTTGAGAAAGATGCTATTTTTTATTTTGATGAAAAATGTCTCAATGCTTTCAATGTGCATAAAAAGAAATTGATCAATTCTCCTATTTTAATTGCATTGGATTGGGCTCTTCATTTTGAATTAATGTGTGATGCAAGTGATTATGCAGTAGGCGCGGTGCTATTAAAAAGTCACAAAAGCCATGCATGCAGAAAATAAAAACAGAAAACTAATGAAAACCACACAGCGGAAGCATTAGTAGTATACCTCTGTGCCGTAAATTTTCTTTTGGCCGTAAAGAAGATGAACAAACCACAGGAACAGATTCTTCTCTGGATGACGATTCCTGTTGAAATCCCGTGATCCATCTACTTCTTCTGGTTTGCATGAACACGAGCCCTTCTTGAAAACTCATAATATTCCACTGCATATTTACTTGTTGGTAAAACAATTTAGGTGAGGAAAAAACTAGTCTCAAAATAGTTCTTGATCCTTTGGTATTGATTAGCAAAATCAAGGAACAAAAAAAAAAAAGAAAAGAAAAGAAACGTACGAGAGAGAAGAGAAGAAAGAAGGCTTCTGGTCTTTTTCTTTTTCCCTTTGTATGTTCTGTGTGCATATCCATAAAACCCATGACTTCCCACCCTTGAGAACCAAAATACCGAGGTTTTAATATTTCAAAACTATCGAAGGCTATCAACAAAAGATGTTTGGCTTAGCGTAAATTCTTTTGTTCCGTGAAAACCCATTTAATTCAAGCTATTGGGCCATTAATAATTTATTATTTTTCTTGAAGCCCATGAGCCCAAAATAATAACAATTAATTATTTATTTTCTAGGCCTATAAAAACAACTCAATAAATAATTAATGAGCCTAAATGAACTAAAATGATTATTTAAGCTTTTTTATTAACTAATTTAGGCTCAGATTAATTTTTTAATTATTCAATCTGGGCTTAGGCCCTAAATAATTAATTAACCAATTAAACTAGATAATAAATTTAATTTCTCTCATTCCTTTATTTTATTCCAGTCCAAAAATAAATTAGACTTCCTGAAAAAAATAAAATCATTTTTATTGAGACCATTTCTTCGACCTAAAATTAATTAGGATTTATGGACTATTTCGAGGACCAAAAAGACACATCGCATTGGCTACTAAAATGACAAAAATACCCATGCTATATAAATAGTTGTATTTTATATTTTAAATATTTTTTAATATCACCATAAGGAAATATTAACCCCAAAGACAATGTTGTGTTAGCTATTTCTTTGACCTATAGGTGAAATGACTAAAATAACCTTCTACATACCGTCGTGCATTTAGAGAGGAAAGAGTGTACTAACACCTCTCTAAAAGACATCTACCATCCTTAGACTTCTAGTCCAATGATTTATGACTTCTTGGAATATTTTCACTTTCCAAAGGAGCTACCCTAAAGTAAATATCCAAGTTATGTTTCCCAAAGCCCTGGATAATTAGACCATTTAGACAACCACAAAGGGCAACATAGTATAGACACTATCTTGTAAAAGTCTGTCTTAACTAACTAGTTATATATACCCAACATACAAGTATATTAGTCCTTCTAAAGAACCTCAACTATAGTATATCAAAGCATATGCTTCCAGCTTCGTCAGACCACCAACTTATACTCAAGTTGTAGAGTAAAAGTCCATGCTATAGCAAAAGTAGTTTAGGTTTCTTCCACATAATACTTTTAGAAACCACTACTACAGGTCCAATTTTACGTATTCGAAATATGCTTATGTTATGAAATGAGAAGACTACTCATTGGCTAAAAGTAAGCCATTTCCTATTTAGAATTCATAACACAATAACCTTACTATGATAAAATCCCTATTCTCATCATTTGGTTAAGAATAATAGTTTATGTATTAAGTAACCCATAGTCCATACATTACCGTGAAAGATCTCTATTCATATGAACTATTTATTTAAACATAATGGGTCTTTTTCAATAAAATTGTGCAAAAATATAAGGAATATTTCACAAATAAATTCTGAGAAAAATATTTTTATTAATACAATTCAAAATTACATTAGAAACTTAGAGCATACATCCCAATAATCTCCCACTTGCACTTTAAGACTAAGTGAGTCCATAGGTGCCTATCTCTATGGTGTCTAAGTGTCTTCTAAAGACTGTCTCAGTCAAAAGTTTGGTGAAGGGATCTACTATATTGTTCTCTGAGGCAATCTATTCCACCACGACTTCCCGTCTCTGGATGAAATTCTGGATTAAGTGGTACTTTCTCTCAATGTACTTTTCTTTCTTGTGGTTCTTGGGTTCTTTAGATTGTGAGACTGCACAAGTTTTGTTGCAATACATCACAACCGATTTGTCTATTTGTAGCACGGCTCTAAGTTCTAAAAGAAATTTCTAGAGCCAAACTGCTTTCTTGGATGCTTTCGAAGTTGCCACATACTCAGCTTCCATGGTTGAGTCAGCAACGCAATATTGCTTTATACTCCTCCGTGAAATGGCTCATCCAGACAAGGTGAAGACATATCCACTAGTAGATTTTTTCTCATCCTTATCTGCTTAGGAGTCTAAGTCTGTGAATCTTGTAGAAACTAAGTCATCAACCCTGTAAACCAGCATATAATCTCTTGTATCCTTAAGATACTTGAGAATATACTTTACAGTCTGCCAATGAACCTTCCTGGGGTTTGACTGATATCTGCTAACTAAGCCTACGACAAAGTAGATATCTGGCCTAGTATACAGCATGGCGTACATGAGACTTCTCACAGTCAAAGCATAAGAAATCCTACTTATTCTATATTTTTCTTCTTGAGACTTTGGACAATCCTTTGAGGAAAAAGACAACCTATGTCTGCAAGGGATCAACACTCTCTTGTATGACTCCATGCTGAACTTGGCTAGCATCTTGTCAATATATGTGGCTTAAGATAAACCTAACATTTTCTATTTTCTATTTCTAAGAAGCTTTAATCAGAAAATGTAACTAGTTTCACCCAAGTACTTTATACTAAATTTGCTAGATAGCCAAACTTTAATAGATGATAATGTGCCTACATTATTTTCAATAAGTAGAATCCCATCCACATATAGTAGAAGAAAAATCACGTTTGTGCCTTCCAATTTCCTATACACACATGGTTCATCCTCATTTTAGATGAAACCGTAAGATTTTACAGTCTCATCGAAACGAATGTTCCATACTTTGGATGCCTGCTTAAGTCCTTAAATAGACTTTTTAAGCTTACAAGCCATATGCTCTTGGCCTTCAGCAATAAAACCCTCTGGTTGGGACATATAGATGTCTTCACTAAGATGGATATTTAAAAATGCTGTCTTAGCATCCATTTGCCATATCTCGTAGTCATAGTGACATGTGATGGCAAGAAAGATACGGATGGACTTAAGCATGGCTATCGGGAAAAATGTTTCCTCATAGTCGATTCTTTCATTTTGAGTATACCCTTTTGCCATAAACCTAACTTTAAAGGTTTCCACCATCCCATCTACTCCCATCTTCCTCTTGTACACCCACTTACACCCAATGGGTTTTATCCCTTCAAGTAAAGCTACAAGATCCCAAACCTGATTGAAGTACATAGACTTAATCTCGGCTTTCATTGCTTCAAGCCATATGTTTGCATCGGCATCAGTAATAGCCTCCTCGTATCTAGTGGGATTTATTTTTGGTCAGAGACTAGATCAAAAGCCTCTCCGGTCCATCTTTCTAGAACCCTAGATATCCTCTCACTACATTGATGCTCCATTTGTATAGGTTCTTGAGACTGTGCCTCTTCTTATTCTATAATCGATGATGTAACACCCCACTACCTAGGCCCGCCAGGGCCGAGGATGTTGTCCCGTCCAAAGGACAAGGGGTCTTTATAACTAGGTCACACAATCACAATAATAGAAGAAAAATAATACTTTAAACTTAAAATTTATTACAACCCAAGAATGAATCCAAGAATTCCAAAACAAAACAAATCCATAATAAACATTATCCACTCTCAACTCCCAAAGCATTACACAAATTAAATATCAGGAAAATCTTCCAAGGTAGGTAATATCTAGCTACTCATCCCCATAGTAGGATCGACCTGAAATCATGGTAAAAAGGGTGATGAAATAAAAATCTCAGTAAGTTCGTGTGTGCTTTGAGTGTCCAGTGGAAACAGTTCGTGGATGTAAAGTATAAAATCTTTATAAAAGAAATACTGACAAGCAATAAACAATAGTCAAAACCAAGAGTGGTGTTTTGGCTTTTACAACCATACAGATATAATAAAATCAACCACTCAAAAATGATTATGGGTTACCACATGTTGGGCTACATAACCGGTCAGAATGCCACACTTTGTGCAGACTGACAAAAGGTAGGTGATCGACTTACCGGGCAAGATACTCCTCCTTCTCTATACCAAAACAATAACCGGGAGTCCATTCCGGCAACACAAAGTCACATGACTGAAAAAGAACTGCTAGCTTAGCCTGGCATGATCTACTGGACTGACATCTTATTTGGGAAGGACTCACCCCTCAGAGGTGGCCACCTATTGAGAGACTTACCCTAACTCTTCAAAGACTAGTCCCAGCAGTCCACCCTTATTGAGTACTCAACGTAACGTATCCCACTTGGGAAAAATGAACAAAACATAGTTCCACTTGAACATGGCAATTAAGGGTTTCCAAAGTCTTTGTCAAAATCAGTTTTAGAAAAAGTTTTGAGTTTGAGTAAATCTGCTTATTAATTTTCAAATAATTTGTTTGACGGAAATAAGACAGTAAACAACCCTCAATTGCTTTTACAAAAATGAGTGTCCATGCACTCTATATTTGGCTTGCCATAATAGATATTTTTTTTTTTTTTTTTTTTGCATCAAACAGGTTTTATACAGGAGCTTATCTGATCCTTTCTCACAATAAAGGTCTCCAACAACTGACCTAACTCCGCATGGGGTAAATATTAACCACAATCAAACTCAAGCCAAAATCCACTTTCACAAATAAAACTAACTAAACTCACTACTACCACGATCCTAGTGTCCCAAGCTTTAAGGCCAAATAATAAATAAAAATGGTTTATAAGCTAAGTCTAATTTAATATTTAAATAATTAGTGTTTTGAGAAATAGGTACTAATAAGTTGAAGATTTAAATCTTGCTAAAATAATTTAGAGTTTATTTGATGAAGGGTCCTAGGTGGTATTAGGTAAAATAATGATGTATTAATAATTAATTGCTAGAAAATAATTGATAACTAAAGTTAGTTGAAAATAAATTTTAATGAGTCTTGATTGAAAGATAATAAATAAATTTTAATAGGTTTTGGTTAAAAGATAATAATTAAATTTTAATAATAAATATTTTACTTATTATGATTATTTTCATAAAAGGCTTTATTTGATATTATCATTTTATATAATATCTATATATTTTATTTTTCTAGTAAAGCTATTATTTATTTGACTAAAATATCCTTATTATATATATAATAATCCAAATCTACCCTTCCTAGGGTTTTTCGAAATTACTTGCAAAATTCATAATATTAAATATTTTATTAATGAAATAAAATTAGCTTAGGGACAACTAGATTATGATCATATTTCTATTGCTAATCACAATCATGAACATATACTCCTCTTCAATTCATCAAATCATCCAAATCATGAATAAAAGCATAGATCTAAATTTACCAAGACATGATCCAACCTCTACTAGCATAAACATAATCATGGCTTCAACAATCATACATGAATATAAATCATATTCACCATTGGTGACATAATCTCTAGCATACTTGATCTCAAATACTACTTACGACATGGAGACATGCATCCAACCCTAAAACATCATATAATCGTCCAAGCCCAAACATCATCATGCATAAATCCCATCTCCATCATATATACACATTTATTCATTCTCCAATCTCAACTCATCACAACAACACATGCTTAAACTACAATCATAATCCATCTCCTTCCAATATCACCTTAGAGACATGACTCTAGAATCTAAAATGAGGGTTGAAGGGACTTACTTGATTGATGAGTACCTTGAAGGAGTTTCAAATGGATCTCCACTCCTAGATGACTAGATTCGTCCAAGAGAGTTGAAGAAAGCATGGCTATTAGTGAAGAAATCATTCGGCCAAGAGGGAGAGGGTGTTCGGCCAAGAGAGAGAGAGAGAGAGAGAGAGAGTCCATTAGCATGTTTATTCATATATATATTCATTAGAAATCAAATATTAGTGAAGATAAAGTTGCTTGAACAAACTTACCTTGAAGGTGTTCTTGAGCCTTCACAAAAATACTGATTTTTTATCCAAATGAGAAAGTTAGATTTTGGAGTTTGATATTAAAAGTGCTATGGATGGACTCACGATAGTGAGTAGATGAATTTTGGAATTTTTTTGAAGAAGATTGAAGTGGTTTAGAGAGGTATTAGGCGAGAGAAGTGAGTAGGTGTTCTTGGTGTTCTATATGTGCTTGAAGGTTGAAGAGAATGGAGGGATTTTGGTTTGAAGCTGCGGAAATTCTGTGTGTGTGCAGAGGCCAAATTGTTTGTGTAGTTTAGGTAGATGATTTTTCTGGTTCGAAAGGAAAAGGAAAGGCTGGTTGTTGAAATCCTAAAAAAATATTTTTGGGAATCAAATTTGGAAACAAAATATAACAAGAATATCTTTGATCAATGGAGAGCTTTTTGGAGTTGTCATGGCCGACTGATTGCTCAGTGATTTGGCTGGATGAAAGCTGGTTGAAGAAGTCTAATGGTGGCTGAAAAGAGGGGGTGCAATGGTGAAGTAAAGGTCTGGTTGTTTAAGGGTTATTTTATGGAAGTTTTTTAAATTAAAATTGCTGGAATTTTAGTATCCAATCAAGGCATGATTGGAGTAATTTATTGGAGATATTTTAGGGCAGCCATGACTGGTTTTCATGTAGAAGCTTGGGGAAGACAATGGAATTCAGTTCATGGCTGTTTAAGAAAGGTTTGTGCAGAAGAAAGATGAAGTTTCGGCCAGGTCTAGAAAAGGAAACAAAGCTGGAAAAGAATCCTGTACAGATTTCACAAATGTTGGAATTTTTCTGGGCAGCTTTTGCTGCCATTTTTCAGTCAGATTGCAGAGAGTTTGAAGGGGCATTCAGAGGTCTTTTAAGGCTGATTTCCAGCCTTCTTCAAGAAGGAAAAATGTGGCTAAGGAGTTGGGAGAAAACTGGAAGAAAACAGCTTGGTTTAAGCTCATATATGCTGCGATTTTGCCCAGAAAATTTTCTGGTTTTGCACAGCATTTGTACAGTCAGAAATTGGCCAGAAAATTTCATATTTCAAGCTGGTCAAAAGGGCCTTTTTCTGGCAGCATTTGGGAGGGAATAATGGTTGAGAATTTTGACACTTTGCATGTACAAGAAGCTGGAAAAATTTCAGATCATTACATGAAGGAAATGTGCATAGCTAGAGTGAAGATTTGAAGGTTCACTAGGGGGATTAATTCTCTTGGAACTTTTCCATCTCTTCCACATTTTCGAACCATAAGATGTCTTTCCCTTAGACATTTTGAACCTTCAAAGCCACAGTACTTTACTGAATTTTCTGGAATGAAATTAGCTTGAATAAATTGAACAACTTAAGAAATTGAGAAGTAGGAAAATTAAGGATCAAGAAGGTATGAATTCCCTTAGGAATTTTTGTAGGGCACAAGAATAGGATTAGGATACCCCTATCATGTCTCCCCTAGGACAACACCTCTACTCTACTATAAAGCACTTAAGGATGAAAATCTAACCTTCCCAAGCAAAAATAAAATTTAATCACACTAAAGCTCTAATGGTGGAATTTGAACCCAAGATCTCAAGAATTAAATCCCATAGCTCTAACCACTAAACCACAACAACTCTTGCTCTTATTTCCTCTCCAAAATATTTTCCCTATTTAATCCTCAATCTATCTCCCTATTTTCACCTCAGGAAAAAATTACCATTTTGCCCTTCTCACTCAATAAACATAATTAAGCCTTCGAGACTATAAAACACAAATCCAAAGCACATAAAATGATATAAAAATATATTTAAACATGCAATAAAATATGATATGCATCCCAACCCCCTTACTATAAGGTTGGTTTTGACTGGGGTTTCACAGATGATGTGTCCGGACTTGGGTATAAAAATCATACAAAAACTAAGCACATTCTCAATCAAGTTTATATTAAAACGTTCAACCCAAATCACACATATGAGCAAGCGTACTCATCATTAACCAAGCATAGAGTCCAAACGAATGTCAATCCTCAAGGAACAAGTAGACATTAAATACCTTACTTTCATTGTTTAACTGACTCGATAAAGTGAAAAATCAAGAAAATAAAATAAAATAAAATAAAATAAAAATATATACATGTCAAGGATGGAGAAGTATGTAACTCAAACTATTATTTAGACAAACATGATCTTAAAGTACCCAACCTTTATCTTAACCAATTATTCCCTTGGCATCATGAAGGATTAATATAGACTCACTTCATTCCCAATCCATGAATTCCTATCTTCTAGGTAACTTAGCATCACATTCCTGTCTCAAACTAGTCTTACCCAAAAGATGCATTAAACACAACCCTTTGATTAAATTTCCATTCCTAACAAACTTAAACATGAAATTAACCAATGAATCCATTCCTGACAGACATTAATTAACCTTTAATTACCTTGTTCTTAGCAATTAACCTCTTTTCCAAGCAAGTTAAGAGACAACGTATATGAAATCAATGAATTGAAACCACCATCAACCCCTTTTCCAAGCAAGTCAATAGAAAGTAACAATCAACCAATCTCGTAATAAATCCGAGTAATTAAATACCAAGAAGAACAATCAAATAATCAAAAGATCAAATATCTCTAAATATTATGAATATCTATAACAACGTCAAATTACAATAAAACAATTAACATATCATTGTTCAAGAAAAAGAAAAAAAAAGTAAAAGAAAGCACTCATAGACAAGCCTCATTCTTCTTCCTTTGAAGACCGTCTTGCACAACCCTCCTTGATTTGAAGCCTCATTTGATTGAGTGATTTTCTATGATGATAAATGCATTCTCCCATTTTTCCCTTGTATTTTTCATCTATTTATAGGTTTAAGAAGTGCCTAAACTCATAGGTACGAAGTTCTTGGCCGAGTAGAAGTTGGAAGATACTAAAACTCTTCAGATTACCAAAAATCGCGTAGAAAAAATCAAGCACGGCCTTAACTTTAGGTAACAGCCGACGCCGCTTTGGCTCTCGGAGCCGGCACCGGTTGTGTTCTGCTTCTCCACTTGTTCGCCGATTTTTCTCCGAATTTCGCATAATGAAGACCAGAGTGCAGCCGGCGCCAGTTCCAGCTTCACAGCCGGCACCGCCTTGGTTTTGTTCCACTCTGTTTCAGCAATTTTTTGTCGCTTCAAAGTTCATGCAGTCCAGTGCATGGCCGGTGCCGGTTCTAGGGCCCTAGCTGGCGCCGCCTCTCTTTTGTTCCGCGACGTTTTTGTTTCGTTTTACCCTAAAAATCTATAATATTGAACAAAATACCTTTACAAGGGTAAAATCTCAAATATGAAGGAATATGACTAGTTATTGAACAAAATGTATCACAAAAGAACCTCAAATAACTAGGAAAAACATGACTAATTTATCCCCTATCATATTCCCCCACACTTAGCTCTTTACTTGTCCTCAAGCAAAGTATCTAGAACACGTAGGAAAACACAAGGTTTCATTAATCACTCAATCAATTTCAAAACCATATCTTTAACGCTTTCTTCATTCGAGATAGAAAACACGTGCTACTATATCTTTTACAACTAATGCAAGACTTGTGTTAGTGAAAAATGACTTAGTAGAACCATCTCAATACTTCACAATATTCTCAAACCATTGGAAAGAATTTAGCTAAAAAATAATATGCATTCCATAGGCTTACTTTTCATACACTCTCTCCACTAATCTGAGACATATTATAATTCTACTTAAATCAAGTAGGACTTTTAAGCTTGTAATGCAAGGCTAAAGGTTTGTAATGTAGCTTATCAAACAAAGGATATAGGAGAATAAAAAATCAAAGAAATTGAGAGTTCGCAAGAAAAGGATAAACAAATGAATCAATAATTTCCAACTCTCCTTGCTCTCCTATCCCAAAAATCAATCAAACCATAACCTTATCCAGCAAATCTTACATTTTTTTTCTCTTTCTTCTTTCTCATCTTTTTTACTTTCCACTTCTTTCATCAATTCTTGTTTTTTTTTTCACAAGATCACTCGACTTTTCAGCAATGGTGTTAAGTACTTTATATGAGCTTAACTTGTGCAGCTCAATCACCATCCCTTTTGTGATCTTTTCTTTTCTTCTTCATTCAATTTTCTTTTCTTTCACTGCTGTTGTTTTTGTGTTTTTTTGTTTTTTTTTCACTTCTTCTCTTTACATTCTTTCCAGCAGCTTTTTGTTTTCATACTTTTTTTCTCTTTTTTTTTCCTATTCTCTTTCTCTTCTTTCTCAATTTTTTTTCAGTCTCTCTTTTCTTTTTTCCAGCTCAACTCGTTATTGATCTATGACTAAAAGTGACAAGTCATGATCTTTATCCCAGTATTCTTTCTCAACATTCTCATACATATACTTTCATCCATCAAGAGCATAAAGATTTGAAAAATTAATCAAACTCTCGACACAAGCAATGGACAAAATATTGTGATGGGTTTTAATGAAAGAAATCAACAATTTAAAAAGGCTCTAGGGATGTTATGAAAATAGGCACTAGGGATGTTATGAAAATAGGTAGGCTTGAAAAGCTCAAACTATCCAAAGAAGGTCTATTACCGTCATCCCTAAGTTAAATCATGATTGTCTTTCTTATTTCGCCTTGAGATGTATTCAAGTAAGTTCTAGAATGCTCTATGAATTTTAGAGAAAAAACAGGTTTAAGAACAATGCAAAGCATTTGATCAAGAACTACTTTGTCCAAGTGAGTGTAAAAAGTCATGCATAAGCCATAAATAATCTAGAACACATGCTCTATATCCTATCATAAAGATATGCATTAAACATATAGCTTGAAATCTCAAAGAACATTAGAAAAATTTTGAAAATATTCGCTCAAAAATTTGCTCCCAAGAAGGCTAAAGAATATGTATAGAAGACTTGTCAATCAAATCACTCCCCCACACTTAAACTGGACATTGTCCTCAATGGCCAAACAAATAGAGCAAAGAAATACTACCACAGGACTAAAAATAAAGGGAAAAAGAGAAGAAAGAAAATACTTCCACACTTTGTGCTCACAATAAAATTGATAAAAACTTGGACAAAGTATATCACCAAACCACTCCCCCATACTTAAATTGGATAATGTCCTCATTGGCAAAAATAAACATAAGAAAGCATCTCCAAAGGGACTAAAAATAATAAGGGGTAAGAAAGTTTAAGTAATACTGCCCAAGTGTAATAATGCTCCAATAGATATCCAAACTTGAGGTAAAGAGAAGGGCTTGTCCAAGAGGACTTTATTCCAAAAAAACAAAACACAAATAAAAGAAAAAGGAAAATAATAATAAAATAAAAACATACCTACATAGAAAAAATCAAACGAAAGAAAAAGACTAAAATACTAAAAGAATGAAAAGAAAACAAAAACTCTCTGCACCCATCATGCTTCTTCATCAAACCTTTTGAAAAGAAATTAAAGCTTAAAATAGAAGATAGGCATAATGAATGTAGAGTGAAGAATGGAGGATTTTGAAAAATTGAAGGTTCATGAAAATATTTTTTTTACCACTAAAGCAAAACACATAAACCTCATTCTCTAACATTCCTTTAGATACATAAATATCTTTTTCAATGTATGAATGCACATGGTATCTAACGGATGCATCAACTTTGAAATCACCGATTAACCCTTCAAAAGAATTTTTACAATTAAAATTCCCCTTTAAACTCAGCATTTAAGTTCTTAAAGATGGGATTGGGAAATCCTTACTTTTCGATGCTTCTACAAATACCAAATTACCTCCTTGAAATTGGGGTGAAGGGTAGAATTCGTCAACATCCTCAAAGGGTTTCTTAAAATGAATGATAAATCCAACTTCGTGAGGCATGTTAAACTTCATACATCAGCATTGGGACTATTGTTCTCCAATAAGTGAGCGGAACCTAAGAAATCATGTGACAAAGAAATATTAGAATTATGAGCACATAGAGTAGAATTAAATACCTCTCTTGCCACATCATGCAATTATCCCTCATAGCCGCTCTTTTTGTTCCATGGTCAATTTTACGGGCTAGCATGAACTCATGAGTCTCCTCAACAATCTGAACTAATTGTTTCCTTTGATCGAACAACATTGGGAAGCTTCTTCATGCCACTGAACAGATGAATTTGTATTGGCAACCAAAGAATTTATTAATGCATCTACTGACATCTCACTAAAAACATTAATGTTAGCTTGTAATTTTGCCAATCTATCATCAATGCTGATTTTTTTTTTTTTTTGAGAAACGAAATAAAAATGATGAACATGCAGCAATGATGAATAATGTAATTTAATTCATGAAGAAAAAATGAAGAATGGAACAAAACAAAATCTACTATATCGCCTTCAGGTCATTGGATCATGTACCAAGGCTAAGACCTAGCAAAGACAAGACGAAAGTTAGATAATATAATTCATAATTAAAACAAAATTCAAAGAAGAAAACGTTAATCAATGTTAGTCAATATTAGTAGGTTAGATTGCAAGGGTATACACACATACACAAAATACAAAAGATAGCACCTTTTTGCGAAAAGAACAATTGTACATATTTTACATATTTACGTATTTACACATTTACATGGTTAAATCAACAAAATCCAAGCTTTCATGCTATTGTTCCCCTACAACGGTGCCAAAAACTTGATGTGTTCGGACTTGGGTGTAAAAATCATACAAAAACTAAGCATATTCCCAATCAAGTTTATATTAAAACGTTCAACCCAAATCACACATATGAGCAAGCGTACTAATCATTAACTGAGTATAGGTTTTCAAATGAGTGTCGATCCTTAAGGAACAAGTAGACATTAATTACCTTTCTTTCATTATTTCACCGACTCGATAAAGTGAAAAAGCAAGAAAATCAAACAAAAGAAAATAGAAATAAAAATATATACATGTCAAGGATGGAGAAGTATGTAACTCACACCATTGTTTAGACAAACATGATCTTAAAGTACCCAACCTTTATCATAACCAATTATTCCCTTAGCATAATGAAGGATTAATATAGACTCACTTCATTCCCAATCCATGAATCCCTATCTTCTAGGTAACTTAGCATCACATTCCTGTCTTAAGCTAGTCTTACCCAAAAGATGCATTAAACACAATCCTTTGATTAAATTTCCATTCCTGGCAAACTTAAACATGAAATTAACCAATGAATCCATTCCTAACAGACATCAATTAACCTTTAATTACCTTGTTCTTAGCAATTAACCTCTTTTCCAAGCAAGTTAAGACATAACGTATATGAAATCAATGAATTGAAACCACCATCAACCCCTTTTCCAAGCAAGTTAATAGAAAGTAACAATCAACCAATCTCGTAATAAATCCAAGTAATTAAATACCAAGAAGAACAATCAATTAATCAAAAGATCAAATATTTCTAAATATTATGAATATCTACAAAAATGTCGAATTACAATAAAACAATTAACATATCATTGTTCAAGAAAAAGAAAACAAAGTAAAAGAAAGCACTCATAGACAAGCCTCCTTCTTCTTTCTTTGAAGACCTTCTTGCACAACCCTCCTTGATTTGAAGCCTCCTTTGATTAAGTGATTTTCTATGATGATCAATGAATTCTCCCATTTTTTCCTTGTATTTTTCATCTATTTATAGGCTTAAGAAGTGCTTAAACTCATAGGTACAAAGTTCTTGGCCGAGTAGAAGTTGGAAAATACTAAAACTCCTCAAATTATCAAAAACCGAGTAGAAAAAATCAAGCACGGCCTTAACTTCAGGGCATAGCCGACGCAGCCTTGGCTCTCGGAGCTGACGCCAATTGTATTTTGCTTCTCCACTTGTTCGCTGATTTTTCTCTGAATTTCGCACAATAAAGACACGAGTGCAGCCAGTGCCAGTTCCAGCTTCACAGTCGGCGCCGCCTTGGTTCTGTTCCACTCTGTTTCAACAATTTTTTGTCGCTCCAAAGTTCGTGCAATCCAGTGCAAGGCCGACGCTGGTTCTAGGGCCCTAACCAGTGCCGCCTCTCCTCTGTTCTGCGACGTTTTTGTTTCATTTTACCCTAAATATCTGTAATAATGAACAAAATACCTTTTCCATGATAAAATCTCAAATATGAAGGAATATGACTAGTTATTTAACAAAATGTTTCACAAAAGAACCTCAAATAACTAGAAAAAACATGACGAATTTAGCCCCTATCAATCGAGTTAGAAGAAGTTGATTTAGAAGATAACTTCTCTTCAAGTTCTAGCCTTGTTAAACTTTTAGTGGATGTACTTTGATCATCCTTCAAGTGTCTAGCATTAGTACTTATAAGTACTTTTTGCTCCTTAGAATGATAAAAGTAACCACCCTTTGTACCTTTTGGATATCCAACAAAATAGTATAATTCCAATCTTAGTTCTAACTTATCTCCCTTAATCAATACATAAGTTGGACAACCTCATATCTTGAGATGATTTAGACTTAGCTTACACCTACACTACTAGAAAAAGGTTGATTACCAACTGTCAAATTCTGTTGGTAGGTGTCCAATTTCTGTTGGTAATACTAGTTTACTAATAGATTACCAACAGAATTTGGTCCGTAGGTAAAACACTTGTTGGAAAGTATTACCAACAGGAGGTTTTTAAGTCTGTTGGTAATTACCAACATATTTTATTGTTGGTAACATTATATTTCAGTTGGTAATGATTTTTTTGGGATTAAGTATTTTTTGTTGGTAATTTTATTACGTTACCAACAAACTAACGACTTCGTTGATAAAGTCGTTGGAAATTTTCGAATTGTGTATTTTGTTAGTATTTTTTTCCAATTGATTATTTAGTTGGTAATGTTGTTAGTAATTTGCCAACAATTCCGTAGTTAGTATATTTATGTTGTTGGTAATTATTATTCATTACCAACAAACGATTTAGTTAGTACTGAGTTGGTAAATGTCAAAAAGAAAATGCATATTGATAGCTTACCAACTACAATTTAGTTGGTACTGCAAACATACTCTGTTGGTATATAAGTCATTGCAAGGTGTTGTTGTTACGTACTAGCAGCGATCTGTTGGAAAGCACTTATTGATTGCTGTTGGTATGTACCAACTGAAAAATCTGTTGGTATGCACCTGCAATTTTATGTTGGTGATTTCTGTTGGTATGTAACAACAGATAAATCTGTTGCTAAACACCTACAAATTTGTATTGGTAAATGCCAACAGATTATTGTTGGTAAGCACCTGTAAAATTCAGTTGGTATGTACCAACAAATTATTTTGTTGGTAAGTACCAATAGTTTTCTATTGGTAAGTAGAATTACATTATCATTACTTAATCCATACACATATTTAATAAAGCAATCCTACACAATATTAAAAGTACATTCATACCAAAAGTCATACATCCATATTGAAAGAACATTAATATCCATAACAAAAGTACATCAAACTCTGATGTGGAACAAAAAATAGATAAAGTAAATTTGTTATAAGCTTAAAATAATATTTTATGTCAGTAGTCCAAAATATGAAATAAATTCAAGATCCAGCTCGTGAAGCATCCTCTCCCTTGAGTTCCTTGACTTCTGATGTTAATGATTTCACCTCGGATTACAAGCGTTCATTCGCTTCTCGTAGATCTTGAATAGCCTTGTATAATGATTCATCAACACTTTGCAATTCTGACATTTGCACATATTCTGTAGACTATGCTGATGAACAAAATGAAGAGGATGGCTTGTATGCAGTAGATTTTTCTAGGCAGCTCAAACTGAGGGATCCTATTCCGTAGACTATATTACACTTTTTTGGTGGTCCTACAACTTGCAACCAAACATCAACCTTGTTAACTGGTTTTGGTTGCTCCCCTTCAGGTGTTTGATTTGTTATTAGCTCCGTTTCTTTTTTTAATTCCTCTTGGTACCTTGCTGTAACAATGAAAGCAGTATAGTATTAATAATAACCCAATAACAAAATCTATACATGCTACTAAAATAGTCCCAACAAAATAGCCTCCCAAAAAAATAGCCCCAACCAAGAACAAGTTTCTAGAGAAAAGCAAATAGAGAAAAGAGAAGATAGAAGGGTTGTTTCAGAACTTGCATGAGCAGCAACTTCACTACATTTTTCCAGCCACTCACTTACATTTTTCCAACCCTAAACAAGAGGACAAGAACCCCCCTCACTGTAGCCACTTCACTCACATTTTTCTAGCTACTTCAGTCACATTTTTCCAACCCTAAACAAGAGGACAACAACCCCCCTCACTGAAGCCACTTCGCTCACATTTTTTCCAGCCACTTAACTCAAAAATTTTCATGTAGTAGTATATTACTACTCAATTCACCAATCAAAAATCAAATCCCATGAACAAACAACAATTAAGTTAGAACTCTACCACAATCAAACCAATTGTTCTAACACAAGTTTTAATATACCTAACACTATTACAACCCACACTTCACAACTCAATCAAACAATCGACATACTCCTCCTCATAATTGCCACAACAGAAACTCAACAATCCACATTTCAAAGCTCAAATCACTAGCCAACCAACACAAATGCAGTAATTCACCAACACAAATCAACTAATAAAACTTAACTTCTCTTGTCAAGTTTAATAGTATAAAACTAGTATCCAGTCAACCATAACTTAAGCTTAACATTTCACATCAAAGGTAGCTCAATCATATATCAATTTAAACTCAGCAGGCAAAATTAGAACGCAACTCAACACAGTCAACTCAATTCAATTCAAATTTCAGAGGCAATCTCAATACCAATTGCACAATCTAGTCCGTAGTAGTTTAAGCCCAATCACATAATACCAATTAAATTCTCTGTCTAATTATAGCACCAATCCTTGACAATCGAAAATTCAAACTGCTGTGGATTACTAGTTAATATTGTGGAAACAATAATTTCATTGGATCTCCATTAAAATAACACCACAATCAAATTAGATCTTGTAAAACCAAAAGTAGAAATATGTTGATCTTGTATTTCAGTGGATATGACACTTACGTCCTCAGATCACTTGTTAATAAAGACAAGTTTTGGTGCCTCTGGCAGTCCTCTTCCCCCTCTAATATTAGCCTTTCTCTTTTTAGCACTTGCCCAACCTCATCTTCAGTGTTTGTTGTGTGAGTGAAGACATAAATGTCCATCTGCAAATATTCTCTATGGTATTTCTCCTCCTACGAAATCGTCATAACATGTAAGTTGTAACGTATTATACATAAGAACAATAATTACAAATATATTTCAAATGATGAATTAAAAGAAAATTCTATGTATTATACAAGCTTTCTCTTGTGTACAGTTGTTGGGATAGATGCTCCTGAATGATTTGAGGCTCTTAAAACACTCTTCTTGTTTGCTGACATAGTCTTTGACATTTTCTTGAATGCATCACTATCCTAATATGCTTAAAGCTCATTGTAATGCTCTTCTTTTATGAAATCATGAGAGATATGTCCATTTTGTACTTCTTCCATCAAGTACCCATAACTATTGTTGGCTTTTTTTCCCCCCATTTTGCTCTCATGATCGAATTATATTTGTGGTCCCATTTGTATTGTTTCTGTAATTTTTCCCATACAAAATTACCAAATTAGCATAATAAGCATAAAATACAACCTATAGCTATAATTGAAAAAAATAAATTTAATACTTACTACCCACTCAGCGTACCATACATCTCTTGTGGTAGGTGGGACCTTTTTTCAAGTAGGATATGGTCCCGAAAACATAGATTCTATTGTTTGATGAATAGATCGCAGTGGTTTGTTGAGCGGCTTGGCATTGCAAAGAATCCTACAACAGAAAAATAAATATTTAAGGATTTTGCTTGATACATTTAGAATGAATACTAAATTTTAGAAAATAACAAATTTTGAAATCACTTACTCATCCCCTTCAATCCAACATTCAATCTTGCCCTATGCTAGCGTAGTAATAGCTGTAGATAAGTTAGAGTTTTGCATATTCTCCTGAGCAAGAGTAGACTCAACTTGATCATTAAGAGTGATAGGCGCAACTCGCTCATTGTGAGTGATTAACTCGGCTTCCTCAGAACAAATCTCTAGTTGGACACTTTCTCTAGAATTGCTGCCATTGTGGCCATCAATAGGAGTAGGCAATGTAGGTGGTGGAGTATAGAAACCATCTACTACTCTATGGCTAGTATTTGGAGAATCCTAATTTTCTGTTGGGGGTGAATTCAACGGTTGACCCTCGGAGTCGTTATTTGATTGGGCTACGCATCGGCTTACCTTTCACCCTTTTGTTTTACATTCCTTTCCTACCAGTGCCATCTGAAAATAATGCATAGAAAACAAGTGACTATGTCATTGAAAGAGAGGAGAAAAGTAAATAAAGAAAAGAGAAGATAGAGGGGTTGTTTTAGATCTTGCAGGAGCAGCAACTTCAGTCACATTAACAAGAGGACAAGAATCCCCCTCACTGTAGCCACTTCACTCACATTAAGGAACCTTTTTATGTAAGCTTTTATGGCTGAAGTTTAAAGAATGCATGTAGTTATGGGGAAACTTTTTGTTATGAGTTGTTCAATGTTAGGGTGTTAATCAGTGGTCAAGAAGGTTGTTTTGGTGCATTTTTCATTCTTATTTGATGATTTATGAAGTAAAGAAAAATGCAGATAAATGGTAAAAAAAAAAATAGAAACCTAGGCTGAAAGTAATGGCTAAATAGCAAAAATTTATAAAAGAAATAGAGTAATACAGAGAATCCTTTAAGCTATCATACCAAAAGACAAGAAAACCTTAGGAATTACTCTATACACTGTTGGACACCTCACTTTAAGGTTGATTGTGCCATACAATCTTAGTAACTGAGGTAAGATGCAGAAATTTTTATAACTAACTTAAGACATCATAAATGTATGGGTAAGAACTCCATTGCTTATAGACGTTAGAGATGGCCACAGGGGGTATGTTGTTCAGCTGCTATTCTAGCATAACATCAGAGTTTTGTACATTTCCCTTTGGTAATTAAACTTTCAACATGTTCCTGCAGCTCCATGAAGGTGTAAAGGAATCAGGAATTAAAGGCTTTTGTGATCTTTATCCTGGAGAGCCTAAGCAGTTATATGTGGAATACACCTATGACAGCAATAAATATAAGGTATCATCAATCATCTTCTACCTCTAATATCCTCTGTACTAAACGATTGATAATGCATGAAATGTAGCAGGTTACTGTTGGTGATTATGAGGAACTATTAATACCCCCAGGAAGTACACAGAATATAAATTGTTGTTCAAAAAATTGAAACTGATTCTTTGCCTTTGTTCCACTGAGGAAATAAATAGAAATGGTGAATCAATAGAATACAAGAACATATATACACTTTGGGTGCTCATTAATTTTGCTACTGCTACGAAGCATGCCTTTGAGTGCCCTTCAAGTCACCCCTGTTCGCCAAATCCCTGATCTACAAACTGCCTCAAAAGAACAATAGGCTCAAAACAAGAAGGTGGAGCTTGGGAAGAAGAGGTTTCACCCCTATTTCTTTTAATGGAAAACTTGGTGGTAGCATGTTTTACAAGTTTAGCTTATTTGTAGAATGGTGCTAAAACAAGAGCAAAAAGGAAAATGCACAAGAAAATTGGAAAGAGAAACTTTTCCCACTATCACAACTTCAACAACTCCACAAATCACCCACAAAAATTCAAAAAAAAAAACCACAACCACACCAACACAAAAACAACACAGTTTCTAATCCCTTCCACCAATTTCCACAATGTAAAACAACACAAATATAAGCTAAATTCACAATCCAATCCCAATCACTTTACCAAAACCACAACTTAGAAAATACAAGTCAACAACTGCTCAGCGCTTATTGATCACATACCTCACCATAAAACATATATCCAAGAAAAATAGACAGATAATGACAAATCAAAGCATACACTGTCAATGCCTCAATATCCAAGGATTGCAAAAACATTTAGGCCTTAAAATCACCAAAATAACACAAAATTCACTTCATAAATCACCCAAATTTAATAAGACATTCAAAAACTCCCGTGGCTCAGCATCAGTACCATTACTAATATTCATAGAATTAGCTAAATTCAAAGAAAAATTAATTCTATGAAGAAGAAAGCACTACAGTTAACGATACAACCGCGTGCATGTATGAAATCTTCCCTTTAGAGCTAGAAGTTTCAAAAGGTTATACACAGCTTCTCTTTAGTGCATGTATGAAATCTTGTGTAAATGCACTATATACACATCAAATGCATATAATTCTCAAGGAAACAAGAATGAGATTTGATATCGAAGCAGGTAAATTTTCCAGAAATTTTGTCACCCTGTTGTTAACAACTAAATATCTTTGTTATGACTATAGACAATTTAGTGAACACCACATTCTAATGAAGACCATGGCACATGGCATAAGATACTTATCCAACAAAGAGACAACAAAGAAGAATAAAACCATCATCAACTATCATGGCATTTGTTTACATGTATACGGTCTAGTTGGATAACATTGAAATTTTGTGCAGTCTGAAAAAAGTAGTTCATAAGAACAATCAAATCTTGTGCTTGAGTATCTTACATTAGGATTCCTTCCGTTGATAGTGAACTTTCATTATTTCTATTCAAATTCTCTCTTCATTAGTTTGTATTTTCAATGGATCTACCTACCGTAGGTCAGCACTATTTGATCTCAGAATGAGATCTTTCTTATTTCAGGTTTTTAGGTAAAAAAAGATTATGACAAGAGTCCATTCAATCTAAACAGAGACCAGCATTTAGATGTCCATAAATGGAACCTCTATATGGCACCTGAAGTTAAAATTAACTTTGTGTTCCTCTTTTCCAAATGCAAATATGAAATTGTTACCATTCTATTAATTGTTAGATTAAAATCAGATATCAATTGCTGATGCTGCCCAGGGGAAAATTTGATGAAAATGAAACAATTACTATTAATGTTATTAAACAGTTTTAGAGGACTAAAGATAATGTACTTTTTAAGACTGTAAATAGATGCTACCATGCAGTTATAGTAGAAAGATAATAAATACAAAACAAGAGGATAAATATAGAAGCTTTGACATTTTCTCAAGTAGAAATACAATACAAAAACAAAGAATAAAAAATCATATGGTGGCATAAATACAGAAGCACTGAAAACATACACAAAATAGTCCTTAATTAAAATGGACATACACAAAAGAATCTGTACCCCGAAAATAAATATTTTTACAGTTAGTTTGTTCCAATATCCAGGCTTTTATCTTCCTATGTATTCACATTTCTTAGGCTTTCGAGGCAAATGAAAACATACTAAAACACTACACGTGCAAATGAAGGTTCAATTGGCAACTCTAGAAACAGTTTTTAGCAATTGGTTCAATTGGACTAAATTTCTCAACACATCTACAAACAGTTTTGAGATAAAAAGCCACAAACCAATCCAATAGCCCCCTATGTTTTTAGCAAGAATTTGGTTATACCCATGCAAACACAGAAGACGTGGTGAATATTGAAAATTAACTAATGACAGCTTTAAGTAAAACATACTTCTACAAACAGTTATTACTAGAAAAGATGACCAAATGCACATGGCTAAAGGAGTCATATGAAAAAGGATTAACTAGACAGGTGATAGAGGTTTCTAGAATATAGCATATGAGAAATATTTATGGGCAAAGCACCTTTTATCTTCAGTTGAATATGATGCTTCCTTAGATTCACTGGAGTTGGACTGCCTCTTGGAGTCCTTCACACTATCTAAAAATTTTAGTTCAAGTTAAATAAAATACCCTGATATTAGACAGGGTACTTCATAAAAATAGGCAGAAGTAAAGGAAAAGCCTACTTGTGAAAACGGAAATGATCAAAGCCTTGATTAACTAAAACACAAGTTGTGATAAAATACCACCACAATCATTTTCCTGATTGCAAAAACCCCCGCCCTTCCACAAAGGCCGAAAAAAATGAAAAAAGAGATGGCGGCTCTATATGGTGGAAAGAAAACTGTGTAAAGCCCCTTTTATTTCAAAGACTTCCATCATTGCGCACTTCTAGGAGCCTGATTTCTGTTATCCTAACTTAAAGCGTTAAAATCTACCAAAAAAGGATTATCATTGCCTACAAATCTAAACCACATGAGAAGATATAAATAAAAAACAACCATAAAATTTCTATTATTTTGTATTACAATCAATAATACCTAAAGTTACTTACAAGGCAAAAGAAAAAGAAAATATCAAATCATGAGTCAGTTGATCAAATGTGGTTTTATCAAACATGAAGGATTTAATTATAAAATGTAAGTAAACAAATCGAGGTTTAATGTAGTCTATGTATTTTAACAATATTCAGTAAAATAGTTGTTCATTCAATTTACCGCAATACGATGTAATTAACTGAGGCTAAAAATGACTCCTCACTGGATACATCTTGTCTAAAGTTTCATATCAATATCCACTACTTAAAAAGAAGTTTTTCTTTGCATCTGATTCAGCCAGGAAACATTTCATTTTTTTTATTAATGTATTAATAGACATTTAATTATTGTTGTTTTACTACCTCCACTTCGAAATAACTGTCATTTAAGAAAAAAAAATTTCAAAAGGCTTTGAGTTAAAGATGATCAATAGAGATACCTTTCCTAACTTCTAGCTCCATTAATGTTTTGTACATCTCTAAAGCAGTATGAGTAAATTCATTTCCAAGAGTTTATGAAGAATATCACTCCATAACAAGCTCAAACAACCTAATATAAACCATAATACATTTTATGAACAAAACTACAAACTTGACAACTAGAAAACCTAAATAAGAGCAAGACTTAGAAATTTAGAAACAAATTAGAAAGAAAAAGTGTGCTGAGAAACTTAGTCCCACCAGTATTTTTTCCAGCCACTTCACTCACATTTTTGCAACAAAATCACAACTCCAACTCCTCAGAACCACAACACAAATATCAGCACAACACCAACACATCAACAGTCAAACACCCTAATAAAGTTTAAAAGAAAATGTCCAATGAGTTTTCCACTCTTGTGATAGATTTATGAAGATTTAATTTTGTTATATGCATTAAATAAGAACAATACCAATGCTACTTGGGGACAGTTTCAACCTTGTTTGATTGAAAATGCCACAGATTCCCGTAGTTCTGCCAGTCTAAGAAAACACATAAATCAATAACATCACTGGTTTTGGACATTTGAACAATCCAAAAAAATAAATAAACAGAATATGGTGGAACTTTGAGCAAAAAGCTGCTAAATAATCAAAAAATGGTCACGGTTTTATTAGATAAATAAAATGAAACCAATATGTTCAATTGAATACATCCAAAAGAAATGTTTATTATATATAAACTTAAAATTCTAACATATTATAGCTATTCACCTTTACTACAGAATTCGCTATCTACTTCATCTTCTGACTCTGAAGTAGATATTACTATATCAGATTCATCGGAACTACTTTTCAAGTCTTCGTCATTCTCTTGCAAACTAACATTAACAGAGGGATCCACATCTTTATAAATATTGTTTGGGTCCCTTAGATTATCTAATGGATCATCCATAATTTCAATACTTAGATTATGCACTTCATTTTCTTGCAATGCACTATCAATTGTTGCCATCTCTAACATTCGTCTTGTAGCGACATGACAAACATGCAACCAATCGTAGTATCCTTTCTGGGACTTGGATATGGTACGAAATACACTTGAGTTGCTTGAAATGCAAGTGCAAATGGCTAAAATTTGTTCCATAATCTTTTAGGAATAATATCAAGAAGTTTGTACCTGGGATGAATTCTTACTCCCACGTCATGTCTTGGATCATACCAATCACAATGAAATAAGTAGACATGTTTAACAAGCAAACCAAGATACTCCAGTTCCACCACTTCCTTCAAAGTACCATAGTAATCCATTGTGCCTTCATCATCATTATTAGAACTTTTTATGCATATGCTACTATTTGTAGTGGCTTTTCCTTTTCCATGGGCAATTGTGTGAAAGTTGTAGCCGTTCACAAAAAACTATGTGTACGTGGGCACAAATCTCTTTGGCCCCCAACTCAGATGTTTTATTTCACTGTTTGAAACATTGTTATCTGGATCGTGCACCTATTTGACATAAAAATATTATAACTAAAAAAGATGAAGTTAATTAGAATGGAAATTTGGGATGACACAATATTAGATATATTCTTACATATTCCTTCAACCGTTGAACAAACTCTCTTTCCAATGCTAACTCTAATTCAAATTCAGAAATGTTGGTTGTATTAGAGCGCTTCTCAACCTTGAATAGCCTGAATTTTATTAAATTAAAAAAAAATGGTGAGATGTTAAAATTTATGTCATTCCAAAACAATTTGTGTAAATTCATACTCACTCCACATATGGTTGGACGTCTTCAGTATTTAGCAACACATACAATGCAACTGCATCATACTCTTTATCTGCCAGGCACCTCATCTTTGCAGCACCTGATGGCCACCCAGGATAACTAAATGTTGAAATACTTGACCTCGTTAACTCATCAAAACCACCACCATAGTCATTTTGTTCAACCCTTCTACTCTTTGTTTTGACATTACAATGAAAGTAAAAAGTACAAAACGTCGAAACTTCTTCAACTAGGTATGCATTGCAAATTGAAGCTTCAACTCTTGCTTTATTTTTCACCTTCTTCTTTAAATTGTACAAGAACCTACGGTTAGAGATTTATCAATATGGATATTAACAAATTGAGGTTTAAAAAATAATAAATTACATATTTAACTAACCTCTCAAAAGGATACATCCAACTATATTGCACAGGATCTCCCACTAAAGCTTCATACGGTAAGTGGATTAGCAAATGCTTTATTGAATAAAAAAAGCTTGGTGAAAAAATTTCTCCAATTTGCATATTATCATAGCAATATTCTCTTCTAGTTTCAAAATTTGTTCAACACGTAACATTCTAGAAGTCAAGTCCTTGAAGAACAAGCTCAATTCTGTTAGAGAATTGCTGGCAACATCTGGAAGCAAATAGCGAAACGCTATTGGTATCAACCAAAGCATGAATACATGACAATCATGGCTCTTGAGGCCAAATAATTTGCATTGCTTCTCATCCACACATCTTGACAAATTGGAAACATAACCATATGGGAATTTCAAAGATTTAATCCACTCACACAAAAATTTTTGGAGCATTTTTTTCCATACAATAGCATGCCTTTAGTTTCTTGGTACCTTCTTCTACTAACTCTAAATCCCTTCGTCGACAAATCTCACGTAAATCTCTCCTTGCATTCTCATGGTCTTTTGTCTTCCCCTTCACGTCAAAGAATATATTGAAGATATTATCAAAAAAAATTCTTAATTATATGCATTACATCAAGATTATGCCTAATGACATTTGTCCTCCAATATGGTAAGCTCTAAACTATATTTTGCTTACTCCAGTTGTGGGATTTCCCATATCCTTTAGGTACGTGATTCCCACCATTTCTAATGACAGTTGGAAAATCCTTCACTTGTGCCCATATTTCATCCCTACTTAGTCTACGTGGGGGTGTTGAATCCTTAATTCAGTTCTTTCTACATGAGCTCTTATTCTTTCGAAAAGGGTGGTGTAATGGTGAAAACTATCGATGGCAATCAAATAAGCATTGCTTTTTAGAGTTTTGAAGCCTGAATGCCTTCGATTTTTCCATACAATATGGACAAGATAATCTACTAGTTGTACTCCATCCAGACAACATGCCATATGCTGGGAAATCATTGATCGTCCACATTAGAGCAGCTTTCATCTGAAAATTTTACTTCTTTGAAATGTCATATGTAAGAACTCCGACTTCCCATAGATGTAGCAATTCATCAACCAAAGGCTGCAAATAGACATCGAGCTTCTTCTTGGGGTTCATAGGACCAAGTATTATTGTACTAAGGAAAATGTATGGCGTTTTCATACACACACCAGGTGGTAAATTATATGGTGTTACCATCATAGGCCAACACGAATACTTCTTACTAGATATCCTAAATGGAGCAAAACCATAAGTGGAAAGTCCAAGTCTTATATTTCGAGCCGTAAAAGAAAATGTTGGGTGTGTGCTATTGAAAACCTTCCAAACTTTTGCATTAGAAGAATGACTAATGGTGCTCTGAACGGATTCATGTTTCACATGCCATCTCATATGCTCAGTTGTAGCTTTCAAAGCATACAATCATTGTAATCTTGCTGTTAATGGGAGGTAGTCCATTCTCCCATATGCTACATTTTTCTCCACGCCTAAACTTCCTTTTTTTGGCTTCCATGTAGGATGGTTGCAAAACATACAGTGTGTGAACCTAATACAGTTTTTTCAAAAAAGCATATAGCCATTTACACAACAATCTATTTGTTCATATGGAAGTCCTAACCCAGATACTAGCTTTTTTATCTCATAAAAGTTTTAGGCAGCTTATCCTCTTCAGGTGTGACATCTTTAATCAGCTGTAATATTGCGTCATAATAGGCTTCAGGTAAGTTATAATTAGACTTAATGTTCAGAAGTCGCACAATTGTGGATAACTGAGAGTGATTACAGCCTGGCCATAAAAGCTCATCTACAACACGTAGAAAATTATAGAAACTTTGTGCATTTGTATTAGACTCTTCTTCCATCTGTATAGTTTTATTAAATCTTATATCATGTCCTGTTTCATCAAATACCATTTTCCTAATTTGATGGCTTACAATAGGACTTTCCTCCCTTTCATCATCAACCTTTATGCTATTCATTCGCTGTGAACTAAAAATATAAGGTTCCCTATGAGCATGCCATCGATAGTAATTTAGGATAAATCCCTTCTGACACAAATGTAGCTTTACATCATCTATCTCAAAAAACCTACGGTTTTTGCACTTTGAGTATGGACACATTATTTTTTCTCCACTAATAAAATCAACTTGTGTAGTTGCAAATTGAACAAACTCGTCAATTCCATGAAGAAACTCCCTTCTTAACCCTTTTTTACCAGGTAAGAGCCTATTATAAATCCATGCTCGAGATTTTGTCATCGTATCAACCTACGTTTGGAGACAAGCTATATCACCCATTCACCTTAAATACACACAAGCTTTTACACATTTCCCATGCATATACACATATATACAAATGAAGGTCAAATTTATAATAGATAATACCACCACCAAGGAACAAAAAGAAAAAAAAGATAGAATAGAAGGATGCCAACTTTAAGATCATACAATACCTAACAGAAATATCCATGGTTTTTGTTAGAACCGACATCAACCAGAGAAAGTAAGTATCAAGGTGGATTGTTCATAGGAAGAAAAAAAATAAGATATTGTGAGTAAATTACAACCACATAGCCATATAGTAGTAATTACAATAAGCTCACTCTATAAGAGACATTCAAGGCTTTCCTTGTTTTCTAGAGCAATCATAAATATTTTCTAACACATTGTCCTAAAAAGCTCATCATGACTTTATGAGGAAAAGAAAGGCAAATGATAATGTGAACCATCAAATAACATTTTAGCAGATGATAATTTGCACCATGTTATAACTTTTTAACATGCTGCATACAAATGATTAATCATTAGCATGTGTGGATAAATAAAGAAAAACTGCTAATCATAGTGTACTAGTGTACTTGCTGAAATTTGCATGGCTATTTCTATATTTCGTATCTATGTTAAGAAAAATATCGTTCCCTATTATTGTTACTCAAATAGAATCAAATAGATGTCTACAAAACTTGTTTTGGCTAGTATGTCAAACAACTTGTTCTGGTTTCTCTTTTATTGCGCATACAATTGAAAACCATTTTCCAAACAACTAGTTGGAAAAGGTGAAAAGATAATATTTATAACCAGCCACCACCTTTGAGTACAACACTGAAGAATGTAATATATTCATCGAATATTTCTACCAGTCCTTTTCCCCTTTTGCCCTCGTGGTTAACTTGTAGGTCCACTAGGGTCAAGGGTAGTTGCCAAAACCTGATGGATAGTTCAACAGACTTTCCGGCCTCTAGAAAATCTAGTGAAAAAAGATATAGAACAATAGCAAGATTCAAAATTTGTAAGGGGTAAATGTTTAGTGCAATAATGGAGCATTCCAGAGGAATGAAATTTTCGAGTATATATGGAGTATGTATGTGGTGTAAATATGAGGCTATCAATCTCTTAGTTCAGCTGAGCCTTCAATGGGGTAAGTTAATTTACAAAATATGATGGTTGTAGGAGTTTCATTCATGGAGTACAAAATCAATGAGTTTGAGTATAAATTTATGTATTAGTCTCAAAGAAGAACAAGAATTTCAAAATCACGTTCTATCTTTTCAGAAATTTTGCAAATTATTTTTGTTATAAGTAGCAATGCAGAATTTCTGGTAACACTAATTGCAAGACATCCAAGAAAGGTGCATCTTGTTGAGTAGTAAAAGAGAGAAGAAACAACAAGAACAATGGAAAACCTTCTGATCTCTAAATGATTCAAAGGACGACAGTAAAGAATTTTGTGCATCGATTTCCCAGAAGTCCCATATTACCATCTAAAGCAAGAAAGATTGCTTCAAATGCTTCATCACCATAGCAGCAACTCCTAAGGTCCAACCAGACATATGGTCAAACAAAGGCTGGTTCCTATGCCCACCAAAGGTTAATCATATGTCTAGTTGACATTGATTACCACAATGAAAAATCTAATAAAATTTTACTTTTTAACTAGAAAAATAATGATGAAAATAGATAATAAATCTTCTTTCTTTCCTCCAAAAATTCACCGTTCGGTGAAGTGAACTTCACATAAATAAACCAAAATTTTAAGCAATGTACAAAGCATTCCATACAGATAAAGAGTAAAATATGAAACATAGCAGCACTCAAAAACTTTACTCCTCTTTATTGTACCTCTCTCTCTCTCCTATTCTTTTTCCCATTTTTTTTCTCTATTGAATATCAAATAACAAATGCAAACTTCAACAGTAGGAGACAATCTATTGGAAAGAAACCATATCTACTATGCTTCTTCTCCTATTTTGCAAACCTTCTGCAATTGTCAAGTTGTTAAGATGTCTAATAATTAATAGCTACAAGCTTCTCACTTAAGAATTCAACTTTCTTCTTCCACAACAAGTGGATCAACTCACATCACATCATGCAGTTTTAATTCAGTAGCACAAAAGCTTCATTGTTGTTACTGCTGTTTTCAACCACTACTTTTTAATCAAGCAATATTGCTTTCAAAGTAAATTATTGCTTTCACAATATCATACTGCCCAATCATTATGGAGCTAGTTATGTCAGAAAACATTAGAACTACCCACGCCAGATTTCCTACTTGTATGCCTTAATCAAAAAGTAAAGTATGAGTTCTATGCATTCACAGCTTGAGAAGAGAAATAAAAAAAAATAAGAATACATAATTGTAGAGCCAATAGACTATATAACCCATGCAAATTTGTGCAAAACCAGCATCATCAAAGAAAATGATATTCAAAGGTTTCCATACACCAAGAATTAGCTGTTAGCCAAAAAAAAAAAAAAAAATCCTTCTTGTTACTCAAAAACAGTGGGGGGAAAAAACAAAATGGCATCCTTCTTGTATGCCCCTATTATTGTTACTAAAAAAAAAAAAAAATCCAGAGCCAGAAAAGCTTCATGCTAGCCAAGGGAAGAGAAAGAATAGTAATTCCTTCGTGTCTTGCTTTATAAATAGAACAGAAACAGAGGGAAAACATACATAAATAGAGCAGTTTATTTAGGTGCTGATGATAGGTTTCAACAAAACCAAATTCTTTTATTAATTTTTCTCTCTAATATTAGTCAAAGTAATAAAACCTTTCGTCTATTCTTCCGTTTATGGATTTACATACACAAAACCAGATATTCCACCACTATATTTGAACTAAAGCAGAAACCCACATTTGAACTAAAGCAAAAAACCCACGTTTGAACTAAGGCCACAACAAACATAGCAACAACAAACCACAACAATAAACTCAAATTTCAAAGCCTCGTTCCAAAATTAATACAAATTTCACAAATCTCAACACGAAGTTGGCATAATCAAGTTAAAATTTTGTCTCAAACAACAATTAAATCGAAGAAATAGTACAATAAAGGATGCCACTGTTACCTGCAGTGTACTTCAAAGGTGCAAACTTAGGCAAATATGGCATGAGATCTGAGAGATTTTGAGGGCTTTTCTTTGTTTCTATGTGCGTTAATGTGTGTCGCAATTGATGAGAGTGAGAAGCTTGCAGTGAAGAATGGCGACAGTTGGTATTAGCAGCGAGAAGCAGTAGGAAGCACCGAGAAGGGTAAGGGTGAGGGTGAGAGTAGGATATGCAATTTAATTTACTTTTTTTTTATTTTTTTATATTATTACATTTTTTTTCTTTCTTATATTTATAACGTCGAATTATAATTAAGTTACTATATTTCTAATTCATATAATATATAAAAATTAATTATATATTTATATTTTTGTGTATATAAAAATAATAGTAATAACAATATTTTATGCATAATATATATATATATATATAATTACTATCAAAACTATTTATTTTTTAATTTTAAGTTATTCTATTTTATCCCTCCTTATTGCCTAGACATTTTTTTTTAATTCAAAAAAATTAGTATAACTTCTGAAATCCTTTTTTAAAAAAATTTAATTTTGAGAATCCAATAAATGCAATTGCTTTTTTTTTTTTTTTTACCTTGTAATTCTTTGTTTCTAAGTTTATTGCTCTTATAATTTATGATATGAACATAACCACATAAATATATATTTTAAAGATGAGATAGATATAACCAATTAGACAAATTATTTTTAAAATAATATATAATATCATTATTTGATTTGATACGTCATATTTCTACTATAATTATTAGGCTCAATTTAGATATCCTTTCAATTCCAATGAGTTTCATTTTAATTTATTAATTTTGAAGTTATTTCCAAATATAGCCCTAATATTTTTATATAAATATAAAATATAAAAGTATTTTTAAACAGAATGATTGAATTTCACTTTAAACAAATGTTTGTCAATAGGCATAATCAACCAGATTATATAGAGAAATATATCCAATTAATTTTGAATTTATTCACGATAATTTTGTTAGCGATTTCAAAAAAATCTAACGATTGGATCTTTAATTTAATATGTTTTTCTTTATAAATGCGTTAGGTTTTGGACCGTTATATAGAGATTATGCTAGATTATGTGAAAAATATATTTAATTACTTCTAAATTTCATCATAATACTTTTTTTTAATAATTTTAACAAATCTAAAGGTTGGATCTTTAATTTGATATGCCTATCTTCAAAAATGTATTAGGTATTGGACAG